>OY804259.1:70249459-71449459 GCA_963680825.1 Meiosimyza decipiens
GGTCTACTTAAGACAAAAACATTGATATATCATACGTTAAGATCGGACTGTAAGTGCCGAAAATATGATGAAAACTTAAATGCGCGACCTCTTTTTTCGGCAAAAAAAGAAAAAAGTTTTTTCGAAATTACCAAAAATGCTTTGGATTTGATGGTGTACGGTGAACTTTTTTTTCTGGTACGGACTAATGGCCCCGCGATATTCCTGCAGGGTTGCCATCTTGAAAACAAACAATTCCCGGTCTTCTCAAAAAAAATGTTTTTGGGAAAAAGTTGATAACTCTTTTTGTTCAGTAAGCAATATTAAAAAATTAGTTAAAGAAAACTTTATAATAATTCCATTCATAAGAACTTCAATTTTGCTGTAGGAAAAATTTTATGATCTTTTTTTTTGCTTGTGGGCTTGGCCTGGTCATTCCTGGTCACTTGAGGAACCTGGCTACCTACCATACTTCTATCACAACTGAGGCTATAACAAGACGATGGCAATGTGCAGAGAACACGATCGATCATGAAAGACGCTATGAAATCCCACAGGGCGCCCGTGTTGCCAATTGATAGCCAATGATATGTTAAAAATCAGAACAAACTGGCACAGAAGAAAGCTATGAGCTATAGAACATTTGTGCAGGCCTTATTTTCTTAGGATAAAAAGATTGAGAGTAGAATAAAAGTTAGTGCCTTTTGCAGTAGAAATAAATGGGACCAGGTCCTATTATACCGAATTAATGGCACAAACTGTTGAATGTGAAAAGTTAAACATTTATTTATAAATGTCATATTATTTTGAGATGGATAGCGTCACTTATTTGGATAGAAACGGATGAAGTGTATTTCACTGAATTAAAAAAAACAGTTTTTGACAATCAAATCACCATCTAAAGGTCACCAACAAACATTGAAGTGATACCCTTAGAGAACTAACAAACAGGGGCTAACCTAAATCATTTTGAGAGCAACTGCTGGAACTCAAAGTCTGCAAATAGATAAAATGTTGAAAAGAATTGAAGTCACTCGCTACTGACCTTGTACGGGGACAGCAGTTTGTGGCTATGTTACTACAGAATAAAAAGGCTATAGATAAAAAAGGCATATTGATGTGGACACAACGCACTCGTTCATCCTTAGTTAATGTACCCTATGAACCCTTATTTTTAATGCTGATTTCATATGAAGCCAACTGTATTCCATATTTGTATTATACTCGTACATTCTAGTACATATGTACATACAGACATGTATATACATATAATTAATATGAAACATATGCACAAATAGTTACTTGTAATCAACAGTCATATGTCCTTTATGAGCCTTAATGCAACATTCTATCACAATTCAATTTGTTTGCTTTTCTCGATTGCCAAAAACAAATTGCTTTCGCCACACTACGTGCAGACCGTGAATTTATTGATTTAATTCTATTTTTGCAATTGTCTAATGTAATGAAATGAAACTTGTAAGTACCCTATGATCTTACGATTATTATTTCGTGTGAAATACAAAACATTTTTGTCCATTAATATTTCCATTCGCTAATATTTTTCTTCTCATCTTTCTCCCATTTTAGTGGCTGTTGTAATTTGCTTTTTCCTATGCTGGGCACCCTTTCATGCGCAGCGGTTATTTGCTGTTTATGGCCTTACAGATCAAAGTCATCATGAGGTTATTAACACTGTAATGACATATGTTTCGGGAGTCCTTTATTACCTTTCCACATGCATCAATCCATTGCTGTACAATATTATGAGCAACAAATTTCGCGAAGCTTTCAAGGTAGGTGAATCACGCATCGATACAAAAAAAAAACAAAAACTATTCCAAGTCACCAGTACACATGGTCAAAATTTGGTTTTATGTAGGGTAACCCAAAATATGAATCAGCAAAGCAGTTAGTGAGAATGTTGCTAAAAGTTCAGGAGCATCAATTCAGCACCGTTGTCAAAAATTGGACGTTTCGAGAAGCTCTTTACAGCGTATTCTCTAGAAAGATTTGTACAAAGTTGAGTTGACTCAAAAACTGAAGCCTACTGACCACGGATAGCGAAAATAGTTCGTTCAATGGATTATGTGATAACTATAAGTGGATGCTGATTTTTCGAACAAAATCGGCTTGAGAGATAAGGCTCTTTACGACTTCGTTATTCTTCAAAGTTATCGCATTTGCTTTGGTTCAGAAAATCCACGAGCGTCACTGTTTGGTGCGAATTTTGGGCTGAAGGCATAATCGGACCATTCTGCTTCGAAATTTATAATTTTTAATTAAATATAATTTTTTTATTAAAATAACTTCTAAAAATATCACAATATTTCTGATATTAAGTCCAAAGGGAAGACGGTTATCAAAGCTTTCAAAATATTGCTCTGTAGATAAGCATAAAGTTAGGCAAATTAGTGGTTCATATGATTTACAGTCAATAACTTAGTAACGAAATCGAATTCTGATCTGAATCTTTGTGAACATTTCAAAAAAAGTTTTTCTTCTAATTTAAACTACAAAAAAGGACTTTGTGCCAAACATTTTGAAAGGGTCCTATAAAAAACATTTTGTATTACAGCCTAAGTTGTAATAATTTTTACCAATTCGTAATATGAAAGTCGACTTTCAGTATTTTTAATTTATTTTCATATGAACAAAAAGTATTTTTTGAGTACTTTGAGCGCCTCCTTTGCCTTGCAAAAGGAACAAAAGTATTGGCAAGCCCATAGTTGCGTATGTATGTCTTTAGCTGACAATTCTGTATCTACACCACACATATTATATCACTTTTAAATAGAGAAATTTTTCTTTCAGACTATACTCTTTCGTAAAAAATCGAATGGCTCAATTAATTCACGTAGGCAACAGGAGTCCAGGCGTTTACGTCGAAATCCTACCGTGACATCCTCTACTCAACGTGATACCAGCGATTCGGAATTACAACCAAAGCACTCAATACTGCAGGTACACATGTAGTTTTTAAGTTTTTTGAAGAGTATTTTGAAGAGTTTTAAAATTTGAACGCCAGAAGGCGGTAATGATAAGTATCAGTTTGTCGCAAATTAGATCGGAAAAGTTGAAAAAAGATATTGCGAAGCTTAAAAGTTTGACATACGAAAGTTGTGTCTTACTCACAATTATCGAAAGCAGGTCAATAAGTGCTTACATTCAAACCGTTCTATCGTCTGGCAAATCATAAAATTTTAGTACGGCCTCATTTTCAGTGTTTGGCCCACTATTTTAAAGAAATTTATCTGATCAATTATTGGGATCACATAACAATAGCAGTTTACCAATAATTATTCTTAAAGACTAATGTGTCCAAAGGTTGCAATTTATAGTAAACTTTTTTTTATTGGTAATGAGGTCAAAATAATTTCTTTTTTGCCGATAAATGTTTAATAGTATTGATAAATCCAAAACCAAATTGGAAAGAGCCGATTAAAGTCAAAAGTATTGAAAAAGGCGAAAAGTATCGAAAAAGCCGATTTTAATCGAAAACTATCAAGTGATAATGACAAAGTACCTTCAAGTATTAAAAATTTTCGAAAAAGTCAACAGTAGTCGAAAAGCTATGTTTTTCAACCAAGACATATAGAATCTTGCGAAACAACCTTCAGTCAATATATAATACATATATACAACAATTTTCTTAAGTTGGATTCTACCTACTTTTCAGAAGAAACTAATAATTTTTAAAATATTATCTAAATTTTTAATATTCATACATATATATATATGTGTGCATATTAGGGTGGGTCGAATTTTATTTTTTTCAATCAGCTCAGTCTTTAAATCGTAGATATACATATATATAGATCTATCCATACAGATATGTGCCAGCATCGGTTATATGAAAAAGAAACGAAAATTACCAACTTTGGGGCATTCGCGCTACCTCTATAAACGCTTTAAAGGATAGCAAAACTTGCACGATATTACTTTTGTATATATGTAGACATATCCTTTATAGTATTGACTTCGTCTGTTTTCGAAAAAGCAGCGCTGAAATCATCTGCTTCTCTACATTTATGTTTTTTATAAGTAAAGGACCAGTCAGCCAAGAGGCATAAATTAGTACACAGTTTTTGTTTTATATGTTTTTAGTATTGCAATTTTTAAATGCAGCAATAACTAAGTGACAGAGGTTGTTTCTAACGCTCTTTATGACCTAATCTTTATAATAATCTCAATCTGTCTGACAATAAATTCACTTGAGTTTGTATATGCATATCATAGCAATTTTAAAAAAATATAATATCTCTTAAAAGTGGCAACGAAAACGTCTGCCTCTTGCATTTATCCGTTTATCTGTTATTTTGTTGCAATAAAAATGTTTACGGACATTGTTCGTATTATTTATATTACTTAGCACTTCATACTTTTCGACCTCTGGCGCACAATAAAATCATATAGAAATGATGGCATTCGGCTGCCTAGCTATTAAATTTAACTCTAAAAAAATACTAACAGTTTTCAGCAAAAAAAGTTTATTGGTCAGAGTCTAAAACTTTATTTAAGCGTATTTAATTTGGAAACGAAATCGTAATATTAAAATGAAAAATTCTTTAATTTCAGGCTGTTTTGAATGAACGGAAAGTGACAAATCAACTACTGCCATGAATTGATTGCACATACACAAACAATTAGTCAATATATTTACTTACATACATACATAGTTTCTTAGATGTTTTATAACCGTCTGGCAGATATCTTATTGTAATGAACATTTTTGGACTGTGTTAACTGAAGTTCAGCCAGTGAGCAGATAGAAGTAGCTCTTAAAATGCAAAATATGAACTGTTTTGAAATATATTAATTTACGTAAGGTGCGGCCCATAATTGTAACACTCCAGAATGTCGCATTTTTTCAGCGGAATTAAGTATATTAAAACTGAAGGCAATATATTGCAATCGCTTATATACCCCCAATTGCAATTGGACTAATACTGCCTTGGGATGGTTCTTTATATATTTATACTTATATATATTGAATGTATTTTTGTGATTGTTTCTAATATGTATCTATGCAAAATATACATTAGGTAGCTTCCTTCAAAAAAAAAAAATTATTTTGGTTTCTCGAGACTCACCAAAAGCTGATCCTCTGTCCAACTTAAAATCATCTTAGACCAAGTTCATTTTGATATTTGCAGAATATTTCCGTTAGACTTTCGAAAAAATTTTCATAAAAATTTTATATAAAACTTTCTTGCAATTTTCTGATAAAATTTTGGCAAGTCGCTGATATTGAGTAGATTTGCTTAACTATTTATGAAAAATGTTGAAAGAAATCCAAAAAGCAGGTTGGTCTTATGTTTTCGCAAAAACTCAGAGTGAAATTTTATAAAAGAAATAGCTTCCGATTACATATCGTATACATTTGAAAAAACCTGTTTCTGAAATGCTCTCAAAAGCTCTCTCCAAAATCGCATTATTGCGTTGAGCATAAGCTGTGTGAAGAATATCCAATTTAAACTTGTGCTGAAATTGTGTTCAGATGAGTAGAAATCAGCTTTTGGTGCGTCTTTTACAGACGCAAACTTAATAGAAGCTACTTATCTAATACGCATTGCATGTAAGTTTTTGATAGTAAAAATTTAAATGGTGGATCTTCATAAGTGTCCTTATTTTACTGCTGAAAATTATTTAATGTGCATACATTCATATTTTTATGTACAGGGTGCTAATATAGTATCCTTACGACTTCTAAATTCTGTAATGTTGCGAATTAGACTGATTTCTTTAGTTTGTTTTTAATGATTTTTATAGTTTTAATTTTAAGCTTATTAACAAAATATTAAGATATTGGCAACATTTTCGCGCTAATTATTTTGAATTCCGCGCTAATTATTTTAAACCCTTGTCTAGTCACTGACTGGAATTTGAAGTTGATGACATTACGTAGTTTAAGACCCCTCCGCATGTTTGATTGCAAATGAAAATATATTTAAAACGATATATGTCTGATACAGGGTGCGGAAATCGAAGCGTAACCAATTCAAAAAGTTATTAATCCTTTGTCTACGAAAAATTTCTATTGTATACAAATATTGTGCTATGATTCCTATAAAGAATGAATGTACTGGATTAGTACTGGATTAGTTAAGTCTTTTTTCGCTAAGACGTAACTAAGCGACTTTTAGTGAGACATCAATACAAAAAATTAGCGTGGAAAAAAGTTAACGGCTCAATGTATACTATTCATGTACAAAAATGAGATTTTCGGCGTTTAAGGGTTAAATATTTCAGAATCCTGACATAATGTAGAAATTCTGATTTAAGTCAGTTCAGAACCCTTGCACCGACTTAAACAAAATGAGTTACATTGAAAGGTCGTTACAAAATTGTGTTACAAAATCGTACGCAGTATTCTGGCTAGCGAAGTTGGCTTTAGACATACTATGTATATAGCATAATAATTCTGAACCGTTGCCGAACAAAAAATGTATGATGCAAGAAATGTTACCACAAGTTTGAGATGTGAAATGAGAAAATGAAAACCGTATCGTTGGACGTGATTTGATTTGGAAATAGATATGTATTAAGCCCAAGCTAGGGTTGTGTGAATTAGGTATAAAGTAGATCATAACGAAAATTTAAATTGCGTTTTTAAAATGTGATAATTTTCTTATGACCTTAGCCAGGGTTTCCAAGTCTGGAATTTCATTTAAAAGCAAAGGGCCCGATATGAATTGAAAAATTTCTGTAAAAGCCGTGAATCTGTAAAAGTCGGGAATTGGATGGTTTTTGTAAATTTTTTTTCAATGAGCAAATAGGTCCTCAATTTTGTTTTTTGAGATTATATTATTTTTCAAATATTGCAAGCTAAAAAATATAGTCATCAGTTCTTAAACAAAACAATATGACGTTTTCCCACAAAACATTTTAATTTTTACCAATTTAAAGAAAAATCATTTTATTTTGGGAAGGCCGGGAACTCCTTCTTGCAACCCTGATTTTAGCTAATATATTATACATATGTAATAGAATATGCAAAGTATTTATGTACATAAGTATTGGAAACACTTTAATGTTTGCACACTGTATAAGAAAAGTTTTTATAGTAAAGTAACCTTAATAGAAAAATAATAATATAAATGTATTTTATGTGATAAACTTGTAGCTTATATCATATTATATCATGATTTAACTATTAAAGTTCTCGCAAGCTGTCAAACTCACATCTGAAAGTGTTGAACGTCAGAAAGCTGGACTGTCAAAATTCATCTGCATTTTTTTTTGCAGTAACCTTATGTAGTTAAATCATGATATTATATTATGTATTTGCTAAAATACAGTAAATTTTATTTAATATAATGCTAGTAAAAACAAAATAGTACACATCTAGTACAAATTTAGATATCGTCATTATCTGTGAAAAGTCTTTCCTTAGGCAAAAATTAATAGTTTGCGGCAAACAACTTTGAACTTAAAAGCCTAGTTCGCTTATGATATCTCCTAGAAAGAAGCCAATAAATCTAATTTTTTCTTATAAAATTTTGAAATTAAGTATTTTTCCACAATATTTCATTACATGCTAAATAAAGAGTTAAAACTAAAAAGGCCATTACATGTCAGATCGATATAGGAATGTCTTAAAACTATATATAAACATTTGTAGTACAGTATTTATGTAAGCCCTCTAGATAAATTATTTTAATGGCATAATAATCACTTTATGTTTATTAATTCCGATAACTTAAATGTATGCGTGTGAAATAAAATACTTAACAGAAAATAAATATTTGTGTGATTTTATTGTTGCATTTTTTCTTTTGGTGGTGGCAATGTATCCCAATTTTGAAAATTCTAAAACAGAAGTCGCTGTTAATTTTATTTCGATTTAAAATTAATAAATCTGTACAAATAGTTTAACTAAAGAACAGTAGCGTCAATTCAGTAGGGCAGGGGAGGTTAGTGGCCTCTTATTATTTAAATCCATTTAATAGTGGTGGAATTATAATTCTTGACCCCCCTTCCAAGGTTTTGGTGAAGTGACGCCACTGCTAAAGAAGCCATTTTTTGTAGTGACTTCTTCATTTCAATGTTTTCTTACTTTCTTCTTAATGTCATAGAATAATAAGTAAGGTCATTTTCTAAAGTTTCTTGATTACTTCAACTTGCACGGTATAGTTGCCCATATGCATCCTTTCCAACCATAAGGAAATATATTCAAAGCAGCTAAGTTTCATGATTTATTTTTGTGTCACATTAAGTGCTATGAACTATTTGGCTGGCTAAAATTCAAATTTTGCAAAGGACTTTTCCCAATTTTGGTTTCGTAAAGAATACTGCAACCTAAAATTTAATGCATTTTATATCTGTAAATAGCAACACAGTGTCTTTGTTGTAGAGTAATCACGTTATAATCCTGAGCACTGCCGGATTTACAAATCAAGGGGCCTATGGGCACAAGAGTGGTGGGGGCCTATCCGGACTGAAAAAACGAAACCGAAGTAACCGAATCGACCCTATCGAAGATTCGTTTATGAGCTTTAACTTTTCAAAAATTATAGAAATTTTTATTAATAAAAAATTAGGTTATTAAAAAAGCTGAAACTTAAAAGTTTAAATATATATTTAAAATTAAAAAACATTTACATAAAAATATAATTATAAAAACACTTTTCTTGCTTTCTTCTCAGCAAATTGTTTGATGATATTGTCTATATTTGATTTTTCCACAATATGCAATCCTAAATTACCGAATCAACCCAGCTGATACAATTAATTTGATCTATGAATATGCAATCCTAAGTAACCGAATCGACCCATTCAACATGTAAAATTGCTTATTCAAAGTTGAAAGATGTGTTTCGCTACAAAAAAATGCACGAGCTGAGTCGATTTGGTTACTTTGGTTTGCATATTTAATTATTTAAAAAATGCACGAGCTGGGTCGATTCGATTACTTGTGTTTGCAAATTTGATTATTTAAAAAATGCATGAGCTAGGTCGATAGGGTTTGCATATTTAATTATTTTAAAAATTGTACCTGCTGGGTCAATTCGGTTACTTATAATTGATTCGGTTACTTCGTACCCTGGGACTTTTCCTTCATTTGCAGCCTGAGTCATTCCATCAATAAATTATTTTTACTAGCGTCATACCTCGCTCGCTAAAGCTCGCTTGTTATTTTTATATTCGTGGGGGTCCTTATTGGTGGGGGCCCAGGTGCACGTGCCCGTAGTGCCCTTATGTAAATCCGGCACTGATCCTGAGAGAGGTCGTTGGTACGTTTAATTTTGCAAAACAAAGTTATAGTCCAGCACGTCCTAGTTTTTGTTTGATCTGCATTTTAAGTTTAAAGAGATCATAAGAGGTTGCGAGTTGGCAAGTATAGATTACGCTCAAATAATAGCTTGAAAAAATATCTATCAAGTTTCAAATTGGAACAACCAATCCTATGAATGTATTTGCTTTCGAATCGAAAGCAATAGAGACTATTTCCAGTAGACTCAATCGCAAATTGAAGGTATTTCTGTTGTATGTTTGGGGCAGCATTTATCAAAATTGGGTCCAAGGCTTTATCTTTTTATTTATTTTTATTTCCTTGACGTTTATTTACATATATATAATATAAACTATAGTCGCTCCTAATCGGAGCATTGGTCGAAATTCGTTTCTTGGTAGTGTAAATTTTACAGCCTGGCTGCCAACTCAGCGCAACCCCATGTACGTCAGTGGGACACGAACTCGTGATGATCTGTCATCTTCGGGCATCCAGTTCTACACTTTGCAGACGTTTATATAGCGATACAAAGTAAGCCGCACAATTTGTGACAGACGCTTAGATTGGGTTTGCATGTTTTGGTCCACGGGTGGTATTTTATTTCCCACCTACCCGGCATATCTGCCGAGGTTTGCCCCATCCACCACCTGGGGACGCGCCTGATGGGAAACATGCAACTCCACACGGAGTTTATTAGACATGAATAAATATTTGTTGTATATATAATAAATATTTAAGAAAGTGATCGGCTGTTTCAAAACTGTCATTCAAAATAAGACTTCAAGTTTGTTATAAGCGACATCAAAAACATGGTGTTCGATAGAAATCACTAACGCAACAAGAAGTTCATCATAGGGAAACTTAATTACGCCATTGGTTTGATTTCACATTCGTTATCACGCTAAAATTGAATTTTATAAAAATTCGACAACTTTTGCAAAATCAAAATAATTTCAAAATTCGTTTTTAAATCAACAATTCTAAAAGACTCTTGTCACTGACTTTTATAATTTTGGCCAGCTTTTTGGCATTTGAGCCCATTGTGCAATGTATGTAAATCGCATAAAATGCAATCAACTTAATGGAAAAACTAAAAGAGTCACCGTTGCTTATCCTTGTACTTATGTCCTGATTGCAGCAGTTGAGTAATTCGGATTTACAATTCATAATACACACAACGAATTTGGTCATTTTTAAAAAAACACATACTGTAAATAACAATTTATTTGTGCACAAAGTAGCGAAAGGTAACAGCGGTGTCTCAACTATTTTTTACAAATAAATACTACATAAATTTTTCGCTTATCTACGATTCATTTATACAAATTATATTGCATGCCATGTGGATATTTGCGCTTCAAAATTTTGCTTTCTGTGTGCTCATATAGGTAATAGTTTTGATATTCAGTGGCAAGCATCGACACTCCCCTTAATACCCGAGTTTCCCACTTCTTTTTAGAGTGTAGATTTGTTGAAGTTCTAAGTGAATGACTCTACCTCTCTCTAGTTGCATTTGCATATCACTTGCAACATATCACTTTTCTATGTACAGTGATGTTAACGTGGCTATGATGGTACCTTTTTAGACGCTGTTTTGATAGCGAAGGTGCTAAATTTTTTGAAAAAAGTTGCGAGCAACTGTACTATCAAAAAAAGTAACATACAATTTATGAAAATTAAACTTTATAGAATCGCTCAGTACGATGTGTAATGGGCTAGGGAGGGCATTGGCACCGCCCCCAAGGATCTGATGCTAGTTATTATTCAATACATTAATTCAATAAAACCATTTAATAGTGGTGGCCTTATAATTCTCGCTCGTCCCCCCAAAGATTTGTTGAAGTGACGCCACTGCTCTCAACAGAGTTCAATTATTTTCATATGCAACATATATTCAATTATGCTATGTCCGTATAAAACAGAATTTGCGCGAATAAAGGGTGTTTTTTTTAGAGGTTTGTTTTTCGAATAGAGATAAAACTGGCATTTTATGGTCAAATCTGGCAACTCTAATGTCATTTATGTTCAGTTTGGTTTGAAATTTCATCATGAACAGGTTGACAAAAGAACAACGCTTGCAAATCGTGCAAATTTATTTCGAAAATAATGGTTCAGTTCGCGAAGTTTACCGAAAGCTCCGTCCATTTTATGGTCGACATAATCGTCCATCAGAGCAATTAATTCGGTTAACCATGGATCGTTTTCGCACTACGTTTACTCTATGTGATAATACGCATCCGCAGAGACGTCGAACAGTGCGCACCGAAGAAACAATTGCCGCTGTAGAGCAAAATGTTGAAGAGGACCCGAATGAATCGATTCGCCACCGTGCACAGCAATTGGAGCTTTGTCCATCAACTTTATGGAAGATTTTGCGCAAAGATCTTGGCTTGCGACCTTACAAGATCCAGCTTGTGCAAGAATTAAAGCCGCGAGACCATGCAATGCGTCGTGATTTTGGTGTATGGGCCGAAAATGAGATTGATCTCGATGCTGATTTCCATCGCAAAATTTTGTTCAGTGATGAGGCTCATTTTTGGTTGAATGGCTACGTCAACAAGCAAAATTGCCGCATTTGGAGTGAAGAGAATCCACATGAGACCCTTGAGACGCCATTACATCCACAAAAACTGACTGTTTGGTGTGCTCTATGGGCTGGTGGAGTCATTGGGCCATACTTCTTCCGAAATAATGCTGGAGAGTCAGTTACCGTTAATGGAGACCGGTATAGAGCCATGATAACCGACTATTTTGTTCCCGAATTGGATGGCATGAATGTGGATGAGTTGTGGTTCCAACAAGACGGCGCTACATGCCACACAGCGCACGTCACAATCGATTTATTGAAGGAAACATTCGATGAGCGCATAATTTCGCGGAATGGACCTGTCAATTGGCCACCAAGATCGTGTGATTTGACACCATTGGATTATTTTCTTTGGGGATATGTGAAGTCGCTCGTCTACGCCAACAAACCAGAAACGTTAGGGGACTTGGAAGCCAACATTCGTGGCGTTATTGCCGACATACGGCCCCATATGCTCGAAAAAGTGGTTCAAAATTGGACCTGTAGAATTGGCTTTATTCGAGCCAGCCGCGGCGGCCACATGCCCGAAATCATATTTAAACATTAATGGCATAAAATTATCCTTCCAATAAAGCCAAATTGATGGACATTAAAACGATTTTCTTGTATTTTATTTCAATTCAAAGCTCTATACCTCTAAAAAAACACCCTTTATCATGATCTCAATCATCACAAGAGTCCATTGTTTCTAGAAATGAGATATGGCTGTTTTTGGCGAAACTTGAGTGAATGGTATGATTGCAAATCGACCCTTTTTTATGGAAAAATTGTGTCATTAATCGAAACTGCCATATTTGAAGCAGCATCAATCCACAGCCGTACACTGCGTTACCATCAATATGGTACGTTATATGAAAATTATCACAGATTTTTTAAACCCGAATTCCTAAGGCTTTGACCTGCAGTATTTGCCGTGAGAGCACGATAACACCAAGTGCCATACTGTGCACTTACTTAGCCATTATCTTCAGAAAAGCTTCATTCATTCATTCATCAAATGGATTTCATAAATATGTATTTCTTATTAAGATATGATGTTGAAAAATTGATATTAAAATTGGAAGCTGATATCAGCCGAATGGCCGCCACGAGTAGCGCGGAAGTTCTGTTCTAGTCCACAAATAGCTTGAAGAATCTCATTCTATGTTCCGAAAATATTTTCGTGGCAATGTAGTACACTTTTCCCTACAAAAAAGTTATAGTCGTGATCCAGTTCCATTCAATTTTTTGGATTACTTTTTCAACCATGACACGAGATCTACGATTACTTTGAAATATGAAAAATAATAAGAAACTCCACTAAAAAAAAAAATTTATTTTTTTAAGCTTGGTATAATTTTTATGATTTGAGTACTTTTTTTCTCCAATGAGGTACAATTTCGAAAGGTCCCAATATCATCTCTAGTTTGTATCAGTGTATTGCTTGTAGTGGCAAATTGTTGAGGGATAATCGACTGTCATTTTAAATGTAAAATATTTCTTTGGAATCCGTGGATGTAGCACTTTGTGTTGTCCTTATTAGTGTAAATAGTGGAAAAAGTTATTTAAGGTGTAGCAACATTAATTAGTAGCCATGTGATGTTGGCGACATAATTCCTTTGAGATTTTTTAGTAACTCTTTAATTTATGCAAATATTAATTTTTATTAAAAACATAGAGCAAAAATATATTTAAAAATTGGGATATGTATGTTTGAGTATATTGTACTATATGTTGCTTAAATGGGTTGCTTTCCCCGATTTCAGATTTGTTTTGTTGGGAAAATTATAGATTTCTTATAGCATGGACATAAACTATGATGTATACTATCAAGATGAGAGAATTGACTTGTTTTCTTAAAACTTGGATTATTTGGCCTATTATGACCTTAACAACTTATGAAAAAAGGCAATCTACTGCTGCTAAGCGTGTATACAGGGGGTGGGTGCTGGCGTTCGTGTCCATCCCCGAAGAAGTAAGTTTTACATATGGGGCATAATTTTCCAAAACAACCCAGTCCAAAAAAGAAGTTTTCTTATGCACCCGGAAAACAACAAAACGTTTACATTCCGAAAATTGTACCCCATGAGCCTCAGTCCATATTTGTCCAAGTAAAAAAATGATTGGTGTCAAAAGCATCATCTAATAGGACAACAATAAGTCCAATTTTCAGTTATATCAGACAGGTTTTTTTTGGCCTGCGACGTTTGGCAATTTATGTCCCAAATTTTACTTTAGATATGTGTAGTAAAAAGATGGCGAGAAATAAAGGAGTGAACCTCACTCCCCAAAAAAAAAAAAATTGATACTGTATAGGCACCTGACTGCAGCTTACTCCATTTTTATATTTTAATATGCTTCAATCTATTAACCACGCAGAGCTTCCCCCATCCAGTTTCAAGCATCCTATTGATTTCAAATATTAATGCCATTGAATGTCCTTTCATATAAATTTCGAGACATCTACTTAATTGGTTGTTGTTTTATTTGAACTTAAAGCTTAGACACTCAAAAAGAATCACCCGTTACTTTTGTCCTCTTTCCACTTAAGGTTGCTTGGGCCTCTACTATGCCAACGCGCCATCGAGTGCTATACCCAGCGTCAGCTCTTTTCCAGCTGTCGATGCTTCTCAACTATTCTGCGCCATACATTTCTCGGTCGTTCCGCTCGTTTGCCTTGGGTTAATGGGTTCCACTGCATTGCTCACTTAGCTATGGAACTATTGCCTAATCGAATAATATGACCGACACACTTCCATCCCCGTCACTAAGTAATTGTGCCTATATGTGCCTGACCCGTGCTCTGGAATAGATGTTCTTTAGAGATGCGGTTGAGTCAGAAAATCCAGAAAATATTGCGTATACACCTATTAATACACGTTTACAACTTTTTAGTAGTTATAGAGGACACTTTCCAAGTGCTGCACCAATATAACAGCAAGGAATCAACATTGAAATATATATGTCTTGCTCAGTTCCACCATGGGTCGAGTCAATATTCTCAAGGTATAGGATACTCTCTCTACCGGTTGTAAAGCATCGCAAACACGACATTATGATGAACTATTTCCAACGCTGACACAGTGTTTATTTTCAGTTCCACGACAGCAGCCCATTATCTCTTAACGCTTATTTTCATATGTACGTCATCTTATAATTTATGTTTTAGCCCACCATTTAACTTGCGCATTTCGCCAAATTCCAAAACAACGTCACATTACTCGAAATGACGTATTCGGTTTTGATTTATGCTGGTGGAAAATAAAACGCATTAACACCAAGGCATCGCAATCTCGTACTAATGGATAAAACAATCAACAGGTGGCAATGGCGGAGACTTAAACAAAAAAACCCAACCGGAAGAACGCACTGCAGTGTAGTGCAGAGAGAAAAAATAAAAAATAATCCGGAAGTGCAAGTGTAACGCAGTGGACTTGTGCAAACGATTTATGAGGACAAAAACGTAGTGTGCTCCCACATAGTAAAAGTGTATTACTTCTTACGTGGACTTTTTTACACACAAATTAAAGTGACCAGATAAAATATTTCTAGGCGGAGTGCTGTTGGAAACCTAAGCTATTGAATGACTACACAAATTATATTTTGCTGGCAACACTGCACAAACTCTTATGTTACGAAGACGAACGTGCGCATGTGTGTGTGTGTTTCCATGTGCATTATTGCTGCCATATTAGAGTATGATTTAGGATAGAAGAATCCCAAATTACTCGTAACGTTAAAGCACAAAAAATAAATAAAGGAAAAGAGTATTTTTTTTTTTATTTTTTATTCCAAAAACTCATTCTACGAACACATGCGTAAAATTTGAATTTCTCTTATGTATGGTTGGTACACGCATGCATACCCAGCAGGAATTGAGCAAGGCCTTCCCCGGAGAAGGCCTGCTAGCACTAAAACTAAATTTTCATGTAAATAACAAAAATTTTTTTTTTACTATGATTTTTGTCATATTTATTTATATCTGTCAATATTAACAATAAGTAAATTTTACAAGTAGTGAAATTTTAATTAGCAGAATAGTTACACTCCATTGAGTGTATACTCATGAAATGCTATTATGTACTGCTATAAGGCCTTCCCACAGCAGCAGTGCTATAAGGCCTTCCACAGCAGCACTGCTATAAGGCCTGATATTAGAAGGCAAAGAAGAAGGACTTCATGTATTTTTTTATTTCATGCATTGCAATGTTTTATTATTCGACATTACTTTTTTGTCATTGGATTGTACTTATACGACATCAAAAATAGATAAATGGTTAGAAATAAGGAACGGTGTGCATGTTGCTAGGTTGGTCTTCTGTTTCATGTTATGTTAAAGTGGTAGAGTGTTGTGTATTCAATGTGAAATTATAAATTAAGAAATCGTCACAAAAAATAAACATTAAAAATATCAACGCAAGGGAGGTTGACGCAGATAAAAAAAAAAACGTTTAACTAAGAGTCTCACGACGTATTAAGATTTAATTTTTTCAAAGTACTTCTGTGACCCCTTCTACGGTAAGTGCTCTTAGAAGCGCTCTTGACGCAAGCGATGTAGGAAGACCTGCTTGAAGAGTATTTCTAACAGGCCTGCTAAAGAAGGCCTGTTTTAACGGGACGTATCATATAAAAAAGAAAGTAAGTTTGAAAGGAGGTGGCAAGGCCTTCCTTCTTACCAAGGAGGGCCTGCTAGAAGGCCTGCAAGCTCCTGCCCTTGCCTACTGGGTATGTACCCAGCAAACATTTTTAAACGTAGAAGAGCCATATTATTTGCATTGCTTAGACGTTGGTTTTGATCGCTAGCGAACTCAACAAAAACAAAATATCGAATCATAAGACATTGAAATACACAAAGTTGCCAAGAAGCAGTTTCCGGCCTCTCAAAAAAAATATTTTCCCTTGAGAGCTTTTGAAGTCCATGTCACAAAAAATCGTCCAATTCCCAGCTATTACAGAAACTTTTGAGTTCCTTCCAGACTTCCGGCTTCAACATGAAATTCAGGGCTTGGCCGGTTCAATCACAGTCACTTCGTAACCCTGCTTCTAGCTAAGCTATAAATTATATTGCCATATATTGGCATGAATGATTCCAAATCAATTATTTTTATTTGTGTTGCTATTTAACTTCCAGAAGAGTGTTAAGTGGATCGTTCATTAATCGCGCTTAAGATTGATCGCGTTATACAAACTTCTAGAAAATTTAAAAGTTCATCATCAGATGTTTGCTGGGTAAATGCTTATGTACATACATCTACAAATAACATTTCAATAAGCCCAATTGGAAATGTGCTTATGAATAAAATATCATGACTTTCTAAAAGGTGACTGTCCGTTATTCTGTCCAAATTGGTTTTGAGCTTAGTGCGACACTTTACTGTTTTTGTGAAATAAATAAAATTTAAATTGGCAAATTGGCAATTGGCAATTGCTTGTCATTAAGGAGCCCCAATCTCAAACCTTTCGACTATTTTTTATGAAAATGCCTAAAAGCAAGGTAAACGAAAACCAATCAACGAACGAATCTATCGCAATTAAAACACAATATCACAGCAGAAATGGCGGGAATCTCGAGAACAATAAGGAATGCGTGAAAGTGGACAACATAATCTTTTCTAAATAACTTCTTCCAGATTAGTGTCAATAAATGAGAAATAAATAGCATATTTGCTTGTTTATAATTTTTAGTTTATTCACCTTCACCTTCACCTTATTCACGTATATTTCATATAGATCAATCAAATATTCGTTTGAGTCAAACATATTGCATTTGAAACAAATAGGGCTAGTTGTTGGTTGAAGCATTTTATATTTGACTCAATCAAATAATTAATTGCTGTATATGAAATATATGTTTATTATATTCAAATAAATCGTTTTCTCAGTGTATCAAACACCCTATACTCATTTTGGACACCTTTAACATAGAACACTTGTTCAACGGGCTCTTCACTCAGCTTCATTCCTGTCTTGTACGGTCTGCTCATTTATTTTCATCAACGAAGCTCTTCTGCAAGAATTTTATGATAAGATTTCCCCAACTCCCTCATTTCATATTCTTCGTAGAGGGTATGCTCCAGCCAATCAAATTTTATTCGCCTGATCTGTATATTCTCATCAATCTGGATCGCTCTACTCCATGCAGTGTTCTACGAAATCTTTGTTTTCGAGCTGTATGTATCCATTTAACTTCCACATTTTGTTGATCTAGCAACGGGAGCTTTCTAGCTTTCTGTATTCTACAATCCACATCCAAAAGCAAACTAACACAGTATTACCTAGTTCTTGAGAACAATTTACCCTTTCCATAGTTTCATTACATATCGTTCGAGTTATTTTTAAATCGGATGACTTGAGTTTTGCCAGCGTTTACCACTCAAACCCAAAAATGCCAAATCGCGTGCAAGATCAGCCTTTGTTAAATTTCTCTGCATCTATGCGCAGGTTCGAATTTGTTAACAGCCCAGTCAAGTGACTCAAATAATTTTGATGTTAAAATTGGGCTTTATATAACTTATCAGCTGATTTTTTGTTATTTTCTTGGCCAATGCATCTATTGCCACCACGGTAAGCAAATCGGGGAGAAATCACTTACATACGTTCAATGCTGTAACTCATATTGAAAGGTTCGGATATCTTACAACTGTGTGAATACAAATACGGTGGATTATTCAAACTATTTTTTTCACCCGCTTTCTCGATCATAATTCCTAATGAGTCAATTTAATCAACTCAAGATCGCCCCCTTTTAAGTCCAGCCTGTACCGGTCGCTTTAGTTTATCAATCTGTCTATTTTTAATAGCATTATTTAAGCCACGATATCAGAACCCAATTTTGTGAAATAAAACTTTGGAAAAATCACCTGGAGCCGACACTGAGTGTAGTGAACAATTCGAATAATCATCGGTTAAGTTCGGAAATTGTGTTATGTTCGACAAATTGCCACATTGTTCCCATTGCGTTGGTAATTGATATGCTGATTTCCAATTGGGCTAGCAAAAATGCGAGTGTGTGTGTGTGTTAAACGTGTTTGTAGCGCATGGTAAAACATTTTTAATACCAACAACCTGTAGATACGGATACGTTCTAGATACAAGTATCTCTGAGATGCATTTTACAAGCAAAATGTTGCTTACTTGGCATGCTTAGTCGACTGGCTGGTTGACTCTTGCTTTATGAACTAAACCAACCTCTCCACTCACCACACAGCCTGCTTTTTCATAACTCGCCCCCTTTATCAGAGCAAAGTTCGCTCATTGGTGGTTGTCGCCGGTTGTCTTCTGGCCCCTAACGGTAAATGGCGCTACTAAGAAAATCTGTCTATAAAAGCCGTTGGTAGACCGCTGTTTGATGGCCAGTTAAAGGTAGTGCAGCGAACATCGCTGAAGTCAGAAAGAAGTCAGTGAAAAGAAAAAAACGAAAACCGAACCGAATTTTAGTTTTCGCGCAGTTTTAAATAACTCTACCAATACTTTTGCGCTTAATAAGCCCAAATAAAAATGTTCAAATAGAGGACTTAATTTTCAAAAAAAAAAACAAAGATTAAACAACAAAATAATCGCTAAGATGTGGTACAAAAATGTTAATCTATTATTTATAATTTTGATATTTTGGCTTGCGACAGTGAAAGGTAAATAATTGAGAGCAATATTTTCTTGAAAATGTCTTATAAATTACAGAAAAAATAACATTTAACGTATAATTTTTTAAATTTTTAGTGCTGTGTTTTTAAGTTTTCAGTTTTTATAAATTTCAATATCACCGTTTTTGATCAACGGCCCCACCGCTTGCAATACAACTACGAAAGCGCTTGATCCAATCCTCCATACAGTTTTTGTAAGCTGATTGAGGAATAACCTTTGCTTTTAAAGCTTCAAACGACTAAACGCGCCTTCCTCGAAATGCTGATTTTAGCTACGGGAACAGAAAAAAGTCAGATCGGTGAATATGGTAATTGAATGATTCGGGGTTCGTTGAATTTTCGGTGAAAAACGTTTGCACATTGACGACTTTATGCAACGATGCGTTATCGTAGCGCAAAATCCGTCAGTTTTTCTTCAACAAATCTGGCCATTTTCAGCGAAAACTATCTCGCAAGCGTTTATACTCCTGAAAAGAAACCGATGTTCCGTCACCAGTTATTAAGCATTGCATTGAGTTGGAGTCTGTAGAAGACAGACCAACCAACAGTTTTTAGAATAATATCTCAAAAACGAGACGAAATTGAAAAAAAAAGAAAACAAAATTCGCTGAACGAAACTTTTCACACAGAAGCATATATGGGACGTATCACGTCAATCAGGTTACCTCTCAGCACAAGACTCAGCATAATAAACAATAACGTTAGGAAGCTCAAGCGATTCACATAGGTATATAAATACTTTCGAATGAGATATGTTTTCCTCAAACATGATATACCATTTTGAAGGACATAAGTGCTATTTTGGAAAACAATATTTATAATATAAGTTTTGTAAAGCTTTTCCAGGTGATGGTAGGTTGTCCTCATAAGTTAGACCACGAATGGACCGAATTTATGCATTGAAGTGTTGAAAGATTATATGAGATCATATTGAACTAAAATTAATAAATAAAGTGTAATTACATCTTTGCCTTAGCTGGAAAGGCTTACATTGTGAAAATTAAATTTCTATTAAGTGTTCGCAGGGGTCCTTAGTTTGTGGAAAATATCGCGCTATAAATATAATTTTTTTTTTGTCACCTACAAAGAAATCAAAATACTCGAGTAATTATTGGCGTACCGTGCACATCCGTCCCCTATCGAATAAATATGTCGGCGTATTTTTACATTCCCAAAAATAAAATCCCAAAAAATAACACAGAAAAAATGTCAAAAACCGCCCTCAAGCCATTGCGTCCAGGGTAACCGCCAGCTACGCTCCTAAAGGTACGCTTATGCGTGTAAATAGAGTCCAAATGTATTAGTACGGATCCTTTTTAAAATTTTTCAAGTACATAAGGATACAAGCAATATGTGTAATTGAAAAAAAAATTGTTTTAATATTTTAGATAAAGTTAAGAACTGAAAAAGAATTGATGTATACACTGAAATATAACAAAACTATATATAATATGCATATAGTAACCAAATACTTAATTAAATCAAAGTAATTTTATTTGGAATAAATAGTGTAAGGTATTTGTTTGAAAAATAATATGCTTGACTCAAATTAATATTTAGTACAGGAGTATATCAATCAAATAATTTTCTCAGTATGTTTTTTTTAGAAAATACATCGATAGATCTTAAAAAGTGCAAGAATATCGATCTTTAGTCGGAAAACGCGTGCCGCTTTAAAGCGTCACATTTGCCTGGAGCCAAAATGATGAAATGAAAAAATGAGCGTTTACTTGCCCATTTTCGG
The DNA here is from genome assembly GCA_963680825.1 of Meiosimyza decipiens. Classification (NCBI taxonomy): domain Eukaryota; kingdom Metazoa; phylum Arthropoda; class Insecta; order Diptera; family Lauxaniidae; genus Meiosimyza; species Meiosimyza decipiens. The sequence continues at coordinate 70,270,624 of OY804259.1, forward strand.
TAGATTAGAATACTGGGATATGTCCGCTTAAGTCCAAAAGAGTTTTCGTTCAATAACTCAAAAAGTAAGCCAGAAGTAGAAAATATATTAAGTTCAAAGTTGTAGCAGAGACATTGATTTCAAGTCTAAAATTTGATTTATATTTCATCTTTTCACAATTTGCAATAAAAACTGCAAATTTCGAAAAAATTAGGGTTATTCTTCGAGCTATTGAGCGTTAACCCTTGATCGGCTTTTTAAGCGCTCATCATTTTTATTGCGTACATCACTAAAATTGCCAAAATATAGCATTTACTTGGAGAAATATGAGACTTCAAAGTGTTTCCAACGAAAAACATTTTTCCGAAGACGCCCATCGAAAAAAATGTTAGAAAGATGAAAAAAATTCCTTTAATACCGAAATCCTCCAAACAGTTAAATGAAATTAATCTTTTTACATAGTTGATGCGTAACAACATTTATGGAAAAACTACGCTCATATAGTCGTATCCATACCCGCCTGGCTAAAGTGCGATTTTGGTATCGATATTAACAAATTAATCGGAAAAACTCCACTTGGTGTATGCCAACTCGTCGAAAGCGAAGATTCGTTTACTTAGCGAACAAATTATAATTTTCGAACTTGTTTTCGAGAATGCCTTCGATATGGTTTTCTTTCTTTTTTTTAACTTTTAATGAACTTTTAAAACTAAAACTATTGAAAATTTATCAAATTGATCTTAACTAACGTAAGTTCGTCGCCATAAGCGCACATTGTCGGAGATATTTTCGTGAAAATTTGTTTTAAATTTACTGTTGTTTTTCATAAAATCTATGCCGTGTGGGTCACTACTTTAAAGTAGTGTTTATTTTTAACTACAATCACAGTCAATTCACAGGAACGCAATACTTTTATGAATCGATGCAGCATAACTCTTGAGCTTTATTTTTTATGGGGTTTCCCACAACGCTTTACTTTTGTTTTAGTATTTTTAAGGTTTCTCGCTGACTATGGCAGATGCAAATAGTGCAATTATTAAAATATTCATTTTTAGATTTTTCGTTTTTTGCCACAAATGAAATAATTCACTTTTTATTCCATTAAAGAAATTGTGAAAATGCGAGATATTAATTTAAAGGGAACGGAACTAAGTTTATCCTCTAAAAGAAAAATATTTTTTTTTGCTCATCAGTTAAACATGGGCGTGAGCAAAATAAGGTCTATTCTATACTTTTTCACTTATTACTTGTACACAACGGGAAGAAAAACAACCAAGATATCGTTTCTTCAACTTGTGTACTATGCCATGATTAAAAGGATTGATACAGAGTAGGTTGACCGAGAGCTTTAACGCTTCCGCCCATAAAAATCTCCGATAAAAGCCTTCTGAATGTTAATATTTTATTTCAATTGCATTTGGCATTGAACCGTAATCATAATATATTCGATAGGGCTGAGGAGGGCATTGCCCCCTCTCCTCCCCCCAAGGATCTGATACTATAGTTATTATTCAATACATGAATTCAATAAAACCATCTAATAGTGTTGAAATTATAATTCTCGCTCCCCTCATGGGTAACTACTAAGTCATGTTTTGGCAAGATTCTGAAATCTGGCTCATTTCTTCCACACGATACTATACACTTTAATTGGTCTACGCATTTCTACCCTTTTCAATGCCATAACTTTCAGCAACCCTGAACTCCGTCCGAGCTTGTTTTTTCGAAAACTATCAACCGTTCACCTCTAAACGTTAGCGCATGTCATATGCTTCGTCCTAATTGCTGCAACTGAGCTTACCGCCTCATTAACGGATATATAGCTTACATAGTTGCCGAAATGTTGCGTATTCTTTTCAATACTTTTGAGCTGATTCAATCCACAAATTTTTATTCCAAATCAACATTAAAAAAACTTAAGAGTTAAATAAAATTCTCGATTCGGTTAAATTCTTTGTCGGCTATTTGCTATGGGAAATTTTTGTAATTTTGCGAAAACTGAAACAACTTGAATTTCATATCCCAGCTGTGCTCTATGAGCTATTCATGTGCAGTATTGTGAGACAGATTGTCCAGATCCTCGGAGTGAGGTCAAGATGCCAGAAATAATTCAGTTAATTCAGAACATGGAAAATATCTAACATACTTCAACCCAATGTAAAAAAAGTTTTCAGTTGCAAACTTATAAAATAGTTGAGTCTTGTCGTAAATTGTTATTTGAACACTAAATTTCTCGTACTCATGCAAAAAATTAAAATTTAATGCATTTTGTGTTGAATATAAAAAACAATTAGTTATTTGAAGGTGATTTTCATTTTAATGTCAAGAGTCTTGCCCTTTTTATGAGCCCCATTTGTTTTAGGAAATAGAGTGATTACATCAAAAAATAAAATAAAAAATTCAAGAAACAGAAATTTTGCGGTTCATTTGTGAAGAATTAAATATAGAAATTAATTTTTTGCGTACGTTGGTTGGAGCTGGACTACGAAAGGTGGCAGAATTATCTTTATAAAAAAAGTGTCTATTCATCTATATCTAAATAAATAGATCAATCAAAATCTTTAATAACTCCCATGCAGGCAATTCTCAATACTTTTTCTTTTATTATAGACAAACCAAAATCGCTCAATCTAACTAGCCCACGATCAGCAATATACGATTGAAAAACACCTAAAACCCTAAGACCAACTACCCCTCGCACAGCCCCGTTACACATTTTTAAACAGCAAATAGATCAACAGAAAACTTTTAAGCCAACTACCCCACGCACAATAATACAATAATTCCCAATTACAAGTTGATTTTTTTCATTTTAATATACAAGGATATTTCAAATTTTTTCGTATTCTGCCACGGCATTGTTGGCGTAGGCACTTCTAGCATACTTCCTAATTTGATCACGTTAAAGCCATTTAGAAACTTTTTAGAAGGACTTGAATGAAGGTCATACCGGAAAGTGTTTCTAGAAACTTAAAAAAAACAAATTCCTCAAAGATTTAATGATTCAATGACAATGATAAAAAAGTCACTCGGAGACGATTTTAAAGTAATCTTAAGAGTCACTATAATTGTCTCAATCTTCTCCACGATAATGTAAAAGATATTAATTTGTTTAATATACGATCTGTTTTGGTAAAAACCGACCTATTGTTTCCAGTAAAGTTGCATCAGTTTTCTGCTGATTAGGTTAAGGAACGTTTGCCTGAGGATTGATGGTGCCATATTGTTGTGTATCATTGTTATCAGCCTTATTTTTGCAATTTTTAGCAAGGTTTTTGTAAATCAGTCTGCAGTTGTGTGATCTTCAAGCCTTTCACTAAAATATTGAGTATTTTTAATGCATTTGAAGTGCTTCCGTTTAAGAGAGATTATCTGTTTAAATTTGTTTAATTTAAAAAATGTTTTAAGGTACTCTGTTACTTTGTAAGATGCTTAGGGAATATCAACATGACAATATATATTTAGTGAAATTCTCGAGCTTAAGTGGTGACTGCTGAAATTTCGTCTTTCAATCAGAAATATCCAGCGTCTTGACTTGTCCTAAGAAAGCTACGTCCTGAGAAGTTCTTTAAAAGCATCTATGTCAGAGTTTACCAGAGAAACCTTCAGAGCTCATGCAAATCTTATACTGACAGTTGACATTGCAATAGAATTTACTGAAATACTTAATTCTGAAATGACGAGTGAAATAAAGTAAATAGAACAAATTATATCAAAATAAATAAGTTAATGGATATATATTTGATGAAATTTTTACAGTATGTTAGTATCGATTAGGCGGGTGTAAAACTATAAAGTTTTATTTAGGGTGGGCCTCATACAAAAATATTTTTAAAATGGAATTTTCACAAAAACCACTTCATCGATTCACATGGAACTTACACCATGTGTCTTTTATGTTTAGAGACATAGCTTAGGTCATGAAACTTTTATTTAGGACACATATTTAGGGTGGCACACATACAAAAATAATTTTAAAGTATAATTTTGACGGCTAATCGACTCACACCGAATCTAGACCATGTAGCTTTTATATTAAAAGGCATTGCTTAGGCTAAATTAATGTTTAGGGTGGCCCTCTACAAAATATTTTTAAAATAAAATTTTCACAAAAACCACTTAATCGATTCACTTGGAATTTACACCACGTGTCTTTCATATTAAGAAGCATAGCTTAGGCTATAACACTTTTATTTAGGATACATATTTTGGGTTGCCCACATTCAAAAATATTTTTAAAATATCATTTCGACGACTAATGGATTCACACCGAATCTAGACCATTTAGCTGCTATATTTTGTGGCACAGCTTAGGCTACAAAACTTCTATTTAGGGTGGCCTCACACAAAAATAATCTTGAAACAGCATTTTCACAAAGACCACTTTAACAATTAGGACGAAATTTTCAATTGAAGGTGAAGCGAAGGGCACAGAGAAATTCTAGTTTCTAATAATAATGGAGATGATATTATTGATATCACAATCAAAAAATAATGTGCAATAAATTACAATGAAAACAACAACAGTCATTAAGTAAACACAACATTTATCACGAATGTTGTAGTTAGAAAAAATATTGACCACGGTTCATTGGTGTAATTTACCACGCATCTTAGCTGACGCAAAATAATCCAAGTGATATTTTTGATGCTACCAATCAATATCTTTTCGTTACTATTTTTTAAAAAAATATTGATATGATTTCTCAGCTCCATCACTTAGTCTTAAAAATCGCTAGATTTTCCACTTTGTATAGCAAAAGTAATAGCATAAAAATTGACCCAATTTTGCATATAACTTTTAGCTATTAAATTAAAAATATGTTTGTTCTTATAATCCAATAGTAAATTTGACTGTCAGATACTATATCAGTCTATTGTCGTTAATATTAATATGTAATACATTGTTGTTCGTAACAATAAATGATTTACAACTAAACAATTGTTGATACATGGTCGGTCGATAAAATGATTACAATGCATGACATTAGGAAGACACTGCTAAATTTGTATTCTGTAGATGTGGTTTTATCTTATCACTGCTTGTACTACTACGATATACTCGTATGCATGTCATATCCACAACAAGGATCAAATTATGTGTTGATGCCTTTGTCGGTGTATTGTTTTTTCTGTTATTATTTAATTATGAACTCCCAGTTCAATAATAAAATTTGCAAATAAAAAAAAGTTGCAAAAAGAAACTAAAGTTTTTTTTTTTTGCTGATAGGATCATACTGCTGTGTGTTCTTTTTTTTTCATTCAGGTGCTCGCAATGCACTTCGCTGTCACACAACGGTATGTAGGCCGGAAACCCACATCGCTTTAATTGCAGTCGTAAATTAATCCCTTCTGGGAAACAATGAAATGTGTGAACCACACAAGATGTCGCCACAACAACCGCACAGCAATTTGTCTCACACTTCGTACTCAAAATTGTTGACTGACAAATGCCGTTGTAATGTATCTGTCAGTGGCTATTACAATCTGAATGTGTGATAACTGTGCGATACGGTAGAGATATTTGATAGCCACCCACCACTAAATACCTATGACAACTAAAGAGCATAATCGATTATTATGAACCGTTTGTTGTTCATCAAAGTTAAGACAAAACGTGCCGCTTGATCGTTTGCGAAAAACAATTTTTTTTTTTATGATCCAGAAGCTTACGCGTAGATGTTATCTTTGCTTAAAAATTGAATATCTTACATTGTAATGATAATAACATTTAGTTTTTCGCCATTAACAGGCTGGTTGGAATGACATATTTGCATAATTGCATTGTGCTACTATTCATTCCTTAAAAAAAAGATTTTGGGCTTGCTCCATTCGTAAGGTTGTTGAAATAATATCCTGTTTCGTGCTATTTCTTAAGCTGTGCCATCGACCTACAACTTTGTTGACGTAACATAATTCAAAGTCCTTCATGAGAGGCTAGAAAAATCAAAATATATTCCGACATAACCATACTTGGGCCATTTTCAGCCATTATGTATTCCAAAAACACTTTTTATGTAAAATTTTCGACATATTAAACTTAGTAAAAATGGTAAAAAGAGATATTGTTTGCTCTTCACAAATTTAAGCATGACAAAGTACTAAAAAATACCTCAAAAATACTAAGCACGCCAACATTTGTTCAGAGATTTTGAGTAGTTAGATTTTCGCAATTCAAAACTGGATAAAATTTCAAAAAAGTCGCTTTAACTTAGAAAGCACTATCTTCATTATAGGATGATTTTTTATAATTTTTAAAATTTTTTTATGAATACTTTTGTAGAAAATATTCATGTAAAAATGTCATTCAATTCTTAAAAACAGTGGCGTTGATTCGGTGGGGCTGGAGAGGGCAGTGCCCCCCTCCCCCCACAAGGATCTGATACTAGTTATTATAAATCCACCACAATCAATACATCAATTCAATAAAACCATCTAATTGTGGTGGATTTATAATTCTCTGCCCGTTCAAGGTTTTGGTAAAGTGACGCTAGGTTAGGTTAGGTAGGAGTGGCAGTCAGTTACGAAAAACTGACTCATTTAGACCAAATATGATCCATTGTGATACCACAGGGTGTTTGACTATGCCCTGTCGTTGAAATAACCAGATTTCGTAATGAAACTAAATAGCCGAGCTATACTAACATGTCTAAGGTCATCCAGATCATCAAATTAAAACGACCCAAGTGCTTTGTGGCGTTTTCTAGCAAGTGCGGGACAGGAGCTGAGAAGATGTTCAATATTTTCCTCTTCCTCCACATCTCCACAACTTCAACAGAAGTCAAAGGACCTAACACCTAATCGCTCCGCATGTCTGCCGATGAGGCAGTGGCCAGTTATGACTGGCAACAACTGACGAGACGCTATGTCTAGTGCGAGAAATTAGTTGTAACGAACGCTTAGCATTCCATTTTGGTTAGATTTGCCAAGTTATGTTGCAAGTTGACCCTTCAGTCCATCTTTTCTTAGCATTTCTTTTAGTTAGCAAGTGACATGCCAACACCTTCCTTGTGCTGAGGAATTTGTGCAGTAGTCCCCTGCCTAACAAATTCATCAGCTTTGCAATTGCCGTCAATATTCCTATGCCTAGGCACCCAGATGAGGTGAATGTTAAAATGTTGAGCCATCTCGGTTAGAGACGAGTGACGTTGTTGGGCCACTAGTGAGTTTAGGAAGACTGATTCTAGAGATTTGTTAGCTGCCTGACTATTTGAATAAATTTTTATACAACATTCATCCTTAGCCAGTATGCTACCCCCTCTATTGATATAACCTTGAATTGATCTGGTAACCTCGCAGCAATTCTTTTCTTCAGTTCCTTAGAGTAAATCCCTTAACCCACTTGGTTATTTAGCTTGGAGCCATCAGTGTAGAAATTAATATGGCCCCTTCTCCCCGGGAGTCCTCCCTTTCAGTCATCCTTAGATGGAATATGAGTTATGTAATCCCTGTTAAATGAGATTCCTGGAACAATATAGTCCAACTTGTAGGGAAAAGACCTCAAGCTATGAAGAATAGTTGAGTGCCCTATTCTACCCTCGGACCTGCAAATAGTCTCCCTGAGTCTAATGGCAGAACAAGCTGCCATCCGTTTACCTAACAGATCAAGAGGAACGAAGTGAAGTGACGCTACTGCTTAAAAAGCTAAATACTAAGCATTTTGCGGAAAATTGCGAAAAACTTTTTGTACAACTAATGGAATGTATCTTGGCTGGATGTAACTAAAGCGAAGAGCTCAACTAAAATAGTTAATGATAGGAGTTTCAAGTAATTTTCTGGCTAAGTAAAAACCTTAATTAAACAATTCACTTTTCCCAAAAATATTGCAACATTTGAACAGCACGAAAAAACAGTCGGATAGCTCAAAAATAGCGCGAATTTTCAGCGTTAACAGTTTTTCAAAACTCATATATTTTCAATGTGAAATTACAAAACTTTTCATAAAAAATAGATGAGTGCTAAAATGACTTATGCCTAAGGGTGAAAACGTAATTTTAATTTTACTATCACATAAAAACCTTGATATTAGTAGTACTAAACTATTGAAATAGCTATCAATTACAACAATTAAAACATTAATTAAGGGTTACGTGTGTAAACACTTCAAAGTCCGGCGACCAGCGTAGACACTTAAAAAGCAATAAAGTTAGATGAGTTTAATGCAGCAATTAAAGGATGTAACAATAACTTGCGTCAGTATCCTTATGTAAGATATGTAGACAGATAAAACGAAAAAGAAGCCCAACCCAAAGCAAAGGAATTGACGCATCATTATTTGCCAAACTGGGATTTCTAGTTAATTTATTACATTTTCTTATCATCAAGGATTAACATGTTGCATTCGCTCACATTCTATTAATAGCGTTGCTTATGGAGTAGGCTGTAGTAGGCCGTTTAAGGATATATTTTTTTTACTCTTAAATAACGATTGAAATCAATTTCTTCTAATGCCTTACGGTTAAATGACAAATATTGAAGATAAACAAAAATTCGACATTAATGCACACATTAATCCCCCTGCTCCGGTAGAGTATGCCTGTAAAAAAAATTAAGGAATCGTTTGAGCTTGGTCCTTTGCAACGTACAACATAGCTACATATATGACGACATACCACATCATTATGCTTGCGCTTATTTTAAGCTATAACACCCACACGCCCATGTCCAACGACTTCTTCACAATAATTTTTAAGATACTTTCTGCTGAGATTATAAAAGAAATGTGAGATCTTTTATTTTACATAAAAAAGGCGTCGTTGCATGTGTTCTTTTATTTGCTGTTGTTGCTGGTTTTTGTTATAAAAATACACGAGTATTACACGAAGTTCTTTTATTCTCGCGTTTTAGTAGTCATTAGGTGCGTGATCAGAGTTGCCAACTGTTAGATTGCAAATATTTTGAAATACACATAGGGGATCTGTTTTTATTTTGATGCAGTTTCAACCGTTTTGGGAAGATAAAAAAAAATTAGATGCATCAAAATTTACCCAATCGGATAGATATTTAAATTTTTTTTTTTAAAAGCGACCAACTTGTTCAAACAGTTTTTTTTTTGCAGAACTGACATTTACAAATATAAAAAAGATTTTTCAAAGTATTTATTTAGGCCTGTTAACTTATCTATTTTTTTAATTTCACTTTAATCGGAGATTCCTTAAACTTCTATTATATCTGGAATTAAATTTGGTAACTTATATCTGAATTTAATTAATATTAAGAATTCTCAGTTTAACAAAAACTGCAACACATAAAGTCAATTGTGAATTGTTCATATCGACATTTGAAGTTGATTGAGAATAGCACATTTGACAAATGTCAAAAATATTTTCAAAAACATTCGATTACTGTAATTATTGGAAAGATTGTAGCTTTAGCTTGTTGCCCATAACTCCTTTTATCTTTACAATGGCCTTCTTCTGCGTTTACTTCTACATTTTCAATATTTTTCGCAGTTTAATCTGCGATTTAATTGAGATAAGTTAACAGGCCTGAGTTTTTAAAAATTTTTCAATATTGAAACGCATCAACGCCAAAATGATGTATGACAAAATGATGTATGAGAAATAAAATTGACCCAAAAAACCATTTTTTTTTTCACGCAGTTACAAGTTAGTAAGATGCTCTAGAGAGGGGCAATTCTCACACATTTGCTTTACTTTTACTCCAACCTGGTAATGGTGCTAAGTTAATGCATATCTAGAACTGGTGGAATAATCTCTCTTCCTAGAACATCCATATTGAAAAACGTCAATTCATAACATGTAAAAGAGACTTTTTTTGATAATACACCCAAAATGTTTTCCTATGCTTTTCTAAACAAAATGTTTAATTATGTATGTTGCCAATGTAAGCAGTATTTCATTAATATTTCACTTCAATATTGTGAGAACTATAAAATCAACTAACAATTGGTATTCTCTTGGCTTTGTGAAGTGTAATGAGGGGGTGTAGTTTTAGTCAGTTGCACTGTTTCATCACATTGTAGTCAATGCAATTCATTCATTTGATTAAAATTTTTGCATAAATTTAAAATTTTAGCTTAAATGTTAAATATAATTGAAATTACTTAATAAAAAAAATTTTTGTATACTTCATTTGTTTTTAAAGATTGCAAGTACTGCAAGTGATATGTAATTTTCCAATGGTTGGCAACCCTCATAGTGATAAACTTTTGTCACCAGCAATAACAAAAGCTCACACAGATACAAAATGGATGTGTCATAGCGACTATTTAAAGATCTCGGACAAAGGGAAGTTATTGTGATGTGCGATGACACGAGATTTGGTTTTAACGTGACTTCTGCAAAATGCAAAGGACACATGTGTTAAAATGTGAAATTTACAGAGTACTCGTAAATGGAATTAAAAACCCATATTCACAACTACAGTCATAAATAAATAACAAAAAGACTGAAAAATATGGTGGCTTTTGCTTTAATTGAGAGATGTATGGTAAATCCGATCTGAACATAGGTATTGGTTGAATAATTTTGTGTTTTGGCCGCTACTTTAAAACGGCGAGAGGATATCCTTTCTTGAATATAAGTGTTCCAAACATAAAATTCATTAATTCTTCATTAATTCAGTAATTCAAAAAAAAAAAAAATAAAAATATCAATCCATTTGGAAATTATACGATTTCAAATTAGATATCGTATAATATGTTTGAGTGAGTTTTGCGTGAATTTTAATGAAAGATATGACTCAATAGCGCCGAAGTTCTTAATCGATATCTGTAAAACTTTATACATTGTCTCACTCACCAAGCTTCGAAACAAGACCAGGGGATACCATTTCCTATTATACTCGTTTATATTCCATAGAAGCATATAATGCCTAATAGGAAAGAGCAATCTGAATAAAGTGAAAGAGCTTGGATCCCCTATCAAAATCAAATGTTAATGCAAATTTCTTCTGTAAACTCTAATTGGCTCTTTGAAAAATGATCGAAAGCTCACAAATATACAATTCAAAAAAAATCTGAAAAAAAATGACTTTCAATAGCAATTTTTTTTTGGTACTTCAAACTTTCATATGATAGTCACAAAATCAAAAGCTCGATATCAGGAATCAAAATATGATATATGGCCGCATACATATTGTCATAGACCTTATCTCCTCGCTCAAAGTTGTAGTATTAAAAAATATATACACTCAGACAGAATTACCATGAAATCAATTACTTAGAATTGATATTGAAATAATAGTATTTAAGTATTGTTTTCATTCAATTGTTATTTACCCTATTAATTTCAATAATGCCTTTCAACATGATCACATTTAAATAAAATGACACGACATTATTTTTATCCTGGAGCAAATTAGCAAATAAACAAATAAAATGATTTGAATAACACAACTTGAGTCGACTGGGATTTTTTTGAATAGTTTGAAAGCGACTCCTTCGCTAGCTGGGCTACAGAATATTGATGAGACAACATGAAAAGTTGAAATGAAGTCGAGAAATTGATTAACACAATAAATATATGGTTGTGACTATGAAATTAATAGAACAATTCCTTAAATACTATAAAGAAATCAATAGTTTGTCTGATTCGCTTTATAGTAGACGTAAGTACTATTGGCTCAGCAATAGTCCTATTAATTTTGCATACAAAGTATGGTCTTGATATTTAAGTATTTATTCTTAACTATTAAATTAATAGGACCATTAATGATTGCTATCATCGGCATTAGAAACAAATTTTCTATATGGAATAGAACATTATTGTGCCAATTGTACAGAAAAAAAAAAAACATTTTTCTTTTTTTCATTCTGGTAATAGCTTACAGAAGAGATTCACATCAATATTTTTTGAAAATTTTTCAGCGTATCTTGAAATTACTTCATGATATAACTACATTTTATTCCAATTGACCCACTTAGTACTTGCAAGAATAGTGCACTATTTTTTGTAGAAACGATGCGACACAAATAAAATCGAATAATATGATATAGGATAAGCTTCCAAAAGATATCGCCATAGCTCTATCACATGTGACAATTTTGAGTCTTACCATTTAAAATATATTCACAAGTACACAAATATGTTTTTCTGTATTTGAAGTCAACCCCCCCCCCCCCTGACATTGTTAATGTAATTTTGTTACTACAGTGAAAAACTGCAAGCCACAAAAAAAAAAAAAAATAGATACCCTTACGGTGAAAAAAAGAGTTTAGCTTAATGCATACGAGTGGGTATCTTTTTATTCATTTCTTATTTTATTTTCAGAAAATGTAAAATTTGCACATTGTACTCACGCCATTAGGTTAATGCAGCAATATATCATTTTCTGTGCATCTAAGTACTCTATTTGTATGAGCATGAGCAGATTTAACCCATATGTCAACAAAAAATTCTGCGATACAGTGAACAAATAAAACAGAGCTAAAGTTCATTCATGGGTTTAACTTTCAATAAAAAAGCTTAATTTTATCCGATAGCGTTAATTTAAACATTATAAATTAGTCTACCTAAAAGATCAAAAACTGCACGTAAGGTAAATCGAATGAAGATTCGCAACTTATTATTAAATTACATATTAAAAACACAACTAGTAAAGCTGTTATCTTCGGCCAGTCCGAAACTCACATACCCTACACAGCATTGAAAGTACTTTCTAAATGAATGTTAAAAATACATTGAAAATTAATTACCTAAAATTTTCATGAAAATTATCAATTGTTAAAAAAAAGCCACGCCATCTTTTCCAATTTCGCCCACTTTAAGCACAATTCAAGATATTTATGATCTGTATCTGTGTAGTTAATTTCATCACAATGGTTAACGAGTTATGGCGTTATTAAAGTTAAAATTTAGGGCTGAGTCACGCCCTTTTAAGAGCTTTAGCAAATTTGAAACATAACCCAATCTAAATTTTGTTCACATGTTCACAAAAACACCAAGTTTCATCAAAATCGCAGCAACTGTTTTCAAAATGTGCATCGCTATATTTACATAGAGTATGGGCGTGGCCGTTAACCGATTTTACGTGCTAGCAGCTTGTAAAAAAGTGTGACCTATGTGCTGAATTTCATTGAATTAGCTTGCTTAGTTTTCCCGTAAACGTGATTTCAACAGACAGACAGAAAGACGGACAGACAGACAGACAGAAAAACAGACAGACAGACAGATAGACAGACAGATAGACAGACAGACAGAAAGACGGACAGACAGACAGACAGAAAAACAGACAGACAGACAGACAGAAAAACAGACAGACAGACAGATAGACAGACAGACACACAGACAGACAGGCGGACCTAATTATATCGACTCAGGTGGTGACGCTAATCAATATTATATATTCTTTTCTACACCTTCTACGCCCCCTTCTATGCGCTACAAACGGAATGATAAAGTGAATATATCCTCTGCGTTGAACTGATTTCAGCCTTTTTAGGTTCAAAGTTTTCAGAACATACATGAGTACCATTTCTGAAAATTTCAATCATTTTTTTCACCCTATTTCATTTTACAAGCATTTGAAGTTTGTGTATACAGTGGAATATTTATGGAAGAAAAGTGACGGAATATTCAAATTTTCTCGCTCTCATTCTCAATGTTTCAATTTACATTGCAAATCATAAATCTCAGCTTTAAATGCTTGTAAAATCAAATAGGGTGAAAAAACATGGATAAAATTTTCAGAGATGGTACTCCTATACGTTCTGAAAATTTTGTGTCTAAAAAGGCTGAAATCGATGATGGAGTATTTGAGAAATTGATGTTTTCTTGGAAAGTCAATTTTTTTATCTTTTACCACACAGAAACCGTTCAGGCCTTCATTTATTCAGATTTGCAATTTTTTTGTCATCTACTAGTATACAACTACCTAAAAATAATATAAAAGCTAATATGAATTGTGCTGGTTTGTTTATATTCATCAATGAATTTTTTCGTTTTACTTACGAGCTTTTTTGAACACAATTTAAAACATTTTTTTTAAGCAATAATATTGGTCAAAAAAATTTTATCGAATTTTTTTATATCTTCTACATGACAGACCAATCACTGAAAAAAGTTTCAGCCTATTTAAAAAACATGAGGGTAATGATAGGCCCATTATAGATGGAATGACCCATATGCGATTAAATCAAATATTAAGAATGGTTGTTGTACGCATACAGAACCCATAAGTAACATTTTAACTGCGTACGCAAATACCAAAAATTGCTAAAATAATTCAATTTGGTAGCCACTAAACATTTTAAAAAGTTTTTACATTGCAACCATGGTAAAGCGTAAAAATTACACAAAAAGGGTTTGAAGCAACACTGCAGGATGTCGCATCACGTGGTACAAATTTAGTAATTCATTGATATTTATGACTTGTGGAGATAGGCAAGTGATGATAAAGTAGCTTACCAAGTATTAAATTTGCACTTTGTTTACTTTGCAGGTTCCTGTTTGGAGTACGGGCATTCCTGCTGGGGTGGTAAGAAAAGAAAAACATTTCACTGTAAAAATAAATCAAAACATTTTTAATTGGGCTTTAAAAAACGTGCCCTTATTTCTACTTTATACAGCTCATGGTAAACGTTCAGGAGGGAAAGTTTTTCGCACTGGCGCTGATATGACAGATCTCCTACCAGATGGTAGCAATGAAAATCATGTGTCTGGTGCTGATGCTACTGCAAACCGCAAGGTACAAAAAAATTGTTGCTGGTGATTAAGGGGAACAGCAAAAAAACACTATTTAATAAATGATTTTTCATCTTCTTTTCATTCGCAACTACAGAGCTACTTCGAAACATTACAGGATGCCGAGGAAAACAATGCGTTACCACTGAGCGCAAACAACAATGAGGATGACATTATTACACCGAGTAAGAAGCAAATCCAGGCTACAAAACTGAGAAATCTACTGCGAAAGCGACATTCTGAATTAATAGCACGCAAGTCCTTGCTGGATGTCGAATCGGCGGAATTACCCGAACTGAGACTCAACAATCAACCAGCGGCAACGATGGAGCGATGGCGTAGAATACCACCGATTTTAAAGCTGAAGAACTTTAACAATCCCGGAGATGGTAATGGAAGAGGGCGAGGACAACAGGAAACAAGAAAAAAATCCTTAAGTAGAACAACTGATGACGGCTCTTCATATTTTGATTATTAATTAAAACGCAAATACAACCTTGAAATGTACACACACACACATAACTTCTACATATATGTAAAAAAACGTATTTTCTAACACATTTGCATGCTATTAAAATTGAGAAACATTAACTTTATGCACATTTTTGACGTAACTGAACAACTGCGCTTGGTTACGCCATAACTGTGAATTGCCCCGTAGCCCCTTCTTTTTTTAGCTAATGCTACAAAAATTTGAGCTGTTGTAATTTTTTGATCATATTGAGGTATTTACTTAACAAATTGTTTTAAAACATTACACACATAATTACTATTAGCTCTTAGCTTATTGTGCGAAGTGATGCCATGACCATTGGTGCAATGGCTGGATGCACCAATGCAATGGCAAACTGAATAATAAAAAAATACTTAGAATTAATGCAAATTGTTATATTACCATAAAGCGCAATAATAAAAAGAATTATTGAATAACACTGGAAAAAAAATTGCATACTTTTAATTCTTGGGTTAGCTTAGGTTACCTTAAATAGGAGTTTCAGTCAGTTTAAGAATCGACTCACTTAGAACAAATGTTGATTCATTGTTATACCACAGCGTATTTCCCAATACCCCGCTCGATGAACCAATCAGACTTCTTAATAGAACTAAGTAGCTGACATATATTACCATGTCTAAGATCATCCAGATTATCGATGATGTCGTTTTCTAGCAAGTGCGAGACAGTAGCAAAGGAAATGTTTAAGTTATTCCATCCTCCTCTTCTACATCCCAAAAAAAATCTAGAGAAGTCAAAAGACCGAAAACCTAATCGTTCCGAATAGTGCAATATAGCATTTTTAGAGAGCGCTTAACATCCCATTTTGACCAAATTTTCTTTGTGACATTGCAAGTTGACCCTTGGGTCAATGTTATTCTAGCCTTTTTTAACATACCATCTACCAATAGTAACTTGCAGATAGCAAGTGGCATGCCAGCATCATTCTTGCTCTGAGGAATTTGTGTATTAGTCTCCTGTCTAGCAAGTTCATCGGACGAAGTGAATGTTGAAACTCCGCTGATCAAGATACGAACGGTTTTTCTGTGTCACTAGTGCGCTTAGAAAGACAGATTCTAAAAATTAAATGGCAGCCTCACTATCTGAATAAATATTAGTAGTCTGGTAGCTTCGCAGGAGATTTTAACTTTAGTTCCTTAGAGTAAATACTCGTACCATAACCGACTTGACTATTTCGCTTGGAGCCATTCTTGTAGTTATTAATATGGCACCTTCTTCCCGGGACTCCCCCGTTCCAGTCATCCCTAGATGACATGTAATACCTTGTAAATGTGAATACTGAAATTGTAAATTCCAAGTTGGCGGGTACATAGCTCAATCTATGAAAGACAGTTGAGTGTTCTGCAAGCTGCCATCCGCTTATCTAATAAGTCAAGGAGGACGATATGAAAGCGGACCTCCAAGGCAGGAGGTCCGCTGCCACCAGTAGTCAGTGGTGACTACTGGTCTACACTGACTACACTGACGTGTTTTAACCCTAAGTTGCGAACCTTATTTTCCCGCAGTACGTCAACTAACTTCGTTACAGCCATTTAGATGGTATCATCGTAAATCTTTTCTTTCGGCGCACATTTCATCTTGGCGAACAGACCATAGTCACGGGACAATAGATCAGGCAATCAGGGAACTTATTTTTTGGAAAAAAAACTCACAAAAATTGACACTTCTCTCTTTATTATATCGTGCCTTTGTGACGAAGTATACAAACGTGATCTCCGAAACTAGTCTATCAATTTCCATGAGATTTTGAAAGAAGATGGCGGATGTGCCATCTCATGAATGATGTGGAAAGTTCCGTTCGGTTGCTTAAAGGACATACTTTGTGTATAAGTTTTTTATTTGAAAAATAGCATATTCATTGTTCATATCTCTGTATATGTAAATTCATTAAGCCTCACACAAATATCCATTTTAGAGAATTTGAAAGCAATCTTTATAAATGAAAGTTTTCGAGAACATCGAGGAAAATCTTTCATACTTTTTATCTGTTTTGTGTCCGTTTTGATTTGATACATTTTTTGATATGTTTACTACTGATAAATTACCTACCTTCTGTAAAAAATTCAGCGAGGAACCAGATCTCTTATATAAAAAACTTTGGTAACGTAAGTGGAATTTCTTTTAATATAGTTATGATCCACAATATTCACCCAGATGAAGGTCACCCCTACTTGGATCGAAGTAGGTTGCAACCTCAATATATTGTCTTGCGAAATACCGAACCCCGGGTCGCCAACTTGGTCTGTCCAACAGAAATTAGAACGTCCTATTCTACAAGTTCCAATAGTATATTCCGAATATGGTACTTTTATGGGAGGATCGTTGTTGTCCATTCGCTCAACCAGACGTAGCCAGCACAAACGCTGTATTTTCATCTTTTGCGGTAAGCGTCGTTAACTCAGTTTGGACCACAGATCATGCGGATAGTTTTTCTCTCAAATTCTCCCAATATCTTCTCAACGTTGTTCTTCATACTCCATGCCTCAGCGCCGTACAGCAAGACGAGGAGAATGAGTGATTTGTAAAGCGTTGTTTTTGTTCGTCGAGAGATAGCTCTTTTTTTAAATTGTCTATTGAGCTCAAAGCAACAACTGTTGGTAGGAGTTAATTTGGAGTTATTATTCATGTCGATGCTGGATCCCAGATAGACAAAATCCTTGATTACATCAAATATGTAACGTGCTGTCCAAGACGCTAGCACTCTTTATTTGTAAACACAAAATTTTTTTTCGTGAATTAAACCCATGAAAAATTTGAGCCAAATCGGAGACGGTTTTGCTTCTAATTAAAAAAATTTACCGCTCCTAAAATGCTCTAACTTGTAATAAAAACTATCAAAAATGTTTATTTTTAGAATGTCTTTATTATAATTTCAAAAATTCATACATTAACTGGTAGTGCTCCAAAAAGCTCGTAAAATGAACTCTTACGACTCACATTTGAAAGCGTTTCGAAAAATATTTTATGAGTAACCATATGTGGTATATATCGTTTCAAAGTACATTATATAATCTTTAAAATGAATTTAATATTTACACTTTGATCGGCCCACTCTATTCTATACGTAAGTACATTTTACTTAATTACCTATCACATTTAAACGTTAAAAATCTATGGCCGTAAAATTATATTAAGCTTTAATCTTAGCCGGTATCTCGAAACAAGCCACATCACCGTCTTTATCACCAAGACCCCAATGCACCGTAAGACTGACAGTGGGATAAATTGGCAATATCTTAAATTTATTTTTATAGATATAAGTTTCGCCGGCTTTAAGCGGACAGCCTACTTTGTTTGTACCCTCAGCATCGTAGATGTGTGGACAAGCGCTGGTGCCATAATATCCCGGGAACGGTAATGGTACATCCAATATGATGCCCTGTATATTAGAATTTAGCTCAGTGTAATCTCTATCAGGTTTTATTTTCATTTCAATTTTAGCCTCCGTGTTACGTTTGAGTAGACATTTGGCTTTGGGACAACTGGAAAGCGTTACATCTCCAGTTTCGAGTGGACGCGCTTTGGCTGTTAGGTGAAATCAGTTTTAATGCAATGTCGATACGATTTTGTGTGTCTACTTACATTTTGGACAATTTCTAACGTCTGTAGCCACTGTTAGCGTTAAACCTGCTACAAGTAGTATGCATACATTGATGAAGTTGCTCATTTTGCTTAAGCCTGGAACTGAAATTGAATAGTGAAAATATTTATATACTTTTTGTTTAAGTAGCACTTAATTGTTTTTTCATATTTATTAAGAATAAACAATCGCAGTTGTGATAATCATCGGTTAACTTGTTTTGCTTAGAGTGCAAATATTTCATTTACGGCTTGATAGCTTACATTCAAATTGACGCAATAGCTTGTTCATAGAATAGATTGGTAGATTATTTCTTTTTAAGTTTTTTTTTCTTGAGTACTGAGCTTAAATGACATCAGCTTGATTAATTACTCATGGGATTTATATACAAAAAAGCATTAATACATGGTATGTATTAGAGTGACTCTTGTAGTTTTTTATTTCTTTTATGTCAGCTACACCCACTACGGCGTGCTTTAAAGACATCGACCCTGACTCTACCTAGAATGGTTCAAGTAAATGAAGAGCCAGTTCTAAGTTCTCCAAGTAGCAGAATTTCTTTCTACTTAAGCCAAATTAAGTTTCCCTCATAGATTTTAGAGGACTGAGACCTAATTCGATGCCCTATCTGATTGTCTCTTTTTCAAAACTTTCTACTATAAGTATGTTACTCATTTATATGCAGGTACCAAAATTAAATAAATTCCTTCTGGGCCACCTCTAAGTATAAGCTAATTTTTGATGGTCAGAGACCGGAGGCGGCTTTGTGCCTAGGAGTGTTGCCTGATGTCAAAATATGATACGATCTCAGACGGTCAAACGAACCTCAAATGATCTCAAAGAATTGAGTTTCAATTGAGAGCTATTTTTAAGTACATTATTCTTAATTGCGGAATCAATCTAAAAAAATGTATCAAAACAGATTCATAGATCTACAAATATTCTAAGATTCGAAAAGACTAGAGTAGTTTTTCAAATGTATATTTGCGCTCCGATTTCATGTTCGCTTATTTCTCGCCGTTCGCTCAAATTTTTGAGATTTTGTATATTGGCGGTATTACGTTGGCACAGCGCCTGACCGCTGAATGCGTCAATATGTGGCTGCTACATCGATTCAAATTAGGGTTAGTCATTAAAAATTCGCTGATAAAAATTTTGGGCAGAAACTCCAAAACACATTGGCAATTGTTACTTTTGCTTGATGATAGTGGTCAGTACAAATTTAAGACATTATAAAAACTTGAAATAACGCAAAGTTTCATCACGTGCCTTGCATCCATAAGTTGCTAAAAATGGCTCAATCATTCGTCTCTAAAATCCAAACTGATGACAAAAATAAAATCAGGATATAGATTCTTGATCAGTGGCAAAATTAAAAAAATCATCTTTTGGCTACTCAGGTCTAAAATCGTGTAAATCTGTGACATTATCATTATATCCTTAGCACATGGTATATTCATTTTATCATGCCAACAGCAACGCATTGAAGTCTGACTGAGAGGTGTAGAAAAGTATCGAGGTTGCCAAGTGAATGGGATCCGGAATTTAATGCCAAAGCCCATGGCCTGGTAGAAATTTTTGTGACATGAACTTCTAAGTTTTGTTAAACGAGCAAAAAAAAATAGATCGTAAAATTTTCCCCACACCAAGATTGACGTTTGTACCACTTCTTACCAAAAAAAAACAACCGTCATTCACTTTTTCCCAAAAAAAAAAGAAAATAAAAGATAATTTTTTAATTCTGGCTTACTCCCCGAGTTATTGAGCAAAACTTTTTTCGTCATCCTCTCACAACCAGACCCACCTCGATTCTGGTGACTGACGTTTATTTCCATTATCAGGCTTACTTATGGTAACAATTGCAATCAGAAATTAAGCGGGAGGAAATGACCTTCAAAAATGCAACACTGCCTCCCGGACTATAAGTATAGGGTATAAGATTTTTGGCGGGGCTAAAGACAAAACTTTATCTATTTATTATTTTCAATCGATGGAAAATTTTCATTAATTCATTGAAAGTTTGGGCGAAAATTTGAAGTTGCCGAAGTTAAATAAACTGTCAACTTTGGTGTTATTTTATCTAAATAAATGCACTGAAATAATTCATATAATTAGATCCATATACACACGGAATATTTATGAATATAAAAGATATTTTAAATCTTTAGTTAATTACAAAACTGCTTATTTGAAAAACTTTCTAGTGAGTATTTTAACGATATTCAGACAATTACGATTAAATTAAAAATTCAGCCATAATTGCCGTCACTTAAGTTCACAAATCATAAAGCAGTTAATTGGTTAAAAACAATCAGTTTTTACTGTGCCCTCGAACTCTGCACCCAAGCACTTGGTTATGTAATTGCAAAATTAACCCGAGATTAAACTTTTAGCTCACTGATGTCAAGCAAACTGATATTTCGGAACTGGTTTGAGCAAACGATTTAATAGCATCTTATAGCATAATATCTTACAGATACGGAGTTACAAAAACAATTGTTTTTTTTTTACAAATAAATATTAATGTGCAAAGTTGATACTACTGCCCATAAACTCATTTGAAGATATAAAAACAAATAATATGTAAAATTTGAAATCAAAAATACTAACACTTCTGTATATATATATGTATATGTATGTGTATTTTAATTAACAACAACAATTAGCGACGGCTTTTCAACAAATCGATTTATGTGTAGAGTCCGGTATAACAATGATGGCATCAAACGTTGGCCCAAACTGTTAACGCTCAGTAATCAAGCCGCAGTTAAACGCTTCGTTTTCCAAATTATCAAAACAATCAGTAATTGAATTGAATACCGCGACGCACGCAACTTATCGACGACTAATGAGCAACGCGCGTCCGGCTGTCTTTTTATAGACTCCCTCCCATGTTGCAGCCAGTTTGGGATTGTGCATAGCGACCGCTCGTAAGCCAGCGTTAATGGTGTACATAGCAGTTGAATTTTTAGATTTTTGTTGTATTTTGACCAAGTTAAGTGGCGCTGCAATAGTTGAGTTCGTTAGCGATCGCCAGAGAGAAAGAGAATGATACACAGTCACGCAGTGATTGTGTGAGTACGCTTGAGAGAGTTGCTAATGGACAAGATAATCGGTCAGCAGTATCAATTGGACAAATTATCGGACGGACAGAGTTTTCATTAAACATGATTTTTCTGTCAATCGAGATTTACAGGTAAAATTGTTGATGCTTGAGTCATGTCTGTATGTACGTGTTAATGTTTTACGTTTTACTATGAAGATTGTGTCTCGTTAACTTTGCTTTTTTAGCCATATTATATTTATTTTTCTGCTCATTTGTACATTAGGTAATTGCAAGTGCAATAAATATAGTTTTGCATTAGATTTGTAAATAGTGGCCTGTATACCAAGTTCATATAATCGCAACTCATTTGCACAGATGAGGCGCTGAGTGTGCTCCCGAAACAATTGCGCATTGGATATTTATATATACAAGGTGCCGCAAATTGTCTTTGAAGTTATTATATGTAGTACATATACCTATAGATATACAGAATTTACAAAAATGCGCAAAAAACGTTGGCTATGGAGAAGCGGACTTAAGTGAGGGTTACATTATTTAACAAAAAAAAAGAGCATTGCCCACAAATTTCATTAGTAACTGTGCTAATAGCAAAGCATGGAGCGTTCATTATTGGCATTAATATCCACCTGCCTTCAGGGAGCGCAATAAAAAACTATAAAATGCTACATAGTGAACAAAAAGAAAACAGAGGAAAAGACTAAATATAATACAGAAAATAAAAATTACCATATAGTGGGAGCTCCACAATTGTTGTGTACGAGCGTTTGATCTCATCCGGTCGAATAAGTGCCTAATCGGCGATCACCAACACAAAGTTCTAACAGTTCTTTGCAAGTAGCTGACTAGCTTCGATCTGAGGTATAGATTGGCCTCAAACTGCCAATGTGTGAAGTCTTGAATTTGCCAACATTATTTAGTGAAGGGTTTCTGTGCTCGTTCTTCGACACTTTAAATAATGCGATGGTCTGTAATAGTCTTCTTCTATGGTCGTCAGATGCATGTTTGTGTGAAGCGCGCCTCGCAGTGACTCTTTTATGTCAAACAAGATCGCCTTCTTGTGTAAATTTTCTTACCAGAGACATCAAGTGATGCTGTGCATAGCAAAGGTACCACATGTTAGAGAATCGCCGCCGATAAGAGATTGGGAAGGCAGCTACGGAAATAAGCCCTGTTTTTATCTAACTGCACGTCAATAACTAATGATAGCTAGACTACTGCGGACTGTTGAGCTGCTTCGGATGGCTAGGTCTGATTGAAAGTGTTGGGCTATATCGGACGATTGAGAAGCTTTGAACATCTTCTTGCAGTATCTACTCGCTTAGCTACACATAACCGCTAAGCCTGTAAAACTGGCGAAGCGCACACGTGTATGCAAGTTCATTTCTCCCAAGAATACGCTATCAACATTGGAAGTAGACAAGGAACAGGAAATTAAGAGGGGAAAAAAGTTTAACGTAGCAATTGCTCATTCAACGGAGGTGCGATAAACTTCGGAATGAACGATCTGTGCTCTTTATGGTCATTAATGGGATACACTTGAAGTACGCTACCTACTCAATCACTGATAGATTATCTTTTTCGACAAAAACAAGTCGTTAATATTAATATGTTGAAGTGTTTTCAATTTCACATCATTTTTGTGTTCAGAAAAATGTTCCCAAGAAATTAGTATCCTAGGTACAACTCCACGAAAATGTATCAAATCAGGGCTTTTAGCACATTCGAACCCTTTTATCTCAAAAATCAAACGACGTGATAAAAAAAAAATCGGATTTTCAAAAACTACAAAGGAAATTATTGAATTATAATAATAATAAATTTTAAAGGATGATGTTTCTAGCAAATTGGTATTTAAAAAAAAGCTTTCTCAAAGCTTTAAGTTTCACTGATCTAGGATACGAACGTTACTTCTAACATTTCCCCTAAAAAAAATAAAGATTATCGTTTACTTAAGTGCTCCATTTGAACACCGTGTATATTTACAGATAGCTTATAGCTGGGCTCTATACATTTTGCTCCTTGTCAGATTCTATGCGTACTAAACAATTTTACAGACTAAAGTCGATCTTTCATTTCATTAAGGAACATTTTCATACTAAGTTTTACTTATCGAAAGAAGTTAGGTCTCTGTTTAGTATACCTGAATTCACACAAATATTGTTGTATCTTTATATTTTCTTCGACATTTTGTCCAAAAGATATTATTTTTTATTGCCCTGAAGTATATTGCTACCATGAAGTCTAAAATTATCTAAGCAAATACTAACAAAAAATAGCATTGAACGTAATTTATTCATTATTTGTTTAACAAAAATATCAATAACTCTTTCTTTTAACGTATTTAGGAGCACAGATCTCTGACAAATATAGGGTGGGATAACTATTTGGCAGCGGCGCACTGAGAAATTTAGACGCTCAGGGTTCAAAGTTTTAATTATTTAATTTGGAAATATATTGAAAGCAGCGTCGCAGGAAATTATTTTGTAGTGTGCGATATTTTTTGGAATTTGTAAAATACGTTGGAACTAGGTCAATTTTAACACATCTCACTAAGATCGAAGTCGTTAGGAAAAATTGAAGCTATATTTCGACCTAGTAGAAGGTCTGATTTTTTGCCCACTTTGCTTCAAAGTTGCCCAAACTGTTTTTTTTTTTTTCTATGTATAGGGTAAAACTTGACAACCGTGCCAGATAGAAATTTTTTAACAAGTATTTTCTTCTCTTATTTTTCCAATTCTAGTTTGTCTAACCTAATGTTGGCGTACTGGTGAATTTATCGAAAGGAAAATTGATCTGTATGTCTTCAAAAATTAAGTCAGTGTCACAATTTTCATTAATGGTGCTTTGTATCGAACAATGTTGGAAAATTTTTTTGACACCAACTGTGCTAAACACTCAAAGCTATAATTCCAACAGTATGTAGCCATAACTTTTATGCAGGTCGCTCTTAAACTGGGATACAAATGCTTTTTGTAGCCGCTCATTCTGCCCACTCTATATTAGAAGTCATAGCTCACTATGGTTCGCGTTGTCGCTATTTCTATCGCCTCTCTCCAGCGGATAAAAAGTGGTAGCTACTGGAAATTTTAATGGTGCCAATAAACGCCATGTCACTTACAGAATCATTAAAACTTATAAATTAAAAGAAGATCGAATCGGAAACCCATGAGACTCTCCTCTCCAGATCGTCTGCCTAAGCAGCAATTCCGCGTATTTTCGGAGCGTTTCATCATTCGTGATGCGGAAGACGGCACTCAGCTGTGCATCACGTGAAGCATAGAACAAATTGTATAGTAACTATTCCAATATTAAGCCATCAAATTATGAGTAAACTGTGATTTACATCGATAGCCAGATGTCTATCAAATCAATTTCTTCAAAAGTCTCGCCAATGGCAGTGCCTTTAATTTCAACTACACCACCCTGTAATTCAACGTATGTATAGATCAGTATGTATTTAAAATTTTAACACGTTTCCGACTTAATCAATATACGTTGATCGAAATCGAAATTTATTCTCACTGACTGCATCTGATATCCATCATTCATTCACTACCTGTAGTCGTATGCCTTTTATGTCTCGTGTGTAACGCAGTGTGTGGCATTACGTTCACTCATCCCAAAAGGTACTTTAAATGCACCGCTTGTTGCTGGTGTTACTTATTTTATTTGTATTCCACTATCAATTATTTGTTTTGCTTTACTTCTAGGAAGTTAATTTTCATTTAAACTAAGAAATAACTCGTAAGATTCATTGGGAAGTGGGTATGATAATTAACATAACTGTCGGTATATGGTAGGCACATAAGGGGAAGTTACTATTCTAGAAAAAAACCATTTGTTCTCTTATTAGAGCTTGGGTAATTCTAGAGCTTGATAGTTGTAATTTTGCTGATAATTTAACGAGCATTTTAAAAATTTTATATCGAGAAGAATATGTAATCAATTTTTATCAAAAATTAATACTTCGCTACAAAAGCCACATTGAAACGATGCAATCAGTGTGGTATGGGGAAGCTTCCGATGATCACGTCGTATGATGAACTGGCTCGTATAAGCCATATTTGACAGCAACATTGCCCATTTGCTGTATCTGAATGTAGTCTATTTTGTCAATTGAGCAAATCAAGCTGATACTTCAGATATCAAGCAGCCATGAGTGATGATGATATATATGCACCTTACCGCAGCATCACCCTCTACTTTAAAAAGTTCTGGTGATAGTCCATGACATCTGGCAACTGTTCTTATTTTTAAGCTCCTTAAACGTAAGATTTACCTCTTTGAGGCTAGGCCGAGAAGCTTCCTCGTTGACTGAAGGTGGTGTTGGTTGGTGTTCTATCAGCCCGCTAGTTTATTATCCGTTAAGTAACTGTTGAAAATATTGCTTAAGTGTGGGACCGTGAACAGATTTCCTGAGTTATCTCAGTAGGGCTCCTGTTCTACCAGCTATTATTTTATGACTTTTTTAAAAACCGTTGATATCCTCGATCTGTAAAATCTTATGCAGCTTTTTTTCCCATGCAGAATTTTGTATTTATTCATTCTTCCGAGCAGATATTGTTCATCGTTGCAGTGCTCTTTGGTATAATTCATCCTTTGAGACAATGCCGCTGGTAGTATTTGGTGGGTCATAGCCAGTGGTGCCCACTACCATAAGCAAATCCTATAACAATAAGCATGTGTTGCTGATTCACTCATCGTTCGCATTTTTACGTTCTTTGAGCGCCTGCTCGTTCTCTGGGCAGCACAATTCATAGGTTACTGTGGAAGCAACTACATTTTCAATGACGGTGCAATACTGCACATATACATTATATGTATGTACATAGCTCATTAATGGCGCAATCTGCAGGTATATCGGCGAGTTGCTTAACTTGGCTTACTTGGTAGTATTAAGTTACATCTAGAATTTCCAATTTTTAAACATTTTTTTGTTTTAGTAGGCCATAGTTTATTTGGAAAGACGTGCTTCACAACGGTTACCAATTCAGATCAGAGTTAGAGTTGACAGTTGCTCATCTGAATTGCTACCAAGGTGTAAACATCTACATATACTGGCGGGTATTAAGGAATGGGTATGAAAACAAATTTGTACTGGGATGAATTGTCCGAAATGTGACGGTGACGCATCACGCTTATGTTAAATTTTAGACTAGTCAACATTGTTCAAACTTTTCTATATACAGTAGACGTCCAATATAACGAACTAATTAATGCACGAGTCACTCGTAATATCGCAAAATTCGTTATATCGAAGTGTTTTTTATTAAAGAGACTGCCTTTTATTAACGCATATAGTAACTCGTATAAAAGTTAAGTTAGATTTTGGAATGCTATATTAACTTGTGATCATCTTTACAGGAAAAAAAAAAGTTATTTCAGTTCCACAGTTATGGTTGAATTAAACAGCGTTCAATACTTGGAATAGTGAACACTTTTAGTGTTCATAATTTAGAGCCATCAATGGAAAAATGCCGATTTCGAAAACTTTTCGTTATAAGTTATATTGGTTTGTTGGTAATTTTTCAATACTTTGCGTAACTTTTTTTAATTTTTCGATTTATGTAAGTATGTACTTAATAATTATCAACTTATTCAACGTTTACACGAGGAAACTCTTGAGAGAAAGTTTTCCTGTTTGTAGGCATGAAGGGAAAACCGAAAGGGTGGTGTACAGAATTTGTCCCTTTCGTTCTATTCTTTAGCTGATATTATGCTTTGAATTTACGTTTTTTGTGGCGGGTTGACGCAGTAAGTTTTTGTGTAAAATTTTATTTTTTATTTTAGATGGTATTATGGTCACAAAAATGAACGAATGTCATTGTGGACATTAGGTTTTAATTAAGGTGAAATTAAATTCCTTTTTCATCAACATACACATTTGATCATGTGTACACCCCATACAGTTGTTAATGTAAATATTTTCAAACTGCAGCTTTTTGTGAACTTCTATGTATCCCTGTCTGTCAACCACATCAAACCACATCTGTCACCAGCAGTAACAAAATTTTCTTGAACACCTTGTATTAAATGGAATTATATGTAGGCCATGATTGCGATACGGAAATGTGTTTGCGCTCTCACATATCACCGGCTATCTGGAACAAATAATTAGTGATTAGCGCTATTTAATCTTTCGATTATGTTTACATCCTCTTAACTTTGTGATATATTATTTTAGGTTATTAAAGCAAATGTATGCAGTTCCTGCTGAGGTGTGCTATAAGAGTGCATTCTTGAAGCCGACGATATATTAGTGAAGCTGTTCAAAAGTCAGCAAATAAACGATAATGTTGACACTTAGGTTCGTTGTTTCAACGCGCGTTTCAGCATAAAACAAATTTATATGCTATAGGACACACCATCATGTGTGGCTCATTGCATATGGTCTTGTGTTATGCAAAAACGCGCGTTGAAAAAACGCTCATGTGGGAAGCGAGTCTTCCGTATCACAACGGCTTTATAACAATGAAAGCATTTTGCTCTATAACTCATTTAACACGAAAGCAGGGTTTCATTTTCTTAAGCGTCACACATAGGATAGTGTTATATGGTAGTTATCAAACAAGTAAGACAATTGAGTCCAATTTATAGAATGGAAGCAATGCAATAAGAATACAAACATTATAAATATCGTTTGCGAGTACGCCAAGTTTTTGTATAAGCTTGTAATGAAAGCGGCGATTAACCAAGATTTATTTCTCACATTAAATAGTTTATAAGCGTAGAGGAACGTAGGCAGCCGCATCAAACGGATAACAGCTATTGAAAGAATATAAGCCTCAACCAATTGTGCGTTGAAAAAAGTCTTTAAAGTGTTTATTCTAAATTTGAGCATGTCGTGTCGGTAAATTGCCAAAATGCGTTTTTGCTGATATATATTGGAAATAATAAACCTTATTCAATACGCAGCTCTCATAGAGCGTTATGTAAATCGAATTTCAGAATATCTTCATAACAACACCACAATATCGTAATGTTAATTTTTCACTTTATATATAGAGCCTGCTAGGTATGACAATTACTTTCCACCCATAACTCAACTAATATGGTTACTGCACTGGAAAATGTTGCCTCTTTCTTTATTATTTTCGAGTACATCAAATGTCAAACTTCACGTAATAACTTTGTCAATAAGAAAATTATTTTATTTTTGCGTGATTTTGACACCTCAGTGTTTTTTTTTTCAATATTGTATAATTTGCCTTTACCTTATATTATTATACCATGCTTTTCACCTAAGTATTTGACTCATCCTCTCATAGGCATATATTGTTTGCAGATTAAGTAGAATTTATATGTGATCATTCCTGGATCCCAAAGTCCTCCTTTTCGTAGCAAAAAATGTTGAACAGGCAATGCCAAATAGCAAAATACCAAATTCAGCAGTTCGGTTGGTTGCACATCCGAAGGAAGTAAGAAAGAAAAAGAGGAAAGTTAAACAATTTTTAACATTCACTTGCCGATGCAAAGAAGAAACAAAAGTGATTCTAATAACAAGAAAATAATATGCATACGTATTTATCCGCACATTGCCAGTTTGCTCAGGGTTTACTGAGACAGCGCTTACACGAGGAAACTCTTGAAAGAAAGTTTCCCTGTTTGTAGGCAAAAAGAGAAAAACGAAAGGGTGGTGTACAGAATTTGTTATGTTCTTTAGCTGATATTATGCTTTGAATTTACGTTTGTTGTGGCGGGTTGACGCAGTAATTGCTTTGAAATTTTCTTGCACAAACAAATTCTAGTTTCCGTGTGTAAACGCAAAAGAAATTCACAAAAGAGAATAGACAAGAATTTCTCAGACCGAATTTGCTCGTGTAAACGTTGACTGAGTAAATACGGACTCTGTGAGCAGAGCTTCGCTGTAGTTTAGCGAATTGAGAAAGACGAAGAATAGAAGAGGAAACAAAAGTAAAGTTTGAGTGCTTTCCCACTTGGCTGAAGTAAGCATTTGTGTTTTTGGAATATGGCGTTAAGGTCGAATTTCGAGGTAAGTCCACGTTCAGTGAAAAAAGTTCTAAATTAAAAAAATTAAACAGTGAAACTAATTAAATTCAGAAGTGAGTTCAGAAGTTAAACAACACAAAAATGTTAACTTTCTAAAACGTACAGTGAAAAATTGAAGTGCTATTTCCAGTACTTTGTAAAATATCGATTTTAATGATATTTCTACTTTGTGCATTTCAATTGCGCTACGGTGTGACGTCGTCTAATAAAATGAGGCTCTATTTCTAAGCCAGAAATTAGGGAGTAGGTGCTTTGTATTCCGTGTGTGTGCATATGTTTGGCCTGTGTGTGTGTGTGTTGATGAAACGGCGACGCCCTTACGCTCTGGCGCCGTGTCAGAGCGAAATATTTAGTCTTTTTTGAATTCGTAGTCTGGGGTCTTCGAAAATTATTTTTGACCCGCTGGTCTTGGTTATTCATCTTGCCAATCGATAAGCGGTCGCTCCAATTTCGGTTGGTGACGAAGTGGCTGAGCCGTCGCAGCTGGCGTCGCCGTTGCCATGTTTGAGACACATGATCAATAATGTTGGAAGTGGTTGCTGGAAATTGTTCGGAATTTTTGTTTTGTTTCGTTTCATTTCACTTTGTTTCATTTCGTGTGTCTGCTATGGTTTTCTCTCATTGCATTTTGTTGTTTATTTTCTATTTACGAGCAGATGTGGTTTCAGGTGCGCTGTTGTTTTTATTATTAATCGATTATTGCGAAAGTTCTATAATTCCTATTAAAATGTGAATTTAATGGAATTTTAATGAACTGCTGGATTTCACTGATGAAGGCGACTGTGAAATGTCAAATGACGTCGGCTATTCGCGCTCGCTCTTGGTCTCGTTATTTTTTTTAACCCTTAACTCTTCCATTGCTGTTTTTGGTTTGGGGTCGTCCACACTGGAAAATCATGTCACCGACAAATGAACTTTTTTTTATTGAATTATATAATCGGAAAATGTAATTTTCTTGTCAACTGCTTATGCATCCTGGAGATGCAAGATTTAGGGCATTAGTTTACTTTAGGTACTCCCTTATAAATTTTTTATTATTTTGCTTAAGTTGTTCATAAATTCGGAATCAAAAATTGGCGACACGGGATTTGGGAAGAAGGTCCCGACCCATATTTTGGTTTAGCAAAAACTGAGGGACGTACCTAGTTTATGAGATATTGCGGCCCAAAATCGTGGATATAATAGACTATTTAAAAACCGATTTAAGTAGGGAAACCCTGGATCGCTTTCTAGAATATGGGTGTCTAATGAAAGGTAAATTTTATCTCTTATGTAAAATCGCGATTTTTTGTTATAATATCATAATTCTTTTCTGAAAAAAAAACCACCTGTGACAATTGAGTGGGCGAACGGAACAGCAGATGTCCATGGTCGGTCGTTTTGAGTTTTTTTGATGGAATCGTGTTGATAATACTAAACTTCAAGTGATTTTGATCTCAGACACTTCAAAAAGGCACTAGATGTCAAATGATAGCAAAGTGACTTTGCCTCTGATCAGTTCAGAGACAAACAGTTTCTTGCGATTTCTGAACAGTTATTGCCACTGGACATGGGCCGTTCTGTTCGCCCACTCCTCAAATAGTCTTAATAAAATATCGAACGTCTTTTTTTTTATTTCTGAAAAGAACCAAACTAAATCCATTATAAAATTTATAAAAATCGAAACTTTTGCTTTCGCAGTAATAATTTTGAATTTTTGGCAACATTTTTTTCAATGCAAATAAATAAATTTTACTTCTTTTTTGTGCCTTAAATTTTACCAACAGATTCAGCCTTTTCAGGAGAATTTGATAGTTGAAACCAAACTAAAAAAGTATAAAACATAATCAAATATATATCTCATTGAAAAACATTTGCCAAGCATACATTAATATTTACACTGAAAATTTTAACTTTATTTTTACTGTGTACCTATTAATATATTTTCCAAAATTGTTAAAAATTCTAAAACCTTATTGAATCAAGTAGAACTGGAAGAGGTTCATTGTTTCAGAGCCGAGATACAACTGCCGGAAGTCGCGAATACGGGCAACCACTGTACGAGTACACACTAAAAATACTAAAACTTGAGGTTTGCACAACTTCACAAAATATGGAAGTCTAACAAGACCAAACTGCATATACATAAATAAATCTTATGTTCAATCAGTGTTGCTTAATGATTGCGAATCATGGTTTCTCACGCTTAAGGCGAACATTAAGGAATTGGTGGGCCCGCACAGTCTTGAACTACGAACTTCAATTGGTTACTCCGATCATACAAGTCAAAGAATCAGGGAAGACGCTAAGAAAACTTGTTCAGAGTTTTAATTCGAATTAGTTTCGATAAAATGGGACTTTGTAAAGGTATTCCACCCTCTTCGCAATTGAATTCCAGAACAGTTTTTCTTAAATGGCACATCAGAATCTTGTAGTTCATGTTAACTGCCAGTGGGACGAAAAGCTTGACCTGTGTGATAGTTTTTATTCAGTTAGGAAGGTTTATATGGAAAAAGTTTTTATTTCCATAAGATAGCACGACTCTATCCGAATTCGGTCGTTGATTTTTGCTGTGCTTTTTATCGTACTGTTCAATGCAACATTTTGGTGTCTAATAAGCAAATTCACGTTGATTTCCTTATTTTAACTATCTAAATATTGCGTACTGTTGATAATTATTAGCTAAAATAACGAGAATTTTACTATTTTGAAAAAAATTAAAACGGTGAGATTGCAATAAATCAAAGTCAAATCAAATATTTGTTAAGTATTTTAATTATATTAATTATTAAGTGTTTTAACCTCATCGTATTAAAGTTAAGTAAAGCACAAATAAAAGAGCAATGAAAATAATATTTTTTCTAGTTGCTAATGTCAACAACTTTACTAACAATGAAAACATTCGTAAAACATTTGACTGTTGTAGTTTTCAATCCATTTTTATCTTAACATACATATGTTAGTTTCTTGGCTACAAGTGTATGACACTAAATTTGAGTATTTCTTTATTTTTGTTTTTAACACCACAGGGGACGTGCGACAAAATGAATTTTTTGACAAAACCAAAAAATTTCAAGAATCGATGAGCTATTTTTTTATATAAAATCATTAACACATGGGTGTTGTTATGTTAATTCAAACGTATCAAAAATATTTTGACAGTCCAAATAGTAGACGTCCAATATAGCGTATAACGATATAACGAATTTCCATTTTAACGAACAGTTTTTGAAATTAGAATTTTCCCAATGATGTCTCTTAATTACGAATACTAAAAGTGTTCACTATTCCAAATAACGAAAGCTGTTAAATTCAACCATAACTGTTGAACTGGAATAACTTTTTTTTTTACCAGTAAGGCTGATCGCAAGTAAAACAGCATTCCAAAATCTAACTTAACTTTAATGACTATATATATATGTGTGTATATGAGTAAATAAAAGCCAGTTTCTTGAATATAAAACTCTTCGATGTAACGAATTTTACGATATTACGACTGACCCGTGCATTAATTAGTACGTTATATTGGGCGACTACTGTAATTAAAAATTAAGTACGTACGTATTCGCATTTTAACTCTGAATTTTGAAATTTTTGAAATTCAATACGAAATTGTATAAATAAATAAAGCAAAAATTATAATTAATATTGAAGTTATGAAAAATGAAAACCAAATGAAATTGCTCTGAAACTCAACATTTAATTGAAGAGATAAAAGCCGTATAATTAACTCTGAATTAGTTACTTTATAGTCATAAGGAATTAGGAGTGACTCTGTTAGTCGCACAGACCGTCTTTCACTTTCTGAACAGAAATTCACCTAGCAATATTTCATATGATAGTTGTTTTATATTTCGTTCATTATATCAGGATTCTAAGGTATGGTGCGTTGTAGCGACATCCAAATGGCAGTTAAGGTATTAAGTAGTTTTTCCTCCATAATGTGTGAACTTTTGCTTCGTGCTTTTTTTTATCATGTACAGCAGTCCTTTTTTGTTCCGTTTTATATTGCTTTCACTACTTCTTCGTTTTTGAATCATTTTGGTTTTTTAAGTAGGGCAACCAAATAAATTTGTTTTCCATTACATTACACCTTGTACTCGTAATGAAATAAGTTGTTTTTCTTTGATCGTGGGGTACAACTACTTCTTCAAAATTTGTACTTGGCTCATTTGCTGTATGGTTTTTTGGTTTGATTTGTGCCTTAGTTTTCAGTCACTTTGTTCAATGAGGTTTACTAGATATGAATATTGGGCATCGTTAGAGTCAAAAGCAAAGCGACAAGATCGCGGCTTTCTATATATAATAAATTTTTTTGGAAATATCCCATTCTTTATGTGCAGATGTCACTAGTTTTAAAAGCAATCACGACTTGTCCCGAATATGAAAAGTTGTACCTGTTTTTAATAAATTTCCTTATAACCGATCTGTATTTCCAGCTCTTTCTACGTTTACGTGGCGTTCATTTTAATTTTTTTTTTTTTTGACAAAAGAACTTGTATTGGGTCACAAGTTGTTTTGTCAAAAAACCTTTCTCATTGTTGCAATGGGGAATGTATTGCTTATACCCTACCTTTATATACATATTTTAAAAGAGCACTGTAATTTATTTTTACTTATACCTC
This sequence comes from Meiosimyza decipiens, assembly GCA_963680825.1. Lineage (NCBI taxonomy): Eukaryota > Metazoa > Arthropoda > Insecta > Diptera > Lauxaniidae > Meiosimyza > Meiosimyza decipiens. The sequence continues at coordinate 70,305,023 of OY804259.1, forward strand.
TAGCCAAAATCGACATATATTCGTGCAAAATGGATTTTCGCCATTATGTTATATATCCCCTTTTAACATTAACTGATCCAATTTAAAAACAACGATGTTTTTCAGATATCAAGTCGTTTTTATATTTTTATAACATTTTAAAGTGCACTACTTACTATAGAGCCAATCAATTGGCGCTAATTGCTACGTATTGATTTTATCGCAACGTGTATCAGAACTCACGCTTTTATTCTACTGTTGCGAAACAATCAAAATAAAAATTAATTTCTTTGTTATTTTTTCAATTTGGATTTTGTAACTGGAAAAATCCAGAAAATTTCTTTAAACAAAAAGATTTTAATTTGATTTTAATTGTGTAATCTAATCAAAGAGACATGTAGCTACAATTTTTACGGCTTAACAATAAATAAAAATTGAATGAAATATTGATTGCTCCTCCCTGGGCTATGCTTAATTTCAAATGTACTAAAGAAATCAGTTGTAATGAAACGCAGGTGACACCAATTCGTAAAAATGCCACAATATTGGTTATTAAAATATCACTGTAGGTACATTGCGCGTAAATTGATTTTTGCTTTATGGCCAAGTTCTGATTTTTACTATAGATTAGATTCTATAAGCAGCGTAGCTTCAAGTAATTAGTTTTTAAAAGTTTTTTTAGTACAGCATTATTAAAGACTTATATTTTTAATGCAATGTGCTAAGGCAATTTAAATTTAGTTTAATCTTTAAATTTCGCTAAAAAATCAATGTGTTATTATATTTCGTAATCGACGTTAACTTCTACGTTGACGTCAAGATCCGTCAAGTTGCCTTTAAAAGAGGGTTTTAGCCTTTATCTTTGTGGCTAGCAAGCTGTTAATTATTTTCGCATTGTGCACCACTTGAATGCGCCACTCGTCGCCGTTGGTTAGTACAAATAAATTTAAGCGCTTTATACGGTTCATCAGATGAAAACAAAGAAAAAGAGAGAAAAAAAATAGGAAAAAGTAGTAATAAACTCAGTTCATTCTGTGTGATTTTGATTACATAATGATTATATAGCAACTACTTATTTATTTTTCTTTATAGAAGCAAGTGTGGAAATAGCAATGCTTGGTGTTCGGATAAAGTTGAAAATGAATGCAATAGTTCTGGCTTGATTTTGAATAACTACTATGGAAATGTAACGTTTGTGACGTTTTTGTTCTCAACTAACTTATTTGACTGTATCGTTTTTTGCAAAATATTAATGTACCAAAAGCGGTAAACTAAATCTTTGTGCATCACACACGTGTTCTCACAAAGGAGCATACACTGATTGCCTGCATAAAATTTTAACTTTGACGCCTATTCCTGAAAACTTCACATGTCGAGCAAAGGAAGTAAAAGCTTTTATTTTATTAAAACAAAATGAAATGTCATTAACTGACATTAATACCTGACAACTTAATTTGAAGAATTAGTCAGAAATTTCCTCACAAATCTAGCTTCAACCTGTATATTAACGTTTTAATTCATTAGCGTTCAGCTAAATAATCAATAACGATTTAACGCTTGTAAACTGAATTCAGATGTTTAGTATTAGATTTGCTTAGTTACGTACACATTAAGTAATGAAAACGAATTTGGAAATCGTCATCCCTATGTGAGTTAAAAACTTCAAAGGGTGTTACATTCGATGTTGCAAAAAATTAAATACCCTACACTGGTAAAAGTCTATATGGTCTTTTTGTGCAGTTTTGTGGGAAGCGCGCGGTAGAGGTGCTCTGCTGTTCTACATGTAAAACTAAATCTCGTTATTTGTATAGCCCACCCACTTTTTTCTAATGTTAGTTTGTGTTTCCAAATGTCACTGAAATGTATGTACTAGAGACAACTATATTTTTGAGAGTTGCAACCTCAAAAACTCGTTTTCTGGAAAAGTTAGCATCTGTTTCTCCAATTTCAAATCACAAATTTAGTAAGTAAAGGGTGACTAATTTTCCCGCGGATGATTTTTAAAGTTGACATTGTGAAGCAAACTAATTTTCAATTAAAAATGTCTATGTCGTCTAGCAGTATTTCCCTACTGGGTACTTTGTGCTTTCAATTTGCATTGAAATAAAACACTAAATCCTAACAATGAGCCTTTTTCCGTTTAAATTCTCGTGATGATGATATCGTCATTTGGTTTGTATGTGTGAACAAGCATACCCAACGAGAAGTAATGAAAACTAGTTCCAAGAGAACTTGGCTGGAGACATAGAAGCATCAATCGACCTGAAAAATCAAAATATTCTTTCACGTAAAACATTCGGCACATTATTAAAATTTCGCTAAAATCTTTAAAAATGTATGTACTCCTATTTCCCGTTTGGTGGATACAAGTTATATGTTTGTATTCCTGGTTATTTTTTGTTATAAACAAACCTTACAATTGGAAAATTGTGCACGTGTGTGGGTGATTTAAGTGAAAAGCGGGGAAAGCAACGGCTATTTGGATAGACAAACAGACGGACAACTAAAGTGTTCATTGTCTCTATGATAAAGTAACTGTCGTTGTTGTGCCGTATCTCTGCAGTTTCTTAAATTATTAAATATTTTATTTAATTTATTGCCAGTGACGACAATGGCAATAATTTTAGCGCGCACAAATACACATGTGCAAACACGGGACGATCTAATGGACAATAACTTGGTCGTGCAAAAAGTGTTTCATTTAACATCTTTTTCACTATAGTAAATTTTACTTATCATTATATGGCATATATTGGATAACAAATATGACGTTGTTACTGGCTTTTATCAATTTTTATTTTTTGCCATGGTCGGCGCTTTTTTCTATTTCTGATTCAAGGAAAAAAACTAAAAAAGTTAATATCGTCACGGGTGCAGTTACTTGTGTTGTCATATCAATCAATATGTCGATAAGTAAAACATAAAAAAAGTTCTGATTGTTGATAACAAAAAAACAAAAAAAAAAACAACCAATAACTAAATTTCCGATTACGCATATGCGAAAGTAATTAAAACTTAAAACTTGCGTTGGACAATTATGAAAAATACTTAACAATCATTGAAGAAAAATTGATCACGCATCACACACCTAATGTTTTGATAGCGTAACCAATTTTACATTAACATTTTCAGTACAATTCAATTTTTTTTTTTTTTTTTTGATAAAGATTGGTAACAAGGCGATTTATATTTAGCTTTGTGATTAAAATTGTTGGCATTTTTTTCCATTATGTATTTGATCACGTGCCTTCAAGCGATTGAATTGCATATTTATAAATATTAACTTTTTCATTTTGTATATTAATTAATTCAAAGGTATAATGTAATGTTATCTCTATAAATATCGCATTTTTGATGTAACTTATAACACATATGTCTGAGATTTTTGCTTTTGGTTAAATGATTTTACATAATATGTTGATTTTATTAATGGCCGACAAAACACATCTCCTAAAAACTCAACTTTCCATGATATGTAATTGAAAGTTACTCTTACGTCAGCATAACCTATAAATATTTAATTTCTTTATTAAGTCTTTAGAACACATTTCCTTACAGGCGAAAATCTCTCATTTGGTTATAAAAATAATAATCTAAATTACAATCGAAAAAGAGAAAATTAGCTTATAAATAATATTAAAATATATCAGTCTAAATACTAATCTTTTAAAAGAATCTTTAAACATTGAAATTATTAGATGACAATCTATTAAATAATGATAGAGCTCTTGACATCGGCTCATTCTAACAATAATTAGTTTTATAATTATAGTTTTTTTTGCTGAAGAGCAAATCAAAATGTCGCAACTGTCTCGTTGGAATATAAAAATCAATTAAATGAAGTAGCTCCGGAGAGTCAGTATTACAATTAACTATATCATATTTGAACTCAAAGGTATATAAGCCAAAAAGCAGGCAACGTAAATAATATGATGGTATTGAATCCCTAAAGCTCAAAGAACGTTATAAAAATCTAGAAAAAGTTTTCTGAGTTTGTTCTAACCTAGCGCAATGATTTACGTTATACGCATTTTAAAACCCGCGTTATCGCTCAATTTTATAGCTTTAACATTTTATGATTTTAAACTAAATCGAGCTTTATTTTCTATGTTAAATTATTGATACTCATTTGAGTCTGGTCAACCTTCTTTTTGGAACTCAAATATCTCTGCATCGATGTAAGAGAGAATAAAGGAGGTATCTTTTTAAATTTTAAATAGAAGACATAAATTGTGTAAAAATTGTTTTTTCTTTTTATAGGAAATTAAAGTATATTGCTTCCGGTTAGTAATGAAAAAGAATGTTGTTGAAGTGTTATTTGCTCGATGATGTCTGTGAGGTGTTGATCAGTTTGAGGACTAAACGCACAAACTTTACTCTTCAAGAAACCTCATAAGAAGAAATACAATGGTGTTAAGTCGCATGATCTTGATAGTCAATTCACGTCCTTTCTTCGATAAATTATTCGTTTATTTAACTTCTCTTTCAAAAGATTCATTGATTCCGTTGCTGTGCGGCATGTTGCACCGTCCTGTTGGAACCACATATTGTGTGCATCAAAAATTATATTTTGTAAGTCTAAAGTATGAAGTTGTTGGCTGGTGGCTTAGTTGTTGTGAACGCCGACGAATTGATGTCCTTGGCACTTCAGCTACACTTGTGCTGCAATATTTTCACTTGATCGACCACTAAGATGATGAATTCTGCTTCTCTGATCTTAAACTGAACCGATTTGTTCAAATTTATCAATGCTAAGTTGAATAACACGGTTTGTCGGAGCATTTTCTCTACCGTATTTTGAACGAAATTTTTTTTCAACTTTTGAAAACAAGGTGTTCACTCGTGTAGCGATCTATTTTAAATAACCGGAATGTATTTACTTAATTCTTAGAAAACATTGGTGTAATCTAGTACTTGTAAAAAAAAGAATGGCAGCAAATATAAAAATATGCCTCAAATTTGAATACCCTTTATATATTATCTTATTATTAGCATGAACAAATGTGTATACAAAGATGATTCACTACAAATCCACCCAGTTCATGACTTTAAATTTCTAAATTTTTTTTAACATATTTCTGCCGAACTTCAGCATAATCAAACTCATATCAAGTAATCAAGTATAAATTTGTTTTAAATTACAAATTTCCTCGCTAGTACTCGTTGTACTTCCCTTGAGTTTGTTTTTGTGCATAATGTTGTACTATTATGCTCATATAATTGTAGTTAGTCACTAATTAATGTCATTTGTTGTTATTCTATTTGCATTCACAACTGCTGTCAGTCAGTCAGTCAATGTACATATGTAGATGCTTTCATTCATTATTTTACGCTGTGTGTATAAAATCTATCCACATCATGATATGAAGATATGTCAACAATTAAAACGGTACTTAAAATGTGGGCTGTAGATTATAACAATAATTAAAGGATTAAATACTTAAAATTTTATGAGTTGAGAGAAAAAAAAACAAACCAACGAAATCATTCAGAGTGGCTTTCTAAAAAGTATCATAGTTAGATTTTTCTACTGTTGCTATACCGAATTAACACCAGTCAATTGCAATTGCTTAGGAAAAAATAGCAAATGTAAAAAAAAAATGTTGGACAATGCTAGAAGTATCTCGTATACAATATTTCAAATAGAAAGAAATTAACATTTTATGATATCTCTGAAAGACTCGGCACACATAAACGAATGAGCGCTATCAACGATAAAATGAACACATCTATTTTATTTATTGTATAATACAAGGTTGTTAAAAATTGTATTTCTGCTCCACATGATGATGTTCTTAGGTTTGTTGTTGTTTTTGCTGTTGTTGTATGAAATCTTCACTTCCATTCACTTGTCATCTAAAAAGATTTCATGTAATTTGGTTAATTTGTCAACAAACAGATTTAATTGAATAATTTATTGTGTCCATACTTTTTCCATAGATTGTTTTTTTTTTCTTCTCTCTTTTTTGAGAGTAATAAGAAGGTTTAACTTTTAATCTGGAATATTTTTTAAAAAAAAAACATGCTATTGCGTTTTTAAGTAAAAATTTATTTTTATGTGCCGATGGCCGCTAGTGCTCTTAATGTTTCATTGTATATTAATTTATTACTTTTCAATATTAAATTAATAATAATAATAATATTATTATTATGGTCCTATAGTGCAGGAAAATTTGGAAACAAAGTATGAAGATTATTAGTGAATGGCCTTAACTTTTGGTGCTATATAATATCGCTTAACCATATCTTTTAAGGTAAAAAAGTTTAAGAGTTGTTTTCATAGCATAAATAATTTTGTAGTCATTTGAAAAGGTCCCACAAATGTTTTTACTATTTTTGCCAATAACTACTTATATGTGGGTGAAATAGATGCACTCAGAAACATTTTAATGTAATTGGTTTATGGCTTTTAGAAATACCTCCATATTAAAACTAAACAGACAACACTATGCCTCTTTGAATTCAAAATTCAGGCGTTGTTTATTGGACCAAACATGATAATTGTTTTAGAATATTGAAGTAATTTGGTTGGATAAAATAAATATTTAGTGTTCTTTTTTAATTATACCATACGCAGAGGATATATTCACTTTGTCATTCCATTTGTATCGTATAGAAGGGGGCGTGGCATGTATATATAAAAGTGTTTGTATTATTGATCAGCGTCACCACCTGAGTCAATATAGCTATGTCCGTCTGTCTGTATGTCTGTCTGTCTGTATGTCTGTATGTCTGTCTGTATGTCTGTCTGTATGTCTGTCTGTCTGCATGTCTGTCTATCTGTCTGTCTGTTGAAATCACGTTTATGGGAAAACTAAGCAAACTAATTCAATGAAATTTGGCTCATAGGTCTCACCTTCTTACAAGCTGCTAGCATGTAAAAATGCGCAAAATCGGTTTACGGCCATGCCCACCGCCCACACTCTGTGTAAATATACCCATGCACATTTTGAAAAAAGTTGCTGTAATTTTGATGAAACTTGGTGCTTTGGTGATCATGTGAACAGAAATAAGTTTGGGATAGGTTTCAACTGTCGAACACTTTCTCTGTAACTGTCCGGCCCTTGTCAGAAACAGGCTCAGATATCGAGGTCGAAAATGACATCAGATCGCTGCTTAACTACCTGAACAGGACTAACTGGATATAGCTTTAATCCGCTGCTAAGGCTATATAGATTCTTTTGACAACCCTCTTTACCAGTCTTTACGGGTCACGTATGTATATTGCTAGGCCACCACTTAAACCAACCTAACTTCATTTTATATTTGCTTATTTTCTCGACTTTTCATTATTTTTTCTTTGATTTAACAACTGTTTCGCTATGAATCTTTTAACATAGTTGGGAAAGTTGAATACCTCTGACAATTCAATCATAATAGCGTACGATCTCGAGCTAAAACGAGTAGATTTAAAAGATTTCACGCTGCAGAATAGAACATATGTTTTTGACAGCAACGCATTTGTTTCGGGTTAGTGGACAAAACAATTTCGTGCGCTACCTAATATACATAGCGCAACGCTCATTTGTTTAGGGTGCATAGTAAGACGATAGTCGGCCAGCTTTCTAAAAAATAACATAAATTATATCATTATGTCTCATATTTATCCTCAAAAAAACTGTAACTGAAAGTAATGAGTGAACACTATTTTGCACGCCTCTTAACAATTAAATGTTCTCTCTCAGAGCAGGGAAAAATTTTGTAAAACACAGGCGTTGAACAACTGAATAATGTCACATTTAATGTTAGTTTCTAAAATTTAATTTTAAAGCTTCTAATGAAAAAATATTTCTTAATATTTAGACCTGTGCTATGCAACTGCTATGAGTAAATGCTCAAGGTATTTACACGGTTACTCACGTACATGTGCTTTTCAGGTACATATTTGTAGCGAAGATATTATGATGTGCACAAAAACAACAAAATAAGAATGTTTGAAAAAATCAATAGAAATACAAATTTCATAGAAAGTTTGCAGTTGTGCTCACTCGCTCAAGTTCGATGTATTCATTTCTACTTCAGTTTCATTAGTGCAACTGCACTTCTTAGCAAGGGTGATATCAAATAATGAGGTTTTTGAGGTGTAACGCAAGTAGTGAGAATATTCACACTACCGTGATATAAACAGCAAGTGTTAATGAGCAAATTTTTTTTTGACTAAACAATAAATTAAGGTTGATCGAAAAGTGCGGTCAAAAAATTTAGTATATAAATTTTCTTTAGTATGAAATGTGCGAAAAGTTTGTAGGACTTGTGAATGCCAGTAAAGGCCAGACAAAACCAAACTGCCGAGCGACGTTAATTAGTATCTTTTATTGATAAGGGTAGGCGCGCGGGATTGATACTTAGACACCACTCCATCTATGTATGCAACTGTTGGTGTAGTTGTAAAATATCTAAAGATAAAATCCATATCAAAGATTAAAAAATAATGTCTTTGTTTAAAGGAAAATGTTCGTTCAATGATAAAATTTTATTTTCACAAAGAAACATCAGTTTGGAGTTAAGTTTGTTATAATCCTTCCATATTTTGTAGAAGATGCTTAAAACCGGAAACGCATTCGTCCAATTTCTTATATTACAAAAGAATACAAGGTACTCAATTTTGGTTCTATTACTATTGCGAATCGTTATCCCAACTGAAATGTCTGCCATCAGGCTGGTCAGACTGAAAGAATTTCCTCGAGGCGAATAAAGCTTAAATCGAAAACATTGCTGCTAGTTTGTAAGTCCCACAATTAAAAAAAAAAACATAAATTTAGAGAAAGATTAAAATTTATTGCCATATAATTTTAATTTCTTTCGTTTTTATTCTGTATTCTTAAATGCAAACTTAAGATTGAGATGGCGACTTCTTGAACGTCGTTATCGTCGGCGGCGACCTACGTTAGTCAACTAAGTGAACGCACAACAATTGGTTTTTCCTGGCATAATTCTTAAAATATTAAAAAAAAACGCTACTACTGCTACATAAAACTTAACTTGTGACATGAGTTTTATGTCTCCGATTTTTATGTCATAGAGTTATTTAACATGATGCCTGTCTGACTGCCCGTCTGTCTACCGCTTTGTCTCTCTCGTACTGAGCAACAGCAGACTTTTTTCCTGTCAACTGTGCTATAACTCGGTATATATTTTATGTTCACTTACTTTTTCATAGCTGTACTACGAGCACTGTGAAAATTCTTATAAAACAGACCGACTTTAGTCAATGATTCTCCACCCACTAGCATTTGATATTTTAATAAGTAGAATAATTCCAGAAATTCTTATGATTTAAATTCTGACTTATTGACTGACATATACAGAATCTGGCTGACCACCGTTGTGTCTGTAATCAACATGTGTATTTAGTTCAAATGACTGCCTTCAACGGTGTCGTTCTGATTCAGTTGTTGTTCATAATGATGATAATGATGATGATGATGATGTTGATGATAAAATGTGATTCGTATAAATTTTCTTATTTTAATCAGCGCTCAAGAACGCGACACTTGCTGCCTGCTTACACGTTTATTTTAATAAATTTGAATTTATTCGCACATACAGTCAGCAAGTGAAAAGAGTGGGGAAAAAACCACAGATTTGCGGTTAGTCAATCTTGCCTTCATTCAGTCACTTAGTTACTTCATCCATGGTCATGATCGTTGGGGTTTACTAAGAAATTTTTTTCGCTTTAAATTTGTAGTCAAGATTTGGCGTAGGATTTTAGAAAAAGTTTTTATTGCATATAAAGAATGTTCCTCCAGGGTTTCTTTTTACTCAGCTAACTCCCATTTTTGATTAATTATATATTGGTTTCTAGACACAGAAAAAAGATTTGAGATAAAGTGCAGACTTGAATCTATCTAAGTCACTGTGGTCAGAAAACCGCTCAGAACCAATACATTGCAAAATTTTGAAGTTGGTGAGCATATTGAATATGTCTCCAAAGCAGCGTTGGGTGTGTAGTTGTAAATGGAGTCAAATTTGATAGTAATAAAAAAAAAATTAAAGCATACATATGAATACTAAAATCACTTAGATTTGTGTATCTTTAACATACATATCTGGATATCTATTTTGGTTGTTGTTTACATCACTGCTTGGAGTTGCACTGGCCTAGAATTTATGCGTGTTTTTCCCTGCTAAATTTTGTTTCATTGCTGTAGTTCCGTAGAACAGTGGTACTCGTAGTGTAAGAGATTTCTGCTTGAAATGTGTGTCAAGTGATAGAGTTCGAAGAGCCTAAATATAATACTTAGGGTTGCCTTGTTTTATCGTGTCCCAAATATGGGTTGCCACCTGTTTTTTGGAACAACTTATTTTTGAAAAATGTGTATGGTGTAAGACCCTAGCTTGAAGTGTGTGTCAAATGATAGATCTTGATGAGCCTAAATAAAGCATATAGAGTTGCCTTGCCGAGTCCTGTGCCACCACCTTTGTGTAGCTTTGATACACATATGAAGCTGTAATCTCATACAGTTTTTGTTTAAAAAAAAATCGGCTAAAAGTCGTGTTTTTTCGGCCATTGGGACGGGCTTTGGCAAGGCAACCCTGGTTGGTTAGTTTCACTAAAATGCACTACTATCTCTCCCGTACATCTTATCATGTAATCTTATGCATTCGACTTTTCCAAAGCGGGCTCTCCGCCTAGAAGTCCATATCAGGGAATAAAGAACACAGAAGGTGTAACTCTTGCCTCATTTCAAAAAAGCATATTTTTGTAACTCAGGTCATTTTAAAAAGTGATTAAGATAGATATTTGGATGCTGATTTAAAGCCTAAAAATGATATAGCTCGTCGGGACTTCGAGCTATTCTGATAAATAATAACTTTCATTCAGAGGTTTTGGGTAAAGTAGGGTACTGACTTTTTTTACTATGGAAAATATGAGTGTACAGAGGCGAGTGTGTTGGTAAGCGAAGCGAGCAGGGGGCGGAAGTCCCTAGTATAAATATAAACTTAAGTTTTCAGTTCCTGAAGATATTCTACAATTCAAATTATCGTGTTTTAACTGCTTAAGTTTGACATAACGTTGCACTTGACCTTAAAAATGCACTCTCAAAAGTACATCATATTTCATTATTTTTTTTTCTCAAAAAATTCTTACGTGATTAAACAACTTTCTGCCCATTTCTACTGCTACCTGCCACCATTAACATCCACTTGTTAATGTTTATAAATTAGAATTTGAGTTGTTTTCTTTTTACAAGATTTTATGTTTTGCTCGTAACACAATTTAGTTTTATTTGTGTGATTCTCCACACCTTCTTAATTTTTGCCCGGCAACACTATTTTTGAGAACCATATATTGATTGTTTTTAGACATGCTATATAACGCTGCTTAATACGATTCCCATGAATCGTATTAATTTATGCTAAGGTATAGATAAAATAAATATTATCAATGAGTGTGAGACAGCAATCGAAATATAAAGTAATTTGTTTAGTTGAAATAGCGTAGAAATAATTTGTTCCGTATGAAATTAACTAATTAAACGTTTAGAAAGTAAAATCAAACTGATTACAATCTACAATCATTGCATCTACAAATTTATAGCAATTTCATTGACTTTGTTATTGACGCAGTATGACGTCATACTTTTGATAGCACAATTTTCGTTTATAAGTTAAGAACGTCAAAGAATAATTAGCGCCATAAGTCAAACTAACAATCATATCAATTAGAAACGCGTTGTTACCTGTGTGTATTATATTCAGATATCTCTACATACTTACTACTACCTTGCTGATTTTAAACTTTTCATTAATTTTTTTCGTTCTGTGCAGAAATTTTTACTTTAGAAATATTTCGGCGCATGCCTTTACATTATTTGTATCTTTTTTTTAATTTTTTTTTCTTTCAATATGTTTTATGAAACTGTTGTGCCAATAATTTCTGTTCCAGTTTCATCAACAACCCCTAAAAAGAAAAATCGAATTGCAGTGAGAAATTTTTATTTGCTTTAGTCTGCTTTTTGATTACCGCAGCGAAAACTACTCGTGCTAAGAGCAATTCGGTAGATGTGCTCTTTCAATAATCGTTCGGTTTTTGCATGTTTCAACTAAGATGGTTGCAGCGATGCCAAATGTTGTCTCTATCTCTATTATTTTCTTCTTAAGTTGTCAAAAAATTTTATTTTTAATGAATCGAATTTTTCTGAAATTACGTTGCGTTGTTGCCTCGAAGTAAACTATTACATTTTTGTTGTAGAGAACTTGTGAGCATCGTCAAGTCTTCAATAATTTTTCCATTCCTTTCTGATGGATTAAGCTGCAGAATTTTAGTGAAGCAAATTACTTCATGCATTAGTTGAGTACGTAGTGTCAATAAAATATATTTTTCTTTTTTAAAATCTTTATGATTAATTTGATTATCACAATCAAAAAGTTTTGTTCTATTGTGGCTTTGTTTTTTGACACCTTACGAATAAATGCTCTCGTTGTGTTGCATTTTGAAATTTTTACAACTAGCGGCAACCTATATTATTAAATCATGGGATTGTGTAAGTTTTATTATCAGCAAACGAGCGAAATACTCGCGAATGCTCTCTCTGCACACTTTTTTCTCTGTCTCAATTGCTTGCCGCAGTGCTTTCATAATGTAATTTTTATCTCTGTCAACAGCATGAGCTTTTCTAATCAAATATCTGCTCACTTTTTTGACAGGCTGCGAGTACCTTTGTATCTCACTTTTGACGCAAGAGCGCTTCCGGCGCATATGATAGCCAGCCAGTTCTCGTTTGATTTTTTTTTTAAAAGCAACATTTTATTTTAAATTAAATCTCAAATTCAATACAATACTGTAGGAAATCTATATTGTGTTATTTGCATATAAAATTTTGCCTCATTTAAATTTTTTAAAGTTAAGCTGCCAAGTTGAATTGTGCCAATGGCACCCTTAACTCTTGAAGTACTTCTGAAAGAGTGTCTAAGAACATCAAAACAATCATTCTAATCCTAATCTAAAGTTCTTCAAGCCCTACATTTAAAAGTGGTTATGCCAATTTGCAAAGCGATGAAGTGCAATGACGAGTGCGACCCCCTTTATGCTTAAAAATCGTAATTACAAATTGTTAAAGTTTTTGTAAAATGCAGAACTGTGAAGTACCCACACGACAAGTAATGTTTCGTAAACCTTTCAAAATTCGTTCACTTGATTCTTACAAAGTTTCAGTTTTAGAAATCTTTTATTTTCATTTAAGAAAGCCTTCTGAATTCATTTGAAACCTTTTTGAAACATTATAAAAATCTTGGATTAAGGAGAAAAAACAAACATTTTTTGCGCTGATTTTTATTATATTATCACTGAAGTATTGTTTCATTTTACCCGCGTCATCACTTACGATGCAGTTATCTTTTGTGACGTTTTTCAATTTATAATTGACAATAAACTACACTTAAGATGTCATCAAACAGAGTATCATAAAACATTGTTTATATTTCATTACAAAAATTCAGTAAACATCAAATTTGAAAACCGTCAGAAACACTTCAGAATGATTACTTACATGTGGAAGATTTAATTTTTAGCGTTTAAGAAAGATTTCATTTGAAAGGTTCAGGAAACGTTGAATCTGGAACCTTTCAGAAACATTTGAGAATCATTACATGTGAAACATTTAATTTGAAATATATTGGAAAGACTTGTAACATTTCGTTTGCAATATTTCAAATGAAACATTTCTGTTACGTAACGTACTATTGCCAGAAGTTTCTGAAACGTGACTTTCCATTACAAAAAAAGTGATGTGAGTGACAGTCTTATCATACAAAGAAATCCGAATTCTCATTCATTTTCACAATGAGAAATAAACATCAATTCCATTCCAATTTTTCAAGAATCAAATCCAAAGTATTGTTTGCGTCGTTAACAGTCAGAAAACTTTTCTACGACAAACATTTTCCATAACTTCGGAGCCAAGTACATTTTGGATTAAACCTGTGATTCAAGGCCATATATGAAGCTGCTTTTGAACCGAACAATTGATGCAAAGTAGCCTTGGAGCACTGAACCGAGCCACGGATGATATTTTCGTTTGTGCACAGATGTTCGTTGTGTAGCCAATTGAGTTATGGCACGCCCACCACTGCTGTAAACAGTTTAAAAGAGCTCAAATTAAACCAATTCTGGTAAACGATAACATATAAATATGAAACATATGTTCTTGTAATGAAAACTAAGATATAAATTTTTAAGCATTGCAAAGAGTACGCAGCTAAGAAGCACGCATACAAAAAAGTACGCATTCAAAGAACACGCAAATGAAGATTACGTATTCGTACATATCCAAAGATTACACGCTCAAAGAAATGGCGCCCCTCAAAGAGTACGCATCCCAAAGGGGTACTCACCCAAAGAGTACGCACTCAATGAATGTAATGTAATGAACTGTTAACTACGCGTACATAAAGCGTGCTGCCTTAGATCTTTTATGAGTTTTTACACGTTATATAAAATTCCCATACAACTCAAAGTGTTTTGTTTTTTTTACTAAACTGGCAACTCAGCCGGTAAATCGATGCGAAAAACTTTCGAACAACTAATGAGCTATCGGCATTTGCCGCTTTGGCGAGCACATTTTATTGCGAAATCTTCACAAAACCCACCCTAATCCAATGAGAATTCCAACAATTCGAAAACTTTGACAGCAAAGTGTATTACAAACAACAACTACGACAAGATCGAAATTTAAAAGCAAAAAAATAGAAAAAAAAAAGAAAAAAAGTTTCCATCAAATTGTCGAAAGTGGCAAAAGCTCCGCGCGTACAACAGCTAAGACGGCATGACGATAAAATAACTCGCTCACATTTTTCAGTCGAGCGTTGATACCGCAGTGGAAAGTTCTGTGCAATTTTTTTTGTCGTCTCGTGCTACGCTCTCATAAAATATAGTCAGTCAACTACATACACAAAATATACATATACTTATATCTGCATATAAGTGGTGGTGTATCCTAGTTTATAAATCGGACGGTTACTAAGAACAACCAACTCATAAGCTTTGCTACCCCCAGAGCTTATAGAGTCAGTTGAATCGCGCACAAGACCAGAATTAAATTTTTACCAAAGAAAAAGAAAATTTTCTACAATTAAACCCACCATCATCATTTGTGTGTAATTTGCGAAAAAATCAAATAATTTATCAATAGAAGAAAATTTTCCAAATTCGTTTAATTTTATCGTTTGTTGGTTGGTTATTCGTCATACAGTCGGGGGGTGGGTCGAACGTGAACCCCTTGTGAATTGTGTAATACTTGTGTGCTGCTGCAAAAGAGGTAGATTTCTATACATACGACTAAGTAAAAAAAAAGAAAAAGAAAAAAAAATCAAC
This sequence comes from Meiosimyza decipiens, assembly GCA_963680825.1. Taxonomy (NCBI): domain Eukaryota; kingdom Metazoa; phylum Arthropoda; class Insecta; order Diptera; family Lauxaniidae; genus Meiosimyza; species Meiosimyza decipiens. The sequence goes on from OY804259.1 coordinate 70,320,318, forward strand.
ACCGAGAGAAAAAAAAACGTCCTTGTTAAAAATCGATTTTTATATCACTTCATGCCATTCAAGCGAGTTATATCAAAAGAAATATATATATAATATTGATAAAAAAAGATGAAAAATACGAAAATTCATGTGAAGAAACTGTGCAATTGAATATTAAAAAAAATATGTGAAATTTCTAATTGCTTTTTCGCTGATAACTTTGTGTAAAGTGCAGAGCATTAACAATGTACCGTAAAGGAGGAAAAATCACATCAATTTAGAGTTTTCTAATATTTATTTTTAATTTTTCTTAAACATTTTCATATAATGCACGTTGTTCTTTTTTCATAATGCTACCAACCATTTGTTATTTGTTTGTTCGTTCGTTTTGTTATTTTATTTGCCTTTTGAATTTTCATTTTGTTTAACTTTTTAATTTTAGTCTGACACACGGTCTAATGAAAATAAAATTTTAAGAAAAACAAAAAAACCAAACGGTCGTTGACGTATTTTTGGCAATGGAAATTAATTTATATATTTTATCTGACGCAAGCAAAAAAGCAACAGAAAAAAACTAAAGTGCTGTAAAATCGTTCAAGAGCATTAATATTTTTTTAAAATTAAGAATTACTATATTTTATTGCTGTAAGCAGCAACCTACATAAAAATACATAAAGTATTCTATATACCGAAAATGTATTTCATAATGTAAAAATAAAAAAAAAGAAAAAAATAAATTTTTTCATACAGCGAAAATTTTGAAAATTTCTCTAGTGGAATTTTATTTTCTGTATCTCTTTTGGTACCGTACGAAAAGTCTTTTGCCAAGAGCACACTAACTGCTCTCTTTCATAGCACATAAAATTCTCGTCATGATGTTGAGCCGAAGCAAGAAAAGCGTGAAAATAGTGGAAAATGCTACTCAATTCGAGAGCAATATTGTAAAAAATTGTTCCTCAAAGATTCCAATATTTTATGTTGCTCCATATCAAAGTTGGGATTATTTTCTGTTTTTTCGGTGCTGGGCGGCAAACAGATGGGGTGGTGGTAAATGCCGCCATCCATGTTTCTGCCGAATCGTTTTGATTCGTGCTGCACCACTGTATGTCGATTGCATAATGCTATGGATTTTTCCAGCTGCAAGTTTTAATTAAAAAATTTATGTATATGCGTTACGAAAATCTTATACATTTTTTTTTATAAGTATAACTTTAAATAACAAAATTCGCCTAATTGATATTAAAAAAATTTCCAGCCAGAAAAAGGAACGTTTATTTAAGTTACGTTTTACAAGGAATTTCGCCGTGCGCAATGAGTTTTCAGGTGGGTAACTACTACAGTAAGCAGCACACTTCTTGCTCTAATTTTTGATATAATATATGACTCAGTTCTACTAACTAACAACTAATAAGTAATTTCATGTATAAACTCCAACTTAGTGTATGCGTTTTTTTGTTATCAAATAATATCTATAAAATGTCCACATAACTGTTGGATAAATAATTACGTTATATAACCCATTTTCCACGACTTGAAGTTGTGTACTCAAGCTGAAATATCCTCAGTTTCATTAAAGTACAAGATTCTCGACAACGACATAATTCTCGATTTTTCTGTGACGTAATGTGACTCATAATTTTTCATAAATTTTCTAGAATTTAGAATTCTCAATTGTTTTCTTTGAGGTTCGGTCATCGGTTATCAATTGTGTTATTCTCGAAGGAAATATTTCATATTGTATATGAAAAAATTACTGAAGGTTTTTTTCCCATACGTATATACACTGAGAAAAGAGTATGGTTCCTTTAAATATATGTATTTGGTTGATAGATTTTCAAAATATTTGCTAACTATCAACAAATTTTGGTAGTTATTATCATGTCCTTAATTGCAATTTGTTGCTTATTGGGCCAAACGTTCTATTAGTTTGAGTCGATTGAAAAACCTTGTTTGGTTGAATTTTACATTTGTTAAAAGAAAGTATTTGCGAAAAGAAGGTATTTTTTAGTCAAATAAATTATTTAGTGATTATTAACAATCGATAGATTGATGCAACCAAAATATTTGTTTCAACCAAAATATGATTTGCTAATTATTACCAAATATATAATTGACTCAATATTATTCAATTCACTGTAATATGTGACATTTAAATATATATCAAATATTTAATTCGCCTATATCCAATATACCATTGGTAAATTATTACCAAGTTTTGGTATATGTAATTAAATTGTTATCTCACTATAGTGAACGTTATGATATTACCGCCTCTAAGCAATTGCATGTTTCTAACTTATGAAAACTTTTTTGATTTTTAAATCCCAATGTCTTGTGACAACTCGAAATGTAGGGCGAATAATATCTAAAACTTAATTTGAAAGTTGCTAAGAAAGAAAACTTTAGCAATAAGAAAAATATTTCCAAAATAGATATAATGCTTTGTAGTGTGGAAAGCATGGGTCAAAATTCCAACAAAACTCTGTTGCCTTCGGACGGTAAACATTTTTTTCAGTCGCGTTGGAAAGGAAATTGTTGGTTGTGCCACGTTTTTTGACTCTTAATATTTCCAAACATTTTTGCCTCATAATATTTCCACACGATTTTGCTAAAAATTTCCTTGTCTCTAAACTTTTCGACCTTACATTGCTCTCATTTCTCTATAAATTTGCAGTGATGTCCTAACAGGATATTTTTTTGTCTAGTTAACAAATGATAGAAAGTTTTTTTGGTTTCAATTTATTTATTTATTACTAACTTCCAATCAGTGTTTTGCTTTTCTACAGAGGCCTAACTTTGGCCTATTTTGAACGTTTGAGTTTGAAATTAGTTTTTATGTTTTGGAGTACGGGCTTAGTAGTGCCCGAGGGCGTTAAGGTTAGCTCAAACTGGAAGTGCATTATAATTTCTATTAAACTTTGGCTCATTGTACTATATGCAATGGTGAAAGTCCACTCATCAATCTGGTACTTCGGGTTGTCAGTAGTCCCTAGGATTTCTCTTAAATTAAGGTCCTAGCTTGGCAGTTTCGTAAAGCGGGCAGTGCATCCTGGTGACTGGCTGGTAGAAACTCGAATCGCGGCGAGAGTAAAATGTAACGCTCAGTGTGGAGTTGCATTTTCTCAACCTAGGGGCCGTACCCGAGGACGACAGAGGTCAAGGATAGATCTCAATTCCAATCAAGGTTGAAGCTATGGCCTTAAATGTAGCTGGACACATATAATATAATGCGAGTGTGGCACGGCACACCGTGGCCTTCAGCTGTCAAGCCAGGCTGTCACGTTAAAACACAACACGAAAAATGAAAAGTGTCAAACAAATTGCGAGTAAAATATGAAATATCTCTGACTAGTCGAATCACCACAATTTTCGGATGATACACAAAAATGGGTAAAAAATTAAAACTGTCAAAAAAGTTGCGCGTATTTTAGTGTTGTAGTTGCATGGCTGTTTGGTAAATACTTTCTGAATGCAAGCTAAATGAAACCTTTTTGAGAATATTATTGATAAATAGGATATAACTCATGACCGACTTTAAAGTTTTGTACCTGTTTTCTATATCTTGAGCTATGTAAACACACAGTTTTTGGGTGCGTTTCAAATGCGGGGTTTAGAAGATTGAACATAGCCTGACAGTTGCTTATCTGCTTAAACCTAACCTACTGAATACAAGCTAAATAATACCACTTGAATTCTTCTGCACCGCAAAATATTTACATTTGGCATGGGTTTTTAAGGAATTTACGTTATTTTTAAGAACTTATTAGTGTAGAAAAATTGTACACCAAATTTTTTTGTTCAAGCAAAAATTTATTTTAATGGAATTGTACATAAATATTTAAAAAATGAGGTAACTTTGATTTAGCTTCCAAATTCTTATTTTAAGACTGTGCGCATCGAAAAACAACATTTCAGAAAGAATTATCTGGTTGATCATTTAGGAGACATTAAGTTTTACGATTCCTTTTCAATCAAAAATCGCTTATCTATTTAATTGAATAAATGAGCATTTACCAAAAAATGTTTTGATTTCCAGCTTTATGTTATGTTGCTCCTTCTTAACACAACCTTTCAACAAGTGAAAAAAAATGAAGTCCTGAAAAATATTTTATGAGGCAAGTATTGGGCAAATACAATTGAGATATGCAATTTTCTTTCCCTCGCTTGTCAAAAGTGAGTCTCTAGTCTCGTTGCCTACGATTTTGACAGTCTTCAAGTTTTAGCCACAATAAATTTGTCTGGGTGAAAAATTAAACTTTTTTTTGGAGGGGAAGTGATCAGCTGTTTTTTTACTCTCATTTTTTCTCTCTCAACCACCACATGATACACTTTTTGTGGTAAAACTTAATAAATATTTACCTATTTTTTTCGGATGATACAGACCTACGGTTGTCAGTGATCTGTCACTATCTGTAATTTATATAAATATCTTCTAAGCTAAAAAAGATTTTTAAAAAATATCAAATGCATTTCACCAAGAGAACTTCCATTTTAACTTTTACAACTAACAATTTATTCAATTAAAATTTTAAATCGGCAATTTTCGTTTTTGTTGGTATTTTCGTTAGAAAATTAAAAAAAAAACACAAGCTTTTAAAAAACATACTAATGCTCTTGACTGAAAAGTAATGCTTTCGCATTCGGGTTAACAAAGTTTCTGCATTCTGCATTTGTTATGTAGAGTACACACAGGTGCATAGTTACTTGTGGAAACAGTTTTATTTGAAATAAATAAATTACCTAAAGTTAAGTTTTTAATCAGCCTAGAGGATAGAGAAAAGATTTTATCTTTATTACTTCTGTGTTTTGTTGTTAATTTTTGAATTCGATTCAAGTTCAACTTTACACCCTTAGTTGCGCGCTAACTGCCCTGCCCACTTGGAAAAAATTTCGTTGGTGCCTGCGTTTGTTCAACTCGAAATTCTTTTTGATATAAACTAATTTCCAAACTATTAGTAGTTTAAATAACAAGAAGCTTGTTAACATTTTCATAATTTCGAGAAAACAAAGTTCTTTTATGGAAACCCCAACAAGAAAAAATTCGGGCCCGAGAGTAAACCATGCGCAACGTAAAATGAGGACAAGTGCGATAACGCTGATTTCGACTGATATCAATCTAGGGTAATTTGGGGTCGCTGAGCTCGAACCTGTGATCAGATTTTAGTTTACGCGTCAGCGTTTTGAGATATCGCTCAATTGACCGGGTTACAAACTACTACTACGACTTTTTTATATCAAATCTGAGAGGTTTGTTGTCTGAAGTAATATTTTTTCCTATTTACACTATCCCTCCAGTATCACTCCTAAACCCACCTAAGGTGCATTTTAGTCAAGTTTTCTGAAAAAATTTACATACGGGACAAACGACCAATTCTAAGAACTATTTATTCAATGCAGTTTTGACAGAAAATTCATAGTTTAGGGACAAAAACTGTTTGAAGGTAAAATTTTGATTACTCGTTTGTCAATTGTTCTGACTCTAATCAATTTGCCACTCTGAAAATTGGTGACCTTATGGATACAAGCTCACCTTTCTTTTAAAATTATTTAAAAAAAAGTTTCCAAATTTGAAAAAAAAAATTACATTTACTTTTGATTCTAAAAATTAGACATATAATTTAATTTTTTTATAATTCATTTTAGTACAAAACTCTGTTGGAAACGTTTGAGGTGAAACTTTTTTTTATATTAGGTGCGCAGCTAAGTTCTCGCTGTTTTTTGTTAGAAATTGCAACTTTATTGTCAACAAATAGTTACAGATGAATCAATCAAAGTATTGCCTATTGCTAGATACCACTTTTACCCATCGTTCTGGTAAAGCTCAAATGCCATCACGGTAGAAGTGTTCGTCTCTTGAGGCTATCCACGAATCAAGCCATTTTTTGAGGTCTTCCTAGGAGTTGAACTGCTGATCAGCAGACCATGTGCCATTGAATGGAACAAGTAGTAGTCTGACGGGGCAATATCTGGGGAATACGGCGGGTGGGGTAGGACTTCCCATTTGAGAGTTTCCAAGTATGTTTTCACTTGTTTAGCAAGCCGCCGTTTTCTTCGATTGAAAGAAGAAAATCAACATCTCTCGCAAATGACGATTATTTGACACAAAATCAGTCATTTTCGAGCAACCACAAATAGACTATGAAAACACAAAATCTTAAAAGTGGCAAATCGGTTTGTTTACCATATGCTAGCGCCATCTATTGACAAACAGCGATAACGTAGTTACGCACCTACACATCCGGAAAGAAGTTACAAACGTTTGAAAATAAGGCTTTGCAAAAAAGTTCAAAAACTGTGCCCCCTCCACCGCAGTAGGTACATATTTATTCAAATTAGTTAATTTTTGGTGTGAGAAGTACTATCCAATAGAACAACAATTAGCTCAATTTTCGGCACTATCGACTGCTTTTTTTGGCCTGGTACACTTGGCAAACTATGCATACCTATTTGACGCTGCTCTTTCATAATGCCTTAAAAGCAATCCCTACAGGGAGGGACATGTACATATTTTGTTTGTACGTTAATTTATTGGCTTGGGTTTTTTGCCTGGTTGTATCCATATGGCTTACGGCGGACGAATGAATGGCATTTGTTTAGAATTTTGCAAATGCATAAATCTGATTTTAAATTTTAATTTGTGTCTCTTAGCGAAAAACGGTTTGTTGATTTTTGTTTGAGGTGATTTTTTATTGTTGTGCTTTTTGTTTTAGTTTGTGCTGCTCAGCTGTTTTTACTGCTTGAAATTTTATTGCAATTGTTGAAGTAAATTTTTACTGTTTCCATCTTTTACATTTTGTGGGAATCACGGACCCTCGTGAGTTTTAATTAATTTTTTTTTTATTTTTATTGTATATCACCTTGTTTTTGTTTTTGTTGTTGTTGTTGTTGGCTTATTTATCTATCTGTCGGTCGTTTTTCATAGTTTAGATAATTTTTTATAGTTTTTCTGTATCTTTGTCTTCTCTGTTGTTGTTGTTGTGATTGTTGCGCAACCTGCGCGCCAGTATAGCGCACTTTCATAGGTTCAGAAATGGGAAAAAAAACGTGCTTCATGCTGTGTTTTTTCTAACACTGTGATTTAAATTATTGAACCATGAAATCTTTTGAACACAACACGTCGACGAGCATAGGTTACGATAAATTTACTTTATTTGACAATTTTGCAAATTAAGCGCCATTGAAATTTGTAACGAAGTACGTGTGCACATTTATGTGATTAAAAGAGGATGTTAAGCTCTGTGCCTGTATGTGTGTGTACATATATCTGTGCGTTGGTATATGTAGTACTATTATGTGCTACTATGTGAATGAATTTTTGCTAAAATGTAACTTTTGCAATTGACAAAATGCATTTCTAAAAAAAAGTATTCATTGAGAAGAAAAATAGAAGCCGCCGCTTTTTAATTACACAGCGGAAGCTCTACAATTGAATTTAATTAATTTCATTTTACACATATGGACTAACATTAAGTATTGCAAATATTTGTATATTTTTTACTAAAAATCATATCTTTATCTTAAGTTTAATAAAATATTATTCTATAAAAGTATTTGCATATAAAAAAGACTTTTTCAGCCCTATTAATCAAGACAGAAAGTGATCGTGTGTAGATCAAGAAACATTGAGAATTTGAACGTAAAAAGCTTAGAAAAAACTGTAAACAAATTTAGATGTGAAATTTTTTCATCAATCAGCAGTTCATGATTTTTTAACAAAAATTTCAGCAACTTCGCACCTCCGTCAAATGAAGTTTTCCATCCGAAAATGATTAGAAAATTTACAGCGTATGAGATGAGGACATTTAGCAGATGTTATATTCCATATACAGTCCAAGCCTCAATAATATATGCATTGTACTTCCTTGACCACTCTATGTATTAAGCAATTCACTGTATTTTCTGCTAAAGAGAACCTAATTTACTACTGACATCCATCCTACTGGTTCCGCAAAGGACCATTTGAACTTTTCATACACTATTTACACTTTTTTCATTGCTCACTTCAATTTTTCTAACACCAACGGCTAAGAAATACACAGAAACTTTTTCTAAACTATTCACTTGAAAACGCGGATTTTTTTTTTTGTAAATGATTTTTTTCAACGTGCTCACGCTAAATAATCAATACATATGCTTAATAGCTCAATAGAGTTAACCATTTGCCGTAACTGAACTCACAGCGTGCTATTCGATCGTTACGATTTGACATATAGCAAAAAATTTGAAATTAATTTTTTTTACTGAAATATTGAGAAAAGAAATGGTTGGTTCTTTGTGTAACCTACAGGCATTTAAGGGTTAAGATGTTTGGGCAAGCAAGCTATTTGTCTACTAACCTACGAAACTTTAAACTTTTTTTTTCTTGCAAACTTAAAAAATTTGCTGATAACGAACCGTTGTGAAGTTCAAAAAAGTTCATTGGTCATTTAAAAGAAAAAAAAATGATTACCCAAAATAAACCACAAATACAATTAATAGTACCAGCTACTTCTGATAAGGCTGTATGTACTGCATATTTTCTATGAAGATCAAGTACGTGTATTCTAAATTTGGTTGAAGGTTTTTAAATGATATGGAAAAAATTCAGAAATTTTGATACATAATCAATACTTACATAAATCTTGTATTGAGTCAAACGATATAAGAATGTATTTGTTTAATTGAATCGATCTTTTTAAAGGCAGAAAGATGTTCTGAACAACATGAAAACGAGTCATTTCTCGAAAGTCAGAACATTTTACAGCACTGAGTAAACAATATAATTGAATTCTGCAAAAATAACACCATACCAATTTACAAGGTCTGTTCACTTGTTTACTACATATTATGCTATATGTACTTGCCCAAAAGTTACTTTGTTACTTTATTTTTGACGTAAAAGTATGTATGTTCCTTCCTCAATCACGCCTTAACGGCCAAGTGGATTTGGATGAAACTTGTTGTATAAATAGTATATGTTCTGAATTGGAACTTAGGCTACTTTTTATCTCGAAAAATTTTTAGTTTCTTACTACTACCCAATGTCTTGTGCAAATTGAAATAAACGCAGTGAAGAAGTATTGTTGCTGTTTTCTGCAGTTAACTGTTTTCTGTCATAACAAGAAAATCGCATGCAAACACAACAAACCGATTTAACGTTTAATTGTGTCAAACATATTGTATTTGCAATAAATCTTTGTTAAAACATTATATGTTTGACTCAAATATTTAATTTGTTATATATAAAGAATTCGTTTTTTAATGTGGTGGAGCCTCCTAAGTACCCATTCATAAATTATTGTGTAGGTGTCTGTGTAAATTGTATTTGCTCTAAAACGGTAGGAAAATGGTTAGAATTCACGCGGTGGGCGGTGTTAGGTTTTTTGCATTCCCAGTAAAATTTGTAGTCTATCCCTTTTCAAAATGAGCAATTCAAATGTAAATTTCAAGCATACATACGTAAGTACGGTGACCATCCGTCCCGTATTTACCGGGTCAGTCCAGTATGTCCAGTCCAGTATGTCCAGTCCAGTGTGTCCAATCCAGTATGTCCAGTCCAGTGTGTCCAGTCCAGTATGTCCAGTCAAGTTCAGTATGCTGTCCCTGTCTTTTTTTTTTTTTTTGAAGAAATACGGGACATACAGATGTCGCGGTTTTTATTTTTAGTCCCGTATTTGGATATTAGTGTTTTGCTATCAGATTGAAATCGGTCTTTTCAAGATTAAGAAAAGGCAACGACTTATCGATTGTAATTGGTCAAAATTTCATAAAAGTGGCTATAACTCTAAATCTACTGTACCGAATTTAATGTTTTCAGTGGCATTTTTGTAGCAAAGCAAATAACCTTGCGAACTACACAAAATCTGTCTTAAACGTGGTGCCAATTTTGAATCAATTTTGGAAATATATATATGTTTCTACATTTTCCAATTAGAAAATAAAAAACATATTGAAACGGAACTTAGTGTTAGAACGTTTTTTGAAGCCAACTGTATCTATATATTATAATTTTTATTGATAAGTTCTATATTGTATGTATATTATTCTCAAGTGTAATATAAGCTATTTCAGTATATACATACTATATATCAAATTAAAATATCTACTTTGCTCTTCTTTTCTTTACTCTTTTTGTCTTATCGAAATCAAAATTGTTGTCGGGATGGCGCAACGTTCAGTTCGTTTTCTAAACTAACAAACCACAGTATAAAAGTGCAAAATCAACAAAAGCAAAATATTTAAAAATCACAAATCAAACAAAACCAATCAGTTGAGTTGTGTTGTGTTGCTTACACGCACGAGAACTCTTTGTTTTTTTTTTTCATAGGAAAATAATAGCGATCGATTCGCTCGATCGAATTAATTTTGTTTAGTGCGGATCTTAAACTTTGAGCAAGAGGATTAAAACAAACAAACAAACAAAACAACTCACGAAAAGTGCGTAAGCAAATGAGTATTTGAAAAACTAATTTTTTTTGGAGCCTGAAAAAGATAAGGTCATTATAAATACATAAAATAAGAATAATTTGATCGTTCATCATGGCATGGTAACAAAATGCAAAATTGATTTAACTTTTTCTTCATCCATTTCTTACCGACAGTTCAAATAATTGAAATTTTACTGTTTTTTTGTACCAATCGATTTTTGTTTCTTTAGTTAAAAATAACATAATTTTTGCTTTTGTGCTGTTGCTATGCTCGATAATATTGATGTTCTCCACACTTGACTCATAATGTCGTATTTAGCTTTGATCCAATTAAAATTTGTTTATTTTTTCGAATTTGATTCTTAAGTTATTTTTGTATTTGCTTGTTTTATTATAAATACCATTGAAGTGCCTACTTGTGATGAATATGTTTCAATAAAAAAATTGCCATGCGTTTCATTTTATCTATTGAGAGTTTTGTTCTAATAAATTGGTTTGCATTTAAATTTCTATTTATTTTCTTCACAGACTGCGACAAATAAAATATTTTAATTTTTAAAAAAAAATTTGAAAAAAAATATTAATTGATTGTAGTGTAACAAGCATGCAATTTTTATCGAAAAACAAATCATTTATTTATGCAAATTTAAGAAAATGTTCGTCATTCATTGTATCGTACCTAGTTGTTGGTTTTGAGCTCTGTTTTGTCTGTAGTTTTTATTGTTTTATGCCTGCTTAAGAAAGGTTTTTTTTGTATACCTTGCGCTAGTGGGTTCTATAATTTTTTCCTAGAAATTGGTAATTCACATAGAAATAATAAAAATATTAATCGTGTTAATAGCAACCATGAGAAACTTAATAAGATAAAATGAAAATCAGACCGCTTTCGATGGCAGTGTGAATCACCTAAAAATTTTAAAGGAAACATATTTTGAACATCAGGACTCAATACACAATGTGGTATTTTAGTCAAAATTAATGTATTAAAAACTGCGTTTCAAACGACATACTTACTAAACGACTGGCGCGCAAGAACTGAACACTCCAACTGAAGTGTGCTATTTCCTTGTGTACATAAAATGATATGCTCATGATATGTTAAATAACCAACAACAACAACTAACAATCGTAACGCTCAATTGCTTGCTCGACTGCAGTAAAAAGTATAAGGCAAAATATTTTTTTTGCGTTCAGTTTATTTAATACAAATTATTTTTAAAGTGTGCTATTTCTTTGTCCATGTCTGTATGTACGTACGTACGTACTTACTTGAGCTCACATAATTAAATCACTTGCAAGGTTATTCTATAAAAACACCCTTTATTATTGGTATTTGAATATAGAGCAACGTAAACTAGAAAAAATTTAAAAAAATACCCAATCACGTGATAGAGATAGGATAACAGACTCAAAGTACGGATAATAGACAACAAAGATTATCTCATATACAAACTATTGTCTTTTCTATTTGATCAAAATTTATATTAACTTTGCATTGATTTTGGTAAGCTGAATCCAAATCCGGTGTCCGTTTTGCCCCATCACATCGTGTATTTTTTGAAAATATTTCCAATTTACATTTCCCTATACTTAGGTTCCGAAATTTATGAAAATGCTCTTGAGCCACGTTAGCAATTTTAGATATTATAAACTGCCTAATTAATGTTCATATATGAAAAAAAAATTTAAAAAAATAATTTGGAACTGAAAACCTAGATTTTGGTTGTTATTAGAACAGTTAATTTTTTTATATTCAAGATGCCTTTAGCGAAAAAGTCAGACATTCTTTCATTGCGAATAACACAAACATATGTACATCCATTACTATTTTTGAATTATTGTTGTGTCAAAAGCTAATTTGCTGCTGAATCAATATTATTGCTGAACAACAAATTTTTTAACTATTGCTGATTATTAAATTTTATTGTTGTTCCATAAATAATATAGCTAATCGTATATAATAATCTTACTGCTTCAAAAAGTTGTATCTGTTTAAAACATCAGTTGCCCCATTTTTGTCAAACACTTGCATATGAATATATGAATTGCTGTCCGAATATATAATATGCGGCAACATTTAACATTTCATTTATATAATATATCGTTTAATTACCAAAACCCATTCAAATATTGACATCGCTTAACCCTTAAACAGATGCAGATTTCACAAGCAACCGCATACGTATTATACCCTCTACACATCATCATTTAATGAGAAGTTTTTTTTTTAAAACGATATTTAGTTTATTTATGTTTTCAAGGAATATAAACTATATATTTTAAATCAATCTTTAAAGTTGTACCTTATGTTTGTTTGAAGTCATGTTTTGTTGATTCCATTGCATTAACTTAAAAAATCATTAGATTTAGATTATGCTCACATTATTCAAATAAGATTATTTTGTTTCATCATATTTATATTTATACATCTAGTACATTTAGCGCTTGTTGTTTTGTTGTTTTATTTTTGTTACCATTTTCTTGTTTTGTTTTCTTCATAAATATCTAGCATGGGAGAGCTGACTCTTATCGAGTCGCCACGGTTATACCAACCGATGACGACAATCTCACAGCCGATGGACAAAAAAAGGTTAGTGTTGTTCTCTCTTCAGCAGCATGCTCTTCAAAGCATTCATTATTCATTTGCTTATATTTATCTAATGTTTCAATTTGTTATTATTATTATATATTGCTCATATTCGTACTAACAAAAATATTACACAAATACATATGTACATTATCTCACATACCTAATCATGTACCTACTTATAAATTTGTTTTTAATGATGCTTAGTTTTTCAAAATTGATTTTGTTATATTCAACGCGCATATCGTTGACATTTAACATTTATGTGCAACGAAAATGAATTTTTATTTATTAAAAATTAAAAAAAAAAAAATAAAAAAAATCGTGACTGTCAAATGATTATTAAAAGTTGCTCTTTAATGCAGCTGACTTTGTGAAAAAATATAGGTACTATATTTTTAAAAATATTTCTTAACACTTTTTCTTATGCTTCTGCATGGCCATAATCTATTGCAGACCATTTTCGAGAATTCGAAAGTTTGATTTGTTAAGAAATGTTTAAAAATGTTACATCTTTTAGACAAAATTAATTTTTATGGACTCCATGCATAACTTCTTGCTTTGTTTGCTCAGATAATATGGATACTTCCGTGAAATTATTGATACTTTTGGCGTATTACTATAATTACACAATCCAACACAATTGAAGTTTTTTGTTGCAACAAAATAAAGACAATTTTGCCGAACAATTTTCCAGCACGTCTTTTTTATCTGCATTTGAAGAGGTTAAGAGCTCACAAAGAAATAAAACTTTCAAAAAATAGCTTGAAGCGTACAAAAAATGTCTACCAAGATTAAAAATGAGATGACTAGCTATTTTGGGTCTAGTAGAAGTTAAAGAGCAATGGTGCCAGACTGTGGCTTTCCTAAGAAATCATGCAACGCTTTATTCAAAAGTGACATTTTTAAGCGGAAGAATAAACGCAAATAACTAAGGACTGTCCCAGAAAAAACTTACGTTTTTTATTTTTTGAATTATGCTCTACCTGATAATCTTATAGATCTAATAAGACACAATATTTGTTCTAAATAAAGTGACGTTTGATATGATGTATAACACTTGAAGATATCACTTTTAACGACAAAGATGTCTAGCGAGCAGCAAAAAGTCCGCGAATTGGTTTTGTCCACATACCTGTAAAATCCAGAATTAAAATTTTCAGCTATAGCAAAAATAGTTGGTTGTCTTTACGGTGATTTCTAATTATAAGAAGGGTCTATCTGTTTCACGAAAAAAGGTTTAGGCAGAAAACCAGAATTTTTTAACCCAAAGGTAGCGACGAAGGTGAATCGCATTTTAAAGCAAAATCCTAACACCTCAGTGCGAGATATGGCGGCTAGAGCAGGTACATCAAAATCTTCTGTACAAAGAATAAAGGAGAAAATTAAGCTAATGATATATAGAGTTCAAAAAGTACCAGACCATTCTGATGAAAAGCAGTTGATGGCTCAGATGCGAGCCTGAAAATTGTATGAAAGGTACGTGACTAAATTTTATTGGTGTGGTATGGACGACGAAACTTACGTCAAAGCAGATACCTGGGCACGAAAAAAAAAACTTGGAAATTTCCGAAGCAATATATGGTTTGGCACGCCATATGCACCTGTGGTCTCAGAAGCAAATTTTTTGTTACGCAAGGCACAATCAATTCCAAAGCTTATATAGACGAGTGCCTCGTCTCTGCTACTATGAGGTACCGTGATGTTCTGAACAGATTTAGCAACCTCTCATTGCTCTAAAGCTACGATGAAATGGTATGCAAGTAAAAAGATCAATTTTGTACCAAAAATAGCAAATCCGTCGCAACTGCCCAAAGCTTCGCCCAATAGAAAGATATTAGGCTTTAATGAAAATAGATCTTCGAAGGAGTGGCAAGACTGCAAAAAATTTACAAAACTTCAGACCTAAGTGGAAAATATCGTTCCATACTGTTGATGAAACAACTGTGCAAAATTTAATGAATGGCCTTACGAAAAAAGTAAGAAATTTTTATAGAAAAAAAAAAAAATTGTTACTTAGTTTTTAGTTATTTATATTCTGAACACAGGCCATTATTAATAAAATAGGAAAAAAAGACCAAAAAAATCATTGGGTATTTTTTTATAACTAAAAAGCAAAACGTAAGTTTTATCTGGGACAGTCCTTAATAACTCTAAAACTGTTGGTCATCGCATTTTGGAAAATAATATAATCAAATACGGGCACAGATGTAAATGTTAACTTTCCACATTCTATCTATTTTTGCTTAAATCCACAATAATATTGTCTTCATTTTAAACCACTCAGCAAATTAGCTTTGTTTTTATTGTTGTGTACCCACATAATAAATAAACAAAATCAATTGGAAAAAATACTGCATAATTGTCATGATCATTACATAAACATAAACACAGTACAAAATCACTAAGTTATTCGCATGCTACATTTTCACATTTTGGCACGTCACTTCATACAAACTATAGAACAAATTCACCAATTATCCACCCACCACCCACTTTTTGGGTAAGTATTTTTGATTGGGTACAATTAACGGTATATGACTTAACTAACCTTGATATTTAATTCTATGTACTTTGAAACTTTACTACATGCATATTAATTAGCTTCAAAATGGTAAACTGGTTAACACAGTGTAATTGGGGTTGGCTGTAGGGTAACAGTTGAAACTATTAAGTACTTTTGGTATTAACCTTGCGGTGTACCAGAAATGGCATGAAGTAAATCTAAATCGGTTATGTGTTGAATACGAAATCTTTATGTAGATCGTTTTCTTTTAAACTAAACATTTGAATCAATAATAGAAAAGCAATTTCACTTTATTCACTTATTCACTGGAATGGAATTCTAGCAAATAATGAAAACGTTCTACATTTTGATTGATACAAATAAAAAAAAAAATAGCTTTATTTATATTTAATGTTCAATAACTAAACAAAATTTATCTTTTTATTTATTATTTTATTATACAATTAATACAAATTGTGGAATTTTTAACACAATTAACAACACCAGTCCAGACGCAAGATGCCGGCTAAGGCAGCAAAGAAAGAGAATTTAGATGATCTCAAGCAGGAGTTGGATATCGATTTCCATAAGATATCACCTGAGGAGTTATATCAGCGTTTCCAGACACATCCGGAGAATGTAAGTACAAGTACTACGCTGTTGGGAATTGCTTTTTGATTTCAAATGTTGTTTATTTTTGTACAGGGCTTAAGTCATGCAAAGGCCAAGGAAAATCTTGAACGCGATGGACCAAACGCCCTCACACCACCAAAACAGACACCCGAATGGGTGAAGTTCTGTAAAAATCTTTTTGGTGGTTTCGCCATGTTGCTGTGGATCGGTGCTGTTCTCTGTTTCGTTGCCTATTCTATTCAAGCAAGTACGAGCGATGAACCATCCGATGATAACTTGTATCTAGGTATTGTACTTTCGGGTGTAGTTATAGTTACGGGCATTTTCTCATACTATCAGGTAATTTATGTTGTATTTCTTATAATGCATGATGCACAGTGTTACGATGTGTTTTACATATCAATATTTAATGATTAATCCAATGTAGTCGATAGCATAGGCACACAATTTTAAGTTCAAAGTTGAGACCTAGCAGGTTTGACAGATTTTGTGTGCCAAACAAAAATGTGTGGTCAAATAAATTGAGTACTCTGAAAATTTGTCGACGAAAAGTAATTCATTTCTATAGTGTGTTTCATCGATTTATTTTTGTTTCTTTCACTTTCCCAATTTCACTTTAACTATTCAATTTGGTATTGTTTCATATCAACATTCCGTAGCCGAGCTAGCTAAGCAATGGGGTCGCATTCAGGCTCAAATGTCAATTAAATCAAGTTACTTATTCAACTCATCTTTTTTTGCACATTGTATACACAGATGTACTAAAACTGTCTACAAAGTTGCCATTGCTTTGCAAAAATAAGCTTGAGCATTGGCTATACTGTTCTATTACATGGCTCTGCGGACTACACCAACTGACGTTTTGGAGGTCCTCTTTCATCTCGTTCTTCTTGACCTGTTAGGTAAACGGATGGCAGCTTGTTCTGCCATTAGACTCAGGGAAACTATTTGCTGGTCCGAGGGTAGAATAGGGCACTCAACTATTCTTCATAGCTTGAGGTCTGTACCCTCCAAGTTGGACTATGTTGTTCCAGGAATCTCATTCAACAGGGATTACGTAACTCATATTCCATCTAGGGATGACTGGAAAGGAGGACTCCCGGGGAGAAGGGGCCATATTAATTTCTATACTGATGGCTCCAAGCTAAATAACAAAGTGGGTTATGGTATTACTTACTTCATGGTAAAAAATGCCAACAAAAGATGGACTGAAGGGTCAACTTGTAATAAAACTAGGCAAATCTGGCCGAAATGGGATGCTAAGCGTTCGTCAGAACTAATTTCTCGCACTAGACATAGTGTATCGTCAGTTGTCGCAGTCATAACTGGCCACTGCCTCATCGGCAGACATGCGGAGCGATTAGGTGTTAGATCCTTTGACTTCTGTAGAAGTTGTGGAGATGTGGAGGAAGAGGAAAATATTAAACGATCTTCTCTGCTCCTGTCCCGCACTTGCTAGAAAACGCCACAAAGCACTTGAGTCGTTTTTATTTGATGATCTGGATGACCTTAGACATGTCAGTATAGGTCAGCTATTTAGTTTTATTATGACATCTGGTTGGTTCGACGAGAGGGTATAGTCAAACACCCTGTGGTATCACAATATCACATTTGTTCTAAGTGAGTCGGTTTTACATAACTGACTGCCACTCCTACCTAACCTAACCTATTGGCTATACTGCCTACAAATAATGTTATTGTCCATAGGTGCTGTTTATAACATACAATATTTGCCGCTGGGTCCTATGATTTTCGTTTAGCAGGTTTTGCAGATATCCGTTAGATGCACTAATGTAGCTACACTGGTATCATCTTGTTATGGGCATTCCAGTTAAGTATATAACAGATTTTGCTGCAAGCTAAAGTTAATTTTTTGCCTCGAACTTTGAATATAAATAGCACCTTCAAAGATTTTGGGCAATTTCTTTTTGGGAAAATAGTCGTTCAAAGATATACGTAGAATTCAATGTTTTTAACCAGATAAGACAAAAAGCTTAGGTCCATAAAAATTATGAGTGGAAGATATCAAATAAAAAGCAGTTTTTGGAACATCTCCATATTTTGTGTACTTCTACATTCAAATGATTTTGCACATTCTTTTGATTTCATTCAACAAATATAAACAAATAAAATTGAAATATAAGCTCACATAAACAAAAACAAAGCAATTTAAAATAAAGATAGGAAATCAAAATAACATAAACAGAACGAATTATGTTGAATAAGCGATTATTAAATGTTTTCATAAATAAAAAGTTAATGCAATCGTTTACAAGTTTAAAAATTAAGTTATTAATTTATTTTGCAAATAGGTGCATTTTTTTGCAACTTCGTAACACTGTTGGCAATCTTATGTTGCATTTTAAAATCAATATTCATCACCAATTTTTATTTTAATTTTCGCTCTAGGAATCAAAAAGTTCCAAAATTATGGAATCTTTCAAGAATATGGTGCCTCAATTTGCCACTGTCATTCGTGAAGGCGAAAAGCTTACATTACGGGCTGAAGATCTTGTTTTGGGTGATGTTGTCGAAGTGAAATTTGGTGATCGCATACCAGCTGATATACGAATCATTGAGGCACGTAATTTTAAAGTGGACAATTCTTCACTCACTGGCGAATCGGAACCACAATCCCGTGGTGCTGACTTTACACATGAAAATCCATTGGAAACAAAGAACTTGGCTTTCTTTTCGACCAACGCTGTCGAGGGTACTGCTAAGGGTGTCGTCATCAGTTGTGGTGATCACACCGTTATGGGTCGTATTGCTGGTTTGGCATCTGGCTTGGATACCGGCGAGACTCCAATTGCCAAAGAAATTCATCATTTCATTCATTTAATTACCGGTGTCGCTGTCTTCTTGGGTGTTACATTCTTCGTTATTGCCTTCATTTTGGGTTACCATTGGTTAGATGCTGTTATCTTTTTGATTGGTATTATTGTCGCTAACGTGCCTGAGGGTCTTTTGGCTACTGTTACCGTTTGCTTGACTTTAACTGCAAAGCGTATGGCTTCAAAGAATTGTTTGGTGAAAAATTTGGAAGCTGTCGAAACTCTGGGATCTACATCAACTATCTGCTCTGATAAGACTGGTACCCTTACTCAGAATCGTATGACTGTCGCTCACATGTGGTTTGATAATCAGATCATTGAGGCCGATACAACCGAGGATCAGTCGGGTGTTCAATACGATAGAACTAGCCCTGGATTCAAGGCGCTCTCTCGCATTGCCACTCTCTGTAATCGTGCTGAATTCAAAGGAGGTCAGGATGGTGTGCCAATTTTGAAGAAAGAAGTCAGTGGCGACGCTTCTGAGGCCGCCCTCCTTAAATGTATGGAATTGGCGCTCGGTGATGTTATGAATATACGCAAGCGCAATAAGAAAATTGCTGAAATTCCATTCAACTCCACTAATAAGTATCAGGTCTCAGTACACGATACTGAAGATCCTAGCGACCCACGTATTTTACTCGTTATGAAGGGTGCTCCCGAACGTGTCTTAGAACGTTGCTCGACCATTTTCATCAATGGAAAAGAAAAAGTACTTGACGAAGAGATGAAAGAAGCATTCAACAATGCCTACATGGAATTGGGTGGTCTTGGTGAACGTGTGTTGGGTTTCTGTGACTTTATGCTGCCATCTGATAAGTATCCAACTGGTTTTAAATTCAATACTGATGAAGTCAACTTCCCAATTGATAATTTGCGTTTTGTCGGACTTATGTCTATGATTGATCCACCCCGTGCTGCTGTACCAGATGCTGTCGCCAAATGCCGTTCAGCCGGTATTAAAGTAATCATGGTTACTGGTGATCACCCTATTACAGCTAAAGCTATTGCTAAAAGTGTTGGCATCATTTCTGAAGGCAACGAAACTGTTGAGGATATCTCTCAACGTCTTAATATCCCAATCTCTGAAGTTAATCCACGTGAAGCTAAAGCTGCTGTTGTGCACGGTGCTGAATTGCGTGATGTTACTCCCGAACAATTGGATGAAGTTTTACGTTATCATACTGAAATTGTATTTGCGCGTACTTCACCACAGCAAAAGTTGATCATTGTTGAAGGTTGTCAACGTATGGGTGCTATTGTAGCTGTGACAGGTGATGGTGTGAACGATTCTCCTGCACTGAAGAAGGCTGACATTGGTGTTGCTATGGGTATTGCTGGCTCGGATGTGTCCAAACAGGTATGATATGTATACATGCATAATGTGTAGTGTCGCGAAAAAATTCTTTCTTTCTGTTCAAAAAATAATTGTTAATCATGTGTCTATATAAAAGATTTAAAAGAAGGATTCACTGTCAGTAATAATTATAATTGTTGGGTGATACAAAATTAATGAATTTTCTCAAAACCTTTGTGTAAATTTGAATTGTTCTGGCAATTTGTTTGTTGTCGTGGTTACTTTCGTGTAGTTAAATATTTCACCAAAAAACAATATTTTTTAGGCTGCTGACATGATCCTGTTAGATGATAACTTTGCTTCCATTGTTACTGGCGTTGAAGAGGGTCGCTTGATTTTCGATAACTTGAAAAAATCGATTGCTTACACTTTGACATCAAACATTCCTGAAATTTCACCTTTCTTGGCTTTCATCCTTTGCGATGTACCCTTGCCACTTGGTACTGTCACTATTTTGTGCATTGATTTGGGAACTGACATGGTAAGTGTGATAAATAAAAGCACATAAATTGACAAATTTACCATTATGTCTAATATGAAACCACGTTATATTTGTAATTATCGTTATACTATTTAACGTATTAATACTTTTTTCAAATATGAAAATAATTTGAGAAGGGAACTGCGGAATCCTTTCTATACATATTATAATATATTGTGTATGTAAGTAAGATATTTAGCAAATTGTTTATTGTAAATTGGGAACGCAACAACATAAAAATCAAAAATGATAGATCCCAGCGATATCACTTGCTTACGAAGGACCTGAAGCGGATATCATGAAGCGTCGTCCAAGGAATCCAAATTTCGACAATTTAGTCAACGAAAGGTAAAACGACACGCGGCTATAACATGACAATAATAACAAGTATTTAACTATGTTGGATTGCCGATATCAGCTAGTACCAATGACTAAGTAACACGTTGCTATTAAGATAAATCAAAACTAAGATAGAAATTTCAACTTATTATTTGTAATGTAAGACTCATCTTGCAGGCTAGTCTTAATTACTTTAAGTCTTATTAATCAACCCCACCTTCTTTTATTGTTTTGTTAATTTGGTCTCCTTTGTTTATTTGTTTTGTTTTATTTTTATGTTGTATTAAACTCTGTACTCATTCGTGTTCCCCTCCAACGATAATGATGTAGGTGCCAGCTATTTCCTTGGCTTATGAAGCTGCTGAAGCCGATATTATGAAGCGTCCACCCAGAGATCCATTCAACGACAAATTAGTCAATTCAAGGTGCAAATATAAGCAATTCATACACTACTAATATAAATATAATTTATCTACTATAAATACAAAATTAACATAACGTAAACCGTATTAATTCTAAACGTACCAACGTACTGTTTCCATTATGTATGCATACATATTTTCTCAAATCACTTCTACATACGTATATATAAATGGTAAAACTGGCTGGATTTGTGTACGTGATGTTTAACAAAGAGCAAATTAATATATATATATAAATACATTACATATTAACTGTCTGTTTAGCTTTTAAGTAAAGTTTCCAACTAACTAACAATGGTTTTTTATCATCATGATCTCATTATCATTAACATTATCTGCAGCAGCATTTCTATTATCATTGAATATCTATCACTATTAAAAGCTCAATTTATCTGTCATACATCCATTTCACTTTTCATAAACGATTTGACGCACTATTACTTATTTTTATTTTCAAAATTAGTACATTGACTTTCATGAAAACTAAAGAAAAGGCAATGTTTATTGTATAAAAAAATTGAATTAAAAATATAACATAATTCATAAATATGATAATCATAATATCATGAAGACAACATCATCTAGCTCACATGAAATTTCATTTGATCCTTTCGATTTTTGTAGTTTTGGTTTTTAAATATACGAGTCAATTATTTTGCAAAGATTTGCCATGAATTTAGTTGCTTGATCAAAACGATAATCTTTATAGGCTAACATATGATTCCTTTCCTTTGAATTTTCAAGAAGAACTTGAATCATATTTTTTTTTGATTTTAACTGATCAAATTAAAAACAATTATGCATGATGATTGAACTCAAATGCAAATTAAATTACATAATGCTAGTCTAACAATAACTATGTATATTAATGCTAATGCATTCAGCAAACATAAGCATTAGTTTCAATCGTTTTGAAATCATTTTAATTAGTAATGTTAATGCAAAAGTGTAGTATAAAATGTAAATACTAATGAAATTTCTAGTTGCACATCATTAGCAATGAAAATGCTGGTACTAATGCTAATATGGCAATAATCATATTAATGCTTATGCGTTTAACCAAGATAAGCAATTTTCTCAATTTTTATCAAATTTGAATTATGATTAGCAGTAATTTCAATGAAATAAATCCTTCAATTGACGGTTAACGTTAATGCTAATGTTATATATAACATTTTCTTGCCTTGTGCAACCAGGCCTAGAAATAATATTCAAAAATATGAACACAAGACGATGTTTAAAATTAGTTTCTAATTTTGTGGATATTCGCCAATCAAGTGGAATATACTAAATTACATGATCAGACCCTTGTGAAGCCTTTGTTAGCTTATTTTATTATTTCATTTTTAATATAGTGTAGTATACACTTTGACTAGTTTTGTTTCATTGGTGTGCGTACATTGTTTTCATGAGTGTCGTCATATGGATTGGATATTAGAGCAAATAATTGGTATTGAGTTTCAAAATTAATTTTTAAAAAATCTCACTTGTCATTGTATGCACACAAAAAAATTTAAAACCAAACTTATTTTACTTAATTTGATGGAATTTCTTTTTAAAAATTTATTTCCTTGAGGGTGTTCTTGTGTATTCTTGTAACATAAATACCTCGTTACCATTCTTATGCATACAGCTACAACCGCTCTGGCATATAGGGATATTTTTCTATGTATTACACGAAAATTTTTTTTGAAATGATTTGTTTTATGTTAGTTCTGTGTAACTACGCAGCAGGATTTTCTTTTTTTTTTTGTGTACGCCCCTTCGTTTTTATATAAAAGAATTGCAGTTTTTTTTAATTCGTTTTATTATAAATCTTAAGTTTTTATAAATAGGTTAAACCTAAGCTTTTGTAACAACAACTTATATCATAACTTAGCAGCGTGTATAACTTTTGTGCCTTTCCTCCCTATTTACTTTTTTTATATGTACCAAACCAAAACAAAAAAACATACTTAACTAGGTGCCAGCTATTTCCCTAGCCTATGAGACAGCAGAGTCAGATATTATGAAACGTCAACCCAGGAATCCTTTTTGCGATAAGCTGGTAAATGAAAGGTAACGATTTTCATTGCGTTCGTTTTATGTTGTCACTGGCAATTTTATCAAAATCAAAACAAAAATATAAGTACAAAATAAAAATAACTCAAAAGACCCCACAGACCACCCCCCCCCCCCCCCAAAAAAAATAGCAAATTTTTCTTTTCACCATGAAAACGCGCAAAATTGCTCCAAATTTAATTTAATTTCTATATAAATATTTCGAGCATCATTAAATGCGATATATCGTTTAATTTAAACAAAAGCAAAGTACACACAATTTTATCTTCTACTGTATTTCTATTAAAATTTTACATTTTTATGCAAATTTACATTTTGAGCTTTACGTTTAGTCCTAAAAAAATTAAAGTGATTAATTTTTTTTTTTTTTGTTTCTTAGCTAGCTATTTAACTAATGATAAAAAAAAAACAATTTCTTTTGAAAATAATACATATACTTTTTTTACGTACTCCTCTAACCCAAAGTCGTCACGTGTTGTATTATATAAATAACTTTGATTTTGAGATTTTGAGTCTAATTTTTGTTTGTAATGTCTTCTTCAAGTTATGAATAGACAAATCAGTGTGTTAACGTGAAATTAAAAATAATGCAAAAAATTTAAAAATTAGCATTACTCTTGATTTTTTTTTTCATACTTATTCTCTCTTTTGCTCTGTAATGAAATGCGCTAAAGCGTCTAAAATTTATCTCTTTCTCTAATAAGTAACCATATTCAGTTTGAGTTTTTCGATACCGAAAAAAGAAACCATATTAAAAATCGTGTAGCTTGTTATTACTAATACAAATTAATATTTGATTTGCGTAGCTTGGTTTCTAATTTAATCAATTTGATTTTTTTTTTATTAAACTTACTCTGCTATTTTCAGTTGTGTTACCAATTTTCTAAAAAGAATATCATTTGCTTATGGTAAAATCTCAAAATTTAAGGATTTTTGAGAATATATTGGCAATAAAAATTTAATTTTCAATAAGTTACTTTTAAATTTATGTATTTAGGTTTGTGTTTTTTTAAGTTTATTTTGGTTTTTGATGTAAAAACATACGTTATCATTGTCTAGTGCGTTTGTGATATTTTTCAATTCAGAAAATAGACAGAAGTCAAGGTCTTATATGTCACTCTTTTTCATGTAAATCAGTTTTCAGTATATAGGTGTCTACCTATTTTAAACTGGCCAACTTGATTTGTCAGTAGTACAGT
The DNA here is from genome assembly GCA_963680825.1 of Meiosimyza decipiens. Lineage (NCBI taxonomy): Eukaryota > Metazoa > Arthropoda > Insecta > Diptera > Lauxaniidae > Meiosimyza > Meiosimyza decipiens. Next base: position 70,345,119 of record OY804259.1, read on the forward strand.
GTTTTTTGCACATACAAATCTTGTTCTTCAAAATACACCGTTACAGAATTTTGTGTTTTATTTAATTTTGCTTAGCACCCTTAGTAACATAGATAAGGGAATAATACTTACAGTCAAAAACTCTTAAAAGTTTTTTCTGCCTAACTTGAGTTTCAGTTAAGCCCCATAAAGTTATAGCGAAAATAAAAATGTTACTTTCTTTTCATGGAAATAAACAGCACTATAGGTGCAAAAATCATACAAACAACACCAATCCAAAGCCTCTTGGTTTATAGCTAGTAAACTTTCTAATATTTCAAAAATCATATAAAATGCTTTAGCATTATCAGGGGAAATGCCAGGGATTGTTATATAAATTTGATAATTGCAATATCTAATTTCTTGTGTCGTTTCAAGAGCCATAAGTTTTTTGAATCCTGTTGTTTTTATTCTATCCTACAAGTTTCAACCTTTACCAAGCACATTCTCAAAATACTGGCATTTGTTTTTTTAGCAAAATTAAATATCAAAATTGTAGTTTTCAATATTTTTCGCTACGAATCTGTGCTTCGGTACTTTTTCGAAGTACAAACTATCAAAATTATTCTTTGTGATCTAAATAGACAAATGAAAGGCTCAATTGGTTTACATTTTTTATTTTGTTTTTCATATTTGAATGATAACTCTACTTCAGTGAAGCATCAAATCGAATTCACTTTTAATTACTTAACACCTGTGCGCCGGCTTAGCGCTTTTTTTTCTTAAATAATTTTTTCTTAATAAATACTTTTTACTACATACTCTAATTATCTTCACTTTCTCACATTCACTTTTTTTTTAATATTTGAACCTTTTTTAATGCTTTTAATTTTTAAATTTAATATTAAACTTTTACTCCATTGTTTGTATGAGGTAAGTTTTAATTAGCCAATTTACAACTCGACAGAAACAGCAGACTTGATATTTAATATTCGCGTAGTAGTTACTTTTTTTGTTATAATTTAAATTTCAGTTTGTTTTTTTTTTTACAAATATGCTGCATTCAGCAATTCATGTATTTGTTAAAGCTCATGTTTCACCATTAGGGATTTCACAAAATAACATTTTTTTGTGCGTGTCGTCCGTGTACTCGTTCGTAATTGTTTGTTTTTTTTCTCTCTGAAGGAAAATGAAAGTGAAATGGTGTAAAAATTAAAAGTACCTTTTAATAAATGCAACAGCAGTTTTTTAAGCTAACAATGATTACTAGTTACATTACCAGGTAATGCATTTTTTCACCAACATTGCCTAGTATTGAATGAATTTATCAATTACCTTTGCAATTGTAAGTTCATTCGTCATTTGCAAACCTAACTCATTCTTTGTTTTCCTTCAAAGGTACATTGTGCTAGCTATAGCGTTAAGGATCTACAAATATTTAAATGGACTTTGTTTTTTCCTTCGTCCATTTAGGGTTTAAGCAGTTATGTAAAAAAAAAAAAAAAAAAGACAATAATCTTTGTGTAGTGCTAGCGATCACTCATTTGTTTTAATTGTATCTTGTAGCGTATTCTATCAATTGTTAACATTTTAATATCTTAAGCATAGAGCAAAGAATTTCAGTCATCGTGGGCTTGGGTCAACCAACATATTGAAGCACCGTTAAGAATTAGATGAACGACACACCGCTTGACAACAGGTGTATGACATAAAAAATATCCTGTAGACATCCTTCTATCTAGTGTAACATTAAAGCATATTTAAGTTTTAGCCACAAATATGTATTGTTACTTAGATTTAATTAATATTTTCTCTAAGTTTTTTCTTTGTTTGATTTTCTCCCCATTATTGTATAACATTACATATATAGGTATATCGCATTTGATGCATTCAAATATGAACTTTTACTCTACTTTTAAAAATTCTCTATTGTTGTACTGTTATGCAATTCTATGCAATTCTCTTGCTCTCTCTCTCTCTCTTCTCCATCTCTCCAATTTTTCGCTCTTGAAATGAACCAAAATCAATCAATCAATCAATCAATCAATCAATCAAATCAAATTAAATAACATGCAACAATATCAAACAACAACTACTACAACAACAACTACAACTGCGTTGTCATCGATCACATCAATCAATTGTCAACAATCGATTTTGATCGTTGATCGTAAATAACAAAAATAAAAAAAAAACTCAAGATTCCGGCCATTTCATTAGCTTACGAGCAAGCGGAGAGTGACATTATGAAACGTCAGCCGAGAGATCCATATCGCGACAACTTGGTCAATCGCAGGTCAGGAAAACTAATGAAAAACACTGCTGCCGTTCGGTTGATCTGAATGTGTGCACTCAGCCACATAATGCTACCGAATGGCAAAAAAATCAAAAAAAAAAAAAAAAAAAAAATTGTAACACAAAGTGTAAAAATTGTAGTAGAGTAAAAAACAAAATAATCTTTTATCAAATGATCAATGTGCATCATACCCAGGTGCGTGTGGTTATTATGGTTAATTGTGGAGACATAACCACGCGTACCTATCTGTTGATAATCAATTCTTACACTTGATTGTTTGTTTTGTTTGTTCGTTTCTCTTTTTTAAAATTTGATGGAATACTTTTGATGTGGAATGATTCATACAGTATACATATACCATGGACTTTGACGTACATATTACGTATGCTTACTTGAAACATTTTACTTCTTTTGGTTCTATTTATTTTCATTAAGTTTTTTCGGACTTAGACGAAAAACGTAGACTTAGAACACACAACTCCATTGACACTAATGGGGCGTAGTTTGAAAAATGTTTACCAATAACAGCTTAAGATTTGATTCCCAAGATGTTGAGTAACATTGAATCAAGAAGAGGAGAAATCCTTTATTATTGAGTGTTGGAGAAATATAAAGAAATGTCTGATAAGCAACAGCATCGCAAAATAATAAATCTCATTGATATAGTTCCTGTGGCGTGCCTATCCCATAAATAGGGAACAAATATTGTCAAATATGTTGTACTCTGTCCACTGTTTGACATACATTGTAGGTGACTTGTGGGCACTTTGTTGCCATAAGATTTATCTGGTATTACTCCCATAACTGTATACAATGTATTGAATACGCAGTTTTTCAGCTATTCATCTCTTTTGAAGGATAGAATTAAACGCTGTGTTTCGTGCTCAGAACATTAAATAAACTGTTGTGTACAGGCTCCATGCTGTAAGACTCCTTCTTTGAAAGATTGACTGACAAATTTTCCGTAAAATTTGTGGCACTTTATCGTATATATTGTTATTTTCAAACACTTTTCGGACTTTCTTTAAGACGAAACAGGAAACTTACCTGTTTTGAAATGATTCCAGCGAAATTTTCTTCAATTTTAATGAATCTTACGATTTAGTCCCAAGTAGTTTCAGTTTAAATTCAGCAGAAATAATTTTAAAAGGCATTCTTCAAATCTTTTGAGTTTAACTCTTATGGGTACATAATACTTTCGAAGCGCTCTTTTCTTATAACTTGATGAAGTAAGCAATTAGCTATAATCTTACGCAAGTTGGTAAACATTTTTCCGGAGCTCCCTAAAACACAATAAATTACTCTTAATTTTTATAAAAAACTAATCGATTCCTTAAAGTTTTCTACTTTCAAAATTCAAAATTTTAGTGTTTTTTTTGTTCTAAAAAAAAAAAAACTTTATTATAAATGTGTTTGTGTTACTCTTCACTAGAATAAACAAAATATTAGTTAAATTAGAACTGTTTCGTTTGTGCAATATTTATTGCAGGAAAAACAAAATGTGTAACGCAATTTTTAGCAGCAAACAATAGAAATAATGTTATATCCAATTACACAAAGCTTTCAGAGAAGAAACATTTGTTACGTACGCATATTAGTTGTAATGTTGGTTATAGAAGTTCCATTATACTGATTATACTCGTACATACATTCGTTCGTTAATGCCTCACAATAAGTTAAAGAAATACAAAAGCAGAAAGTTTTGTTGCGCAAATAAACAATAAAACACAAACCACATATTACACGAAACTATATCTCTGTGCTACCAATCAAACAAAAAACATTAAATTGTCAAAAGTAAAATTGGAGTGCTTGAAATTTACTATATTTTAAGTAAATTAAAATTGATTTATAGTACGAACAACAACGCCCAGTTAATTAAAAATATAGTAATTTCATCTCTGCTTTGGAGTGATAGTTAAATAATTAATCACATATCTGTGGCACTAAAGCAAAACGAGTTAACTCCATTTGTGAGCAAAATTGAGATAAGATTGCCATTCGATATATTTTGAATTAAAGTTTAATTCTTTATACAAACTCGACGTTTTTAGCGAAAAATTCCACAGTTATTCCATAATTTATTCACCATTAAACGCTATTTAAACTTTGAACATCAATATCTCAAAATCATTACAAATGGAGTTAATTCGTTTTGCCTTAGTGCCACAGATATAGCTAGCAAGGTGCCTTTTTTTGGAAATTTTGATTTATGTAGAACTAATTCTTCGTGTTTTTGTGGAACCTTAGATACTCTCCTCAGTTTTACTAAGAAGTATTCCACCAAATATCGAGCTTAGATAAGTTCTGTCTTGAACTATGTATTTTTTGTATCGGTTATATATTAGTCGATAATTTTCAAAAGTACCCATGTACATTTACGGAAAAAGAGTTTTTTAATTATTCCCTATTATAAATCCTTCGATAAATATGTGAACTAAATTTATCTAAAAATTAATTTGATTTTATTTATTATACAGTAAAAATTACGTAAATTCAATTATTTGAAAATATCAAAAGAGCCTAAGTCCGCTCAAGCAGTTGATTATCAGCTTTCTGATATGGCACTCAAAAATTCATTTTGATTTTATTTTATTATTCTATAAAAATTTCGTAAAATCAATTATTTGAAAATATCAAAAGAGCCTAAGTCCGCTCAAGCAAGCGACTATCAGATTTCTGATATGACGTTCAAAAATATTAAACATTTTTTTGTCCTCACTCATTTTCTTCAATCTAACTAATTTTCCAATAAAGCAATGAAGACTGACATCCGACTATGTTATATGATATTCATCGGAAAAAGTGTATGTCACTCAGAGAGTTTTTAAATAATTGTTACCTAAATAAGTCAGCTGACCGAATTCAATTGTTTTACTTAAAATCAACGTTAAGACACCTTGCTAAGATAACTATAATTTAAAATTTAGTGATTTCAACTATCAGCTCATAATCTACAGATGAAAAACTTTATAGCTACAACAACAATATATGTATAAAATCGTGCACACTATTAAAAGTCTCTGATAAAATAAAGTTTTTAATGTAATATTAAATTGATGCATATTTGCAAACTTTGTAATGCTTTAGATATCATTACTGATAACTTGGTTAAAAAATTTAAAAAAAATTTCTTTACATTAGAGAGACAAACGTGATCGAAAAACTAAACATAAAACGCTCTTACATATAGTACAGCTCTAACACTACACAAATTCGCGCGACAAAAAATGGTCATAGAAAGTTTACAAGTAACAGTTGCAGACTTCCTAAAAGCTTTTCTCTTAATGTTGAAATTAGTTATTATGTTTGAAAATATTAAAAAAAGAGTTAATTGTAGTTGAAAAAAAAAAAAAAATTTATTTCGTTGGCTTTTTAAAATTATTTTTTAGTAACTAGAAACTTTTTTATTTTAATTAATTTAATTTAAGTAAAAAATTCTTAAATGAAATCTCTTCTACTTACACTGTTGTTTTGGTCATCAATGGGAAGCTACTTCGTTTCTTCTACGCTTTATGTGTCAAAAGTTTATTTGTTTTACTGTCCATTTTTTTTTTTTTGAGTTTTCTAATGATGTGTTCCATATTCTTTTGGAATTGTAAGTAGCTTTCTACGTAACTTTCTTGAATATTTTTTTAATTTATTTTATATAAATCTAATTTTTCACTTTTTTTATGCTATGTATAAAATATTTTCTTAAATGCATATAATTTTTAACTATTGCATGTCCTGCGCTCAATTACTGGCTTTGCTTTTTTTTTCATACTAACGCTTAGCACTTTAGTTTAAGCATCCATATTTTGCATGTTGTATATGTTATGTTTTTAGTATTAAAGCTTTAATATTCTTTTAGAATTTACATGTTTTATATGTATACACTTTGTAGTATGTATTAACTTAACACTTGGAGGATCCTAAGTGCTTTGCTTTTCTTTCTTTTTTTGTAATACACGCAACGCATTTTAATCTGCAAGTTAAACTTAAACTTTGCGCTTAAAAAGCTTAAATAAAAACCAAAATAAAATGCCTTGCCAAAGATGTAAAATATTTGAAAAAAACCTCCCATCGCATAGACGCACAAACACACACCTTTATGTTAATGTCTGCTACTTAACTTATTGAACACACAACAAGCTCTTGTGAAAATGTATTTAAATTGAAAACAAAAAAACCACATTTAACTCCATGGGAATTGAATTTTGTATAAATGCAAAATTTGTATTTTGTTCGTGTTCAACTAACAAACATAATCCCATTAATACGCGTGTTGCAAGAACTTTGTTTTGGTCGCTCGAATATTTTTTTTGAACAAATTATGTATATACATATCAAGATGGGCGTCAATAGGCTGTTTTTGCATTTGTTCACAAAATAAAAAGAAAACTTGTTACAAACTTTGAGTTTTGAAACTCACGTTTCATTATTTTTACTGCTTTTAAGTATTTCCTTATATCTAACAGCAAACAGAAGGACTACTGGTCGAAGATTTTAAATTCCGAAATTTAAGTCTTTTTTTCTTGAAACTTTTTTTTTCGATTTTGAAATTTGATTGTTTTACTTCCTAATATCCAGTACGGAAAAATAGTAATATTCGAAAAAAAAAATAAATGCAAAAAATAGTTTAATTTTTGATATATCTAACTTTGTATATATGCCTCGAAAACAAGCGCAATTGAAGTTTAATTTTAAAAGCAGCTCGCCAAATGCTCGCCAGGAATAGGTCTTTAGAAATCAAATTCTAGAAAAATAAATATTGTTCCCACGTAATATTAGGTGCGCAACTAAGTTCTCGCTGTTTGTCAATAGATGGCGCTAGCGGTAAGAGCTAAGTCGATTTGGTTTATATCGAAACGTTATAAATCTTGTCTAAACAAATGGTTAACAAACCGATTTGACACTTCTAAGATTTTGTGGTTTCATAGTCTATTTGTGGTTGCTCGAAAATGACTGATTTTGTGCCAAATAATCGTCATTTGCGGTAGGTGTTGATTTTCTTCTTTCAATCGAAGAAAACGGCGGCTGACGCACGTCGAGAACCCCAAAAAGTTTACATAGATGGTGTTCTGAGCGAAACAACGTGCCGAGATTGGGTTTGTCGCTTTAAAGACCATGATTTCGACATCGACGATCGACGATGGACGACTACGTGAAGGAAGGTCAAAAACCTTCAATGATACGGATTTGGAGACATTGCTCAGTGACGATTCGGCCCAAACGCAAGAAGAGCTTGCATCAGTATTGGGAGTTACCCGAGAGTTATGCGTGAAAAACGGCCCCAATACGAACAGAGGCACGATAAAGTAATCCTATTGGATGACAACGCTAGGCCTCACGTTGCTAAACCAGTGAAAACATACTTGGAAACTCTCAAATGGGAAGTCCTACCCCACCCGCCGTATTCCCCAGATATTGCCCCGTCAGACTACTACTTGTTTCGTTTAATGGCACATGGTCTGGCTGATCAGCAGTTCATCTGTAACTATTTTTTGAGAATAAAGTTGCAATTTCTAACAAAAAACAGCGAGAACTTAGCTGCGCAAGTAATTTTGATTGTAAAATCAAAAACAATATTGGTTGGTTGTTGTCTTGCCTTTTTTCTCACAAATATACATATGTTGTTTTGAAAGTCATGAAATCTTTTTTGAAGAAAATTCACTCTAAATAATTCGAAAAACTAAATTTTTAACCATCGAACGGAACCCTCAATAAAAATAAGTTGACTAATAATTTTATTGGGTAACCGATACTTGAAATTTTGGAAATAAAAAACCTCCTTCCTGGGCACTGGCTTAAGAATTCGCACACAGGAAATGTTGCTATATGAAATATATTCCTCATATGAAATAAAAAATGAATGTTTAAACACCTGGTGTGAGATATCAAGATGCCTCTTACTTCTTAGACTTGTAAAATAATTATTACTTATTGCAGCAATGATTACTCATACAAATACCATTACAGATATTTAAACTCTTTTTCAATTTTAAAACAAGTACCTGAACTGCTATGAGATGTTAATTGTAATTTAGCGACAATTTTAGTTGCAATTAACATTACATTTTCAATTATGTATAATTACATTTTCAATTATGTATAATTACATTTTCAATTACCACTATGTAATTAAAATTGCATAAAATTCAATTACAATTTTTCAAGTTAACTTTCGCTTAAGATTTATAAAAAACTTACACACTTTCACAGTACTTTTTTTCTTCAATAAGTTTGTAAAATTAATTTATTTCATGTTTTGCGATGGGTATACTGTCCCACTTTGAGTTAAATTCTTGTTCGATTAAATTCTCATTGCAAGAGTTAATGTTGTGCGGTGGTGGTGGTCCTTCCCACTACACAAGGTGTTGGTTATATTAAAAACATATTATAAAAAATTTCTTGCAACCACGTGTCTCGCTAGTAATATACATAAACAAAACCTTTAAATTTTTTAAATTATATTTATTTATTTAAATTTATTTTCCCGCTCTTCATTTTCATCATTGCTGTTGCCGTACATAGATTGATTTCAATGGCATATGGTCAAATTGGTATGATTCAGGCTGCTGCTGGCTTCTTCGTATACTTTGTAATTATGGCTGAAAATGGTTTCTTACCAATGACATTATTTGGTATTCGAAAGATGTGGGACTCTAAAGCTGTTAACGATCTAACTGATTCATACGGTCAGGAATGGGTAAGTTATTCTACGTAATGTTAGATCTTGACCTATATCGATGAATTCAAGAGAGGGAAAAAGAGTATTTTTCACTTAAATAAATGTAATTGGTTGGGTCAAATAAATATTTAGCAATTCTTTTCATGTTTGATTTCACTTCAATTTAGCTTGTTAAATAGTAATAGAAAAATGTTGCTTAATATTTGGCACTTTAACTTTATAAAAAAGAATTACTTTCTATTAAAAAAAAACTTTCAAAACTTTGGAAAATTGAATAATTTTTGTTTGGCGATAATAATATGTGTTGTGCGAAAGCAAAGACAAATCATGTCAGCTCTGATAAGGAAAAATCCAACTCAAAAATGGCTCAAAACTAACCTTAAATTACCTAAAATAATCGATGGTAACACCAAGTTTTAAAAATCTTTGCTTATTTCCCTTTTCACATAGACATATCGCGATCGCAAGTCACTGGAGTACACCTGTCACACTGCATTCTTCGTTTCAATTGTTGTTGTACAATGGGCCGATTTGATCATTTGCAAAACTCGACGAAACTCTGTCTTCCAACAAGGCATGAGAAATTGGGCACTGAATTTCGGCTTGATCTTCGAAACAGCTCTGGCGGCATTCCTGTCATACTGCCCTGGCATGGACAAGGGTCTGCGCATGTACCCACTAAAGTATGTATCAATTTTACAAAAAAAAAAGAATTTATTCTTATGTTTCCTTTTTCTTCTTTCGTTTATTCATCCAGACTCGTTTGGTGGTTCCCAGCTATTCCATTTGCTTTGGCTATCTTCATTTATGATGAAATTCGTCGATTCTACTTGCGTCGCAATCCTGGTGGTTGGTTGGAGCAAGAAACATATTATTAAACATATACAACAACAAAAAACCACACACAGCAAAAGAAAAAAAATTTCAAGCGAAAACAAAAATTATTTTCTAATTTTAGTTATTATTTAATAATAAAAAAGATAATTATTTAAACATATAAGTAAATTTAAATTATAAATAAAGTAATAAAACAACAATAAAATGTAGAAACAAAAAACAACTAAATGGCAAAAGTAATAACAGAATAATAAAATTTAAAAAGCCAACCCCAGCCACACACACACATTACACGTAAAAGGACTAAATATTTGTTTGTTTTTAATACTGACAAGGAACAGCAAAAACATATGCATACAATGGGAATCAGAATCTTGGCTAAATTTGGCAAAGTCGTACGAAGCCGGCTATAGCTACGGAAATCAACGAGGAAATCGCTTAACCGACAGGCACACAGCTGTCGCCAATTAGCTTTTGAAGGTGCAGGCAGTTTAATTAAAAAAAATATACACATTAAATTGTTTTAATATTAAAGTAAAGAAAAGAAACAAATTAAAGAAGAAACCTTAAACTTAAAAGAAACTAAATAAAAGCAAACAAAATATTAGAAAAATTAAATAAAAGATATTTAGCGTAGTTAAATAAGAGAAAAATAATTGTTTATATAAAATATATACCTAAACAAAACAAGCTAATACAATGAATACACAAAAACAACAGCAAGAGCTACAGCAACAGTCAACAAACAACAAATAAAAACTAAAACGAAGAATTCATTGGATATTCATATATAATTTGTAGATTAATATACAAAACAAAAATAAATGAAACGAACAAGTGGAACGATCGATAGCATGTGCGGATGCGGATGGTCGCTAGATTTTTCTAATCGTGTTGCGGATCATGTACCGGATCAGTGGAAGTTGATGGCCAGAAGAAAATTTAATTTGAACCTTGGCTTGAATGCATTTTTTCTTCTTTATACATAAGTAAAAGCAAAAAAAAACAAACAAACAAACAAAAAGAAAATAAATAATAGCAAAAGGAAAAATGATAAATAAAATTTCATATATTTAAATATTGTGGAACTCTGCGAAATTATAATAAGTAAAATATAATGAATTAATTAAATAATTAAATTCCAACAACACTCACCTATTACACATGATCCTAAAGAATGCTTTTAAATATTGAGCTAACTAGCTCGCCAACACTTTCACTAAATCAAAAAAAAAAAAACAAAAAACCAAAAAAAAAAAAAAACACCATACACTCTCAAACACAAAACAGTCATACTAAATAAATATAGATATTAATACATAGCCTATATGTTCACTGTTCAACTATTGTGTAACTGTAAAGTTGTTTAGTTCTTATTTCCATTTCCGTTTCCGTTACTGTTTTGTAACTGCATAGAGTAAGTGAAGCAAGCAAGTGAGAATTGCCGTCTTTCTTTATCTTGTTCACATTACTTACTCCAACCCCTAGCCAACTTTTATTGCCATCATTTCACCTGATATATTTGAGCATACAAAAATTCATAACCACAAAGAAGATACTACAATAAATAATAAATTTGAAACCATTCTAAAAATGATTAAATAACAAATCCACAAACAACATAAACGTGTTCATATTCGAAGCAAGAGTTAGTTATTGGCAACAAATAGTTGTTAGAACATTGATTGAAATATTTATAATGTTAAAAAAATAAAACCAATGAAGAAAATTTATTATAAAAAAAGAAAAAATGAAACATTTTTTTTTGTTCTTTCGCCCTCCGCTGTAAATGTATTGTAGATTTAAAACAAATTTAAAATAAAAAAGCAAAACTCTTAATAAAAACATAAAAAAACGATAAAAACACAATTTAGTTTTCTTATTTACTTTTGGAATAGACTACTTTTTGTGTGCGTTTGATAGCTAGTAAAGGGTGTTTTTTTTAGAGGTATAGAGCTTCGAATTGAAATAAAACACAAGAAAATCGTTTTAATGTCCATCAATTTGGCTTTATTGGAAGGATAATTTTATGCCATTAATGTTTAAATATGATTTCGGGCATGTGGCCGCCGCGGCTGGCTCGAATAAAGCCAATTCTACAGGTCCAATTTTGAACCACTTTTTCGAGCATATGGGGCCGTATGTCGGCAATAACGCCACGAATGTTGGCTTCCAAGTCCCCTAACGTTTCTGGTTTGTTGGCGTAGACGAGCGACTTCACATATCCCCAAAGAAAATAATCCAATGGTGTCAAATCACACGATCTTGGTGGCCAATTGACAGGTCCATTCCGCGAAATTATGCGCTCATCGAATGTTTCCTTCAATAAATCGATTGTGACGTGCGCTGTGTGGCATGTAGCGCCGTCTTGTTGGAACCACAACTCATCCACATTCATGCCATCCAATTCGGGAACAAAATAGTCGGTTATCATGGCTCTATACCGGTCTCCATTAACGGTAACTGACTCTCCAGCATTATTTCGGAAGAAGTATGGCCCAATGACTCCACCAGCCCATAGAGCACACCAAACAGTCAGTTTTTGTGGATGTAATGGCGTCTCAAGGGTCTCATGTGGATTCTCTTCACTCCAAATGCGGCAATTTTGCTTGTTGACGTAGCCATTCAACCAAAAATGAGCCTCATCACTGAACAAAATTTTGCGATGAAAATCAGCATCGAGATCAATCTCATTTTCGGCCCATACACCAAAATCACGACGCATTGCATGGTCTCGCGGCTTTAATTCTTGCACAAGCTGGATCTTGTAAGGTCGCAAGCCAAGATCTTTGCGCAAAATCTTCCATAAAGTTGATGGACAAAGCTCCAATTGCTGTGCACGGTGGCGAATCGATTCATTCGGGTCCTCTTCAACATTTTGCTCTACAGCGGCAATTGTTTCTTCGGTGCGCACTGTTCGACGTCTCTGCGGATGCGTATTATCACAAAGAGTAAACGTAGTGCGAAAACGATCCATGGTTAACCAAATTAATTGCTCTGATGGACGATTATGTCGACCATAAAATGGACGGAGCTTGCGGTAAACTTCGCGAACTGAACCATTATTTTCGAAATAAATTTGCACAATTTGCAAGCGTTGTTCTTTTGTCAACCTGTTCATGATGAAATGGCAAACCAAACTGAACATAAATGAAATTAGAGTTGCCAGATTTGACCATAAAATGCCAGTTTTATCTCTATTCGAAAAACAAACCTCTAAAAAAAACACCCTTTACCATTCGTTGATTGCATATGTCAGAGCATATTTTTACATTAAAATATTTTCGAGTAGAGTGAAGTTTCTTTCCAGACCTGAAATGATATGCAGATGTCCCTCATTGTTGCTGACCTCCATTTAAATTTGGAGAGTAAAGCTGAATAAAAACTAGGTGTCTGAAAATAGAATTCAAGAAATTGTCATCAGATAAACCAAGATATTGCTCTCCAGAATGTACAGACTGCCCTGTATTCAGATTAACTATTTAAATACACCGGCAAAGGATTTGATGCAAAAAGGCTGCAGGTCGTGTTGAATGTTTAAAAATTGACGTGGACTTAGTTTATTTGAAAAATGTAATCGATAATCAGCATAATGGTAAGTTTATATGATCATTGAATTCGATAAACATCCACGACGTTTTGAGTTTCAGGAAGTGGCAACTTATCGAAAGCTACTTTTGAAGAGACCCTGCTGATGATGAATGATAACCGTACTGTTACATTTATGTTATAAAAAATGTTTCAACAGTTTTTTATGGTTTTTTTTTGTGGTGTACATGCAACATTTTTTCAAAACTATGGCTTCACACACAACAGCCTCTGTAGAATTCACAAGGCCTCAGCAGTCTATTTTGACAATGACGCCGAAGCAAATATTGCTTGTAGAATTTGGATGAAATTATATAAAATTGTGTGACACAATTCTCAAAATCTGGCTTATCAAGCATAACTTGCTGTATCAGAAAAATACCATAATCATAACAATAATCAGTCAATGGTAGATCCTTTTTTCTCTATGTAGGCAATCATTGTTAAATATAAGAAGTCCATATTATTGTTCTCAGTAAAATTTTTTAAGAGAAAATTTTAAATACAAGATTTTCTAGAAAAACTTTTGAATACAATATTTTTTTAAAAGTTTTAAGGAAAGTATTTCTTCAACAAAAACTTTTAGAAAAAGTTCATAATAACTTTTATAACAAAAACGTTTTTAGGAAGTTATATCTTCATTATTGATCATATATATCTTAAATTGTGCTTAAAGTGGGCAGAATTGGAATTCAACATTTTGATTTACACGGTGAGCTTGAAATACGTTACTATCGAATCACAAATTAATCTAAATTTTTTAATTGGAACTTATTCTACAGTGTATAAGGAAACATTTCCCGTAAAAATTAAAATCGGGGACCTGCCGCTTTTGGAGAAAACCGATTTTTACCTTTTTTTCATATTTTTTAGCTTTTTATGATTTTAGCCCTTTAACTGACGTTCACTGCAAGTTTTTCCGACCTTGATTACCATTTTTAGTTTATTAAGTAATGTACAAATATTGTGGTACCGTCCAAATATTTCAGTTTGGGCACTCCTAAAGGTCATGAAGTATTCATCTATATACAATAAAACAAAGTCGGTTTAGTTATCCGCTTCGTAACTTTAGAACGGCTGGAACGATTTCATTGATCTCTGATTATTTGGATTTATCTTCGCCCCGAAAGTAACATAAGCTATAAAAATTTTATTTAAAGTGCATATATAGGGTGGGCCGTGCACAAAAATATTTTTAAAAAAGCCTTTTCACAAAGACCACGTAATCGATTCACACCAAATTTACACCACATAGCTCTTATATCAAGAATCATAGCTTAGGCTATAAAACTTTTAGTAAGAGTGCATATTTAGGGTGACCTATACACATATATATGCACATAATCGTTGGTGTGTCTGTTTGTGATTGCGTAACTTCTGAGCGTCTTCACCGATTCAGGTCATGTTAGCCGGGTCGCTTGTTGCACTATAAATAGCAGAATAAATTAGAAAATAAAACAAGTACATTCTGTTTTTCGGGGCAAAGACAAATTTTGGGGTAGAGAAAAATCCTAAAAATCAGAGATTATAAAAATCGGTCTCGCCGTTCTTGAGTTGTATAGAATCAATATCATAAAAACAAGAACCAATTCAGTATTTTCATGAATATATTCGTAAACTGGGTACCTGGAATTATTAAAATCCGCAAAGACATCCAGGGCAACAAAAAAAGGTAATTTTGTGAAAATGCTTTTTTAAAAATATTTTTGTGCAAAGGCCACCCTATATATATGCACTTTAAATAAAATTTTTATAGCTTATGTTACTTTCGGGGCGAAGATAAATTCAAATAATCAGAGATCAATGAAATCGTTCCAGCCGTTCTAAAGTTACGAAGCGGATAACTAAACCGACTTTGTTTTATTGTATATAGATGAATACTTCATGACCTTTAGGAGTGCCCAAACTGAAATATTTGGACGGTACCACAATATTTGTACATTACTTAATAAACTAAAAATGGTAATCAAGGTCGGAAAAACTTGCAGTGAACGTCAGTTAAAGGGCTAAGATCATAAAAAGCTAAAAAATATGAAAAAAATGGTAAAAATCGGTTTTCTCCAAAAGCGGCAGGTCCCCGATTTTAATTTTTACGGGAAATGTTTCCTTATACACTGTAGAATAAGTTCCAATTAAAAAATTTAGATTAATTTGTGATTCGATAGTAACGTATTTCAAGCTCACCGTGTTTAACATAATTCAAATTTGGCACATACGATTTTCATAAAAATGTTAGAGATGATACCAGTGAAAGCAGCCATCAATACAAGCCACGTCATTATACTGAAAAACTAGTTGAAGGGAGTGGCAAAGCCTAGAATATTTATAAATGCTATAATAAGAGAACTAACAACGTAATCGTTATGAGTTTTAATATGACAGCTATACTTGCTGAAAGATGTCTTATTACACAATTTTAGCACAATAGTAACGGCGGGCGTGGCACCTCCCATATAAGCAAAAACGTTTAATGTAGATAGTGTGCAGTCAGAGCAATCTTTATAAAAAAATTTTTTTTACTTGCTATAAGGATAATCTGAATCAAAATCGACCGAAACGGCATCAGTTGGCGTGGTCCTTCCCATACAAGTAAAATACGTTAAGTGGCATATCTATCGAAATATGTGAGCAATCGCATCGAAATTTAGTGTAAGAAAGCTATTTCTAGATCAAAATCGAACTGGATTGTACCAATAGGTGTGTCACTGCCCTAATTTTTAAGACTAATTACAGCACATATCGCATACTATACAAGCTATTGTGCTAAAATTTTGTATGCGTGTGTCAATCATGAATATAATTTGTTAATCCAAAAAAAGGGGGAACTGAAGAAATGGGCGTGCCATATTTCGTCCTTTTTTATTGCTTCTATTTTTTTCAACCTTTTCCATATTCTTTTGACTTTTTCAACCTTTTAACTGTTTCCAATATATCCATGTATTTGTTCGACTTTTCCAACCTCTTTCAACTTTATTCGTCATTTTCTTTATTTCCTCCACTTTTTCATCGATTTTCATTATTTATTAACCTTCTAAAATTCTTTCAACTTTCTTCATTGGCTTCCATATTTTTTATAATTTTTCAGTTTTTTTAAAATTTTTCAACACTTTTCAACCTCTTGCAACCTTTTTACATTTCATATTGTTTTCGACTTATTCAACCTCTTTTTAACATTTATTTTCAAAGGTACTTTCAATGCAGTGAGTTTCGGCCTCGCCGAAGATAACTACTATTTACTTATGTCTGATATTTTTGTCATTATATCTTAGACAAGAACTTGATATACATCTCGAAAAAGATGGCGCTACGAAGTATGTCGCCCCCAACGAAATAAACTCGAAAAAAATTGATGAAAAAGCCCCCAAAAATGTATGTTTCGATCTCATTGGATGTTATTTCGTTATGAAAGAGCTACCAATGAAATAAACCCCAATGAAATTTCAATTGGGGCTTATTTGATTCAATCCTTTTTGGGGGTTATTTTATTTTATTTCGCCCATATTTTATTTTGAAATTTGTTTCTACGTACCTGCTTTCTTAACGATGTATGTAAGAATTTTTGTTAGCGGCCAAACTAGTTTTTAGGATAAAGTAGATTTTCCTAGGTCAAACTAGTTCAACGTAACCGTGTTACGATGAATCAGCTTAGCCTAGAAAAATGTTGGTATGTTGAAGACGAAGGTCCACCCACGTCTGCGACTCAGTGCTTACATCATCCAATATGTCCAACACCGGCTTAGTGGAGGCCTACAACGCCGGCTCAGTTTAGCATATCCAACGCTGGTGTGTTAGCGAAGCTCGTATTGGACATAATATAGTGCACCGCGGCCGAATCCAGTGTTGGACATATTGTAGGAAGTAAACAATAAGTAATATTGAAAAACACGTTGCTCCTAAAAATTAGTTTGGCCGGTGACATTTCTAAATTTGAGGTGCTTCCACCAAAAGTGATTTACCCACATAACAGTTTGAGTAAGTGGGCGGCCTTTGGCCGTGACTCAGGGCTTACAACCTCGAGTATGTACAAATTGGCTTTGCTAGTCATAGTAATTTTACATAAAAGTTAGGGTGCGGATCAGTGCCTAAGATTACATACTCTCATTATTGTTGCGGGTTATTACGTTACTTCAAACATTGGCTATTATTTCATTTATTTGTTTGGAAATTGTTTCATTGATTTCACCTTGGGACTTACTTCATATTTTTTGTTCATAATTTTATTGGGCGTGTTGTAATTGGGATGTATTTTGTTGGGTGCTATTTCGTAAAATTTAAATGTTTTATCTTTTAAACGGTGCTGAAATTATTAACTTGTCATTATTGTTACAAAAATTGTGGCAGCTTAAAAACTTTTTCCCATGGAATTAGGTACACGGTGATGAATGACTGAGTTTTGTTTTCAATGGGAATAAAAGATTACTGCTATGATTTGTTGTCCATAAGTTATGTACTTTGGAAATAATTTTTAAATGACTTTATCTTCATGATGATTAATTAAAGACGTCATCAGTTGTTGGGCAGTAGAAATGATTTCATCAAAATTGGTAGCATACTTTTCTAGGCTGTTTCATTACATACGGTTGAAATGCTTAAAACTTCCTTCAGAATTTAATTTCTTATATGGTGTCTACTGCGCGAAATGTGGTTAGCCTGTATCTATCGCTAAATTCATTTTCATCTTTGTATTTACTTAAGTACGTATGTATGTGTGTAGGTGTGGTTCATAAGTATGTCAGCTTCTGCCGCCTACATTTATTTTTCATTTACAGACGGTCAAATAGAAACTTCCAACGCATTTTAAAAAGCAATTTACCATAAAAAGCAAACTTGGTTTGAGTACTTGTAGTGACTCTTTGCCTTACATGCGCATGGTCTAGGATACCGTTCTCACACACTCAAAAGAAAAACATTGGGAAAATTTAATAAAGAATATTTTTTAAGAAAATTTGCCTATATTGTGAGCTTCTAGGGCTATGCTGAAGAAGCCTTAATATTTCTGTAGCTTAAAGTAAAAGACCGCAAAAAGCACACAGTTTGTCTCAGAAACTATGTTCGGTTAAATTTTATAAAAATCTGCGAAGAATCCACATATAAATAGTTACTTTGCGTTCCTATATCAGATACATATTGATCAATCGACGGATATCAATGGTTGGAATCGCACTAACCCATAGTAATAGTTAAATTAACTGTGTGATTCAGTAAGTCAACAGTTTGATTAGTTTAATAACCGTCATAATATTTTTGTGCCAAATAGAGTTTGCTGGGCTTAGTATATATGTAAGGTATCTATAATTATCTACTTTCCTTGGAGGGCCTACTTATTTTTGATTTTTCATATCAAAAAGTAAAAAAAGCTGGCAAGCCCAAGTAGCATTAGGGGAAGCTATGAAGACAAAAATCCAGCTTACAAAACAGTGACGCCTTTAAATTCCTAAATATTTTTTAAGGTGTTTTCAAAGTGTCTTGTAAACAGCTCAGAAAGATACTTTACCGATTAAGATATCAAAGAGAAATGTTTTTACACTTCATACACCAAATGGCTCTTATAGGCCCCAATAAAGAATTTATATATGTAATATGTTGTCTTTCTACTTGTCCTTAAAAGGTCTAAAAAAGAAGCTATAAAACCTTTATTTTTTGTTACTAGAGAAGAATTGAGTTGCTTATTCCTAAGGATTGGCGCTTCTTATTTACCTACTGGTGCTTCGCAAAAGATTTTTAGCTGTCTGCATTTGACTTACGGCGACGGAGTCACTCGATCTTCTTAGTTCCAACTATTGATTTGAATTTAATGTGGGAGATAGTCCCACAGGACCTATATCATTTGCTCCATTCCAATCGAAAATGCTTTGTTAAAAATCTATTTTGTTAACGTCTGCCGCTTATTTGCTGCTTAGTTGGTGGAACCAGGGCGCACTGTGAGACAAAATTGAGTTTCTTTAAACAAAAATTATTTATAATGAGCTGAAATTTGGTACTCCAAAGAGTTCAGGAACGCTGAAAATAAATCCACTGCAAGTTTTTTGATTAAGAGAACGTTCGATTCAAGGCACTTGCATTGGGACAAAATCATCTTGTTCTCAGTTTTTGTCCATGAGCTCCAGATATATTTAAAAAAAAATACAGCTAAAAACTTAGAGAAGAAAGATTTTTGTTAAAGAAAAAGTTTCTAATGATAAAATTTGATTGAGTGTATTTTTTCGTAGGTATAAAAACTTTTTTATTTTCGTAGTTTACGCAAAGTTTTCGGTGAGTGTGTTATTACAAGTTTTCGTCTTTTAAGTGGTTGTGCTTCTTAACTTTTCATGTTGGCAACTCCCTTTGGAATTGGGTTGGTTTTGCCAAATATCAAGAAAATGCAATTTGCTCTCATTCGAGTAGTTAACTTTTGAGCTAAAAATCTGTTTTTTTTTATTTCTTTTTTCCGAATAGAGGAGAGTATATGTTAGTTAGTAAAGTGTTAATATATTTTACAAAATGCATTGTGAGCTTAATGTAAGAGCGCGAATGCCCCGCTCTATGCTTGATTTCTCCTTTGAGGCAATGAATTTTCCTTGTACTAACGAGTATTTTATTCGGTAAAGTGCTTGGAGAGGTTTGCTATCTCTTCCTTCCTTCAGATATGCAGTAGCATATGGTAGAGATTGCGGGCACAGAGCGATATTTAAAGCAGAAAGAAGTTGTTATACTTTAAGTAGCATTAAAGTGAAACAGCGCCAAAATACTTAATGCACATGGGGGCATTCTTGGTCAAAATGAAAGGATGACTGTTTTTTTCTGCGCTACAATTTGAAAAAATTTATCAAAATTAAAAAAAAAGACTGGTAAAATCGCATATTTTGATATAAAGGGTGTTTTTTTTAGAGGTTTGTTTTTCGAATAGAGATAAAACTGGCATTTTATGGTCAAATCTGGCAACTCTAATGTCATTTATGTTCAGTTTGGTTTGCCATTTCATCATAAACAGGTTGACAAAAGAACAACGCTTGCAAATTGTGCAAAATTATTTCGAAAATAATGGTTCAGTTCGCGAAGTTTACCGCAAGCTCCGTCCATTTTATGGTCGACATAATCGTCCATCAGAGCAATTAATTCGGTTAACCATGGATCGTTTTCGCACTACGTTTACTTTATGTGATAATACGCATCCGCAGAGATGTCGAACAGTGCGCACCGAAGAAACAATTGCCGCTGTAGAGCAAAATGTTGAAGAGGACCCGAATGAATCGATTCGCCACCGTGCACAGCAATTGGAGCTTTGTCCATCAACTTTATG
Organism: Meiosimyza decipiens; assembly: GCA_963680825.1. Taxonomy (NCBI): domain Eukaryota; kingdom Metazoa; phylum Arthropoda; class Insecta; order Diptera; family Lauxaniidae; genus Meiosimyza; species Meiosimyza decipiens. The sequence goes on from OY804259.1 coordinate 70,365,750, forward strand.
GAAGATTTTGCGCAAAGATCTTGGCTTGCGACCTTACAAGATCCAGCTTGTGCAAGAATTAAAGCCGCGAGACCATGCAATGCGTCGTGATTTTGGTGTATGGGCCGAAAATGAGATTGATCTCGATGCTGATTTTCATCGCAAAATTTTGTTCAGTGATGAGGCTCATTTTTGGTTGAATGGCTACGTCAACAAGCAAAATTGCCGCATTTGGAGTGAAGAGAATCCACATGAGACCCTTGAGACGCCATTACATCCACAAAAACTGACTGTTTGGTGTGCTCTATGGGCTGGTGGAGTCATTGGGCCATACTTCTTCCGAAATAATGCTGGAGAGTCAGTTACCGTTAATGGAGACCGGTATAGAGCCATGATAACCGACTATTTTGTTCCCGAATTGGATGGCATGAATGTGGATGAGTTGTGGTTCCAACAAGACGGCGCTAGATGCTACACAGCGCACGTCACAATCGATTTATTGAAGGAAACATTCGATGAGCGCATAATTTCGCGGAATGGACCTGTCAATTGGCCACCAAGATCGTGTGATTTGACACCATTGGATCATTTTCTTTGGGGATATGTGAAGTCGCTCGTCTACGCCAACAAACCAGAAACGTTAGGGGACTTGGAAGCCAACATTCGTGGCGTTATTGCCGACATACGGCCCCATATGCTCGAAAAAGTGGTTCAAAATTGGACCTGTAGAATTGGCTTTATTCGAGCCAGCCGCGGCAGCCACATGCCCGAAATCATATTTAAACATTAATGGCATAAAATTATCCTTCCAATAAAGCTAAATTTATGGACATTAAAACGATTTTCTTGTGTTTTATTTCAATTCGAAGCTCTATACCTCTAAAAAAAACACCCTTTATAATTTTTTTTTTCAAAATCTGCACAAAAAAGAGCAAACACTGCATAAAAATTGAAATAAAAACTCAAACAATTTTTTGTTAAATTTACATTTTAGTGTTATTTGTGAAAATTAAAAAAAAAATTACAAAACTCTGATGAAAAATTAAAAAAAACAAATTTTTCAAAATACCAACCACATTCCTAATAATTTAATGTTCTAACAACTATCTTCGTATAATTTATATTCATAGAGACCAGAGTTCTCCCAGTAGTTGAAATTCAATCATTTTAGTGATAACAAAAACTACTTTTTGGTTTTTAAAACTGATACAACAAAGAGCAATTTTTGTCATCGCTGTCTATCTATCTCCATGCACAATTTCATCAAAATCAGTCCATTAGTTTAGATGGTGAAAGAAATTTTCCTATGGGGGCATGGCACCATGAGAGCGTGTCACCATCCACTTTAAAGTCATTTTTCTCATCGCTGCCTATCTATCTCCATACCAAGTTTCATCAATATCGGTCCATTAGCTTAGCTGGGAAAAGAAATTTTCTTATGGGGTGTGGCACCATCCACTTTAAAGCAAACTAAGTTCAAACTATTTCTGTACCAAATTTCATCAAAACTGTTTCATTACTTCGTTTTCTCCTGTTAGAGGTGTGGTGCCGCCCACGTTTTTGGTATTTTTCTTATATTTATTTTGTTCTTTCACCTTTCATTTTTTGCAAATATTCTGACACCGAAAACTATTTTATATGATGGAAAGATTATTTTATGTTTCATACGCTTTAAGAAATTGAAACACAACTATGGTTTGACTTATATCGAAATGAATATTGCTAATTTCTCAACTAGCCAAATACACCAGGAAAATTGGAATAATGTCTCAAATAGAAGATTAAACAAATGGCTGATACCTCAAACTTGAACACCCTTTAGAATTTTGCTAATTGGAAATGATCAATGCAAAATGCAGGTCGCCATTGCTTCACTTATTGCAGATAATTTCTACTTTCAGTTGCGCTACAACATTAGTTCGACATTGGGCTTTCGGACCACATTAGTGATTTCATGAAAAAGTTACCTATCGATGTTATTCCGAAACATCTCGAAAATCCGTGATATTTGTAAAATATCTCTAAAACCGATGCCATAAGAAAACTTCTGATCTGGGACTAGAATTCAGCGCATCAAAAACCAGCGGAAAAACGTATTCTGGTTTCTGGGTAAAAGATTTGTTAGCCTATGTAATTGAATAGATTAAGTAAATTATGCTCTTGCAAAAAATGTTAAAGCAACAATTTTGAATGTTCGGCGAACGTTGAGGAAAACAACACCCATTGCCTACTTTCGTATAAAAATTAATTTCAGGCTTGCGGTTACCTATTAAAAGCTTAAATGCTTCACTACATTAATAAAAAGTCACTCATACGCTCCGTTAGCCAATTAAGAATTTTAAAACTTTGGCCAAACGAGTTGCTTTGAAAGCCCTCTTGTTTTTTAATGCAACTGACACTTTTCCTAAGAAACTTTCTTGATATTCCAGCGCCAACAGCGGCGGGCTCTTCGCGTGTGTGTGTGGCTGTGTGTTTTCCTGCAAGGCGGCGATGCGCATTTTCTTCGCTATATTTACTTGAGGTTTTTTCTTGTGTTTTTGTTTTTCGCACACTTCTCTAGTTTTCTATGTCAGTCTTTTGTTGTTTTCTTTTAAGTCTTCCGACAACACAACTCAATGTACAAATTGTAATACGACCGACTGAATGTCTCGTCATGACGCTCCTAATCCATAGAGTTTAGTTGCCGCTGAGCGCGATACAACGTTTAGTATTCACTCGATGTTGTTGGCAGCAGTGTCAACGCATCGCAACGCAGCGCATCGCACCATATCGCATCAGAGCGCAACGAGTCCATTGGTATTCTGTCGTGTTCTGTCGAACACGAATCCCAGCTCCAACCTACTGGATACTAAGTCTCAGTGTGTGTGTGTGTGTGTGTGTGTGTTAAGCGCTCTCTGTTGAGTGCTGCATGTGTATCCGTTGTATCCTTTCGTTGGCTGTTCCTGCTCCAATTTGTTGTCTGTTGGTCTAGTCGGTCGCGTTTGATACGAACGCTGCTATTTTAGTCGTGAAGCTCACTCCGTGCAGTTCGGTTCGGTTCGCGCTTCGGTTGTTGTTCGTTCTTCATTTGTGTACCATCTACTCTACACTACTACACTACACTATAACTGTTTATTTTTAAGAAAAAACTCAAATCACTTTAAAATAAAAAATAAAAAAACTAAACCCACACACGCCCACTACACTACACTTAAAATCCTATATATGTACACATATACTATACGACCCCACTTCCACCCCACTGCGTTATGCGTTGTGCTAAATTAAAGTCGTTAACTGCAACTTGAATTTTTTCGGCGAAAAAATAGAAAAAAAACGTTGGTTTCTTTCAAATCAACGAAATTGTGTGGTAAAAAACAACAACAAAAAAATTCAAATGAAAACTTAAAATAAAAAAAATAGTCAAAATTTAACTATTTCGGGTACGCACACACACCCACCCAGTTACATTCAAGCATATGCATCGAACAAAGTCTTAAAGTCCTGCTTTAACTTCTCCCAGGAGAGGTCATGTTCATGCGACAACAACAGCAGCAACAACAATAATAACAACAACTATTTACCGCATCCAAGCGGAAAATAACAACAAGAAATTCACAAAATTAAAGTGCTCTCTAGCAACCGAAAATAAAAAAAAATAAAAAAAATAAATCGTAGTATACTTCCGGGCGTAACAGCCGAGTCTTCGGCAATTTATCATTCGGTCGATGACTTTTTAACTTCGAGTTCGAGTAGTTTTTTTGTTTGTTTCACAGTCAGCCGCTTGTTTGGTCATTCTGTCATTCGGTTAGTCGGCCGGTACAGGACAAAGCAAAGGCAGCCAGTTTGACACAGTTCATCAGCCTCATTTTGAATTTGGGATACGCAGTGCGGAAAACAGAGACTCATCAACTACAGCCACAACCTCAATCGCAGCCACAGCCTCGGCCGCGCTAGCACGAACGTTGCAACATAGTGCAGCATCCGACTAAATAAAAAAATTTAACAAAAACAAAACACCGTTGCCGCATAAATGGTCTGGTAAATAAGGATGTGTGGTAACTATTGAAACTGGCACTGCAATGTTTAGGATAACATCAATAGAACCAACAATGTTTTTGCATTTAGCCGCACCTTTTAGCATTTCAGATATTCAGATAAGAAAATTAATTATTTTTGTAAAGTGACGATTTGCTCACGTCTTTTTTTTCTAAAAAAAGTTATTAAACGCATTGACTACTTAGACTTTAAGAAATAACAAGTATTGCGAACATCTGCTTATTTGTATGTGAACTTTTTTAATATGAAGGATGCTGCATTGAAATTATTCCCTTAGAAAGATTCTGCTCTTTAAAGCCCAACAAACGTTTTCTTCGAATCGCACTTGATTAACCGCTAACTAAAATCTCCAATATCTGCGTCATGGCTTATTAGCAGTACAACTAAGCTTCCAAAGTAAATGAAGAATTTCTTTCACTTTTCCATCTCCTATAAACAGAAAAACATTTGGAAAAAACCTTTTTGAGTCGACAAAAATATGAGCGTTTTTTTATGTTATTCTTGAAAATCAGTTTGAATTTACATTTTTACTTGTTAAATTAACTTGATTAATGTTATATTGAAATTTTTGCTAACTCAGTGGCGTACCGAGAACAATTTTTGCTTGAGGCGAAAAACAATAAGCCCTTTTTCCTTATTTTTTGGACAGCGTATGTATTTTGGGCCATGTACCAGCGCCGGATTAAGGCTTTGCGATAGTGAACTCTAGAGTTTGGAGACTAGGTTTTAGCTCTAGCAAAACCTCTAGCGAATACAATAATCCTGCGCTGGTAAGAGGCCTGCTTATGCTCTTGGGGTGGATACCTTAGTATTAAATTTAATTAAAATTTCATTCGGAAAAAATGGAACAAAACTTTGAAGCATTGAGCAATTATCATTTTTAATCAATCGATGACCGTTATCCCTCAAGCCTTTGCGCCCAGGACTTTGTTTAAAGTCCTTAAAAGTGTATAAGTTTTGACAAAAGTATTCATGACAAAAAATGACGAAAAAAAATGTATTCTACAAAAATTCCAACCCAAAGTTCACAGAAGACTTCTACAGAAAGTCGGTGGTCCATTGAAATTTTGGAATCGGTATCAAGAAAGTGTATTTGGCTTTATTACATTTTAGCTTTAAGGCTGCATACGCATTCCACAGGCTTAAGAAACAATATTTTATTTAGGATTCCTGCATGACGCCTGTAATAATTTCAAAGAAAGGTGAGTCAGCAACTTTAAAGAAAAATAATTGAATGATTGATATTTGGTTGCAATCTTAAATGATTCTTTCAATATTTCATTTCAAACATTTCATTCTTATGGGCAGAAGGTGTGTCTGTTATATGTATTCGGTAATTTTGCTGATTTCCATTGAAACAAACAGAACATCAAGAATTTATCACTATTCCATACCTGCAATGCCGCTCCTTAAGAGCATATAAATGGGATACATAGAGAAGACTCTAAAGTTAAAGTTGAAGTACATAAAATGGGCTTTCAATATTTGTAAGTAAAAGTCACAAAAAATAATCCTTAAAAAGGGTACCTGGTCACATCTTTTGGCCTATAATATTCGTTTACATAAAATATAATCAATGTAACCTATGGAAATATTAACACACTAACGCACTTTCACATACGTTATATGTATATAAATAGTGTCAGAAAAATATTTGAGCTTGGTCACATTAATAAGAAAATACGATATGTAATGATAAATCTTGAGAATAAGCATTCAATAATTTGAACAAAAAATGTTGCATTCGCTCTAACGAACGACATGGTATGTAAAAGATTTTATAGAAAATCTATTTTTGAATAAAAAATTCTGAACATTGAAAGATTCTGTATTTATTTATGCACGATTTTCATCTTTAATGAAAAAAAAAGATTTTCAAAAGTTTTTTTTTTGTGCCAAATTAAACCCGTGCCATCACTTCCTTTTGTAACCAGAAATTTTGAATTTATCTTAAATAATGTCTTTTCTTTCTTGAAATATTTTGTTTTTTGCAAAATCAAACAATCAATTTTGTAAAACAAAACCCACGAAATAACATAAGACGTATGAGTAACATTCAGTTTGTCGGCAACATGTCGTATGAGTAACATTTAAAATGAAACACTAAGTACATACGAACATGATTTTGGTTTTTTTTTATTTCAATTTTGTTGGTTTTAGCAAGAATTTGACAAATTGAATGAAGACAAAAAAAATTTCATATGAATCACATCCTTTTCCCCCATTAACAGTGATAGAGTAAATATTTTGGCAGCGTTAGCGAATTCGTTTTGTTTTTTAACTGTCATTTCATATGAATTTTGCTTAACATCAAAATCACTTCCATGCCCCGCATTTATATGTGTTGGGCTGTGCAAATCCGTTATTAAGTCATCACCTTTAGCAATCACATCATTACTGAAACAACTTCCATCCTCCTTTACATTTCCTTTCAATTCGAAGCAGCCAAGGATCCAAAATACCAACGACGAAGATGACGACGACATCCTTTTTGCTGGTGTTAAATTTCTCGCATATCTGCGCACTTTCAGCTGCCGCTAAGTATCCCTAAATTCTGACACATCATCATTTTAGCGTTTTTTGCATCATATCATATCCCATTTATCTTTATTCCTTTATCTATTTGTATCTACATTTGCAAACTTTCCATCGTATCATCTGCAGGATATGCAAATCCTTAGGTATTTTGTGTAAATCAGTTATGAGCGCTAGCTAGCTTGCCTGCCTTCTGCCTCCTCTTTTTTCTTGTGTTTCGTTTGGTGGTGTCTCTTTTTTCATTTCACTGCAATTTTGTGCGTTGTGCAAAACCAAAGGAGCCACCAGTCAAGAAACCAATAAATGCCTTTGTCTTCGTTTTCGCCTTCTTCGTCGTTGTTGATGTTGTTGTTGTTGTTGTTGCTGTTGTCTACATAGTCAGCGTTTATCTATAGATTGTTGTTTTAATTTTCATGTTGTTTTTTTGTTGTTTTTCCATTCTTTTGTTTACGTGGTTTCATTGCTATTTATTACCTTTGATACGTCGTACCATTATTTCACATTTGCTTTGAAGTTTTCAATGTTGCGGTGCTTTTTCTTTTCTTTTTGGTTTATTTTTTATTGTTGCTTTTTTTTTGCTTTCTGCAGTTGGCTTTTTTTCACTCGTTCTTTTGGTGTTTTGTGTCTTTTGCCGTTTTGTTTGATTCGCAATTCGTTAATGTGCCATAATTATTACAATGGTTGTCGTTGTTGTTGTTGGTCTTGCTATTGTGCCATTGTTGTTGCAATTGTATATGTAATTGTTGTTTTTGTTGTTGTTATTGTTGTAGTATGTTAACATACGCTATGGCAATAATAAATAGAGCAAAACTGTTTGTCCTATTTTTCTATGGCATTTGTATTATTTTTATTGGGTGAATATGTTTTAATCAGCGCTGTAAGAGAGTGCACATACATTTGCAGTGTTCAGCTATAAAGGTAGAGGGGCTCTAGATCTTCGACTTATTTTGCCTAAATTATGCCTAAACCAAAATAGACGTGACGAGACGCATCGAGTAAGCTCGAGTATATGTAAACCAATGTTAATAACCAAAATAAACAAACGTAATTGATCGAAAGTGAACGAAACATTTTGACGAGACGTGTTGTTCCGTAAGAACCGAACTTGAAACCGTCACTACTCGTCATAATAGCTGTTTCGATTCGTTGCCTAACGTAACATTTTGGGTTAAAAGTCAAAACAGACGTAACGAGTGCAAACGTTCGCTCAGCTGCTATCGTCTCGTCACGTTTATTTTGGTTAAGTCTTCAGACTTAAGCTGATATGTAATTCGCAGATTCACTGGCTTGGAACTGCTAGAAACAGTTCAACGACGTACGATAAAACTAATGGAGTATGCGTGTATTATCTCTACTATTGACTATCATAAGCTTAATCGATACGGTGAGTGTTTCACGTGTTTCTGTAGCCACTCGGCATGCCTCGCTTCGTAAGCCTTTCAGAAATCTTTCACATGAAATCTTACAAAGTTTCAGTTACGTTTCAGAAATCTTTCATTTTGATTTCGGAGAGTTTTCTACCATGTGTCAATGTTCAGCTTTTTATTTCACCTGAATGTTTCTAAAACGCTACAGAAACCTTGTAAGATTCAAGAAAACTTACTACGTCATCGGATTTTAAAATTTTTTGCGATATTTTCATCCGCGCCACTTTCGCAGTAATTTCATTTTATTGCTCCATCGGATGACTCTGAATTATTATTTCATTTTATTTGCATCATGATATAGGAGCTGATATTCAATAACTATTGAGTGTGACGGTGTCTTATTTTATAATGGCAAATAATAACACAAAACTATACTCTTAACATAACATTAAATAGCGAACCTGGCAACATTCACACGGTTTTTTACAAACCATGCATCGTAATATCGAATCAAAACACGTTATTTAGGTTTTATTAGAAAATTCAGTAAATATTAAATCCGTTACCTTTCTGAAACACTTCAGAATAATTACATGTGAAAGATTTCACTTATAGCGTATCAGAAAGACTTCAGAGGTTCAGGAACCTTTCAGGAACACTTCACAATGATTACATGTGAAACATTGGATTTAAAATACATAAAAAAGATTTCTATAACGTTACATTTGCAATATTTTAAATGGAACATTTCTGGTTCGCTGCGAGCTATTTGTGAAACTTTCTGGAACGTTACATGCTGAGTGGGTTCGCTCTGGACAAATAGGTGAACTGGTCCCATCAGTTTAAGTATTCTTTAATACCTTTCTGGTATCTTATCAGGCCTATCATTTTAACGTTGCACCGGTCCTTAATAGGGGACCACAATATATCTTCATAGTTTGTCCTTTAACTGCACAAATACGTTATGCAGTCACTCTCTGCGAGTATTTTTCCAGCCAGTTGTGACATCGGTAGCTGGTAGATTGAAGAAACTTTTCATCGAAACTATTCCACATTTTTCCTATTTTCTCACACCTATCTCCCCTTCTTACAAACCAACATTATGCATTGCGCTTATGCTGGAGATCGTCAAAGCACTGCTGCATTGTTTCTAAGGTATCCGGCGATATTCTCTAATCTAACTGTTCCCAACACAGCCTAGATTGCCTGCAGACAGACAGGGATAGCCAACTCTGTGTTTATAGATTATTATTAGCGCTGCCCTTCTGCCTGAACAGATTATTGTGTATGAACTTGCCGAGTAACGAGTTTTTTAGTAACCTTATTTAGGTTACTAGAATAGCAAAACAGTTGGTTGTCATTGAACCCTCACATATTGATCTGTTCCATATAATTAACGGCATTAGAAACGTCACATATAACATTGATAGTGTAGATGACCTTTTACAATTTCCTTGGCAGTACAACGTGGCAACATTGGACAACAATTTTAGTTTGGAAAATGCCAATATACGCAAAGTGAGTGCAATGGTCGATCATGACCAGTGCTGCAAACTACCACAATGTATGATAAGCATGTGTTGAAGATTCTGTATATGTGTAGACTTTTTACGCTTTTTTACGCATTTTTACCATCTTTAAGCGCTTATTCGTTCTCAGTTTTACGCTCTTTGAGCGCCTGCTCGCTCTCTGGGCAGAGCCAATCATGATGATGAAACGCTACTTTTAAGTTGTAAGCATTCATAACAGCGACATCAATGAAGTCGACCTGTGATAACATACCGCAACAGTATAAGGTATATGACCATGCACGGAACTTTTGTTGCTTTGATTTGTGATCACAGATCGATTTTAGCTGTTATTCCTTGTGGACAGTGATATATCGTTTACTGGGTGTTAAGAAAGAAAGCCTTAGGGCAGTGAATTGGCCGAAATGTGACTCGCTTGCTTAACATTTTAGACTTTTCAGTTTTAAACATTTTCCTACATTTTTTGAAATTTTTATCATTCATCAACTTTCCCTAAGGAATATCTCAACATTTTTCGACTTTTCCAACACCAGTTTTCGACCAGTTTTGAAGTTTAAACATTTTCGACTTCTTCAAATTAAATTAAATTTTTTTTTGATTTTTTTCGACATTTTGAACGGTCTTGTTTCAGATGAAATATATTTTCAACATATTTCGACTTTCTCACAATTTTCCAACATTTTTCGACTTTCCCAAATATTTCGTTTTTTTCCATATTTTCGGACTTTTCAACAATTTTTTAACCACGCACACACTTACCTAACAAAATGTCCTTAAGTTCACACATCACGCCGGGAGTGCTTGAACTCGTCAGATATTTTTTAAAAGTTAAAGGTTTGTATTTAGGTTGAAAATTTAGTTGTAAGCCGACATAGACTTTAGAGCTGATATGGCAAATTGAGTAGTATTGACAATATTACAGTGAAAGAGATTGCGACGACTAACAGAAATTGTGAAAAACTTCTCTTTAATGTTAATTTTATTACATCAAATTTATAAGAAAAAAATTAATTTGAAAAACCTAACGAAATATTTCTTATACGATTTGCGAAAGAAAATCTTAAGAAATCGGTAATAAACATTACAAGAAAAATTGATTCAAATAAATACATAAAAATAGAGTTAACTTTATGCTAAAAATAAAATAAAAAACATTTCGGACACCTGTAAAACTTGACCCTTATCTACTAAGCTTTGGTAACGTTTCTTGTGCTATCATGGTACCAAATTCGTTCGAGCAATGGGCACTGCGCTACGTGCGAAAGTTTTATCACAATGATTTCTTTGTATTAAAATCGCTATACCGTCCAGCGTTTTTATACCCTACACAGAGGTATATACACTTTGATATTCCGTTTGTAACGCATAGAAGGGGGCGTGGCAGGTATGGAAAAGTATATATATTCTTGATCAGCGTCACCATCTGAGTCGATATAGCTGTGTGCGTCTATCTGTCTGTCTGTGTATCTGTCTGTTGAAATCAAGTTTACGGGAAAACTAAGCAAGCTAATTCAATGAAATTTGGCACAAACGTTACACCTTCTTGCAAGCTGCTAGCATATAAAAATGAGCGTATTCGGTTAACGGCCACGCCTTCCGCCCATACTCTATGTAAATATACCCAAGTCCATTTTGAAAAAAGTTGCTGCGGTTTTGATGAAACTTAGTGATTTGGTGAAGATTTTGGTTCTAAGTTTGCAAAGGCTTTTAAAGGAGCGTGGCACAGTCCTAAATTTTAACTTTTATTATGCCATAGCTCGTAGACCGTGCAAGATATTGTGATGAAAGTTAGTAGACGAATACAGATCTTATCAATCGGGCGCAATTGTAAAGGTGGGCGTGGTACTATTTAACAATTAAAAATTTGGATTTCGTATAACTCCAAATTGGCACACACGATTTTCATTAAAATTTTAGGCATGATACCACTGAAAGTAGTCAATAATACAAGCTACGTCAATATACTGAAAATTAATTTTAAGGGCGTGGCACAGCCTACAATATTTATAAACGTTATAAAAAGAGAACTAAGAACGCAATCGTTATGAAATTTAATATGGGGGATATACTTGCTAAAACGTGTCTTCCGTCTCCTTCCAACTTTACATTATGTTCGACTTATTCAAGCTCTTCAATATTTTTTTAACATTTATTTAAAAAGTACTTTCAATGCAGTGTAGAACATGTGAGTTTCGGCCTGGCCGAAGGTAACACCTTTACTAGTTTTTTTTTGGCTCACTGATTAGGGACTTTAGTTAATGTCATATTTATTTATGAGTTGAACAGTCCCATATCAGCAGCAAAACAACAATGAAAGACACAACAAAATACAAATGAAACTAAAATTTCTAAACATGATAAGCATTTTCTAAAGCAGAAGGGCAAGGTTAAAGAATGGCAGGGTTAAAGAAGTGCTAACAAATAAATTAATATAAATAACAAAAAAAATGTAAGAAAAAATTTAAAACTAAGAATAATTAAATAAGAGGTTGAAATAACATAAATCAGATTGAAATTTAGATACAGCCGATGGGGTCTGATAAGATATAGGAAAATAATTTCTGCATCATTTCTTCGATCAGAGAAAAACCATTTTTGTTCAAGTCACTTAGTTGCAAAGCTATTAAGCTCCTCTTAATACTCGATTTGAATAGTGATGGTATCGGTTTATAGTAAGTTTATTATTCTGCAAAATTAAAATACAAAGATTTCCACTCGATTGAATAGCTGTTGAGTTAAAACAGAAATATGTTATTTGAAACAAAGTAGAGGCTGAAAAGATTAAGAAAAATCGGCATAATTTGTTTTGGAAAATCAGTTAAATGGTAATTAAATAAGCTTTCATATTTTAAACAGTTTAAATATTAACAAAAGAAAAAAGTTCTAAAATGTTACAAAAGGAATTATGGTAAAAAATGCTAACAAAAGATGGACTGAAGGGTCAATTTGCAACATAACTAGGCAAATCTGACCGAAATGGGAGCGTTCATCAAGGCTAATTTCTCATAATAGACATAGTGTCTCGTAAGTTGTTGTAGTCATAACTGGCCACTGCCACATCGGCAGACATGCGGAAAGGTCCTTTGACTTCTATAGAAGTTTTTGAGATGTGGAGGAAGAGGAAAATATTAAACATCTTCTCTGTTCCTGTCCCGTACTAGCTAGAAAACGTCACAAGACACTTGGATCGTTTTTATTTGATGATCTAGATGACCTTCAACATGTTAGTATAACTAGGTCAGCTATTTAATTTTATTACGAAATCTGGTGGCTTCAACGAGAGGGCATAGTCAGATACCCTGTGGTATCGCAATGGATGACATTTGGTCTAAGTGAGTCGGTTCTTCGTAACTAACTGCCACTCCTACCTAACCTAACCTACTACATGTTCTCTGAAATCTGATAGTTCTTTAGGTTTTTATAGATAAATATCTTTTCTACAACTATCATTTCCTCGAATACAAAAGAAGTTTTTTCCCTTTTCAATACCACTTCTATGTGTAGCTCTATCCAAGTCACAACTTTCAAGTTACTTGATGAAGAAAACTCAGTCAGTTATCGATTATAACTTCAAGCATAAAATTAAGCAAAACTTGAATAGATCGGTCAAAAGCAGTATAATGCAGCTGATACCAATTCGATTACGTGAACATAAAATAACCATAAGAAATCTTATCTAGCCACAGCCGGAAATTAAGAGTTACTCATATTGTCATAGCCAAAACTCAAAAAATCATGATTTGAGTTGAACAAAATTAAATTTAGGAAATCGAGTAGCTTGAATCTTTTGATCTTTTCGTTAAAAATCGACGCTTGCAAATCCTTGTATGCGATTTTTGAACTTAAACGACACTGGCCAACATAATTCGCTCTTCTCAAAATATTGCTTTGGCAAGATAAGGTTTCAACACACAGATCGTATCACATGTATGTATGTACATATATGTTGGTAAGCATTTCATATATTTTTAATTTATTAGCTGATTTTTTGGCAAATATTCGATTAATTGTAGTTGCTGATAAGTCATACAAAACATATTATATATATAGTAAATCAAGGCTAAATTGGGTAAAAGATAAGTGAAACTGATAGTAATCAAATTATTTTTAATTACACTCAAAGTATTTAATTACGTTTTTTTTACGTCAATAACGTTGAACATCAATTAAAAGTCTCTTACAGGTTGTCTTGTGCTAACGAGATATTTAGTATCAGTGATAAAATTACAAGTATCGAAGTGTTCACAATAACTTTTGTGTGCCGTTAGGGCCAACGATAGGGGAAATAGGGGGATTTCCAACGAGCGAATATTTAATTTATAAAGGCCATTGATCTAGCTTTGATGCGGAGCAATCATTAGTTAAATTTTAAGCTTAGTCCTTGTTCAGATTATTTGAGTGAGTATTAATGATATTGCTCTCAGCGGCAGACTTTGGTACAAAAAGTACGGGAGCAAGAATTTATTAAAAATTTGATTAACTCATTTAAGTGTCAAAAGTGGAGTACAAAAACAGACAATTCTTTTTGTAGGTTAGGTTAGGTTAGGTAGGAGTGGCGGTTAGTTACTAAAAACCGACTCACTTAGACCAAATGTGATCCATTGTGATACCACAGGGTGTCTGTCTATACCCTCTCGAGGTAGTGGCCAGTTATGACTGCAACAACTGACGAGACACTATGTCTAGTGCGAGCAATTAGTTCTGACGAATGCTTAGCATTCCATTTCGGCCAGATTTGCCTAGTTATGTTGCAAGTTGACCATTGAGTTTGCCCAAATCAATTTCGCTACGTTATATAGAGTCACAACGCACTTGACACTGTGTGTAAAATTTTACTTTTGCCACTGTTTGGGAATACTTTATAACTTTGGTCACACTATGTATTGCTACATGCAAAACAGGGATTTCCCGATTTTAAAAATCTGTGCTGCTTATGCTGTCATACTGTGCACATACATAATTGGCCGGCCTATTGTATTCTACCGCCAGGGGTATATCATGGACGTGGGGGAGCTTATGAGATGATAAGACGTGTTAACCCATCTTCAGATGTTATGAGCCCCCGCAAATTTGAGAATATATCACGAGCTCTGCTCTTCGATATGGGGAAAAATGAATGACGAGCTCGTGATAAATTAACATCAATCAGAGATGTTTGGGATAAATGGAGATGCATCCTCAGAAAAATGTAAAGACCAGGTGGGAGTAGTAACTATTGATGAGCATATCGAGCTCGATGACCATTCAAGCAGAGTATTCAAAACTTGGGAGTAGTATGCTATGAAAATTTTTGTTCTTTGCGCCGTACCGCACAGTTTCCTTTTTTTCACTTTTATTGATTTCTTAAGTCGAAGTTGTGCATCCCCTGACAGGAGGATCATTTGTTAAGTATGAATTTTTGTGGTTATTTCTTACGTTCAAGAAATAGGTTTACTCCCATAGTCCATTTTTTACATTTTCTCACTAACCGATGCAATAAAGTTTTTGCCTTCCGGAAATGTTCAAAGTCCATTTTGAAACTTTCACTATTGGCTACACAACAGTGCCTCTCAGAGCCTGGGCGGCCACATTTTCGATATTTTGCCATCGATTCGAGCAGGGAAATTTTTACCAAATGTAAATTTTCTTGAATCATTTCTTTTTTTTACAGAATTGTATTTTATTATTTATTTTATTTCAGAACCCATAAGTTTCAAGTCTACGACTACGGCCACGCATTGAGCAATAAACGGTAGCGTCAGAGCGATAAGTGGCAGAGCTTGAGCAAAAAAATTTGTTCCTGCTCAGTAAGTATGTGGCCGCTTGAATAGTTTTTCATAATGTTTTAATGTTTTTTGTGGTCACTCTGACGCTACCGCTTATCGCTCATTGCGTGGCCGTAGTCTTAGACTTGAAAATTTTTGGCTCTGAAATAAAAAACCGTAACCTAACTGTGCCCAAAAAAAAAACTTTTTAAAAGTTTATTTTAAGATCTGTTAACGCTAGAAGTGTAGTTATGATGTGGACTAGAAACTTGCAAGCGCATAGTTTCGACTCTAAATATGAATATCTTTTAAAAATTTTGACGGGCTATTAGTGCCATGAACTTCGAAAAATATCTGTTTTTAACTAAAGCATGGCCCGCACTTTGCCAAGTTTTGTTGCGAGTTCTTTAACAAGCACCCCTGGGGTTTCTTATTAGACAGCGCCCCCGATCCGAATCATTACAATTATGAATATTTAAAAATAGATTCCACCCTTGGGGGTTATATTGCAGAATTATTTTTTTATATTGGTATGCAAAAAAAAACAATAAGGGGTCCACCAAACGATGACCTAAATGATCTTGGTGACGCTGTTGAAGCAACATAGTAAACAGCATGTAATTATGTGCTCCTCTATCATTGCTAGTGTCACGCGTACAAAATTAATTAATACCACTACATAGAAAAATATCTGCCATAGATAGATACACACAACTGTGAGGAACTTAACGTTTGGCAACGTTTGTGTGCGCAAATTACATTAGTCGCTGGTTCTAATGAAACTATTTAATATTAAAAAACACAAAAAAAAAATAACTTTAAGAAAAACGAAATATTTGGCAATTTGTAAAAGCACAGAAAGTATCCTCATGAGCATCATGATAAAAGCAGGGCTTTGTTTGATTTTTAATATACGTTAGACAGCAATTTACTGCTCATGCCTAGGTATACACACACACAGAATATAAACGAAAATTAATCGAGAATGTCACGCAGATGGAGTGTTACGTTACGGGTATTTCGTTTTACGTATTCTTTTGTTTTTTTTTTTGTTTTTTTTTTTTTTTGTAAAATTATGTTGTTATTTTTATTTTTTTCATTTTGCGTAGCAACATCTGTAAATAGGTATATTTCACACATACACGTGCTCATGTGTATATGTATATGTGCATATTTGTATTTCTAAGGATGTGTTTGCACGTTGTCATGTCTTTCAGTCAAAGTGATAATTTCTGGGAAAGAAAAAAAAATCTTATTTTTTTTTTATGTTAGAATACAAAAATATCTTTTAAGCACACATATAAGCACACGCCATTGCATACATTCCCAGCAAAGAATTCTAACAGACTAAGGAATAGTATAAATATAAATATAATTGCAACCGTAAATAAAGTAGAATTTAAACTGAAGCGTTTCTTAGTTCTTACGAAGGGTGTTGAAATTGGCATCGTCTCGTGAAACCACATAATTTGTAAGCCCTTACATTACTTTCTTTATGTAAAGTTTTGAAAAAAGTTGTTGGTTTGCGGCTTAATTGCTGTGAATGACGACGAATTGATGTCCTTGGCTCTTCAGCAACACTTGTGCTAACAGCTGCAATATTTTCACTTGAACGACCACTAACGATGATAAAGTCTGCTTCTCTGATCTTCAATTGAATGAATTTCTTCATATTTATCGATGATAAGCTCAAAAGCTATGGTTCGTAGCATTTTCTCCACCGTATTTTGAACGAAATTTTCTTCCAATTTTTGAATAACTTTCCCCATTTTTAAAATAACTTTTAATAATGAAACAACCTTTTTCACTCATGTAACTAGCAATTTTAAAAAGCCGAAATGTACTTACCTTAAATTTAAAAACATTAGTATAATCTAATATTTCTAAAAAAAGGTGTCAAGTTTAAAAATATAGCTCAAGTTTGACATCATTATGAAATACAACATCATTCAAATGTCAGCCAAGTGACCTCTTGTAGTACTAAATCCTTATAACCTATAATTTTCAACTCGCCCATAGCTTGACAAATATTGATTTTTAATTGCTGTAGAGTTAGAGGATTGTTTGCTTAAGCACAATCTTTGACATAGCTCCACAAGTTAAAGTTCACAGAGCAAAATCACATGATCTTGGAGGCCAATTTACATCACCAAAACCCTATATCACGTGTCCTGGTGCAATAACGCCAAATTTGATTATGTTATATAGAGGAGTGCCGCCGTTATATTAAAATCACATATTGGCCAGATCGAAATTTACAATTGCAGATCCAAAGAAGTCGGCTATTATACGGTAATATCACTCAGATTTGACGGTTACGGTCGCTTCTTAGCCATTTTCAAAAGAATATAAGGTACTGACAACATCCGACCGTAATCCACACCAGCCAATTACTTTAAGCGAATACAATAGCTATTATAAGTTCACTTAGGGATTAACGGTGTCCCATTTATGACAATTTGAGCTTTATCACTGAAGAAAGTTACTCTAAAGGCACTTTGCTAAACGTTCAGTGACTCATAGGGTGATCCAGATAGATCCCTCCCAAAAAATTTTCTACTCACAATGAACCAGGGAATCTACTTTTCTCGAACGGCAATTCGGATCTGGACCACTCTGAATGTATTTATATATATATATAGCTGCTCTGGACGAAAGTTACCTTTGATGCATTGGGAAATCACCAACCAATTTGTTGTTTGAGTGATTAACTTATTATCATCCCCACTGACAACAAACTTGAATGCTTTGTAATAAGCTACACTGCACAAGTCTCATCTATATAATGCTTACAGTTTTTGCTGGGTTTAGCAAAAAATAAAAAAAAACTATACACGCACACACAATAACACTTTTTCAAGGATATTGAAACCTTAAGAATTCCCTTAAAAAAGTCTACGATGACAGCGACGGAAGTAATCATTTCACTTTCGTCAGAATGAAGCCAACAAGAAAAAGAAAAAAAAAGAAATCAACAAAGAAAGTGGAGCACACAAATAGAGTCGATGCGTCTGTTCGATCATAGGCACATCACTGTGTACTTTATATTAAATTATTTTGATGAATTATTTGTGTACATTTTTCTGTTTGCAATGACTAGCTGACAATATTTTACTATCAGAAATATGAGATTCATCTTTGAGAACTTCAGTTTCTTGTTTGAGTAACAACTTCCATAAGCACGGAAGGCCAATTTAAGCAAATTTGTCGCTTTTCTTAAATGATCACATCATCAGCAGCATGTGGAGCAGTTGGAATTAATTCCATAAGAAACTTAAGTTCCTGTGCGCATAATAGCGAGTTTGGTTTTTAGCAAAAACTATTTATATTTCACGGGTGACGTTTAGAAAAAGTTTTCGTTATAGCACTTCTTTTTAAAATTCCAATTTCTCTATAACTTAACATGGGTACATACATGTACAATACTTATTTTATTGTAATTGAATTAATAACTCACAGAGCTACTTCCCTCACGAATGTTTCAAGGCTTTACTTATATTAAGGACATTAGTGCTACCGCATGCACCGCTGCCGAATTCCGTCTACATTTTGCAACGTGCTTGGTACAAACCACATCCATCCATTCATAAATTGTCAACAATGGGTGCTATAGGCGGCAAAATATAGCGCTTTAGATGTTTTTTTGTTTGTTTTTTGTATAGAAAGTACCACGCCCTTAGGTTGGAGATGCCTCATTTATTTGTTCTTTAACTTCGGTAACCGTTCATAAAGCTCCTCCATATAGCGCTTTTATTCTGCTCTGAGGACCCTCGCATGTAAAATCAGTTAAAAACTCTCAAATCGAATAAGAAATAAATGTGTGGTTTTCAATTTGATATAATGTAGATTTTTAAAATGAATTCGAGATTTTAAGACTTAAACTTATGTACCACACGCATCATTCGCCTCTAGTTCTATACAGCTGCTACAAGTGATGGCAGCTGCCTCCTAGAACCATATCCCTGAGACACATATACAAAACTCGGTACTCCCACATAAAATGTTTCAAACTGTCCTTAGGAAAACGTAGATGGGTTTGGAGCTGTGGGCATGTCTTTTTTTATACAAGGAAAGTCTTAAACATACTGTTTATTATTAAGTAAATTTAAGGTATTTAGCAAAACAAATGAGCTATGGCTATTTCAGCATTTGATGCGCGAAAATCTATATAGTTTTATTCCTAGTTTGTATAAATTAATGCTTCGAAACAAAAAAAGCTTATCACTCTCGAAAAACGCTTACTAATGGGACTCTCTTGAGTTCGTGGATCACCCTTACTACCTAAGAATATCGGGGAATGTAATTAGTAAGGCCTTGGCACCCTTTTTGCTGTAAAATATCACCCAATGTCTAAAATACTTTGTAGTTCTCAATATATATATGTAAACTGTTGCACAAATGATATCTGCTCGTCAGTAAATTGGATATTTGCAATCGTACGAACTTAAAGCTGTATTGAGATATTGTCAATGATATTTTATTGCATTGATATTAACCTCTACACTCAACGTTACGAACTATTTTCGGATGCACGATAGTGCGTTTAATAGCTTTTAGCCAGAAATTCAACTTTTCCATTGTAATTTCATTCATGTTACTCTACTCTACACAATACGGTATGCCCTTAATTTTGCCAGTAAATTATATAAAACTTAACTTCATTTAGAGTGAACATATTACGCTAGATATTGGGTTTTTCATCATACTTGACAGCATTTGCTTAACTTTGCCCATGTCAATAGAATGATCAATAGGTTTCGAATCAATGCAGTTTCTACGGTGACTTCTCTTTGATATCAATGTTGTCTGCATACCCTAATAATCGAACCACATTATATTTAACAATATATCTTATTCTAAATTAAAACATAAAGATTTCCTATATAAGGATAAATTTTCCTTAGTATACGCAATAAATATATTAACTAAAAATACAATTACACCGCAACTACTCGTATTATGACACAATAATCTCCTTGAAAGAAGTCGAAATTTATCAACTGATTAGTTATAGAATCTAAGTAAATGGGTCACTTATCATGCAGGTAGCGGAATTACATAAGCCATTAAAATAGAAAAGATAAAGTAAAGTTCTTACAAAATAATGAACACAACCCATTCCGGCTGATTAAAATTTCGAACACAATTAAATGAGCACCGGTCTTTATCGTTGCAAATATCAAATCAATGCCGATATTTTGTTATCAATTTTGTTGTCATAGTTTTGTTTGCGGTTTTACTAGAGTTTAACTTTGCAAACATGAAAAACTTTGGCATGTCAGTTATGACATTGGTATGTGTAACACACTAACAGTGTGTGTGTGCGTGAAGGCAACGACGTAACAGTGCGACATATTCCTCAATTGATATCACTGTGACGACGCAACAGTGCGGCATTTTCCTCAATTGATATCACGGTGACGTGACTACCAAATGAGAATGAAGGCTACTTGTCAAAAGCTCATTTTGCTTTAATGAGTACTTTGAGATTCCTACTACAAAGTACAACATAAACAAAGTTATACCGCGTAACAATAGAAATGACAATGGATATGGGAGTTATCGTGATCGTTGAATAAACAATTAGAAGACATCGGGCCCTTTCTTTTCAATATCAAAATGAAAGATATACGTATGCAGATTAAAGGGAAATTAACCAGACACTTGGATTTGGTTTTTTCTTTTGTCTATTGGTGTCCCTGCTGCTCTCCTCAAATTGTCCTTAGCAATTGGTTTCAAGTTCAAAGGAAAGGTCACCTTCTAGAAATCGTGTAACTTTTGACTAAAATATTTATCACTGTCCTACTTTGTGCTCGAGAAATTGGACTGAGGAAATTAAAATAAAGTATACCATATATCGTTGGAAAAGTGTTAATTATTCTAATTAAAAAAAAAGTGTGTGGAGTATTCAAAAGTTCTATTGGACAATAACATTTATATCCTGAAATACATCGGTGCCGAGGTATCGAGTCCAAGTCAGACATGAGATATGAGTATAATTGCACTTGCCAGAAAATGTCGCAAAGCACTTGGTCCGTTTTTATTTGATGATCTGGATGGCCTTAGACATGTTAGTATAGGTCAGCTATTTAGTTTCATTACGAAATCTGGTCGGTTCAACGAGAGGGTATAGTCAGACACCCTATGGTATCACAATGGATCACATTTGGTCTAAGTGAGTCGGTTTTCGTAACTGACTCCCACTCCTACCTATCCTAACCTAACCTATGCCCGAGCTTACAAGAATCCTTAAGTCGTTAAAGTGTAAAAATGACGTTATGGAACATATGGTCTTAGTATGTGAAAACTGGAGTCGATATCGGCACTACATCTGACTATCACATCTAAAAGACTATTTTTCCATGGTGAATTTTGCCTTTATTGCTACAGTACTTTAAGCTGTACTGGTAGGTTAGAGCATAGTTGAGCAAAATTTTGGAAGCATGAGCCCTTATAACAAAAGAAAAAAAAGCAACAATTACAAAAACAGAAAAACCCCATCATCATAAATAGGATCTCTATAGCAAAACAAACAAAATAAAAAATCAGATATAAACCAAAAGCCAATTCTAAGAATCAACTAAGAACAATATGAGTTTAGTAATAAGAGTACACTGATTAAATGAAACTGGAGAAGCTGTCCTCAATGTGCAATAACAACAATGCAAATCCCATGCATAGCAGGTATAAAAAACCGCAACAGTAAAAATGTGCGTAGTGCATGTGTTTTTTGTTTTGACTATTTTTTGTTAGAATAACAACGTGTTTGTTGTAAAGTGCCACAAGTGGCTCATTTTTCGTGTTTTGCCCATCGCTGGCTTAGAGAGCATATGTATGTGATATGTCATTGCGAGATGAAACTTTTTTCCGTTTACGTTCCATAAATTGAGATGTACCTTTATGAAAGTATCAAATTGAATCTGATAATCTCAGCTCATGCTCCTATCACTCAGCAAATATTGGTAAGGAAAATCGTTAAGAACAGATCAGTTGTAGGATAATTACTTAAATACAAAGCACAGAAATCTAAATTCTTACGAGTTTCCCATATATCCATCACAATGAATTATTGCTCAGTTAATTGAATTGACTTGCTTTATCTATTTTTTATTTAATTATTTTATCACTGTTTGAAACTGTTCGTGTTGTTGTTGTGTCTAGGTGGTGTTTAGCATGCGGTAGCTTAACTTTGTCACGGAAGCAGCAACAACAACAACAATAAAAGCAAAAACTGTAGCAGTAACAAAACCAAAAGGAATCACTTTCATTTTCTTACGCTTTAAAGCCTAACCCGCCGTTTTACATCCCCCTCCTAAAGTCAACATCTATTCACGTTAACTTATAAAACGGAAGAAATAGATAATGATGTAAGAAGAAAAAACAAAAACAAAAACAACTACGTTACATCTACATTGTCCCGCCCGAATATCAGCACAGCCCCCGAAGCATTGAGTTCAGGGCATAACAAGTAACAAGTGCTCGCTCGTATGCCCTTCAAAAGAGGCCCATAAAGTATCAACAACATTTTTTTTTCTTATATTTTTTACTTAATTTTGAACTGAAATCCCACTCGTTAACGTTATGCATGCGAATTGAATACAAAACGAACCGCAGGGACATTAAGGACGAACGAAAGGACGCAAAGGTGCAAAGAGCACAAGCGTATGAGAGGAAGATAAGAGGGAAAGTTATGCAGCTTATAAACAGGATATACAACAAATAGTCAACGAATTAGGGGTCAGAGAAAATGAGGAAGTTTTTCGTGAAGCGTTAAGGGGGGTGGAAGGGAGGTTTGCTAAAGAGAGCTGGGGTTGTCTGCTGCAAGTAGCAGGACGGAAGGAAGCACGGAAATTGTAAATAATAAACAATTGACTTCTATCAACAACTTAAGGTAACAAGAAGCTGATTGTGTAGCAGCAGGCAACACAGTCAATGAAAACATTATGTACACTGAGCGAAAATTTGTCCAAAATTGAATATTGGATATTGGTAAAATTAAAATGTTTCAATACAAAAATATATTTCATATTTGGATTCGTTCTACTTCACTTGATGGTATCTCCAGTTTTCTGTTAAAGAATATATCTTTCCAAATTTCAGATGTACTAAGTTTTATTTTTAATTTTAGTGTTCAATTCGGAGTATTTCCTGAGTCTCTTAAGACAGCAATTGTTTTGCCATTACATAAAAAATTAGAAGCTACTATTCTAAATAATTACCGTCCTATCTCGCTTTCACCCGTCTTTTCAAAAATTTTTGAGAAGGGTATTAAGTCCAGAATGACCAATTATTTCAGTAATGATCAGTTTGATCTACTGAGAGTGCGCTATTGAAATTAACCGGTGAAATCCATAATAGTTTAAATTTATCAAAAACTCCAGCTTGTTTGTTTATTGATATAACCAAAGCTTTTTACATGGTGGATCACTCGTTATTGCTTCATAAGCTTTCTAAAGCAGGTTTTCGTGATCATATTTTTGAGTGGTTCGTTTCTTACTTAAAAAACCGGAAACAAGTTGTAAAAATCAAAAATAGTCTGAGTTCCCAAAAGCATATCAACTTAGGAGTCCCTCAAGGTTCGGTCTTGGGTCCAATCCTTTTTTTAATCTATCGTAATTCGTTATTTGCTCAACCTTTTAGAGGTAAAACTACTGCTTTTGCTGATGACACTGCCCTTTCGTATTCCGCGTGTAATCTATTTAACTTAGTTGATCTTGACTTATTAAGAAGATGGTTTAAAGATCATAGGATGGTTATAAGTAATAAAACTAAGTTTATGGTTTTTAACTTAAAAAATAAAACCTCAAATTACTTGCCTTTGACTTATCATTCACCTACTTGTAAGCACCTCTGTTTGACCGATGGTGGTGTTGATTCAATCTCTTTTGATAGGAAAACAAAATGTTCTGAGAAGTGTTTTATCATTGAGTGTGTTGATAGTTTTAAATACTTAGGTATTGTCTTGGATAACCAACTCAATTGGAAAAGTCACACGTGCCAACTAAATCAATATTTGAATAAAGTAGTTAGACAATTATATCATCTTAGCTTATACTGTAGTCAAGCTATTTTGAAACTAGTCTACAATGGTCTGTTCAAGTCTAAACTACAATATGGCATAGTATGTTGGGGTTGGGCATATTCAAACAAAATTGATCCTTTACTCATCAAACAGAAACATGCAATTCGACATTCGTGTAGGGTGAATTCCAGAACTCCAAGTTTCAATCTTTTCAAATCGCTTGGGCTTCTCCCCCTAAGACATTTATACTGCTATAAAGTTCTAAAAATATAATATATAATATTTTCAATCCTATTATTTAGCTTAAACTTCGTCAATGTGCTTCATTGTTTTATTTAATCTTTTTTTTTAAACCTTTTAATGTTAACTTTTCTTTTGATAATGAATTAGTCTAATCCTGTAAACCCCATCAATGGTATAGATAAGTTATTGTTAAGCTTGGTGCATAATGCTTTATGAAATAAAGTTAATAAAGTTAAAGATTTTAAAGTTATAAGCAAATGAGCGGAGCCAGACTCGATTTTCATCGGACACTTTTGCATTGAAATAGGGGAGTTTCGGGCAAAATCAAATTTATTATACACAAATATAAAATGTATAATACACACGTTGGAAGATTTATTAAAATCGGAGTTCAAGGGAAGACCTTTTAATCTATTGGGTGAGAAGAATATTTTCTCAAAAATTAAAAAGGAAAAGTCTTTAAAAAACATTTGCTATTTTTTTTTATGAAAAATCCGCTTTCAGAAGATTTTTTTGAGCAATTAATTCATATTTATTTTCCATGCCATTTTTGCTTATGAAAAACTCAAATGAAAAAAACAAGAAAACCACAAAAGGATTCAAAGTCACCTAAAAGCTTACAGTAATTTTTGTTATAAAATTCGGTCCCAGTTTGTCCGAAATCGTCCGAAATCTGACATACAACGACTTTTTAACATTTTTAACATGTCGAGGAGCCAACCCCTAGCCTTCTACCAAATTTATGTGAAAAAAAAATTATTGTATCAATCGATGAGAAAAATCGAAACAAACAAACAACGGGGCTCCAACCCCATATGGGGATGTTTTGACACTATCTATTTAATATTCCAACGATTTCTAGGATAAGGTAAAAAAAAGTTTTTGGACATGATCAACCAAGTAGCATTTTTTGCGGAGAAAACTTTTACAGTGCAGTTACAGCACTTCTACAGTTTTTTTGATGCTTCTACAGCAGTTTTAGCTGTATACAGCTATCGAAGCGCTGTAAAAACTGCAAAAAATACTACTTGGGCAGTATCATTTTGACATTTGAACATTTTGGGAATTTACTGAATTTAGAGTCGGAATATACTTTTTGATGTTGAAACACATAACTTCACTTACGGGTATGTAAGAACGGGTTTGAGGGAAATTCTATACTGGAATGAAGATGTTGAAAAGTTACGTGACATGACCCTAACGTGACACAATTAAGTTTTTATCTACTTTTTCATTATATTTCGACGTTTCCAACATTTTCCATATTAAAACTATAATCTTTTCTCTGGTAAATCTTTATTTACATCAAAAAGAAAAAATTATGCGCCGCTTCCAAAGAGAACGCAGACGTTGATGAATACGCGAACTTAAGTTACAAAATATGAAAGTAATTTTTCCGTGAACTTTAATCCACACACCTTTATTAAAGGAATCTCTTTTACACTCTGTGTACAAAATGAAAAAGTGGACGGACAAAATGCTGTTGCTGCGGCTCCGGCTCCTTTGTTTCGTTAACGACCACCACCAAGTCAAAGGTGAGGGCAAAGACCACGACTAGCCGATCCCACCAAAAGAAAATCAACGTTCTTCATCCCCTCAAGCGACAACCACATCAGCTGTTTTTTTGTTGTTTCTCTTTATTTATTTTTTTTTGAATTTTCATAACGGTTGTCGAATCAGATTTTGTTATGTACCCATTGTTGCTTTTGTTGTTGTTGGTGCTGCTACTGTTGCTGTTTCTACTGCAGTGTTGCTGTTGGCGTCGTCGTAGTCGTCAAGCAGCCAACGCCATTTAACTTAAATACAGTGAGAACTTGATATCCTTTTCCGGTTGTTATTGTTCTTGCCATTTCTGCTGTTGTTTACTTTTTAACAAAAAAAAAAAAAAACACAAAAACACAAAAATTGTTTTGTTTCTCTCTTTATTGCTTCTTTTTTATCGCCCCTAACTATTTGGTTACCAAAGAGGTTTTTTTTCTCCATTTCTTTTCTCTTGTTGTATGCAAGGACGAGTGAGTAGGTTCGTTTACAAGTGTATTTGTATTTTTATCTGTATTTGTGCATTTATTTAGCCATTATTGTATTTAGATGCTTACAATTATGCTAATTGGGCGTGTTCTTTTGTGAACATTTTTCTTCTTCTTCTTATGAATATTCAAAAATGTTCAGCTGATGTTAAATTTTGTGAATAATATCTGCTTTTGGGATTGACCCATTGAATTGGTGCATCATAAAATAAGCCATGTCAAAATATGCTGACTGTAAGTTAAGCAACAGTGACAGTTGGAGTGACAAGTTGTTGGCACAAAGATTGCAAGAATTTAATGAAACTTTGGTTTGATTTTACAGCATGAAATCAAATTCAATTTAAGCTTACCGTACCGTGGGTAGTTCCACAATTCCACATTTTGCATTGAGTAAAAGATGCAGTGATTTAGTTGTAGTTCATTATATTATCATCACAAGGGCGTTTGCATCATATCACAATCAAGATAATGAATGCCGAGGTTACAAATTAGAAGTTCATACCAAAATATAACATTTTCCATATAATAATTTTCTTTTTCCTATGTTTCATATCTCCTCAAAGAAGATAGGACCTACACAAAACTCTTCTAGGGCTCGCCACTGATCGAGCGAGCGCCTTTAATTGACTCCAATATTTCTTCGAAATACAAGTATTTCTTGTTCTAGCGAACGTTTCTATCTATGATTAAGGACACACGCGTCTTCCGCTAGGGTAACACTCTAATGCTTGTCAGCAGCCTACAGTTGTACGCGCCAGTTAAATGGAATGAGCTGTATAATTTGTATCATTCATACAATTAGACTAAAAAACTCATATTTTCCAAATTTATGTCGGGAATTTCGATGCGAAAGCCGATACATTCTTAGGAAAAGTTAATTGGAAGTATTTATTTACAAAAATTAGATCAGTTTTTTTATTCTAAAGGGTGTTTTTTTTTAGAGGTATAGAGCTTCGAATTGAAATAAAATACAAGAAAATCGTTTCAATGTCCATCAATTTGGCTTTATTGGAAGGATAATTTTATGCCATTAATGTTTAAATATGATTTCGGGCATGTGGCCGCCGCGGCTGGCTCGAATAAAGCCAATTCTACAGGTCCAATTTTGAACCACTTTTTCGAGCATATGGGGCCGTATGTCGGCAATAACGCCACGAATGTTGGCTTCCAAGTCCCCTAACGTTTCTGGTTTGTTGGCGTAGACGAGCGACTTCACATATCCCCAAAGAAAATAATCCAATGGTGTCAAATCACACGATCTTGGTGGCCAATTGACAGGTCCATTCCGCGAAATTATGCGCTCATCGAATGTTTCCTTCAATAAATCGATTGTGACGTGCGCTGTGTGGCATGTAGCGCCGTCTTGTTGGAACCACAACTCATCCACATTCATGCCATCCAATTCGGGAACAAAATAGTCGGTTATCATTGCTCTATACCGGTCTCCATTAACGGTAACTGACTCTCCAGCATTATTTCGGAAGAAGTATGGCCCAATGACTCCACCAGCCCATAGAGCACACCAAACAGTCAGTTTTTGTGGATGTAATGGCGTCTCAAGGGTCTCATGTGGATTCTCTTCACTCCAAATGCGGCAATTTTGCTTGTTGACGTAGCCATTCAACCAAAAATGAGCCTCATCACTGAACAAAATTTTGCGATGAAAATCAGCATCGAGATCAATCTCATTTTCGGCCCATACACCAAAATCACGACGCATTGCATGGTCTCGCGGCTTTAATTCTTGCACAAGCTGGATCTTGTAAGGTCGCAAGCCAAGATCTTTGCGCAAAATCTTCCATAAAGTTGATGGACAAAGCTCCAATTGCTGTGCACGGTGGCGAATCGATTCATTCGGGTCCTCTTCAACATTTTGCTCTACAGCGGCAATTGTTTCTTCGGTGCGCACTGTTCGACGTCTCTGCGGATGCGTATTATCACATAGAGTAAACGTAGTGCGAAAACGATCCATGGTTAACCGAATTAATTGCTCTGATGGACGATTATGTCGACCATAAAATGGACGGAGCTTGCGGTAAACTTCGCGAACTGAACCATTATTTTCGAAATAAATTTGCACAATTTGCAAGCGTTGTTCTTTTGTCAACCTGTTCATGATGAAATGGCAAACCAAACTGAACATAAATAAAATTAGAGTTGCCAGATTTGACCATAAAATGCCAGTTTTATCTCTATTTGGAAAACAAACCTCTAAAAAAAAACACCTTTTATTTCACATAGTATTTGAGACATATTTCAAAAATTTCCAAGTCATAAAATTTTTAATGCAGAGAAGAGTTTGAAGTTTTCATAGCATAGCCTTAGAAGTTACTGTATTTAGTTTGAGACCAAAAAATTATTTGAGCTCAGATATAGTCAAAAAATAGTATCGAAAACACCAATTGTTTGGAAAGTATGCATAAAGAAAGGCATCGAATTAGTCAATTAAAAGTAGAATAGTATCAGTTAAGTTGATAAGAGTCGTAAGTAATCGATTGAGTCATTAAAAATAGAATAATATTGATAGGTAACGAAAAATATCGAATATAAATTGAAAAACATCGAATACATAGTATCAAAAAGTAGAAATAATCGAAGCTATGCAATGATTAAGTCAAGTCTGAAGAATATCAAAAGGTATCAAATAAACCAATAATTGTCGAAATGTATCAAAAAATATGGAAAGCCAACACAAATCAAAAAGTTAGTCAAGCTATTAAAAATGGGCAAGTGTCGTACATTAACAAATAGTATCGAAAAGTATCGCAAATGTCAGTAGAAGTCTAAAAATAAAGACAAGTATCGAAAAGGAACTAAAACGTCATTGTAGAAAAGTATCGATACCAGCACGATGAAATGGTAAAATTAAATTAAGTTCGAGTAATATCAAATTTTATCAAAATAGTTGATTTATGTCGATAAGAGTCGAAAAATAAGAATTAATAAAATCCAAAATATCGAAAAATCATTTTAAGTCGAAAAGTTCTGAATATGTTTACGCAATTTGAATACTAACTAAAAGCATCAAATAAGTCAGTAAGAGTAAAAAAGTATCGGTTAAGTTGGAAAAGCTGTCAACTAACAAACAGCATCGAAAAGTATTGAATAAGTCAATAAAAGTTAAAAAAGTATCATTTAGTGAAAAGTCCTTAAAATCGATACAGAAAATATGTCACATCGTGACAAAAAACTAAAAACATGAACATTCTCACAATGTAAATTGCCTCTGTATATTATTTTAAATCCTTGCAAAAACAAAATGTTCAATAAATCCTCGATTTCATATATGAAAGCTAGAGCTTAATAAAGACATTCTAACACACAATAGGTTACCCCCTTTAGAACAGATTACAAACTTCTCTTAATGTACATAGGTTAGTTTAGGTTCGGTTAGGTTAGGTTAGGTAGGAGTGGCAGTCAGTTACGAAAAACCGACTCACTTAGACCAAATGTGATCCATTGTGATACCATAGGGTGTCTGACTATACCATCTCGTTGAACCCAATTTTATAATTAAATAAAATAGCTGACCTAGACTGATATGTCTAAGGACATCCAGATCATCAAATAAAAACGACCCAAGTGCTTTGTGGCGTTTTCTAACAGGTGCGGAACAGGAGCAGAGAAGTTGTTTAATATTTTCCTCTTCCTTCTCATCTCCACAACTTCAACAGAAGTCAAAGGACCTAACACTTAAAGTCTCCGCATGTCTGCAAATGAGGCAGTGGCCAGTTATGACTGGCAACAACTGAAGAGACACTATGTCTAGTGCGAGAAATTAGTTGTGATTAACGCTTAGCATCCCATTTCGGCCAGATTTGCCTAGTTATATTACAAGTTGACCCTTGAGTCCATCTTTTGTTAGCATTTTTTGCCATTTCAATTTGTGCAGTAGTCCCCTGCCTAGCAAGTTAATAAGCTTTGCAATTGCCGTCAATGTTCCTATGCCCAGGCACCCAGATGAGCTGAATGTTAAAATGTTGAGTCATCTCACTTAGAGACGAGCGACATTGTTGGGCCACTAGTGAATTTAGAAAGACTGATTCTAGAGATTTGATAGCTGTCAGATTATCTGAATAAATTTTTATACAATAATCATCCTTAGCCAGGATGCTACCCTCTCTGAAAAACGCTACAATGATCTGGTAATATTGCGGCAATTCTTATCTTCAGTTTCTTAGAGTAAATACCATAACCCAATTGGTTATTTAGCTTGGAGCCATCGGTGTAGAAATTAATATGGCCCCTTCTCCCCGGGAGTACTCCCTTCCAATCATCCATAGATGGAATGTGAGTTACGATATAAAATTAAATATTAATTATCTTCAGTTTCAGTTTCTTAGAGTAAATACCATAACCCAATTGGTTATTTAGCTTGGAGCCATCGGTGTAGAAATTAATATCGCCCCTTCTCCCCGGGAGTACTCCCTTCCAATCATCCCTAGATGGAATGTGAGTTACGATATAAAATTAAATATCATGACATTATAAGTGGCTCTTCAGATCGAAGTTTTGCCATTTTCTCAATATTTTTTCATAATGTAAATGTGAGTTTTGGTATGGAGCTCCTCACATCTGAAAATGTTTTTTGTTTTGTTGAATTTCTCTGCTGCAACATTTGCTATGGCAAGCGTACAGCAAGGTGTGTCGATTTTGACAAATGCAGCAATATTTTGTTGCAAACATTTGCCTTACATCACATCACATTGATTTATTACAGAGCAGTTTTTGAAGTTATAAGCTACGTACTCAATCCCTCTGTATGACAATAAATAGAGATAGGGCATTATCTGAAATACAGTTGCGTATATCTATCTATCTGCATTGTGGCATTGCATTATAAAAACTGCAATAACGAAAATGTAATTGAAGCAAAACGTTCTATTTAATTTAGATAAGGCATAAGTGTCTATTTTTAATTTATATTGTTATACGAGTTAGTAAACAAGCGGCATTTCATAAGAATAAATAATTACTAATGGTGCAAGCTTATTTAACAAAACTTTAAAATGTCCTTGCAAATGAGGACATGTCAAATCGACGGAAAGTCAAGTTTTTTTTCAAAAACGTCACATCTAATAATTAAGATGGCTATTTGTGCGTCATAAGCATTTTAATCAATTTGGAAATATATTCCGACACTGAGATGTCTTTAAAGAAAGTGAAGTCTTGACCTTTGCTTTTGACTCCAAAAATGTATAATTTATTTTAAAGGACTCATGATAATACGGGTCATACAAAAATATTATTTTGACATTAATAGTAAATATGTATCTCGTTTGAAAGGAAATTTCGTTTGGAAATATATACCGACACTGAGATGTCTTTGAAGAAAGTCGAAAAATTTTTTTCGTAGTTTTGACCTTTGCTTTTGACTACAAAAACGTACAATTGAGTTTAAACGAGGTTAAGCTCATACCAAGTCAAAAATATAATTTTGACTTTAATAATATATATGTATCTCGTTTGAAAGTTATTTTAAAGCACTTTAAATTTTGCTAATAAATCAACTCTTTTTGTAGAGTAGTTGAGGCGTAATGAATCATCGTTGGTGAAGAAAGGAAAGTCAAAATCACAAAATTAACAAATTCTTCAAACTTTGTGCTGGCAAGATTAACTTTCTTATCACAAATCGCATCAACTGCAATGGTGGAACTAAAGTTATTGGAAAAAGTTTTGAAATTTTCTTAAAAAAAATAATAAAATATAGTGTACCCAGATTTGCGAATGGAAACTCAGCACCATTTTGCCGCGCACGAGTCATTGCACCCGAGTTAACTACCTTCTCGCGCCCTTTTCCTCCCACCCTAACTCCGCTACTGATCAAATGTACAAAATTGATAAAGAACTAAAATCAATTAACATGTTCCGGTATGTTTGCGATTATTTATGGCATGTTCCAGATGCATCTTCAAAGAGTGCTCATATTTTAGAGAGCTTGTAAGACTCACATTCATTGAAATCACTTAAACATTGGAGCAAAGCGGATTGAACGCTTCACAAGCGCATTGTTGTTTTATCTTCTTACAAAGAAAAAAACAATAAATATATTGCTGATTATCTGGGTATATCAAAGAACAGATACTAAATTCTTTAATTTAATTTCCTGTAACCTTGATTTTTACAATTTCATCAAATCGAAATCTATCGCGTTTATTTCGTGTAATAATCATGTAATGTAAATAATCAAAGCACAAATTTTACAACTTTTTTGTTTTCTCCAAATCTGCATTTATGTTTTATTTGCAGTGAATTGACTCACGGGCAGCGCCATCTATTCATAAGATTTATTTCTAGGCTCCACTGGCATGGCACATTGTCGATAAACAAAATGCGCAAACCGATCGGTTTATCTGTGGGCGCTGCACCACTTCAGATGCGTCTGTTGCGCCCCCCATTCCACTTGTTGTACGCGCAAATAGCCATGTACTCGTATCATCAGATATCAACTTTTTAGACAACTTGTCAATTGACAAATTCAAATAAAACTATAAAATGTCGTAGAGTTAACAAAATAAAAATCAAAATTTTAATACAAATTAATAAATAGAATCGAAGAAGACAATTAGAAAAATCTGAATCTGAATTCGAAAACAAAAACAACAGCACTCCGAGCCACAACCGTAGCAGAGCAAAGATATCGCAAGTGATTAAGGAGTGACGTGCAATGGACTGAACAGCGCGAGATATCGATTGCGATACGCGCGGCGCGGTGCGTTGATAAATCGAAAAGGTAACACGGCGGGTGTACAAAGTGACGCGTTTAAAGGCGATCGTACGTACCTACGTACTATGTAGATCGTGCTATGTGGCTGTTTGACTAGTCCGACGGTCGCTCGCTCACACAATCTGTGCAGTGAGTTTTATAATTGAAGGCTTAGGTTTTAGTTGTTTTAGTCGATGAAATGATATTTTTGTGTACGGATGTGAAATTGAGTGTTGCACAGCCCAACAGGCAAAAGAACGTTAGCCACAGCGACAACGATACACACGCTAGCGAGCATAACGCGCGAGAAGACGATCTAAATATTTGTGGTACAACTGCTGCAATTTATTTCATATGATAACTCGCGGCCTACAGTGAAAAGAACTTGAAAAATTTCAAAGGTCGCACAGTGGTCATCATAGCGAGTAAACAAAAAAATAAAAAATACAAATACGCGGGATTCTAAAACAAAAAAAAAAAAACAAAAAAGTCAACAGTCAAAAAAAAAAAAACAAAAACCAGAAATCATTAAATCATTTGCAGTTCCTTATTGCAAATAAATAGGTACAATTTAGTTACGATATTCGACAAATACGCTTTGATTTGTGTGTGAATTTAATAAATTGTGAGTATCGGGAAGCCATATGTTTATAAAATTTGTGTTTGTTTTTGTATTAAAATATTTAAAAAAAATTCATGTCCGGAAAATTGCTATCTTCGCAGCGATTTCGCAAAGGTTTGAGTTATTACTTTTCGGTGATTTATTGCTATTCCATTAATGACTGTCGATGCTATTTTGGGAATTGATTATTTTTTGAATATTTTACCTTTAAGTTACCACATATGTTTGACCTATTAGTAACTATGCTGAACAAGTATCGCTGCTAAAGCCAAACGCAACATAGAATTACTCGCAAACGTCAAGATTTTGTGTTTTTTAAGCCATGAAGTGCTCAAAATATGTCCTTAATCTGAAGCTATTCCATTACCTCAATGAAATTTATCGTTGCTTTAAGTTTTTTCATTGCTGTTACTGAATTGCAAACAGAAGTTATCATTTCGAGTGCTATTGCCATTACGCGATTGAACTCGACTATTTATTTTGCTTATCTACTTATCACTTACCGGCTGAAAACCCCTATTAACTTAAAATAGTAAATTATGTTTAGCAAAACACTCAAGCTGGTTGCTGAAAGTTTTTTTGTGAGCGCAAAAATCTAATTAATTTGAAACTGAAAATTGGCAGGCATTTGGAGAAGGGCGCAGTTCGTCCTGTTAGGAACAATCAACAAATATGTGCCAGTAATTCCAGAGAAACTACACCGTCGGCAGGGCAGCCAATACAAAGTTTTGGCACAGTTTGCTATGAATATTGCCGCCGTAAAGCAAATCTGGAGAAGCATTCTGAAAATTTTCAATGTACGCATCCCAGATAGTACTTGCAAACTCTGAAAAAGATCTAACTAAGCTAAGTGAAAAGATGAAAAAACTCGCTCGCTTTGAAAATCCAAGTATATGCTTCAGAGATAATTGGGTAATTCACAAATGTCGTATGTCATAAGATTTGTGAAACTTTGTTATTGCCTTCCATGGGAAAATAAATGTTGTATTCGAGTTTCTATTGTAATGAGAGTATCGTATTGAGAAAAGTGAGTGACACAAAAAATTTGTAAGCAATAAATTTTTGCGGAAAGAGTCGTAGCACACATGTCATATTTTATAATAAATAGGACTTACGATTTATGACTCAAGGACAACTTGTGAATTAACTAAATATATTCTGAATGAGTTTTAAATGAACATTTCTGATCGAAGTGAGTTAATTCTTCTTCAATTTATAGCATCTGGTAGGTTTACAAAATCATTAAGACTTTATATTTCAGTACTGACTGATTTATACGTTCGAACGGTTGATAAGATCGGAAACAATCGGTTAACCATTTTAAAGGATACTTAATTTTGTAAAAACAAAATCATTGTAAGCATCGTTTCAGAGCAATGCTGAACTTAAAAGGGATGTGGTTTTGCTTTTCATTAGGAGCCGAATAATCACATATTACATATATCGAATATATGTTAACGTTTATATTTTGATAACCTTAAAACTGTGACATTTAACTCAACAATTTTTTTTTGGGAACTAAATTTTCTTTAAAATGGTTAAAATGTTATATTCAACCTAAACCAATATAAAATATCTAAGTAATGATGCCCACCGTAGCCTTATGTCTAAAAATTCGACTTTATTTTTCTACATTCAGCTTTTAAGACCTTACCCAAAAAAATAACACGCACTCGAAAGCAAATCTATCGCTTACCACAGCCTCTCAGCGCACTTGCAGCTAGCAAACGATCTGAGTCCCACATCTGCCAAGTAAATTATAATATCTTGGTGACTTTACTGCTGGCAAGTCTCTGGCAATACCTCAAGAATATAATTACCCACGATGAAATATTTTCTAAGTTATCGTAATTCCAAAACGGCATTATGGCTGATGGTCCCCCGCTTTTCCCTAAAAATGAATAAATAAATTGGCGGTAAGAAACTGCTAGGCCGTTGCGCTCATATGACTCGTTTCGGTTTTTTAAATACATAATTGTTTATACAATTTTAACTTGTCAATGAACATAAAATAATTAGTCAGTAAATTTGCTTTTACAGACTCGTAAACAGAGTGTTGGTTAAAATAACGACGCAAAATTAAATTTTATTGGCATCAGAGTTTTTAGTACTCAATTACAGATACTTAGGCTCTTTTGCAACTTAGATGAAATCATATGTGTTAGAACATATCTTTTATTATAGTTTTATGTAAGTCTGGTGGCAGAAATGCTTTGGTGGGTTTTTCAGAATTTTCGAATATTCAGTTGAGTTATTCTTTAATTTGCAACATAAAATTTAATAAAAGTAAGTACACTGCTATTGACGGTGACGTTGCTAAGATTTTTGACGGCTGTTGCTAAACGGCACATTTCCAGCCCTTTTTTGTGGAGAAAACTATGAAATTTTCATTAAAAAAGTAAGCGAATATTCAAAACTTTATCCCAAGTACCGCCAAACCATTTAGGCCCCCTTACTTCGCCTAGCAGCGCCAATAGCTATTGACTGTAGCTGAGTATTAAAAATTAAATAATGTGAATGAAAACTCGAGAGGCACCCTCAACTTCTTATTTAGGAATAATATGCTCATAGTTAGGGAGCCGGTGAATATTTGAGGTATATGATTTTATCGTCGTTGGTATTCCATTGCAATGTAGTTCACATTTATGCGAATTAGATAAACTAATAGTAAAGTGAGCTTTTGAGTTGCAAAAAAAAAAAAAAATATTAATCTATTTTATCGCGTCTGCCTCTGATCTATTGTGTTAAGAGCATAGTATAGATTACGAAAACTTAAATGGCAGACGTTCATACTGTTGCATTTTGAATAAAAGCAAAAAAAAGGTATATTAAATTATTTTATCGCGTCTGCCTCTGATGTATTGTGTTAACAGCAAAGTATAGATTTCGAAGACTTAAAAGGCAGACGTTCATACTGCTGCATTTTGAATAAAAGTAAAAAAAAAGTATATTAAACTATTAAATCGCGTCTGCCTCTGATATTTTATGTTAAGGGCATAGTATAGATTACGAAAACTTAAAAGGCAGACGTTCATACTGCTGCATTTTGAATAAAAGCAATTCTTAATATGTAAGAAAATAACTATTAAATAATTGTATCGAACTTTTTTGTCTTCAGCCATGTCCCTAGAATCTGAAAACACAAGAGGTAGACGTTTAAGTGTCTGCTTTTTCAAAATATATGTGGTTGTTTTTCGAAGGTATGTAATTAAGATATAGACAGTGCGGCCTTGGTCAACGCAACTAACAAAAACCACGCCTTTTGCTATAACCGCGGTAGTTGCAATGATGGAGTCAAAAAATCGGAAGTTTCCGAGTGCAGATATTTATTAAGAAACAAACTTTTTTCCATCTTGGAGTATTTACAAACTCTGAACAATTTTCCAGGACGATATTGCTAATTAGCTTTTTTAATGAGCTTTTCTATGACTACATCGGCACATTGTTGACTTATGTCCATAATACGAGTATTCCAAAAATATACATTGCAATAAGCGAGATAAAATTTGTTTGAAAAATTGCACTTAATGACCCTGTAATGGAAGAAATCTACTTGTTGCGAATATCGAGGAGTTTCATTTACCAAGGATTGCGTTGACCAAGGTTGCACTGTAGTTGAAAAGCTTAACCTTTTTTCTTCAAAACTCACATTGAATTATATCGATATCTTTTTTATTTTCTATGAGATATCATATATTTAAATATTTCGATAATCCTGCCGTACTGGAACTTATGTAGAGCTATGTAATATATATCAATTAACGATATTACAGCAAACATAAAGAAAAGAAAATAGATTTAAAAAAACTATGTAGATTGGGCTGAAAGAGAAAAGAAAATTACGGGTAAATCTGAAAGTAAAAGAGTGTCTGATTTGACATAGATTGTCCCATATACAAAGGCAGAAAACTAAAAAAAACGCATAATTGACCGAACAAAAATAGAATAGTAAAACTTACACGGTAATAGTTTTACATAGATGCATACATATATCGTTAAAAATATGCATCTGAAATGCTCAAAATCGTCTGCCTTCGAAAAGGCAGCGCAGTAATCGTCTGCCTTCTATATTTTATTGGTTTTTAAAAGTACTGGAACCAGTCTGCCAATCAGCACTGAACTTTTTTATTATATTTTTGTAATATTTCCATTTTTAAATGCTTTAATTTAAAGTACTCTTAAACGAAGCAACAAAAACGTCTGCCTCTTGCATTTATCTGTTTTTGTGTAAAGACAAGTTTTTTAATATAAGATGCAGACGCAATAAAATTGTTAATGGTATCTTTTTTACTTAACTTTTTTATTTAACTACGCAAAGATAACGCAATGGCAGAGATTGTTTGTATTATTTATATTACATACTTAGTACTGCATGATTTTCAACCTCTGCCGCATGATAAGATCAAATAGAAACTTAAAGCAGCTAATTATAAATTTTAAGTATAATATCGTTAACCTGGCTATGAGTATAGTTGAGCATAATGCTTGACTTACACACTCGTTCTTTTGCTAGATGCGGTTCACCGAAGATATTAGCGAACAGCGTAGCAACGTGCCAACAACGAACAACGAATGTTAGATATCAAAGTGAACTTGATTTTTCTCGCGTTTTCCCGACATATTTTCAACGAACAACAAACAGCGTTTGATATATAAACCGATTTCTCCTCTAGAGTTGCCCGCCTTAGTCAAGATAAAAATTCAAACCGAATAACTTAGTGCTTCACCGAGACCGAGGCGAGGCGATATTCTAGTTGTTCTCGGTCTCGCCTCGTTTTATAAGTTTGAGTCTCGCCTCGCCTCGTTCTCGGACGAGAACTTGCCATCACATACCTCGTATGTTTCGGTTCTCAGAACCGAGAACGAGGCGAGAACGAGGCGAGTACGAGGCAGTGTGATCTCTCCTCGCCTCGATGTGTTTTAGTTCTTTTGGGATTAGGTACCACGAATATCAATGGCAGTAGTTTGCATGCCAGCTGAGCACCAAAACTTTGGGCTTTTTCGAGCCAACTTAATATGCAACTTGTGATATTAAAATTTACTTTTTTAAAAGAGATCTGGTTGTTACACTTAAATCTTTAGACAAAGTTAAGTAACTGACTGATGAAAAACAATATACCAGATTGTGTCCTCGTTTCTAACAATGGTATTACTAAGCCCACTTGATTTGATGTTCCAATGTCTTGCTTTTTTTGTTAAAAACTGGAAACACCTTTATGCTGTGGCAATAAAGAACTTAATTTTTTGTGAACGATGTGCAAGCGACTGGCCTACTGCTTAGCATACATTGTAAGCGATAGTATATGGGTTAGTCACGTGCTCTGTCTAGCTAGGAGTTTCAGTTACTTTAAAAATAAGCAAGCAAACCAACTGCATTCTCTTGGCCTACTTACAAAAATGAGACCACCAATTTAATGGCAAGAATGAGCAAAGGTCATTTCCAATTGTCTGTCTGGGATTAGGTTGATATGCATGATCCAGATAATGTTAAGGATATATTTGTGACTAACTGCGACTAAGTAGGTGTATAAATATAAAAGCACTGAGAATCTGTCTTTATGGCGTGAAACTAATTCGGCGTTAAATGGCGTCAAATTAATGTCGTGTCGTTTACTTACAACCCACTAAAAAATGCAAAAAAAAACAAATTCTTCGTCTGAGAATAATTAAAATTTATGTCATATTTGTTAGTTAAAGGAAGATATGAATCGCTTTGCATTCTTGTGTACTTTTTAGTGCCGCCTTACATTTTAAAGTTTAAAATAAAAAGTTTTAGAATATTTGAATTTTACTGCAGTGCTGGCTGTTTGCATCTTTACGAGTGCTCGTACAAGTTATGGTATCTGACAACACTTAGATATTTTGCTGCTTCATTGAAAAGATCTTTGCGCACTATCTATCTCTGACTTAACGTTGGCATTTTCGAAACATTGTTTTCCCATAAAAACCGACAAAAAAAAAACACAAAATTTAAATCCTCGCAAGCTCTTCGAGAATGATTATTGTGTAAAGGCCGCAACAAATCTTGCAAAATATTTACGCTTGCTGTGCACTCAGAGTCATGGCAGATGGTCGGTCGATTTATTTTTATAACAAAATTTGTAAATTTTACAATCTGTAAATGCAGTTGCTACCCTAGCGGGGGGGTGTGGGAAGCAACAAGAAATTCTCACCGTAACATATTCGAACATGGGCTTTACTCTGCTGCCGTTGTCGTGCATAAGAAACACCTACCCATACCTAACTAACACTATGTATGTATGTATGTATGTGTGTGTGTGTATGTATGCATGCAATAGTTAAATACCTTAGAATATACGATAAAGCGTTTTGTGATGCTCTTGAAAGTGCAGCTTCGAGGTCTGTGGGAAGCCCCATGTAAAAAGTTTCGATTATATTCACAGAACTCTTAAGTTTAGGTGACGACAGCGACACGTCGTCGGAGAGAGGGTGTTTTTTTTTCTTTGTTTGTTTTATTTTAAAAGCTTCATTTTGTATAAAACCTTTTTACTTGTCAACGATGACGCTTGACTGATGTTGAAAGAGGTTTTATTTGCTTTGAAAAGGGTTTGGTTTTAATTGTTTTCGCCTAAACTTGCGATTTGAGAGATATGTCACAAATACCACGCGTCAGTGTTGTGAATTTGCATAAATATTTAATTGCTGGTAATTTAATGTATGAGTTTCTTTGAAGCATTGTAAAAAGGCGTCGCTAGCTGACTTTTGTCGCGACTTTATCTTCTTAATAATTTCAAGAACAATTATACAGCGTCTTGAAATTGACGCTCATCATTATTTTTATACTCTCCAAGTGCGATTTATGTACTATCTCTGTTTTGGTTTTTTGATTCCTAGTTGGTTCAGGGCGGCATTTAGAGGTGGAACTAAGAAAGTTCTATTACGATTTAAGGCCTTACTACTTTACCCAGATTTTTATTTAATTTTCGTAGAGGTTTTATTTTCTTATTTCAAGGACATAGCTTGCTTGTGTAGCGTAAAGTAGCGAAGTAGAAGAAGGAAAATCCATTGGAGCCTCGGAAATAGTTTGATTTTAAAGCAAACTATTTTTGGGTAGTTATGTCTATTTAATTTTTAAGAATATCTCTAAAATTGGTATTCAGATTGTCTAATGCTCCTTAACGCGAATAATTAATAATATCCCGCCCTCCTCAGACTATGTTTTACCGAACCCATAGTAATGTTTTTTTCTTAAAAATTAGGGAAAATATCACTAGTGCGAGATTTTCTTTTTTTTTTCTAAAAATTCCATTCGCCCTGGAACGTAATGGATGCAATGAATAGGGATCGAAAAATTAACCTCGGTATACATTGAGATTCGCAAATTATATTAAGTTAAAAATTTATTGAACAATATTTTGATCGAATTGTACAGTCTTAGCAGAAACCGATATTTTTGTGTGAAATTTCACAAATCGGTCAATGCTTTTTAACAAACATGACAGAGACTACAAATGGAACAATTTAACCTGGTAATTGGTGACATATGTTTCGGCTATTACCACGTATATACATATTCACATACATATATACCTAGCCTCATCAGACCAGTTTTGGTTAATT
The DNA here is from genome assembly GCA_963680825.1 of Meiosimyza decipiens. NCBI lineage: Eukaryota > Metazoa > Arthropoda > Insecta > Diptera > Lauxaniidae > Meiosimyza > Meiosimyza decipiens. The sequence goes on from OY804259.1 coordinate 70,407,143, forward strand.
TGTACACGGATTTGAACCCCGACCATTCCATGAATTATGTTTGGCCAGCCGCTCTTAACACTTGAGCCATGAAGGGAGTTCTCCAAGACGTGTACAAAGTGCAAATTTGTTTTTAAGCACACAATGCGCCACATGCCATCTCTTGTCATTTCTTGTTTGCCATAGCTTTGTTGAACCGTCGGTTCAAAGACTTGCTATGATGAGATTTTTTCGTATAGTTGTGATTTGCACCACTTATGTATATGAAAAATGGATGATCCTTCCGGTATAGAAATTTTATTTGTTATTAGTCGACTGTTCGATCAAAATATTGTTCAATTAATTAATAATAACAGTCGACTAATAACAAGTTAAAAATTTATATTGTTTTATAACATGACACAATGTGTAAAGAAGATCCGTTGAGATTTTTGTTATTAAAAAATTTAGTTTCTAGCGCCATTGCTTTTTATGGCCACAAATCGACATAATTTTTTTTTCTCCGACACAATTTTGCGCTGAACAAAAACTGCCTTTCGACCATTTTAACTGAAAACATTGGCGGTTACAGGGTTACCAAGTCGCATAGCAATAATTCCCGACCATCTAAAAAAAAAAAATTGTTTTCTCGTCAAATGGTAAAAAGTAAAGTTTTTTTTGGGGGAAAGTTGGATGATCCTTACTTTTTTTTTGCTCGGCATTATTTTAAGTCCCTGTCACAAGTTTCGTCCAATACACAGTGGTCAGTTTAATCCCAGTCACTTGGTAACATGTTATTTCTATGTACTGTGGGTTCCCAGTTATACGTATCATACACCAAATCTCAACGCTCATATTTTCAATATACACTTTTTGACAGCTTCCGGCATAAAAGATATTTTTTCGTGCAATTTTTTATTCAAAAATCATTATCATTATTTGTATATTAAAAGCTCTAAAGGTCGAAAATGCGTAAGATAAGCATATTTTGAAGTCTGGAGCCTCACATATACAATTTATGATCTTGATGTTTGAACACAAAATGTTGTGCTACTAAATGATGAATATTTTATTTTTGAAAACTTAAGAATTTTGTAAAAGAATGTAATTTTTAATTAAACATAGTTAAAATCAAAGACAGACGTTGTTCTGCTCTTGTCGGTAGCTATGGCGATGAGTTTAATTTGTTATAGCCTTTGTCATTTTGTCATATTGACCAATTCTTATTCATCTGCATTTTATGGTTGCTGATATAAACGAAATCTTGATTTGTTGTCAGACGAGAATAGGGCGTGTCAGCGTCCATATATTCCATGAAACTTACTTTTGCCCGTACTTTTTTGTATATGATGTAACTAGTCTCATTTATCTGAATCATCATCACCATCAAAACAATTTGGGTTTTTCTCATATGGAAGGCGTGGCAGCGCATATTTTTTCATTAGAACCTCCTATCTTCCGTATCTTTTATATACATATGTATATACCATCTAGGCCAAATAGTTAATGAGATATGATGAATTTGATTTTTCTTTTATTTGGGAGGCGTATGAACGCCCATTTTTTCCGTGCCTTTCATAGACCAAAACAAAGATACTTATATACAAAATGTTATCTATATGCGTCAAATAGTTGCTGAGATATAAAAAAGATTGGATTTTTCTCATATATAGGCGTGGCATCACACATTTTTTCATTGAAACTCTATCTGCGTCAAATAGTTGTTGAGATATGATATATTTGATTCTAGAGGGCGTGTCATTACCCATTTTTCTAAACCAAAATTTGCTACGAACCTTTTACAGACATTTTTAAAAACTATGAAAATACATTACATATATAGTTCGCAAGTTTATATTCGACAGAGAAACTGTTTTCGGTTTTATCATATAGGAGGTGTGGCAACGCACATTTTTTGTAGCAATTTTTGTTTGCTTGTTTGTCTTATACATATGTACCATGTCTTATTCATTTGCGTCAAATAGTCGCTGGGCTATGATAAATTAGATTTTGTGTTATATGGAGGGCGTATTATTGCCCATTTTTTCCAAACCTAGCTATGCTAAGAACGACGGTTTTACTAAAATGAAGAAAAAAATCTCACATTCGTTTTTTTATATCAATTGATGTAGGAAGCTGAAGTTTTGGTAGAATTTTCTTTAAACCCGATTCAATTATGTAGGCCAATGGGACCACAAGAAAAAAAACTTTCCTGCGGTTGCATTTTGTCTACACTTTCAAACACATGGAAAACGTGGGCGTTGTTTAACAACAGTTTGTGGCACCTCCCATGCAACCAAAATAACTAAAACGCTATATCTTGGCACCTAAAGCAGAAATTTACCATCCAGTAAATTTTCAAAATAAACACCCTATTATATATGTACAGATACATATAAAGAATATATAACTTAAAATGAGCTTTTTGACACATGAGCCCTTTTCGTGGATACTTCCACACAATGATTTCTCAAAATGAATAACCTCAACTCCCTGGAAAATGCTTGTGCCTCTATTTACTTCTTGTACCTGTTGGATATGAGTTGAAGAATTGCTCGATCTTAAGATTCTTCCAATGAGACATCTGTGATGCTACAAAGTTCTGAAAGTACTTCTTGATGTGAGATTTATTTGGTCCGACTACATGAAAATTACAACCTACGAGTCAACACTGTACATTTTATATCAATTCCAAAAATTTATAAAACTCATTTTGAATAATTCCACTTTGTCACAGCACCTCGTCTCTTCAATATGCTACCGGGAAATCTAAGATATGAAAAAGTGAGAACAGTATTCCTCAAAAATGTTAAAAAATGGCTCATTTCTTGTAATCATGTGGAAATAGATACTAATTTTGGTACTGTGGTCCAATAGGAATGTTGTCATTTTATATTTAAGTTTTTTTTTTTTGGAAAAATTTATATTCCGAATTCAGTTATTACAAAAAATTGTATATCTCCATCAATATTCGTTTTGAAATATGAATTTATGTGTAATTATTTTATGAATGTGAATGAAAAATACTTGAAGTAAAAGTTGTTCCATGTAATACAGAAAACTACAAAAACAAAAATAATAGCAATATGACAAAGAACTGCACATGAATCATTTTCCCATGTAAAATCGAGCCGTACTGCACCAACAACACCTTCGACACAACACTGACGGCGCGTCGTGTTGGATCTCCGCTCTTTTAGTTTTCGCGAACTTTTTGTGTTATTTTATTTTTATTATTTTTCTGTTACTATTTTCGACTTGCAGCATAGAGAAAACATAAAAATTTTTAAGAATTTTACGGTGGCTAATTTTGTCAGCCAATACGGAGGGGCAGTTTAGTTTGAGTGCGTTGTTCCGTTGGTCGTCATCGTGTTTCATTTGTGTGTTCCACATGGTGTTATTCAATAATTTTATCTATGGTTTGCAACAGAAATGCAATAAATAGAAAATTTTTTAATATATAATTTCGGTTTAATTTTATAGCGTGCACAACATCGAAGCTGTGCGGAAAAGTGCTAGACGAATAAATTAAAAATCCCGCTCCGACTTAACCAACACTTGGTGATTAGCGATTAACCAACGAAACTTGAGTTAAGAGCAAAAGAGCGCAAATAGTTGACTCACTCGTAGCGTTTTATTCTCAACCCGGTTCTAGTCGCGATCGCAAGTAAAACGTAGGCGTTCGCAGCAGCGACGCGTCCGCATGAGTTACACAAAATTGAGGTCTGGCTCATGCTGAGAATTTTGCATAGTGAATTAAATCAGTTGGAGTGATTTGTTTAACACTGCTTCTTCCGGAAAAGTTCGTTGCTATCGGAACACGCTTAGTGTTGTGATCGGCTAAATATATATATAAATATTTTTCATATATATATATATATATATTTTATAATTGATATTGCGAAAAAGTTAAAGTAAAAGTGTTCAGAGTTAAAGAAACTTGCTCGCCGCGCATTTCTAAATTAAACAAAAAATAGTTGATATAAACAAAATGTAAAAATAATGAAATCGTAAACGATTGGGATTCATAGCGAAAAAATGTCTGAATAAAAAAGTAAGCGAAATTCAACACGAAATAAAAATGACATTAAAAATTATAATAAAAATATAATGAGTAAATGAAGCTTAAATAATTTAACTGAATTTGCTTGGTCCTAACATTTGTAGAGTTTAATGTATGCCAACATATGTTAAGCCCGCTTTGCTGCTCACACTTTCCTCTAGAAATATTAATTTATTTTAAGTGCAGTAAGTCTGGCACAAGAAATATCACCTGTGCATTTTTAAGTAGGTAGTGACTTTGTTTTTTTTATTTTTTTGAAAGGTCTGTCTAATACGGAGATTTCAAAGTTGCAGGCGTCATCCTTCAATCTAATTAAAATAGCTTTGCCACCTCATCGGTCGCCATACGCATACTACGAGGCCGTGGGTAGAATCTCCGAGCCGATAGTTATTTCTCCGGGTTTCCGAAGAAATACAGAGACCCTAATTTGGCGCGGAGTTGACAGAGCTGTGAGCTGGCATACTTCTCGTGTAAACAGACAGTCAGGCCTGTAACGGTCAACACGCACTCCCTCTTTACTGACTGACTGATTCAAGACTGGTTGGGTCAAAACAGTAAAACAGATAACAGTGTTTCTGCGTGATCGTTTGAGTCGATATCGTGATGTTTTATTGTATTGTGACACAAATCCACCCAAATTAATTGACTTCTCGCTATATGATATATATTCCTCCCTCCCCTTTGTAAATTTCTTCGGGCGAGGTAAGAGTCTGTGGTGGCAACCCTAAATTAAAACAAAACACCTACAAATAAAGTTCGTATAGAAATTTGTTTTTTTATGGCGTTTTTTGCTGAAAAATAACCATGACCAACTGCAATAAATTCAAGGTTGAGAAACTTCAGAGATGTATCACCACAGCAAATAATTACAACTTTCATTTTGAGCAATTATACTATCTTCTGTACGTACAGTTCTTCATCTTGTTGCTGCTGTTGCATTGAGTGGTGGAAATGTTCAAAATTTATCGAAACCTTTATCACAGCAAGTCGTTGTGAGCATATGCCGAAAATTATTTTCAAACAATAAATGTCATAATTTAATTTAGACAAATTTTACATTTTAACAAATGAAATCTAAATATAGTGTGAACTACGTGTGTATACATTTGCATACAGTAGAGTCTCGTTAATCCGAACATGGCCTTAACCGTATCCTACTGTATTCCGGACAGGGTGAAATAGTAAAAATTTCCATTGTGTCCATTGTAATCCGGAGCGACCTTAGTTTCGCTAATTCAGATCGCATGTTAAATCGTGCAATACACTTTTTCGCCATGCATGAGTACGTAGCACAGGGAATTCCCGAATATTCTCTTAGTCGCTCGCTCGTACACCTTATTTCGTCTATTCTTGTGGAACGGGGAATCACCGAATATGTACGAAATGCAACAACAGGAAGGCTTTTGTCAGTTGTTCATCAAAATGGCATCAAAAAGTTTGCATTAAACGTTAACTCTCGCCGAAAAAGAAAATAATTTAGTTAAACTAAATAATGGTATTATTGAAGTGCTTGCAAAAAATTATGGTGTCGGTACATCTACAATTTCTAATATAAAGAAAGTAAAGAAAAAATAAAGAGGTTTGTTTTCGCTTTTATAGTGCATTGGTAATTTTGGAACGCAACTTTTTTTAGCTAACTTTTCTTTTATAATTTTAATATGCTTTTAGTTATCCAGATCTCCACATAATCCAGATTGGGGCCGATTTTAATTGTCCCGGATTAGCGAGATGCTACTGTATGTATAAATATTTTTAAAAGTTTTCAGTCAATATTTTTTTATTAATATTTATAATACATATTTTTTTAATTAAAATAATGTTTAAAGGAAATTGCGTCTAATTTGCTATGCAGTTGAACATTTTGATATAAAAAGATAATAAAGATTTGATGAAATCGCATTCAAGGCATAGAACTCGCATCAAATAAGCATCCATCTCATAGCAAGTTGCATAGTCAAGCGTCTAAGTTCGTGGTCTCTTAGTTCATCATTCTTATCATGCTAGCCGAGAACCGACTCACTTAGACCAAATGTGATCCATTGTGATACCACTGACTACTCTCTCGTTGAACAAACCAGAATTCGTAATGAAACTAAATAGCTGGCCTATACTAACATGTCTATGGTCATCCAGGTCATTAAATAAAAACGATCCAAATGTCTTGTGGCGTTTTCTAGTAAGTGCGGGCAGGAGCAGAGAAGATCGTTTAATATTTTCCTCTTCCTCCACACCTCCACAACTTGAACAGAAGTCAAAGGACCTAACACCTAATCTCTCCGCATGTCTGCCGATGAGGCAGTGGCCAGTTATGACTGCAACCACTGACGAGACACTATGTCTAGTACGAGAAATTAGTTCTGACGAACGCTTAGCATCCCATTTCGGCCAGATTTGCCTAGTTATATTACAAGTTGACCCTTGAGTCCATCTTTTGTTAGAATTTTTTGCCATTAAGTAAGTAATACCATAACCCACTTGGTTATTTAGCTTGGAGCTATCAGTGTAGATATTAATATGGCCCCTTCTCTCCGGGAGTCCTCCCTTCCAGTCATCCCTAGATGGAATATGATGCCGTTGTACCTGTTGAATAAGATTCCTGGAACAATGTAGTCCAACTTGGAGAGTACAGATCTCAAGCTATGAAGGAAGAATAGTTGAGAGCCCTATTCCGCCCTCGGACCAGCAAATAGTTTCCCTGAGTCTAATGGCAGAACAAGCTGCCATCCGTTTAACTAACAGGTCAAGAGGAACGAAGTGAAGTGAAGCATTTTCCGGAAAATTGCGAAAAGCTTTTTGTACAACTAAAGGAATGTATTCATTCATCTTCAGCCAGGATGCTACCGCCTCTATCGCTATGACCTCCGCCTGAAAAGCGTTACAATGATCTGATAACCTAACCTTACCTAAATGTAACTTAATTTCAAATAACTAAATATCGGAAAACTATGCCACGAGTGGCTTTTAACTAACTGCCAACTAAGTGTGGTACCTGCTACGTAAGCATATAAATTTAAAACACCATATAGGTTCGGTGTGACGATATTTCGGAGGCACCAATGATATGCTGCATCGATCACACCTACAAACTGAAACAAATACTGAAAATGCTATAAGCGTCATATTTGAATATCAGTGGAACAGAAATATTAAAAATATTTAAAATCCAATGTGACAACAATTTTTAAGTTTTATTCAAACTAAATTTCATATCATAGACCACTAGATTGCGAATGTTGGAGACCCAACCGCGACTAAATAAATTCCAAAAGCCCCCATATCATTGCAACGGTAATGTTCCTTTTACTTTAATTTCTTTTCTTTTTATTTAATTATTAAAAATTACAATAAACAAATAGTTAAATAAAAAAAAAAACATGATTATTGATGATTATTCAGATTATGCCATATCTTTGAAAATCAATGTATGAAAACGTTCGATTATAATAAAACATCTACGAATTATTAAATCACGTAATATCATGAAAAATATAGCATGCATTACGCACGAAAATCAAGAGACTCATTTAATGTTCTCAATACGAATTCAGTCTATAAAATCGGTGTGATTAGTCTGATCAAAGCATAATAATTTTTTTTTTTATAATTTATTTTCATCTTGATGTTATTCAAAGTATTTGGATTTGAACACACGTGATCATTTATGTTTGTGTTCGGGCATTTATCTAGTTAAGCGAACAACCGCCGTCAGCTAAGAAGATCGCTATGGCATAGCTTATGGCTGTCACAAATATTGTAGCAACGACAGCAAATTTTGCGGCGAGACAACTAACAACGCCAACACCGCCGTCGTACCGCTTACCGCAAGATGCCATTTGTTCACCTCAACCGTTGTACAACCACTGCCTCGAGAAGTGAATTTATAAATAGATATTCATTCAGCCGTGTGCCTCTTTTTATTTTTTTGGTTTTAGCATCTTTTGCATCAGAAATCGAATTCTCCGACATTAAAAAGAATGTGAGAATCACCAAATAACTCTGTGCGTAAATATTTATTTTTATGTATGTTCCTATAGAACTACCGAAAATACAGACTGAGTATAATTGAAAAGAGTTTTTTCACACTTTAATAGAAGATCCTTTGCTTCACTTTTAAAATACAGGTTTTAGTAAAATACTTCTTTGTCAAATGAGTTTACAATCTACAGCGTGTTGAATATCGGAGTAATATTCAATTCTTAGTAGCTATATTTGTTTTTTAACAGATGATACCTGAACGATTTTTGCATAAATGATGAGACCTTCGTAATTTCCAACTTATTAAACCATATTATTAGCATTTCCAGTAAACTAAATTTGGCATATATAATTTTAAGAACATTTCAATAATCTACAAAATGAGCTTATATATATTTCGATATCTTCTGAAAAACAAAAATCGCCATTCATTTTATATGAAAAACAACGAGTTCATAAGCAAAAAAAATGCCACTTAGCTCCAAATTCATTTGAGAAAATACTCCTTCGGCGATACTGTTTCGATATGCTCAAGAAAGCTTCCAAGTGTTTGTTCCCGGGAAAGACTTCAGAGCCTCTTAAGTTTTTTACAACTATATCAAGTTTAAGTTAAGCATGGATCGGTATAAATTATAATACGCATACCTATTATTATTTATTCAAGAAATCGTCCCATGCGACGCAAAACGCTGAACAGCTGGCACCGCTAATGTGAGGCGATAATGTTGTTGCTCTAACCTAAGCTTCAGCCACATTTAATTTAAAAGTGTTACCAATTTTTGAACTGTACCGTCATTTAAGGCATTTATTAGGTGCGCAACTAAGTTCTCGCTGTTTGTCAATAGATGGCGCTAGCGGTAAGAGCTAAGTCGATTTGGTTCATATCGAAACATTATAAATCTTGCCTAAACATATGGTTAACAAACCGATTTGACACTTTTAAGATTTTGTGGTTTCATAGTCTGTTTGTGGCTGCTCGAAAATGACTGATTTTGTGCCAAATAATCGTCATTTGCGAGAGATGTTGATTTTCTTCTTTCAATCGAAGAAAACGGCGGCTGACGCGCATCGAGAGCTCCAAAAAGTTTACGGAGATGGTGTTCTGAGCGAAACAACGTGCCGAGATTGGTTTAGTCGCTTTAAAGACCATGATTTCGACATCGACGATCGACCACGTGAAGGAAGACCAAAAACCTTCAATTTTGTGGGACCAGGTCGGTGTAATCTCTTATGAACTTCTGAAACCGAATGAAACCATCACTGGGTAACGGTACCGAACTCAACTGATGCGATTGAGCAGAGCACTGCGTTAAAAACAGCCCCAATACGAACAGAGGCACGATAAAGTAATCCTATTGGATGACAACGCTAGGCCTCACGTTGCTAAGCCAGTGAAAACATACTTGGAAACTCTCAAATGGGAAGTCCTACCCCACCCGATGTTTTCCCCAGATATTGCGCCGTCAGACTACTACTTGTTTCGTTCAATGGCACATAGTCTGGCTGATCAGCAGTTCAACTCCTATGAAGTCCTCAAAAAATGACTTGATTCGTGGATAGCCTCAAGAGACGAACACTTCTACCGTGATGGCATTCGAGCTCTACCAGAAAGATGGGTAAAATTGGTATCTAGCAATGGGCAATACTTTGATTCATCTGTAACTATTTTTTGAGAATAAAGTTGCATTTTCTAACAAAAAACTGCGTGAACGTAGAACGCATTTAATACTAAAAATGTACTCAAAATTTTCTCAATGTACTAAAAGTTAGTTCAATGTAATTGCGTAATTTTCAATGCGTGATTGTGCTGAACATTGTAGAAATGTAATGACAATGTCATCCATCACTGCTTCCTATCTGTATAGTAATTTGCATTAAATTAAATTTAACAGCATCCTTTGTGCTCTATACTGCCCTTTTTGCCAAGAAATAAATTGGTGGAGTATCTCAAATTTAGAAAACCAACAGGTATACTAAAAATCAACAAAAAAATTCTGAATGACACAATGGCACTGCCTGTCCCAAGCTAGTTGGGGCCATAACAGATTTTATGCCAATGACTAAATTGTTATCTTATTTATTTTGGTTATAGGGCAGTATATACGTCATATAATTAGGCAAATACAATTAATTTTAGTAACTAAAGACACGCCTGTTAAATCACATCGCATTGTGTATTTGAGTAACATCAATGACGAATAGTTTTTATCAGTAAGGCGAAATCAGCAATAAAGCTGTCTGCGGTAACTTCAAATGCTAAAATTTCTCTTATGTCTTAAGCATTTCCAGTATAAAAGTTAATTTTTGGAAAAACTTTATGGTTTTACTTTTTTATTAAAAGACATCATTAAAGTTGTATAAAAATTCAGCATGCCCACTTTTTGTCCAACGCCTCCTAAAAGAGTTCGGTAATATTTACTTGCACAGGTAACTCATTATACGAGTAGGTTAATATAATTTTTGTTTAAACTCAGTTTTCTTATTCCACCCATTCCTCGAATACAACATTTGCTTGTGTCTGCAGAAGTCAATGTATAATTAAATGCTTAAATTCATCATAGACAATGCAATGAATAATGCAAAATAGTGCATTAATCTTTAAAAACAAAATCAATATAAATCTAATGGAAAATGTTAATGCCAACACATTACTTAGGATCGATTTTGTTTTTGTCAAACTACGTAGTGAAGTTCTTCCCTACGTGAAATGAATGAATTAAATTTGTTGCTCATTGCGTCGTTTCACAGAAGCAGAATCGAATCTTAAAGTAAGGAAAGCTTAGTACCTTAAAAATTTGTACTGCACTAAAAAGTCAAAACATTGATTTTTCACATGACAAGAGACCTCATAAACCATCTCAGCAGTAGAGCACATAACGACGCCCTTGTAACCACAACGAATTTCAAGCAGAATGAAAGAACTTGAAACGTTACCTCTGGCTTACAGAAAGCTCTTTAGTTACCTGTCGAACCATTTATCATTCCATTGGACTGTGGAAAATCTGTGGTCATATGAATCTAATGTATATCCAACATAGTCAAAAGTTCGCTCATTAGCTTTGATTCAAAATTCGGATTCGGTCCGTCGTGACTTTGAAAGATAAACCAAAAAGGGGGCAAGTAATTAAAAATGAATGCTTTCGCGGCTCTCTTTGCTGAGATCTTCTTCAAAGAATATGCCTCAGACCTTTGAAAAACCGCCAAAAATCACAAGCGGTCCAACTAAATCCATGTGTTTCCATAAAAATATATCATTACTCGATGGGAAAAGGTGGCGAAAGTGAATTTTTTTGTGCTAATAATAAAATTTGGATATCTCTTGGATAGCATTCACACTCATATAGAGGTGTTTTGGTACCATTTTCCAAAAAAATGTTTTTCCATTGATGAAATACATTTGAAACATTTTTCTTTAGTTTTGGCATGAATTTTGGAAATAAATTTTTATTGCTTAAATCAATAGGGAAAGGTCAAAAATGTATACTTCAATTCAAAAGGGGAGCGCTCTTAAGTGGTATCTTGGTCACATCCTTAAAAGAAAAAATTTTATCTACCAACTGATGAAACAAGTTGAAAATGAGTTTTGGAAACAACCAAGGAGAGGTTTCAAACCCATTTTTCGAAAGAAATCTTTCTGCACTAAGCGACAGAACTTTAATCGATCCCACTTAGTTTTTTTTAAGTGTATTGGCTTAATTTTTAAAACAGATTATATGGGGAAAAATTTTAAAATAAAATTTTTACAACACCCATTTTGTATCCCCAAAGGGTCGAGCTTAAAAACCCCAGCTTAAATATTGGTCTATATACCCAATTATTTACATAGCATATTTGAGCCGCTGTCAAGCCAAAACGATAAGATCACGATGTCTGCAAAAACACAAAATTGTTTGAGCAATAAAAACTACTCGCTCTATGCTCAAAATTTTTGGAGCACTGCTTTGGTTCTCCGCTCGCGAGTGAGTACAAGGAAACGAGAGCGTTTGAAAATATCGCTCGCTTTTCTGAACTCTTTTATAAATAATGAAATAATCGTAGCGCCCGTTACATCGTGCAGAGATTTTTTATGCCAAAGATCAAAAGACTTTTTCTCTTCTCTTGCTGAGTAAATCAACAAATTCTGACATAAATAATTAAACTTGAGAACTACTCGTTTTTCTGTACAACTTTTGGATCTGAAATCGATTAAAATTTTTTGCTGTGTACTTTGTAATTTGACACCTTTATTTGGTGACTGTGTAGAATAGTTGCAAGATACAGCGATAAACTCAGAGTTCTAGCAGAATTTCAAGTTCTGGTATCATTAATTTCTTTAAGAACTGAACTATCGTAGTGTTTTTTCATAATATCAACGAGTACTATTCCGGTCGCTAATAATTTTTGTTTGCTCTTTCTTTTCAGATTGAATGTTAGCACTTATGAAATGTTTTAATTTCAAAATGAGGAACTTATAAATATTTCGGTGGATCAAACAAAGGCGCTTACAAATGAGGGCGAAATCGGTTTGCACTTCAGCTGAAAATAAACATTACGAATTAGGAGCTCAACGTCCCAAAAGCGCGTATTTGGCAAGAAAACGAATTTAATTTAAATTTACTGAAAACTTAAAATTTAGGAAACAAAAATCATTGAAAAACCAAACAAATCAAAATCCAAAAATTCCTCCGCTGCTTCCTTAGTATTTTGGTCCATAGTTAATCTAAAGTAGTGCACGCTTCCAAGAAAGAAAAAAAAAAAAAAACAAAAATCGTAGTGCCGATAAGACAAAACTCTTTACCGGTTTTCACTTTTTGCTAGAGCACCTCTATACGCATTTCACACCTCTACACTCCACTACAACTCTTTAAGGTCACAGATACCACACTTTTATGCAAAAAATTTTGAAACCACAACCACAACAGGAACAACCAGAGCAGCAACCACAACAACTACAACTACAACAACAACAATAAACATCGATCACTTCCGCTGTATAGCCGCTTACCGTCCAAACACAAGAGCAAAAGAGAACCAAAAGAAAGAAAATACTCGGATGCCGGATATAGCATTGTTTTTCTTCTTCTTCTTCTTCTTCTTCAATTTCTCAGTGGCAGCACCTCAAGAGACTTGAGATCTTACTTTAGCTCGATCGAGACGAAATCTTTAACGACTGATTGAGAGAAAAAAGCCCTCTCTATTTTCGAAGTAATATATTGCGCAAGTATTTGTAGAACACACACACACACACATATATACACATACAAAAAATGGGAACAATAAACCATGGTAGCAGTACGCAACGTCTCCTTCGCCATCTACATCCGAGCGTTGCCACTTGTATGCCGCTGCTGCTTTTGGCGCTTATTTGCTCTATGACCCACCCAGCACTGGCTGCCGAAACCACCGATGTTGCGAGTAATGCGAACACATCACCACGTGATCTGAACGATGGTGGTGGTAGTGACACCAGTGAAGCTGCGCCCTATAGTAATGCAACTCGATCGGAGTCTATGTTGACGTGTCAGGATGGTTTACTTCTGAGCGTTTGGTTGCCACAGGATAATGTTTCTACCGGCGATCGTATTGCCAGGGGTCTGGTGTACTTCTTTGTCATGATATATTTGTTCATTGGTGTTTCGATTGTCTCGGATCGCTTTATGGCGGCGATCGAAGTGATCACGTCCCAAGAGAAGGAAGTCATCATTAAGAAGAAGGGCGGAGAGAAGCAAATTGTTGTGGTTCGTGTCTGGAATGAGACGGTTGCCAATTTAACGCTAATGGCTTTGGGTTCGAGTGCACCTGAAATCCTGCTATCTGTCATTGAAATGTTTGCGAAAAATTTTCAAGCCGGCGACTTAGGCCCGGGCACAATTGTGGGTTCAGCAGCCTACAACTTGTTTGTGATTATAGCAATCTGTATTATGGTCATACCAAATGACGAGGTCCGTAAGATCAAGCATTTGCGCGTGTTCTTCGTAACAGCGACTTGGTCTGTATTCGCCTATATCTGGATGTACTTAATATTGGCGCGAATTTCTCCGGGCCGCGTTGAGGTGTGGGAAGGATTGCTTACATTCCTTTTCTTCCCGGCCACAGTACTGACTGCGTACATCGCTGATCGACGGCTGCTAATCTACAAGTATCTTGATAAAAACTATCGTATGAATAAGCGAGGAGTTATTGTCAGTGCCGAGGGCGACGCTGCGCTTGAAATGAATCAACAGGAAGATACCATAAAAACACTCGATGACGCTGGCGGTGGCGAGGCGCGTGATTTTGAAGAGGCGCGACGTGAGTACATTTCAACACTTAAGGATCTGCGCAAGAAGTATCCACAAAGTGACTTGGAGCAGCTAGAAATGATGGCACAGGAACAGCTGATTAATCGCGGTCCCAAATCACGTGCTTTCTATCGGATACAAGCGACCCGCAAGATGATGGGCAGTGGGAACATAATGCGTAAGATACAAGAACGTGCCCAGAGCGATTTGAGTGAAGTGAAGGCTCAGCTACAGCAGGTGGACGTTGATGCCGAGGAGGAGGAGGCAACGCTGCGTGTGTTCTTCGAACCGGGTCATTATACGGTGATGGAAAGTTGCGGTGAATTCGAGGTGCGCGTTGTGAGGCGCGGTGATATCTCGACTTACACGACAGTTGAATATCAGACTGAAGATGGCTCGGCTGAGGCCGGTGCTGACTATATCGGTAAAAAGGGTGTGCTGTCGTTTGCGCCGGGCGTGGATGAACAAAGATTCAAAATCGAGGTAATCGATGATGATGTCTTCGAGCAAGATGAGCATTTCTATATACGTCTAAGTAATCCAACGGAGCCAGCGGTATTGGTGACGCCAAAAGTAGCAACGGTTATGATTCTAGATGATGATCATGCTGGTATTTTTGCATTTGCGCAAAAGGATCATGAAGTGGTCGAATCGATAGGCACATACGATCTGAAGCTTCAACGGTACTCAGGTGCTCGCGGCAAAGTGCTGATATCATATTGGACAGAGGATGGTACGGCAAAGGCTGGCAGAGACTATGAGCCAGCGCAGGGAGAACTGATCTTTGAAAATAACGAATCACAGTAAGTGAAAACTCTTTTTATCATTATTATTCAAAATATATTTCTTATTAATCCGTACAACAAATTTAAAAGCAAAAATTTAGGAAGTATTTGATCCAATTTGAGAAATGATCCACAAAAAGCATTAGCATTCACCTACAGCTTTCGGCTATTTTTGTATAAAATAAGAAAGGTAAAAATATAGTATTCATATAGAACTTGCAGCTCAGAGGCTCCTCTTGAACGCTTTGAACTTGAAAAGTACTTATCTGCTGAACTACAATTTCATTGAACAAGAATGCATAGTATAAAATCTTTTTTCAGGGATATATTATAGTTGCTCTGTTGTAAAATAATTTTTGACTGTTTACTACCTCTAAAATATTTATGCAGTTTGCAGAAGAGAAACATATTTGGCGCAGAAGTCTTAGGACCTATTCTGGCTTAACCCGAAAACGACTTTCAATGTCATCATGATTGAACTAACTATTAAAAATTCTTAACTACTTCAAAATTCCTATCTAAAGCTGAATCATACTTTCATCTTAGAAACTTTTTTTTTTAATATATATATCTTCAGACCTTTCTTAAAGTCACACTTTTGATCATCTCCATTACAATAATATACCAATTGAAATGTAATAGCGATCTACGTAAATGGACCTGATCTTGACAGTGGTAAAAATAGTTTTATAGAGTACAGTGTAAGCAACAAAACAATCCTTTATTCGGACCACAAACAAATCATTTTTGAGAAAATCGATCTTACAATTTTCAAACACATAGAATCTGATTTACCATATCGTCTCAAATCAACGCTGGCACACTCTTGAATGCGATTTTTAAACCAAAACTGAATGAATGTGGCAGGATATGACATAATTCAGCAAAATCACCAATTTCGACACTCAAAGATATTTTCACTCTACTGAAAAATTTAGTTAGGCAATTAAGGAACCTTTAGACAGATTGCATCACATACATATGTAAACAAAACTCCACTCCCAAGAAACCTTTCAAACACGAATGATTGGATAACGCGTATTCGTGAGATCAATGGAACTCAAAGAGTTCATAAGTCATAGGACGCGCAAGTGAGTTCCTGATTAGAAATCAGTTTTTGTGGCTGAACGGATCGACATAATTCTTGGCAGCTCTTGTAGTATTTGATATTCCTCTTTGGAAATTTTAGGAGTGTCATATCTGTAATGAAAGAGAAATTTCCTATTTGGCTATTGCTATATTTCCAAATTTACACGTGAAACTTAGGAGGTTTAATTACTCTTCAAACCCAAAAAAAAAAATAGGAAATTTCTTGTAAAGTTTTCGGGTAAAGCTATACTAGCAGGGTCGTGAGTCGCATTTGCCTGACATTATTTTTTTCATACTTAATAGCAAAATTTGAACTTCAAGGCGATCGAAGTGCGTCCGCAGTAATGTTACATGTTGTATATAATGAAATATATATATATATATATATATATATATATACATAAATATATATGTATTTATGTAGAAAAACAAGCTAAAACGAACGACTAGAATGGTTTTCCCCTTAAAAGCAAACACAACAAATAAGTAAACAAAAACTTAACATAACAAAAAAACAACAACAACAAAAGTACCGCATGTGACATGAGACGAAAACGTGATTTAATACAACAACAGCAATAAGTGAATTATCAAACCAACGCATACACACACACGCACAGTCGCAGAACTGGTGCGACATCGACGCACACGACTATAAAAGCAGGGCGATGAAAATGGAGATTAGACAGCCACAGTCTGGCAGTCGAGGAGAATACACCGACGTTGTGTTAATCGCATGATTATCAGTAATATCGGAAGCTTAAGAAGACGTCCATCAGAGAACTTTACGAAGGTTCTTTGATTTCGTAACCCAAAAGTAGTTATTGGTTTCAAAGTCTGAAATACTCCATGTAGTATTTCGTAGTATCCACTAATATCTTTGCTACTAAAAGCTATTGGTTGTCCAATGACAATCAAGACATCACTCAACTCATCTCAGACTTCAACCAAAACAACCGTTACAGCATAATAACATATTTTCGGCAATGTACATAATATCATAACAGTAAAATTAAAATGAGCATGAAATTGATATTTTGAGCCTCATGTAACTCAAAAACATAACCAATTTGAGCAAATTGGAAATAGTTTTCGAACTCAGCGAATTTGATATATAACACGATCAGAAAATCTTGCGTAAAAGAATTTTTTTTCTTATCGAATTCAAGACTTCTGGCATAATTTTTCGATTCTAGTGCTTGGGTAATTTTACGCCTTAACTTTGGGTGAACTTTCCCTTATAGCCCAAGAGCAAGCTGTAGAAAAGTCGAGTGTGTAAGATTACAGGATGAGATATACGGGAAATACTCGATGCCCGAAAATAACCTAATATCGCCCAATTTTGTTATTTTAATTAAAATTTAATGATTTAAGTCGAAGAGGCCTAACTTTAACATGCACACGTATTGTTGAATCCTGTCCCAAACGTGGTATTGCAGCAGTTTTTTTTGGTCAATTTTCATTGACCGCCAAATAATAGAGTTCCAAGAGCCTTAAAACAATATAAAGGGTTGCCTTGTCGAATCCTGTCTTAAACATGGATTTTCACCCGTTTTTAGCTCCAATTTTTCTTAAATGAGTGGCAAACTCATGTTTGGAACAGGATTCGACCAGGTAACCCCGTATAAACTATTTAGGACCTTCGAGCTTTATTCTTTGGCACAAATTTCAAGCTGTTATCTTCATTAATGAAAATTGACCCAAAAAACTGCTGAAAATTAATGTTTGCGATAGAATTCAACAATGCAACCCCATATATTAAACTTAGGCCTCATCGAGTTCTATCATTTGGCATACATTTCGAGCTGTACTATACTACAGTTTTAATAAAAATAACGAAATTGGTTCGAATTCGGTCATTATCGGGCATCGGGAAGTACTTTAGCAAGGTAACCGTGGTTGGTTAGTTTCACTAAAATGCATTACTATTTTTTCCGTATCCTGTAATCTTATACACTCGACTTTTTCTGCAGCGGGCTCTCCGCCTATTTAGGTTGCTGGACGAGTTGTTTTATTTAATTGGGCTGAATAACTTTGGGAGATTTGTTTTGTCCTTTTATACACATCGATATCCTTTTATACACATTTTCATAGTTTCACATTTCTTTTAGAAATATTTTTTTTTTGAGCGGTTTTTCCTTGGAATTCAAAGTTTTTTTTGCAATTTTTTCTTTAAACTTTTAATTACGCGTTACATGGCTTCAAAAATTTAATTCATTCAAAGCGTGCGAGGCATATCAAAAGTTTAACATTGAAATTAACCTTTTTGTGCCTGGTATTTAATCCTTCTTGCTGCTACTAACGCGCCCGCATGCATTTGCAAATATCCTACGTTTGTTCGTGTAGTTTTATGGTTTTTTTGAAAGGGCCTAAGTTGATCACGCATACTATTCAAACAATAAACTTTTTATTTTTGCTTATCCTGATATTAAATTTCAATTTATTTAAATTTTCAAAAGCGCCAGCTTCAAATTAACGACATTAAAAGTATGACAATGGGACATTACACGTCAAAACGAAAGGAGCTGAAACTTGAGGAATCAATTCATTTTTTTTTTTGTGGGTTACATTTGACTCGGTATTGATGTACCCTAAACCATTTTATGAAAAGTATTACACAAATGACCAACTAACTCCAAACTTCCCAGAAACAACAAAAAAATCACTTCAAAATCAGTTGCGGCAAGCTGCAGCTCCTTTCGTTTTGAGTTTGAATGCTCCCCTCCCCCCCCCCCTTATATAAATCATGTTATGCCATCAGTTACAATTTAATTTTTATTACATTCAATTCTACGAATTCATTTGTAATTGGCGCGCGCGAAGGTGGATTTTTACTTTTCTTTTCATTTTTTGTGTCTTTAATATCTTTCTCTTCGCTAGATTGTTTTGGTTTCATTCCAGTTTTGCACGTTTTTTTTTGTTTTAGTGTTTCTTTGAAACCATAAAATTCCACAAATGTCATGGGAAATTGAATTTTACAAATCGATATCTGATTATGGTATTCGTCCATGAGTGAGCGGTATTGGCAGAAACAAAGTGTGGGAAGGTCGGTAGTACCCGCTTTCTCAACATTTGCAACGTTCATTGACAAGGGAGCACTAGCGTACTTTCGAATCAGGGTATGTGGGTCAATCTGACACCATGTGCTATAAGTATGAGCGTGCAGTTCGCTTGTTTGTTTTAGATTTCTTGCTTTGACTACCACCCTTTTTTGTAAAAAAATACACAAGTGTGAATTTCAGTTGTTTCAATGGCATTGCAAATATTTATTCTATAACTTTAACCACACAAATTTTAGGATTTGTATCAAGTGGAGTTTCTAACCGACCATATACTTAAACTGAAGTGATTCGATTGAGTAAAATGTGCGTTGATGTTTTTTATTGCTTAGTTTATGGATTCAGACATTGAAGATAGGAAAAAAAAACTAAGGAATTTTATGAAAAATATATTAAAATCAAAAAATATCTTTGAACATAACATAGTCATATGGAATGAACATTTTTAACTGAATCCAGATAATAGTTTTAGGTGAATAGATAAGATTTTCGTGTACTAAACAATATCCAATTTTTCGGCACCAGGGCATAATTCTGTGGCAATCCCGCATGAAAGCGCTGGAAACGCTGTGTACTTTTTAAAGAAATCTATCTCACTGAAAATTTTTCAACTTATTTACTTTCACATCAGTTGGCTGTGGCTTTTGACTACAACTGCTACACATCGATCCTTGGCCGTTTGATTATGAAATGATATAGTTGAAAGTAGGCGAATGACATCAATGAACATTTTCGAAAACGTGCAAAGTTACGCTGAAAACGTGTAGAAATTTACAAAAAATAGCGCGTTAAACATTTATGAACTCGAAAACGCTTTTTCATGGATTTTTGCATTTTTTTAGCACGTTTTTATCGTGAGCTTGCGTTGTCGCATGTTTGTGGGAATGGGACGATTGCAATCAGCGCATGTATATTTTGTGTTCTTGTCTTTGCTCCGGAGTTACTCATAGCATTGTCTGTAAGCTGATTCTCTCAGTTTGTAGTACCTCAAGCGTTTCTTCAGAGCTTTCATCCATTCTTTTGCAACGATAAATGAGCTGGGGTGTGACATACCCCATTTGTGATGGCCAGAGTGCTTCTCCGCCAATGAGCTACCTTGGACTAAGCATGCTTACCGTGACAATTGTTGGATGTGTTATCTTCAGCTACTGAGAGTACGATGGCAGATATCCTTCTAAGGAGAAAGGCATCACGTGGGGATGTGTAACACCCAACCTTATTGTTGACGAGTTAAAAAGGGGTTTACGAAGAGAATATGTATATCCTGATTATAGGATATGAAAACGTTTTCTTTACATATTTTCACAGTCCATTGAAGTCTGTGAATTCCATTGGCTATATTTTGTATAAATTTTTCGAATGATTTCTTCAGTTGAACATTGGCTTTATAGAAAAAATATTGAAATTTCACCAATTTGACATCGATATATTAGCAGAATCGATGTCAAATTGGTGAAATTTCAATATTTTTGATCTGTAAACTTTTATGTCTCCTAATTTTTCAGATCAATTTCATTGAGATACCAAGTTAAAGTTTTCAGATTATGCGGGGAACAGCAATTCACATATTTCAAAAAAATGATTGGATTTTTTCGCAGATGTAAAGGAAAACTTAAGAGTATTATGTTATTATTTTTGATATCCTCGAAGTTCCCAAATTCTCAACACTGTACAGTTTCTTTTAAATTTTTGACCGTCGGTTAAAAAATATGCTTTTGTATGATTTTATCTCTAGAATCAACCCTTTATGACAAAATTGAGTTGTTTTTCTTTTCTTATGAATTCTTTCTCTTCCAGACGGTCGTATCCAAAATATATAAATTATTATTTTGTTCGCAAAAAAAAAAATTACACGGTTTCTAAGCGTATCGACGCAATATCTAACTGATTGATCTTTAAATCTCTTAGAGCGGAAATAAAAAGTTACATCAGCTGTATAGATAATCATGAGCCCAATCATCCGAATATCTTCAAAATGAAATGCTTACTTATGAATATGAAAACATGCATATGTATATTCTTTGAAATACGAGCATATATGTGCACTTATATTATATCAACCTTAATTGCAAATATCAAATAAAAATTCACTGACTATGAACATGAAAATCCCACATGATTTTGCTTATCTAAAAAACATGAAAATAAAGAAAAAATGAAAAAACTAAACCATCTTTGGGTATAACAAAGCAATCCAATAACAACAATAAAAGAACACAAAAAGTCACTGTTGTTAACAGCCAGCGAGTGTGCAAATAAATGTCCTGCATCTTAAGGGCCTTTGTGAACATACCATACGATTGGGTATAATAAGTTTAGGGCTGTCATAAAAATTACTGAAACGTACATTGCACACAAAAGTACGTGCAAATAAGAAGATGAAATAAAACATAAAAGAAATCTTGAATGACCCCTACACCCTACCACCAAAGTGATTCTGACGCATGTATGAGCTCATTGGCTTTGGAAAAAAAAGCCATATATGTGGCACTTTTCATGTGGATTAGGCTAAAAATTAGGCTAAATTTCAGTCAATTATATTGAAATTTATTTTCTGACAAAAAAGTAAGCAAAAAAAAAATTTCCTTCTGGGGATTCACGTTTACAGCGTTTAAATAAATTTTGGGCTGTAATTTGACTTCAGTTGGTTTTAATGTTATACCTTGGCACTCGTTCGTGGGCTTTGGTTGTGAACGAACACCTTTTTTTTTTTGAAAAGCTCAAGTAAAAACTAAAAGATTACCACCATTCTCTTTTCTTAGTGGGTTAAGACTTGTGATCTAGCGTTTTGACAAATTGAGTCATAGATATCTTAAAGTTAAGACGAACATAAAGTTTGAGCTGCCTTAAAATATCGCCTGGCTTATATGCATCACTATCCATAAGTACTTGCAATCATTAAATAATTTTTTTTTTTATCTGATTGGCGGTACTGTAACTGCTATCTAACTCAGCTCATTAGTGTCATCAGTTTATAGATCGCAAATTTGGTTTTATGATTCGCATTTTGTTCAACTTCCGATTTTTATTATGATAAGAAAAGTATTGGGGTAAAAAGCATTTGAGATTATGTCTTGGTAATGATGATATCCACACATGAGCAACATTTACGCCTTAGTTTAGGAGCTACAGTGTTCCAAAAATTAATAAATCCCACATAATTTAGTGATATATTGGAATTTTATATATACCATATCTATTTAATCATACATAACTCAGCTTAGAATGTTTCAACGGGACCTTAAATTTACCCCAATAACTTTCGATCAAAATGGCTAAAGTTTTAGGGCAATGTTGCTTATATCGTCCTAAACAAAAATTTATATTGGTATGAGACTATTTATGTCAAAGTTTAGAATTTACAGGGTATCAAATGTCAAAGAAGCTCTTACGTCTATACTATTTATACAAAATTGCTTATATAGAAATGGTTTGTAACGCTTTGGTGCAAAATGCACTGAACCGATTTTAATGATTTCTTTTTTAAAACAACATATATTTGCTAGAACAGGTTATTGTGTACTTATTTTTTAAGTATTTTTTTTTTAGATTAAGTTTTTGCATAACCTTACATAAAAATTGTCGTTGCTTGTGCTGCTTCTTGAATTTTGCTCTATTATTGTTTTTATTTTTATTTTGGTTCTCATTTGTACCGTTTGTATTTGACTTCGAAGTTCAAAGCACTGCTGATGTTGACAAGTAGAAGAGATCAAAAATGGATAATATATAGTTTTAAAATGTATGGTTTCCAGTAATACTTGACACCTTAAACCTCCTAAACTAAGACATAAATTAGTGTTCCATATATTTCTGCTAAATTGTCGAAAGTTCATGCTAATCAGTAAATTTAAAAAGAGGATATTGCCCAGCAGTTTAAGATTACTGCCAACAAAACACGGCCACTTATAAGAAAGACATTCAAAGCGACTGCAGAATGGTTGGATAAATTCATTAAACCCGACGGTACTATTGGATAGTATGAAGATGATTTTGCATTTCCGACATGAAGCCAACCTCCTCATAAGAAATTCAAGGAGAAAAAAAAAACGTTTTCTTTCAATATACAGCAGCGCAATTTTTCACTAAAACGATGTTTTTTTTCTGTTCTACAGTTTCGCTATGGACAAGTTCTACTGTACTTAAAAGAATTATGTGATTTACTTAGCCAGTCCCGGTACTATTTGTTCATAACATTTGATCGTAGATAGCGCGAAGCTAAGGTGTCTTTGTCCAATTTCCTTCTTTGAATTTTTTCATTTCATTCTTGAGGAATTAGCTTACCCTCAGTATTTCAGAGCTTTAATCGATATGCTGTGTTAGTTGGCCATACAGAATGACAATGGCTACT
Organism: Meiosimyza decipiens; assembly: GCA_963680825.1. NCBI lineage: Eukaryota > Metazoa > Arthropoda > Insecta > Diptera > Lauxaniidae > Meiosimyza > Meiosimyza decipiens. The sequence goes on from OY804259.1 coordinate 70,430,680, forward strand.
AAGTAATTTTATGCGAACGGCGGTAAAATGCCGCCTTATGAAGTGAAGTGCAATTTAAATAATCAATACGGAGGTAGCAGGTAGCAAAAACCAAAAGGAAGGAAGCGGAAATAACGCGATAATCAGCAGCCATATTCAATGCCATTTTATAGTTTTCTTTATGGTTTGCTTTATCAAATTACTTGTAGTGCTTGCTGTTAACCTATAGCGACATCAAATATAATTTATTTCATTTAAATATTTTGTTGAATATAAAATTTTGTTCGAGTGCATTAGAGAGAGAGAAATCATTTACAAATAATAAATTATCTTTATGACAGCAGATTTATTGCACTTGGAATAATTTCATGATTTTGTTTCTGTCGCCAAATTGTATTAACGTTGAGAAAGCGCGCAAAAGTCTGAAAGAGTAAAGAGAAATTTTTCCGATTTAGTCGGTGGGAGGGTCATGGTGCTATATGTTAAGGTATTCACATCTTGTTACCTTATTTTATTGCATTATCAATCATATTTTAATAACTTCCCGGAAACAGAGCTTCAAAAATTTGCTTGTATAAAAAGTTACCACACCCACAAGACCGCCCACTTTTACTACTGCTAATCTGTATAGCCAAATGTTTTCACAGCGAGTTTTGTAACATTTATTATACTATATATGTGGCTTTTAAGAAAGCTGCCACGCCTCTTTGTTTCACCTTGGCCACTCATTAGTTAGAGCATGGTTGTTTTAACTGACGTTTGCATTTTGAATCTGACAATATATACTTCAATAACACTAACATCATATCATAGCTTTTGCATGCATTAGAGTTGCCACGCCCTCATGTCGATATTTGCCTTAGTATTTTTATGAAATTTGGTGCCATTACCTTAAGTAGCTCTCGCAGTATTAAGTGATGCTTTTTGAGAGAGAGTTAATGCGCCAACTTGTTGCATTTACTCAGCTTCAGCGTTTTAAAGACTTTGCTTGTAGAGCAGATGGCGTGGCCTCCTTAATATATAAATTATGAATTACTTTCCAGCAATGTTAAAGTTTATATTTTTCTATACCGCCCGCTGCTATGCATTACAAGCGGACGGTCAAAGTCAATGTACTCTGTGTGTAGGGTATAATAAGGGGTTTATAGAACTCATTTTGTTTTTGAAACAAATGACTAAGCATTTGAATGGAAGTGAAAACCATAAATTTTACTCATTTATGCGTCAATTTCGCCTAATGACGTCCACTTTGTCAAAGGAAATAATCCCAATTCTTGAAGCTTTTGTTATCCAATTTAAGTTAGAAAGCAGTAACTGCGGTCTTTTATTAACTTTTTTTTAGTTAGGTCAAATTGAAATGATTTCGAAATTGACAGAGCAAAAAAAACTTAACCCTTGGTTCTTTGGCACTCTTTGTTTTCAAGTTGCTTTGTCTCTTTTGATGACAATTTTGCAAACGTCTGCATAACTGGCGTAAATGAGGTGTAGATATCAAGAGAAAAAGTCCAATATTTTTTTGTTTTTGTTTGAATTTTCTGTTGCTGCGTTTGTAGTGTAAAGTGTTTTTACTTCTTCAGTTTTGCAATTTCCCAGTAGGAAAAAGCAGAAGCAAGAAGTGCTTCTAGAAGGCCTTACTTGGAGAAAGTCTTTTCAAACTTACTTTCTTTTTTATATGAGTAGATCTTCCAACGTAGGCCTGAGATAAATACTCTTCAGATAGGTCATATTTTATCACTTGCGTTAAGAGGCCACCTAAGACTGCTTCTCACAACAAAGGCTTCATCTATCTCTTCTACCAGAAGCCCTTCTAAGCTATATTTCATTAGCAGGCTTTCTTACACCACTTTATATAATTAGGCCTTTTCAACTGCTTTCAAACGTTCCGTATTTTTTTACATGAAATGAAATTGAATATGTAGTTACATCGACACATTCTGAAATTGATATTGATTTCGACCTCTCATGCTGTTTCGGAGAGAGCATATCGTTAATTCTCAATAATTTTTATCACACAATTCCAATAAACCAATTGCGAACTGTAAGAAGATATCATGAAAAGAAAACCGAGCGCACACTTTATAGCTTCTAGTTTAGCTCCTGCTAGCAGGCCTTCTATTGGAATTTATAATGGCAGTTGTAAAAGACTTTTACTAAAAGTTATCATAAGTTAAATTGAAAATCTGAGATATTAAGAAGTCCTTATATAAGCGCTTACAAATGCAGCAATTCTGGCCAACATTTTGACGCTATTGCAGAACTTCTCCGAAATAGGTCTTGCTCAATTGCCTACTGGGTTTATTCTTAATGTGTTACATCATTCATTCCATGTTTATTGTGTGCGTAGAAGTTGAGTTTGTGTTAAAAGCTTCTTGTAATCAAATATTAATAATGGATTGTCCCTAATGTTGACGATGACAATGATGAGGATGTTGCGGGACTTTATTGCATTGCTATACATAAAAAAGAACTTTGCTTTTGATGAGGTATTTCATTTTTTTCTCAAATTAGTCGCACAATTAATTTAAATTTAATTCAATTATTCATGAAAATTAAGAGCAGCTCACGGAAACTTTCTTCTAATGGTACCGCTGTTCAGCAGCTATTTTCATGTTAATCTTAATTTATACTCAAAGTTCTACATCGTTAGCGACTTCGCCTCCTTTGTAACAAATTTTTTATATCATTTTTAAAGTTTTCTATTATGAAATTTTATTTATAACGGGACTGTAAATGGTTTTTTTATAATTTGAAAAACATTAAACAAAAGAAAAAAAGGCAATTTAATGTTACACTCGGCTTATTTTCGGAAGTGAGCGTAGGCATTGAAAAGACTAAGCGTGTGCTTATTGTGCACCAAGGCTTTCGCTTGGTGTAGGTGTTACCATGAGAAATGGGGGGGCTTCGCAGGGATTACTTTTTTTTCGTGTGCATACTTTTCTAAACATGTGGCGTAGCATAAATGAAAGAAAATTGTAATTTAAGTAAAATGAAAACATAGTACTCGTACTTACACTCATTAGATTTCAGGAGATGCCTTTGATTTTAAAATTAAAAAGTAACACGCTTAGATTTAATGAAAATCTTCATAAAAAAATACTCTTAAGTTGCAGATACGGCGGGCAGGAAACCAAATTTAAAAGCGATGAATATATCAACAAAGGTGAAGAACATCATATTTTAACACTTCGACTGAAGCGTTAGAAAAAGTTTTTAATTCCCTATGGAAAAGTTTGATTTTGTGTATTATTAAGACACAGAAACGCTTAATGAAGCGTGTTTTTATGTGAAAATGATTTTTACTTTAAAAGGATGTGATTTTTTAAGAGTGACGTACTTTCCAAAAGAGAATAAACAGCAAATAGTTCAATACGCCTGTGACATTATTCGCCATATTATTCGGAAACTTTTTGAAAAAAGACCCAAAGACTGCGCTATATCCGTGCCAGTTGCGATGTTCTTATGCCCAAAATCATATTCCAATGCTAAATAAAACTATATTATCAACCGAATAAAGCCAAATTTTGCTCATTTCGATGATTTTTTCTATGTTTTATAGCAATTCGAAGCTACGCCGCAACATATTTTCAAAATCTCTTCATCGATTCCGATGATGAAATTCGATCAGATTGTGTACTAAAAAATGGAGAGTCAAAGTTAGATAAAAAATGTTTTTTTTGAATAACTTTTCCGGTGGTACGGTCCAACCAAAAAGTATAAATTTGAATGCTTAATTTCTCAAGAACTACAAGAGGCGTATAAAACTTTGTGAGAAAGTAGAAAACACAATCAAAACCTGCTGGCGAAAATATTGGTAAAATCAATCGCGTGGCGATTCCCGTTAGTATTAAAATCTCAGATTTGAAAAGTACTTCCTAAAGGTACCTAGGAACTAGTTTCCGTGTGTCGGATTAAAAAAAAAAAACATTTGACTTTTTGACCCACCCTAATATATATACTAGTGGTACCCGTGGCTTTGTACGCGAATGTCACGTGAAAGAAACAAACAATAATAAAAACACAGAATTCAAGAAGCAGCATAAACAACGAAAAATTAAAGGAACATTTTTTAAGCCTAAAAAACGAATATTTAACTTTAAAAAACATAAATATAAGTATGCTACAGTATTTTTTAACATAAATATATTATTTAAAAATCAGAAATATCAAAACCAGTTCAGTATATTTTACGCCAAATCGTTACAAACCATTTCCGTACAAATAGCATAGTTATATGTTTTATTTCACTCATTTTTCTGAAGTTTGTGCTGTAATCTCACTGTGAAATATATCTTCAGCCGTAGCGTAAGACCTTCACAAAGCGCTTCAACTTTCTCCAACATATTTTTGTTACCTGGAATAGGTGTTCCAGCCTATGTTGCCAATATGAGTTTGTGTAACCGTGTTTTTTGCTAAGCTGAAACATCCACTTTAATGCTTGTCGACAGCCTTCAGTTGATGATTTGTGCAAAGTATGTCCAACGATCTCCATTTTCAACGCTTAAGTTTGATAAAAATTGTGCCGTATCAGCATTTTAGATGGATCACAAAGTTTTCAAAGCTTAGTGAAAGTATTGTTCTTAAAAAAGCTTGTAAGTCTCGATGCATTTTTGGATGGACTCCATAACTCAATTAAAAAATTTGAGCTTCGTTGTTGCCGACGGCATCAAAGCAGCTATACATTGTAATGACAAGGTGCTTTGCTTGGATACTTCTAGCATGATTGTCTTCATTGCTCCCCTTGTTAGTTATTATGTCATCTTCCGATACGTTTCTCCTTTTATTAATGTTGATTTTGAGGTCTATTTCTTCCGAAATATCTGTAGTCGCAAAATATTGCTTAAATATCGAATTGCTTGGTGGCAACAAACAGATTTTCTCTGCATAAGCGTTGTCTTCCCGATGCTCGTGGAAAATTCAGCGTCTGACGCAAGTGTAATCTAAAGAAGCTTTACTAAGAATAAATTTTTGGCATTAACTCTGGTGAAGTGGCTTTTTGTTAAGCCATTGGATAGGCAATATCCTGATGCTCCTTTGATGTTGAGCCACCCTTTCTTCGAATTTTCTTCATGATTTCTGTGAATCTGTGTTCAGGCAAGTTTGCTGTTCTTTCCAACAGATTATCTCTGGTAGTTAATCAGTTCATGTTTTTGCTCTCTGTCAAAACGTGATTTCAATAATCATGTGGATATTTTATTTTGAATTCATTGTCAGAAAGCCAGAATAAAGCCACCATACCTTGTGAAAAGTAAATAGAATTTTGAAAATTTGTTTATACATTCGAATGAATTTAACATTTTGATTACAGGATTTCCGAAAACTAAAACAAACTATAGATCACACCACCACTCTAATATTTATTTACACATTGTACTCTGATTGACGGTATTGCCCCCTATGTTTATCTCTGAAATGTGAAAATTTGCTTGTTGGCATTCACACCGTACGCTGTCAGCCGTGGCAGTGACTTTTGTGCTCCTCACTGAAAGCAATTTTTCAGCAAAAGTTCGCTCGTAAGTGGCATTAAAATTTTCAATTACAAAAACCAAAAATTAAAAAAACACATTAAAATATATTGAAATTTTCACTGAAAAAAAAAAGATTGAATATTTGCGCCAACGCTAAATGAAAAGAGTGAGAAAAAAATGCTATCAAGCGTTTCATTTTAAGATCAGATAAATTTAGATTTTTTTTTAGTTTTTGTTTTCTTCACATTCGCCTACCTACAGATGCTTAAGCTGCGTTAATTTGTTATTTATATTTATTAATTTCTTTGGTAATTTGATTGCTAATTACCATATATTTTCATAACAATAATGATGTGTTTACAAATGTAATGACCTTAAGAATTAAGGCGAAATGGTAATTGTATTGAATTGCCCATCAAAAATCAACGCCCATTCCCAATTAATGTCAAAAATGAGTTGAAACAACTTCATTACGCCTGTCAAATAATTAGTTTTTGAGAAAATATCAAAACTTAGTGGAATATTTCATTAACATTTCAAATGCATAAAACCAACTCGTGTGAATTTAATTATTTTTTTTTCGTTTTGTCTTTAGACTTCATTAAAATTTTGTATTATTTTTCTATCTCTCTCAATTTAATTTGCGGTTGTATTGCCCAGACGTAACGTTGATGTAGTGGTCCGTTTACTTTCGTATTTGTGAATGTGTCAATTTGTATTTTTATTTTGTAGACGATTTTATTTCTATTTTACTCGTTGTTTTTGTTGGCTTTTCAGCAACTTTTTATTTTAATGCATTTTTTTTATAATTCCTCTACTAATTTTGCTCAGACATTTATTTTGTTTGCTGTAAATATTTAAATGTACATATAATTAAAAATCAAAATTATTGCTGTCAAATGACTGGCGCATTCATCGCTTGGTTAATACAAAATTAATGTTACTCATACGACCCTTATACCCGCCGCGCGACTACATTCACTACAAACTTACGCGTATCTGCTTAAACTACTTTTAGGAGCATTTTTTGTTACCAAAAAGAAATTTTTTTTTTTAAAAAAAGACAACAACATTTTGTATGAAACTTTTTTAAGTTTATACTGTGCTCAATTATGTTTTCTTAACATAAATTCGTTACAACAAAAAGCTATAAGTTCTGCAGAAAATTAAAGTCTAACAAAAATTGTGTCGCTAAAAATGCTTAAGCTTTCACCGAAATCACAAAATTTATTTTTTTCGTTGCAGAAAAATTAATTAATGTTTAATTAAAAAAAAAAAACTCACAAACCAGACAAATATTTCAGCATATAATTTTGTTAAGCGCCCAACCTCAACATCAACAGTCGTCATGACTTCTGCAGTGAAAAGTTATATTTAGCACTGAGAAGATTTTTTCCCCTTTCTGATGTCACACTTTTCTGGCAGGCACTTCTGGCTGCCAGATTACTGCTTGCCCAGTTGGGCATAAGTAGCAAACAACAATTTGAAAGTGTTATTTTTTGTGGTTTATCGCAGCTTCTTAAATGAACGCAATAATTTTATGCTAATATGCGAAGCTTAAATTTAGGTTACTCGGGAATTTGTGCATAATTTTAATGGAAATGTTATTTATCTTAATTTCTTTGCCGTTTGTTTATATGCCCCTTGGAAGATTATAATTCTTCCACATTTATTGCAATAAATTTAAAACTCCTCTTGAAAAGTTATCAAATTTCACTATTAGTAAGCCAACCTTTTGAAAACTCTTCTGAAAGATAAATAACAAAAAAATTGATTGATTTTGATGCATCTCTGTGATTAATTTGCGACTCTTCTATAAGAGATTACATGGCTTATTTCATCTTGCAAGCGATGAACTTATAACTCTCTTGCTTTCGATTTTTATGGATATATGCTATGTATGAGTTACCGACCAAAATAGCTTTTAGGTTAAACTAAGTAGTTAGGCCAAACTAGCCCACTTACCACTTGCCAAACATACAATGAAATTCATAAGTTTTATTGCCTAACTTGCTACACTCTTAGTCTTCACTACCCAGCGGGCAATTGAACAAGACCTTCCACGGAGGAGGCCTGCTAACACTGCTGCGATTGTAAGAGGCCTTCTCAAAAGTAAATTTTCATCCAAATAAAAACATGAGTGCTAATTTTTTTTTTTATTATGATTTTTGTTTTTATTTACAATCTGTCAATATTAACAATAAGTAAATTTTATACGTAGTGAAATTTTAATTAGCAGAATAGTTACACTCCATTGAGTGTATACTTATGAAATGCTTCCCACAGCAGCAGTGCAATAAGGCCTGATATTAGAAGGCAAAGACAAACGACTTCAAGTATTTTTTTATTTCATATATTGCAATGTTTTATGATTCGACATTACTTTTTAGTCATTGGATTGTACTTATACGACATCAAAAATAGATAAATGGTTAGAAGTAAGGAACGGTGTGCATGTTGCTAGGCTGGTCTTCTGTTTCATGACATGTCAAAGTGGTAGAGTGTTGTGTATTCAATGTCAAATTATAAATTAAGAAAACGTCACAAAAAATAAACATTAAAAATATCAAAGCAACGGAGGAGGTGTACCCAAATAAAAAAAAAAACATTTAACTAAGAAAAGTCCCTCGACGTATTAAGATTTAATTTTTTCAAAGTACTTCTGTAACCCCTTCTACGGTAAGCGGTCTTAGAAGGGCTCTTGACGCAAGCGATATAGGAAGACCTGCTTGAAGAGTATTTCTAACAGGCCTGCTAAAGAAGGCCTGTTTTATCGGGACGTTTTATATAAAAAAAGAAGTAAGTTTGAAAGGAGGTGGCAACACCTTAATCTTACCAAGGAAGGCCTGCTAGCTCCTGCCCTCGGCTACTGGGTAGCTACTGTGATTTTGCACTCAGATTTCGTAGCATGCCTTTAGGCATAACGGTAGCTAGTTTGGACTAAAACTACTTTGGCCGGTTACATATGGCAGCATAAACTAACCAAAATATGTGTCTAAAAACCCATAAGAGTTAAAAAGAAACGAGTAATTAGATATATCAAAAGCTGCTTATACGTCAAAAGAAGTAGGGTTGCCAAGTTGAAAAGATGCAATTTCCAGCCTTCTCAAAAAATAAATTATTTTTTCCTCAAATGGTATAAAGTAAATTTTTTTTTGGGAAAAAGTTGATTTTTTTTTTAATTTTTTTTTCTTTAGTTAAAAAATTTATCCGTAATATTTTGAAAACTTAAATTTTGGTGTGAGAAAAAACTTCATGACCCTTTTTTTTGCTCGTTCAACAAAACTTTGAAATCCATGTCACAAAAAACATCGTTCAATTTTCGACTATTTAAGAAGTTTTTGAATTCTTACATGTAATTCCGGGCTGATCACTTGGCAACCCTGATCAGAAGGTATCGAAAAAGTAATTTCGATTAATCTCTGGGTTTTCTACAAAATAGCACAAGCAGTAGCGTAATTAAAAGGAGGGGACGCTAAAGAGACGGTCTCCCCGGGCGCAAAGTCTTGGGGTCGGAAAATTATTCAATTAAATATTTGTAGTGATCAGAACTTGAAAATTATCTTTTATTTGTGACTTAAATTTACTTTAGCTCACATTTGATAATTTTTGTCAAACCAAATTTTCTCATGTGTTTTCTTTTTTAATTCTAAGAATAAATATGTAATCAGAAAGTGTCGGTCGGATCTAGTTTCGGAGATGTAGCTATCGGAAGATGCGGATATAGCTTTTGCAAAAATCGAAATCAGTTGGGAATCTTTCAATTGATATACAAAGTACGGGTGTCAAGCGAAGGACAATCTAATGAGCATTATAATGCTTAGCAAATTATTCATATTTAATCTTCAGTTTTGAAGATATGGCGATATATCTGAAATTTCAACCACTTTTGTTTTAATAAAAGATTTATTTTTTCCAAGAAATGTGTTAAGGATTTATAATTTTTTGAGAAAGCTTAATTTATTTCCTTTGAAATGATGTATCACTTGCTCTAAGTTTTTGTAGGAAAATAAATAAATTCTTTTGAAAACTAAGTATTTATGGACATCAACAGTTACAATAACAACAATTACAAAAACAACACCACCAAAAACCACGTGACTTAAGTGAGCGGTGCTATTTTTGAAAATCCTCTTTTATCTCGAAAAAAATTGGGCAATGGGATTTGAAGTAAACCTGTGCCATAGTTTTTTTAGAAAAATTTTATTTTTCCTAGGAAAATTTCAAAAATTTTTTACCGGTATATAACTAATAATACTTTCATTCAGCACATTTTCAAAAAACTCATATAACATCACTGTTCTTTGTACACTGATTTGACATGATATGGCTAGTAAACATAAAATTTCATAATAACAACTTATCTCCAAAAGTTAGTAGAAGGGGGAGTGAACTTCTACCCGGGCAAAAAAAAAAGTTAAGGTACGCCACAGAGCACTTGCTAGTGGCTTTCAAAAGCAATCACCAACAGCTGTCCCACCTTCTGCAAACTACTACGCTTTAAAGCTCAAATAACAGTCCCACTTTTTCTTGAAGTTATAATTTAAATAAGCTACAAAAACAAACAAAAAGTGGGTATATCCTGATACTATGGCTGCATTCGTTGTTTAATTAAATGCAGTTTAAGTTCATCACCTTATAATTAATTTACATCGAAAAAAAAACAACGTGTTTGCACGCCATAAGCGTGACTGCCTCAACGTTAGAGTTAGAACTGTCGTGTGACGTACGATACGGTAATGGGCGTCATTAGTCCATACATTTACGGTCTTGACGGTACGATTTCTTTTTTTGCTTTTTGTGCTCATTGCTGCTGAAGTCCCTTAGCTACTAAAAAAACACAACCATTTTGTAACTAAATTGATGGATTTATGGTTTCTTATCTTATTTACTGATTCAATTTATTTGTTACGTTTTGTTTTTATGTTTATATTACGTTAGATATCACAGTAATGGATTCATATTATGTTGCACAGTGTAATATTATGTGCAGTGCTGTCGTGTCAAAACAAAAATTTAGTACTTTATTTTAATGTTTAGGTTAGCCACTTACTTTTTGAAAATATGTAGTAGAAAATAAACTGTTGCCGTTGTTCACAGGGTTGATCTAGGAAGTTGAAATTTGAAAATCTCAAAATTTTGACATTTCAGCGCAACAAAGGTCCTAATAAACTATGTATTGGGCGCGCCCAGCGTATCCAAGCAATTCCATGCCTTCCAAAAAAAATATGATTTTTGCCTCAAATGGTAAAAAGTAAATTGTTTTTTTTTTTCGGGAAAAAGTTGATGGTCTTTTATTTCACATTCCAGGCTTGGCCACTTGGAAATCTTGGGTGCGCCATACTAATCTTGTTAATGAAAATAATGAATAAATTTATCAATAGATTCTTAATAGTTTTCGCTGACAAGCTTGCCCATTTACAATTTAACTCAGAGTGTTTTGGAATACAATATCGATTGAGTGGCCTTTTCCATTACATTGACCAGCAGCTCGGGCGATATCGCTGCCATTTCGGCTCGAATGTAGTCTTTGAGCTTTTATATGATCTTTGGCTTGTTGACATAAAGTTTACACTTCAAAAATCTGCACAAAAAAAAAATTATGTAAAATATTTGAGGTTAAATAGTTAATTGTGTCGCTAATAGGCGCAAAAGGACCATGATATTTTCGTCAATATGCACGCTTAGCAATTAGCACAACTGAGCGATTACTTTCAATGTAAAACGTCACAACTTCGGCGCTTTCTTTCAGTGTATATTGATACATAGCTAAAATTGCACCGAGTTTACGTTTCTTAAATATGTTTGATAACATCGATTAGTTGACAAATAAGTATTATAAAGATATTAAATTTTTAACAATCAAATCAACAATAATGAACTAGAGAAATGCTTGTTCTTTAAGATTTTGTGTGGAAGTCCGGAAATTTGACTAATGATATAATGAATACAATCACAGTGTGTACAAAAATCAAACCTAAATGCTGAAGAAATTTCGATTGATATAAATTTAGGGTATTTTGTGGCCGTTGAGCTAGATTCTGGATTAAAATAAAGTTGTTCCTCTTAAAAGTAAAAATTTATTTTTTATCCACACTACCCCTCCAGCACCACTCCTTCACTACTCTATGGAACATTTTAGTGAAATTTTCTGACAAAAGTTAAAATGCTTCATAGCTGGTTTAAGCAATGCTTCTGTAGGGGTAGTGTAGATGAAAAAAATATTAATTTCTTAGGAGGTATATCTTTATCTCTTGACGCCAAATCTCTCAGAATTGAAATAAAACTAGTAAAGGTGTTATCTTCGGCCAGGCCGAAACTCACATACCCTACACTGCATTCAAAGTACTTTTTCAATAAATGTTAAAAAAATGTTGGAGAGGTTGAATAAGTCGAAAATAATGTAAAAAGGTTCAAAAATGTTAAAAAGTGTTGGAAAAAGCTGAAAATGTCAAAATAATATGGAAAATGTTGAAAAAAATAGAATAGAAATGTAAAACACGAAATATGTCACGCCCACTTCTCCAATTCCCCCCACTTTTGCTTCAATAAATGATATTCGTGATTGACATGCAAAAACCAAATTTTAGCACAATAGCTTGTATAGTTTGCGATATGTGCCGTAATTATTCTTAAAATTTAGGGCGGTGACACACCCACTGGTACAATCCAGTCCGATTTTGATCCAAAAATAGCCTTCCATAAACAAACTTCTTACACCAAATTTGAGTATGAATGCTCATTTATTTCGATAGTTATGCCACTTATGGTATTTTAATTGTATGGGAGGTGCCACGCCCACTGTTGCTATTTCGCCAGCTTTTGATTCATATGTACCTAATACTCAGTAAACCACTTACATCAAATTTCAGATCAATTACACCAATAGTTCACTTAAAATAGCACTATCTTAATTTTGTTCTTATCTTCACTAAATCAGCAAGTTTCATCAAAATCGCAGCATCTTTTTTTCAAAATGGACTTGGGTATATTTACATAGAGTATGGGCGGTGGGCGTGGCTGTTAATCAATTTAGCCTATTTTTACATGCTAGCAGCTTGGAAGAAGGTGTTACCTATGTGCCAAATTTCATTGAATTAATTTGCTTAGTTTTTCCGTAAACGTGATATCAACAGGCAGACACACAGACAGACATACAGACAGACAGACAGACAGATAGACAGACAGACAGACAGACAGACAGACAGACAGACAGACAGACAGACAGACAGACAGACAGACAGACAGACAGACAGACAGACAGACAGACAGACAGACAGACAGACAGACAGACAGACAGACAGACAGACAGACAGACAGACAGACAGACAGACAGACAGACAGACAGACAGACAGACAGACAGACAGACAGACAGACAGACAGACAGACAGACAGACAGACAGACAGACAAACAGACAGATAGACAGACAGACAGACAGACAGACAGATAAACAGACAGACAGACAGACAGACAGACAGATAGACAGACGGACATAGCTATATCGACTCAGGTGGTGACGCTGATCAAGAATATATATACTTTTCTATGCCAACCACGCCCCCTTCTATGCGTTACAAACGGAATGGCAAAGAGAATATACCCTCTGTGTAGGGTACAAAAATCTATAAATTTTTAACGTAAAAAATTCCAGTTAATTAACCGTTATCTCAAAATGCTGACGTGCAAGTCAGATATGACCTCAGGGACCCCAAAATATGCTGTGTTAAGATCAGTCAATGTTCATCTAATTTCACTGCACTGTGATTTTGTTGGAAAAATTCAATGAGCTGATAATTAATTTTCAGAAAATATAAATTTTGTCTCAATCAATTAAAACTTACGAGGAAAATTCTTCTACCATTAAATTATCTTAAATTATTTCAGTACCCTCATGAAATCCGAATCGTACTAATTTTTTGCAGGGAACTCAAAAAGTTTAAAAAGTCCTCAAGAAAATCCTTTGTTTTTTTCTTCAATTAAAAGAGCAACTCTCTCACTCACAGGTGATTTCTGCTTTTTATAAAATTCAAGGATGGTAATTTGCAAGTTTTATGATTCTAGTACCTATTATTAAATAATTTTTATCCGAAGACATATAAATCAATAATTGAATTTAAAAAAAGAATGAAACAATTTACTCACAAATTGCAATTGTTTGCAAATTTCTCGCCCTTCTTAAAAGCCCAGCAACAGTCAGCGTTTATGGAATGCGTCTTTGGTTGCATATTTATAATACCCACTAGGAAAATTTATTTGAAAAAATATAGGTGTCATAAGTTAGAAAGTTTAGTGAAATTTTTACCATAAATAATATTATAGTTTCTCCGAAGTCAAAGTAGTGATTCAACAGATAGCAAAAAAGTAGCGACATGAAAACAAATTTTGATGGAACATTTTAAATTTTCTGCAAAATTTGCAAAGGATCATTGAACTTTGTTTCACTTAAATTTTGTATTAATTAATGTGGGACATAGCAACAGCAGCGTTGCTAGGTTGTTTGCGCCAGGCAACACCATTTCAAGGAATTCATAGAATTAAATCATAATTTTGTCATTAAAAAGGGTGACACACGAGTAAGCAAGGAGACGACACCCAATACTGAGAAATTTCTATTTTTTGCTCATCAAATTGAACGCTGCGGCATTAAAAAAACTTCATGAAATTAATATTGAAGGAGAAAGTTGTTGAACAAATTTTTTAAAAAGTTTCTAAAGTTTTTAATTTCCATTTTTACCCAACTCCCGCCCAGGGTGACACCCACACTCCAAGCAACGCCATTGTACACCTTTGTAGTGCCTAAGGCTGTGATTACGTTTTCCAATGTTTTGTTTTTGTTGTTCTGTTGCATTTTTTTCTATGTTATTATTTTGCTTAAGCGTTTTGGCCATTTTAGGTCAAACCAATCAACTGAAATAATGAGATGTTGAGTGCGCAGAAAAAAAAAGTCTTGAAATTAGAAAATAAATATCCTCTATATTCATTTAAAGAAATATTCTTCTGATAATATAAATTTTTCAATTTAAGGTGTGCCTGAAAAATTCAAGAACATACCTTCTTTGGATAAAACACACATTCTTAACAGTTTTATGCCTTTATATATCTACTGTGAATAAAATAGTTATTCAACTCATTGTCTTTACAATTGGCATGTGAATGAGGAAATTAAAAAATAGTCAATCAATTGATTTTTCTTCGATGTGAATTAATCGATTTCTTGTCAGCAATTCGAAATATGACGCAAAAAAGTTTCATATGACCGACCCTGCTGAATGTGTTGTTGAGGGAATGTGATCACTTGTATTGCATTTGTTTAAGCATCTACTACATAAAACTGAATGCAACACATACATATGCTTGTATGTATGTATGTACGTATTAATTACCATTTGTCCTTTATAAGTTTCCAGAAGCTTTATTCGTTCTTACATACATGGATCTCCGTACATCCTTGATTCTTTAACGAAGGTTAGATAGTGTAGTGATTCGGGAGTTAATGAAAAAATGGGTGGGGCAACTCCCATTAAAAAAAACACAACCTTAAAATGATATAACTTGGCACCAATGACAACTACAGCTATGAAATTTGTTATTTGGTGCTATACAGTCCGTGCTAAGCACCTAGCAAAATGTCGGCGGTAGTTACCATTAAAGTAACAATTAAGATTAAGCTAGATTTTAAGTTTGCAAATGCTCTTAAAGGGGCGTGGTACAGCCCTAAATTTTAACTTTTATAACGCCATAGCTCATAAACCGTGCAAAATGATATAATGAAATTCGTACATGAATGCAGATCTTATAAATCGTGAATTTCGCATAGAGTGGGCTGAATTATAAAAGTGGGCGTGGCACTTTTTAACAATTGAAAATTTGGATTTCGTATAACTCCAAATTGGCACATATGATTTTCATAAAAATTTCAGGGATGATACCACTGAAAGTAGTCATGAATACAAGCTTCGTCAATATACTGGAAAATTTCGCTAAAGGGCGTGGCACAGCCTACAATATTAATAAATGTTATAAAAAGAGAAGTAACAACGCAATCGCTATGAAATTTAATATGGCAGTTAAACTTGCTAAGAGGAGTCTTCTTGCAAAATTTTGGCGCAATATATGCAAAATACGTTTAATGCTATAGATACTGTGCTATGAGAGTAATCTTCATAATATTTTGTGTAGAGGTGTCGGTTACTATAAGCTTTGAAATTAAATGAAATTTTACAAGATTTCATCAGTAGGCGTGGCACTTCCCTCATTAACATAAAGTTGTAAGTGCTATTTTAAGTGAACTATTGGAGCAATTGATCTGAAATTTGATGTAAGTGGTTTACTGGGTATTGGGTATATATGAATGAAAGGCCCATACAATTAAAATACCTTAAGTGGCATATCTATCGAAATATATGAGCAATCATACTGAAATTTGATGCAAGTGGTTTGCTTATGGAAATCTATATCTGGATCAAAATCGGACTGGATTGCACTATTGGTTGTGCTGCCGCCCTAAATTTTAATAATAATTACGGCACATATCGTAAACTATACGAGCTATTGTGCTAAAAGCTCTTCAAGAACCCTCATAAGTAGAAATGTAGGGGTGTTAAATCGCATGATCTCGCTGGCAACTTCAGGTCCGTCGGTTCATCAAGAAATTATTCGATTATTACACATACAAATTATCTTTTGATGTTGCATAGATTATGCAACAGAAGCTTAAATGGCTTTCCACGCACAAGCTTTTGGCATTTTCTGAAAAATTTTTGCACTATATATAATATTTTGCTAATTTTCTCCTTGATAGATTGCTTAAATATTTCATAATTCAAATATGAAAATTGTCCACCTTTTAATCGAAATCGTAGCATATAACGTTTGACTTTGATGATATCAGATAATATGCACAACTTAACCCTTCTACGCCAAAGGTCAAATATATTTCGTCAATAAGTATTAAAACTAAGATTCTATGGGCTCTTGATTTATTCGTAAATCAATGCCAACTACAGTGCTGTCACCAATCTCATGTTATTCATTTTACTGGCAATTTCCAACACAATAACTTTTATTTGCATGTCAACTTTGTATGGAAAGTTTTGCAGGAATAGTGATATATCGTGAACGCAGAATATCAATGGCATGTTATTTCGTATATTCTTTTTGCTAACTCTCTTCTAAATAGTTAACAGAAACTTTCTGTTGCCATTACGAATCATCCCAGCAAACATTTGAAAGATTTTCATATTTTCAAGCATTTGGCGAGAAATTTACAATGCCTTTAGAAGAGTCTTATGCGAGCAAAATTTAACGCAATTAAGAAGCAAACCTACAAAGGCTCTTCTGGAAAATAAATATTAACAAATATAAATGGTCTTAAATCATCCAGGTGATTATTTGCGGTCTTTTTTATAAGAATACATTTGCAATTTCATGTTCCATGCGATGAAATTATAACTATTCTAAAAGAGTTAAATTGGCTTTTAAGGCATTTTTTTTAACTACATATGATTTCAATGCATTATGATCCACTTAAAAAGCTTTCTTATGTTTAATATGCGAATCTATCAATTAATATGCGAAACTATCAATATTTAAGAGATTACAAACTCGCGCGCGAATAAAACCAACGTCTCCGCAATTGGCGTATAACTCTACCGGTTTTGGAAATGTTTGCTGGGCTAGTTGAAAAAAAGGTGCCAAGTTCAAACACAATTGCGTTCACATATGCAAGTTCTTTTTAGACACGAATTCATTAACCAACTCATTACGCGCCCTGGAACGCAGCAATAAGACTTTCGCATGCGAATCCATATGACGACGACATTAACAAGGTCAACATTTAAAGCACTAACGCGCACATTAAGGTGCTACAAGCAATATAACCTCAATTTCCGCATATGCTCTATAAGGTATATGCCAAAAAACGTAAGACTGTATGAAGCATAGTGCGTAATACTATCATATGCCCCAATGAAAGGTTTTTTTCGGCGTTCATTGTTAAATCCAAAAATCTTACTCAGCTGCTGTTAATGAGAGAGAGTGGGAGAGGGAGAGTGTTTCCTTGTTTTGTTCATAAAGTTTTTTTAAATGAAGCTACAAAGCAATGACTAACTTAGTGACGGAATTAAACTGATATTATGCAAAGAACTTTTGACGTATGGGTTGTAGGGTATAATGTGTAAAACGTATTGACTTTAATTTGTCATATTTTGACAACAATGTTCACATTTTTTTTTCTCTCTCTCTCTCTTTGGTATGCTACCTTATTATTTCGAATAATAAACTTTGTTGAAATACTCAATGTTATTTTACATCTTAAAATTAGTCGAATTTTTTGTTTTCGTCGCTCGTATATTTTGACAATGTAAATTTCAATCGAGTTGTTTGTTTATTTATACAAAATGCTGTAGCTCACTTATGCTACATTGACGTTAGTGGAGGACCTTGTCCGATGCCTCCTGCTTTTGCATACTTTGTAAATATGTTGTACCTACGTCTGTCTTAACGACAAACTCGTGAAATTCTGTGACTATCGCAAATTTGACTGAATTATTAATTTCATTTTGCTTTTCATATTTTTCAGTTTCTTTGTCAATAAAATCAACATACCCTCCATATACATATTCTTGCATGCAAAAAAAACATTTCTACATAAATATTTCATATATCAGCAAAGTTTTTAAAAATGCTAAATTTGTTAGATTTAAATGGAAATTTTTTTTGCTCAGCTTCACAAATTCCTATTTAAAGAATTTCCTTCATTTTCCTCAAAACTTAAGGTTATGGTGTCCTTATGGACTCCTTTCGAAGCGTTGATATTTTGGAAATAACTTTCCAGGATATTCAAATAAGAGAGCGATTAATTATTTTTTCTGAAATTTCCATATCAGTCATCGTGTAGTATAGAATTACATTGATTTTTCGAGACAGAAGTTTTGAGCGCAAAGTTTTCGATAGAACAAAATTTCTTCGGATCTTCCCCAATATGTCAATTGTGAAGTTGACTTTAGTGCCAAGAGGCTTCTAAGCTGCTACGAAATTGTAGCTATAGCATTTTTTCACAGACTACACTGAAAAAACAATTTTTTTGAATATATCAAGCGTATATTTCATTTTGAGCAAAAAAATATTTATTTAAATCAAACATATTGTATTTGGATCAAGGTAGATTGACCAATTTTATGTTTGACTCAATCAAATATTTAATTGCTCTATATGAATTATACGTTTGATATATTCAAACAAATCGTTTTTTCAGTGTACAAATATCAGTGGCGTCACTCCACCAAAATCTTGGGGGGGAGGCCAGAATCATAATTTCACCACTATTAGATTGGTTTATTGAATTGGTGCATTGAATAATATCTAGTATCAGCCCCACTGAATTGACGCCACTGACACATATGTATCTCTTCTAAGCTGTGTGGTGGCATTATCTTGCTAACTTGTCGTTTTATTGCTTATCATATCTGGACACATTTTGAGATGGCTTCGTAGATATTTTGCGTAAACTACGAGTAACTAAGTACTTAAGTCCAACGTCGCATATATGAGCGCAGATGAAAAATCGCCTTTATTTTCTTTAAAATTTGAGGCTATTTTGTGAAAAAAATGTTAACACACTTATCCTTGTTCATGCTAGACACAACTTTTTTCCTTTTTTTAACCGCATCGAAGTTCCTTTGAGGCGCTCTATGAATTGACCGATTTTTAGGCCTCTCGTAAGAACAGAATTGTTGCTCGGCCAGACCATTCGTCATCGATCGGAACAGGTCATAGTCGGAAGAGATAATGTCTGGGGAACGCGTCTAGTACGGTAGGACCTCCCATGTCAGTGTTTCCAAGTAGGTTCGTATGCCAAGCCAAGTCACACCAAATACACAGTATGAGCTTCAAGGCATAGATTTTTAGCTTGGTTGTCGTTGTTAATGCATACTGCGGCACCTTTACGTTATTTTTGGCTTTGAAATATCTCAGCTTCAACTCGTAAGAGTCCCAATTTCCTTGCTTCTGCATCATTTTCAAATCTCTCAATCAATGTAAAATGACTTGTTGTGTCACGCTCAATTAATCTGCTAATTTTTGTTACGTTTGATATGAATCTTCATACATTAATGCTTCCAATTCTACGCCTACGAACTTTTTTAGCGGTCCGAAAAGCTCTTCGTCTTCCACGTTAAGGCTCACCTTAAGTTGCTAGAATTATTTGACGCACCTCACTTGCAGATTATTCCCAATCGCACAAGAAAATATATATGATGATTATAAAAATTCACAAAAGGCTTGAAAGATGCCTATGCTTACCATGTGACGTTTCTGATCTAACATTTTTGATCAGCTGTTACTGCTGACGCCTTCTATTGGAAAAGTTTTCTGTTTCAAAAAAAAAACATTTGATTTTCCTGAAAGCATAGGAAAATAATTTGCGTTTTGAGTACACATTCATAGCAAAAAACAAGAAGTCACCCCTTAAAACAAGAAAATGTGTGCGTATGTCTGTACATAAGCAAATCTGTAAACCATAAAAGTATGCAACATTATTTTATTATGCGCTGTTGCCTGCGAAAAGCGCGGCGCAGTATTACGGTTTTTATTGTGACAAATCAAATTTTATGTAAATATTAAATAAATCTGCGCAATAAAAACATTTTAGCCCAAAAGTCAAAGCATTAAAAATGCATTGTAACAAAACGGCGTATGTTTACTGGAAAATATGCAAAAAGTTAACTTTGTTTCAAAAGTTGCAAAACAAAACTTATGAAAATCACTATAGGCTATAAAAGTTTGCCAGCTATAGGATATTACCAATTGACTGATTTTTGTTATTTATTTTTATGTTAATGAAACATTCGTTTTATTTTTTCAGAAAGGATATTCAAATTGCCATCATTGAGACGGGCAGTTACGAGAAGGATGTGCTGTTCTATGTAAATATGGGGGAACCCGTAATGGCAGCAGGTAAATAAAACTTTCACATATACATAGGCAAATCGTACATAGTATATTCTTTGAAATACAAAAACAATTACATTTATTAAAATTTTATCATATAAAAATTATTTATGAAGAAGAAAAAGAAAACTTGGATTGACTTAAGTGATGATTTGTATCTTTTTTGTCTTATCTATTTATTTGCTTCTAGTATCTACCACAAATTTCAGTAAAAATTAAATTTTAATAATTAATTTTCATGCATTAAATTCAAAATGAAATGAAATTCAGAGAAAGAAAGAGTATGAATTTCCATTGTTGAAAAATTATGTTTTTTTTTCTCTTGAAAATCACAATACAATCACACAGCATTGAGATAAAAAAATAAAGCATAAAATAAAAATTGAGATAAAGATATGGACGAATTCAAACAAAAAGTGCAAAAATGGAGTTTTAGTTGCCATTTTCAGTTTTTGTTTCGTAGTAACCCATAGCAGCAAAATAAAATGTCAAATATCGCTGAAAGCCTTAAATTATTTTAAGTAACAATTTAACTTAAAATAAAAATTAATAGAAATTATATTTAGGGTGCTTTAAACAAAAACTAATCAACCGAAAATTGTTCAAATAAAGCTGCATTCCTACAGCTCGAATCTGGGTTGCTTCTGAGCAAAGGAAAAAACAGCTAAAAATCCATTAGCAAAACTTTTCGATTCTAAGGACCTGAACTAGGCATTGTGGTGTTGTGGCCTGTCTTAGACAAGGTCATCTATTACAAACAATTGCAGAGGGTTCAAAGGGCAGTTTAAATTTGTATCAGTGTTGCTCTGCAGACTACACCAACTGACGCTTTGGAGGTCCTCTTTCATCTCGTTCCTCTTGACCTGTTAGGTAAACGGATGACAGCTTGTTCTGCCATTAGACTCAGGGAAACTTTTTGCTGGTCCGAGTGTATAATAGGGCACTCAACTATTCTTCATAGCTTGAAGTCTGTACCCTCCAAGCTGGACTATATTGTTTCAGGAATCTCATTCAACAGGGATTACGTAACTCACATTCCATCTAGGGATGATTGGAAGCGAAAACTCCCGGGGAGAAGGGGCCATATTAATTTTTACACCGATGGTTACCAGACCATTGTAGCGTTTTTCAGGTAGAGGTTATAGCAATAGAGGGGCTAGCATACTGGCTAAAGATGAGTGTTGCATCCAAAAAGCATATAAACATTTATTCAGATATTCAGGCAGCTATCAAATCTCTAGAATCAGTCTTCCTAAACTCACTAGTGGCCCAACAATGTCGCTCGTCTCTAAACGAGATGGCTCAACATTTTAACATTCACCTCATCTGGTTGCCTGGGTATAGAAACATTGCAATGCGGATGAATTTGCTAGGCAGAGGACTATTGCACAAATTCCTCAGGACAAGGACGGTGTTGGCATGTCACTTGCTTAAAGAAGAAATGGTAAAAAATGCTAACAAAAGATGGACTCAAGGGTCAACTTGCAACATAACTAGGCAAATCTGGCCGAAATGTGCTACTAAGCTAAGTAGTTAGAGAAATTTTTTTTTTTTGTGTGCAAAACCTTCAAGTTATTCATTATTGAGCTTAGCCACAATTTTGCTGAAAGTCAGCACTTTTTCTTAGCTCTGTGTTGTACATAGCCCCATGATGTTCGCATTGAAAATAATGTCTCTTAAATTTCAAAAAAAATATCAAGTTGACTCTTCAAACTACTTTTATTGCATCATAGCTTATTGAAAAACGTTCAAACTATAATGGTTTTTATGAAATCGAAGCCGAACTTTTTATCAAATAGTGATCTTCTAAAAAAAATTATGGTCTAACATCCAAAAGTATTTTTTCCCCCGCAGGGATAACTTAAACTCAATATTTGTAGGCTTAGCGAAACCAAAGAAAAGTTATATTTAATAACTACTGATAAAACATGCTCAGTTCGGAGGGGGGAATAGGGTTCGAGCACACATTTTTTTTCAATCAAATTTTTAAGAAACATCGCACGAGGAAAAGCGATGCGCAACAAAAAAAAAAAATTCCAAATTGAGAATTTTGGGAACTTCACACTGTCCCTAAAACCGGCCCTAATATCAAATCTGAGATATTTATATTTGTGACGCTGGAAAAAATTTCCCACTGATTCGGTGCGAGGTCCTTCCAAGACCGCGATAGTCCATTTAAGCAAGGCCGCTCCATTCCCACGATAACTAAATGCATAAAATAAAAGGCTCTCAAACTTCACTGTCATACCACGATGGGCCGCCCTTACTTATAGCTAGGCTTTAAGATATTAGATCCATATTAGAACCGCAATTAGATGTTTTGGTTCAGAAGCGGCTCAGAACATAGTTTCAAATCAGTGTAGGAAATTATGCAAGTTGCTCACAATTTGGAGGACCTCGGGCCCTATGTAAGGCTACGGCCTTGATCTGTGCCATTGCATAATATATTTTCTACTAAATGTTAAAAAATCGTAAGTTTTTTGTCACGGATTGATAATTTTTTTGGTGTAAAAGCACGAATCTTAAAGCTCTAAAAAAAACTTTTCCTTGTGGTAGTATTAGCTTGCCGGCGATAAAGCGATATTTGATAATTTAATTTAAAGCTTTTGTTGTTGTATTTTAAAAGTTCCATATATTTTTCGTTAAACGTATTTAATATTATTACTTTGTTTTATTTTTAAATGTCAATTTTTTTTTTTTTTTTTTTTTGATTTGGTACATATGTAGCATTTTATTGTTTCTGACCATCTTTAAGCAGTAGCTAGTAATTGTGGCTAAAATGCTGTGATTGTGATTTTTCTCAATGCTCTTTTTATAGTTTCGTAAACTTTAAACTGAAATTTCAAATTTTGTTTGTATTTTTTATCAAAATTTTAGCGCCACTGTAAGAAAAATGGCTAAAGTAGATATTAACTTCTATATTTTAACTGATTTTAGTGCATAAATGTTGTCCAGTTTGCCTTGCTGCTTACTGTTAGAAGTTTAATCTTTGCGCCGATTACACTCTGCTTGCAATACAAATGAAGCACCTTAAATTTTTCAGATACAGCGGGACTTAAACTGTCCGATTAATTACGCTTAAGCGCTGTCTACGACTATAATGAAGGCTCAGTTTAATTTTTGAGCTATCAGGTTTAATTCACGGCAATCCATACGAAAATTCTGCCGAGTGGTGTTCTTCTTGTTCTTAAAATTATGTTATATCTAGTCAAAATCATTGAACTATTTCGAAAAGAAACTCAAAAAAGTATGCTACACTTTTAACTTAAGGTATGCTTACTTTGAATAGCTTTTAATAGCTAAGAAGGCCAATAGCTGTAGTAGCTTCGTTCTATTATTATTTGACCCACTACCATGTGCAGCTTTTGTGTTTTCAGGATTAAACCTACTGAGGTTTTGGATGTCCGCCATCATATCGTTCCATTTGAGCTATCGAGTAAGCAGTAGCTTATACTTAGACTTAGAGAAATTTTTGCTGATCCAAAGTGAGGAATAAGAAACTTGACATTTTTGAAAACTGTATGCTTTATTCCCTTCAATTAGAGCTTTACTGTTCCAGTGATCTCATTCACAAGTTGTTTTAAGACTCATATTGCATCGAGAAATGATTGAAAGAGAAAACTGCCGTGGAGCAGGGACTGTTTTAACTTCTACAAGAATGCTTCTAAGCTAAATTGTCAGAGCAGTAGTTAAGAGTTTCTTTATGTTACCACAGATCATTAAAGGTAGATTTTGTTTCCAAAAGTGATATAACCTTTTATTCAGATTGTTAGCCTACTATAAAATCTTGGTAAATTCCCTTCGTTACTAAAATGCCGCATATCTCTCAATGAGATGTAAAATTTGGCCATTGAAGCATTGATGGTTATTGCAAAGCTGCTGAACATTTTAGACAGAGGATTACTTTATGAACTCTTCGGAATACAGAAAATGTTGACATGTCAATTGCAAGATGGTGTCAAAAAGCCAAACTGATGTATTTATTATTATCCTTGATGATTTGGTTGACCTTAGCTACACGCACAGCTGTAGGTCAGTAACTGCAAAATCTACGAGAGAGTTTAGTTAAATATCTCGTGGCATCAGAATTTCTCATCAAGTGAGTCCTCTGTTCTTGCACTAACAACCACTCATACTCGCATCGTCTATATTTCATAGCAAAGAGGCAAAGAAACTTTGCATATTCTTTTTTTTGTAAAAAGTTTTTTAAGAAGGACACACTTTTTGATTGAATTGAAAAAAAAACCCTTAGCCCCTTTTTTTGCAAAAAAAAATCATTGTTTTTTTTTTCAGACAAACTTTTCAAGTAAACTGACTAAAACTGTGAACTGTGATATTGAAAATCGATGATCATTAAACCCCTATAATATCTAGTTTCAGCTTGCTAGGCCACTTCTTGAGCTGGGCAATAAATTCTTTCCAAGGGCATTACTTAGCGCTGTGTGGAATGTGCATTCCACATACGTACAGCCAAGGAAGTGAGTGCTCATGAATTATTCTAAGGACTTCTGTATGATCTATTAGATCTGCCAAGCAGGCACAGTTCTTATTTTAGCTCTGGAATTGCTATTTTCTTTTCTGCACCCATTAGTAAAAGGATTTTATTTTTTAAGAATTTTAAAATTATGAAAAAAAATCATTTTCCATTATTTCACATTAGAGAAAAAAAATTTAAAAAAAATTCGTGACCACTCGAAAAGGCTTAGCGAGCCATAAGCTCACCATAGCTTCTGTAGGACAGTCGTTTATTCAGATGGCAGCTTGAGCTAAATTTTTTGTTTTAAATTCTTAGTTTTGTTGTTATATATATATATATATATATATATATATATATATATATATATATATGTATGTAGACTACTTTGCAAATAAGCGGCTTATGGGTAATTTCAAATAAATAATCGTGTGTACTAAATATTCCAAAAAACTATTAGGAAAATTAGAAATTATTCGGAACAATTTCAACCAATTGGAACTATGCATATGTGTACTCTGGGAAAATACTTGTCGCTGGACAATATTGTCCTATGAACATTAGTTCCAGAACTATCAAGGCCTAAGCCTCTGAACTTTTGGCAAATGAAGTTAATTAAAACTCACACAAATATCTTACAAGATCCATTTTAGTGATAAATGATACAAAAATATATGAAATTTTTACTAAAACAAACCCAACATTAAAAATATTTGAATGACTTCAAGGAAAGTCAATTATTCTACTTATTTCAATTTGACTCAATTTTGTTATTTGTTTAATTTTTGTATATGTTAATAATTGATAAAAACATCGAACTCATTTGAAAAGTACGTCGTAGAGCAATTAATTTTTCAAAAAAAAATATTTTAAAACAAAATTCGTTGCGGCTCCAAGATTAAACCTTCATAGAAGATAAAGAATTTATCAGTAGATAACATAACAAAATGTTAAGGAAATCGAAAAGGACGCATAATGAGATAAGAGGTATCATAGAGTGAATTTGCTTTTCCTGTTGTAATTGAAAACTTTTTGAAATTTCCTTATATAATATGTATGCATATAATTGATATTTTTTGGCTTAAAAATGAAACTACTCGTACAAAAGTTAGACGGATTTTCTGAAAATAAGTAGTACAATTGCCAAAGTCACAGTTGACCATGCGACAAAACTGCAAACGTTTTCTAAGTCTAAGTTCCTAACATATGTCCGAACGAAATATGCACCAACTCATAAGAGATAATGTCCCAGTTGTTATTATAAAATATTCGAAATATTGAGCACTTAAATTCTTACTGCTGATCTCAAGTCATTTCACATTTTATTGAATAGGTTACCACAGCAAATAGCAAAACAACATCTATGCAATTTCGATTTTTTGTAATAATTTTAAGTTACATTCATTGGATTTTTTATTATTTTATCTTATTTTATTTTTAAACTAACAATTGCATTTATTATGTAGAACAATAACAATATATATTTACAACACATATTTAACAAACACCCTTGATTTTTGAAAACCCGCAGATAACAATAGCACTAAAAAGGATGCGTTTAAATTTCTGAACAAATTTTTCGGTATGTAATAAGGTTGCGTGTATACTGTCAAAGAAAAAATCATTTATATCCAGCCAACTGGGAACCAATTTCAATAAATATATATATTAAATAAATATTGTTTTGTGTTTGAATTAAATTAAATGAAAAAAAATTTGTTTCCCCTTTCGTTTTTCAACAAAATATTAATAATAATTTTGTTTATAAATTAAAATTTAAAATCAATTTGAAATATTTTCCTATACTTTTACCAATAGCTTTTAAGTTTAAATTTAACTAATCACTACTTGAGTGAATACGTAATTTATTTGAAACTTTCAAACTTAAATTTATTTTCTTACTAAATATTTTCTTCGTATATTCGTGTGATTTGTCCTTTGTGCTATGTCTACGATGTGTGAGTCTTGGTGAATTGTACATTTGGTAATAATTTAGACAAGAGTCGTTCAACAAGGAGGCAATGTTGTCACAAGGGAAAGCAGCATAAGTCATACTTGGCGAAACTTTATTTTACTGTTTTGCCTTGCGACCATAGTTGTGATATTTTTAAGGATATCAATTTCGTATGGTCTACTGCTAGCGGTTTTTAAGTAGTTAAATTGTAACTCTTTTCTAAGAAATTACCAAATGTTTTTTTTCTTCTACTAACAATGATCTGTAATCAGTTTTCTTAAATTTTTACTCTAAACACATACACATGCATCTTTGTGCCAGTCTAAAACACATACATAATAATATATGCACCAATTAAGTATCTTTAAGTTTCCTAACTAGCAATTTTTTTTAACTATTTCCAAGTCAAGCTTTTTCGAAAGATGTTTTCTTTTGCAATGGTAATGTCTTTTAAGAACTGTATTCTTTTTTCGAGAGCAGCGATATCTGAAATCTTCCCACCTGTTGCAATCCCAGGTTGATATGTGTCGCTCAATTTAAAAGTGGTATAGCTACTTATTTTTAAAAAACATTATTTTTTTCAATATGGTATTACATTTAGTCATTATAAAAGTGAAATAACTATAATTAACAATAAATGCTCTAAAGTCTCATAGATGGCATTACTTGTTTACTCATGCTCATATCTACTACATTTATAAAAATGAATTTTGAAATATGTTAGTCTCGCAAAGGCTCGAGAATGGCTCGACCGATTTGAATAATTTTTTTTTGTGTTGGGTTTGTAATTGTTCAAGGAAGGTTTATAGCGAAAAAAATTTGGAAAAATTTGAAAGAAAACTCAGATAAATGCAAAAAACCGAAAATTTTTCAATTTTCTACTTAGTTTTTCAAATTCAAATTTATTTTATTTTTGTGTCAATATATGCTTTGTTATTTATTTTTTTGAATGAACAAATTTTACATTTACTGTCAAAGCATAGGGATAGGGATGGTGATAGGGATAGAGATGGGGATGGGGTTAGGGATACGAATAGTGATAGGGATGAGGATCGGAATAGTTATGGGGGTATGGTTAGGGTTGAGGTAATGATGGGGATAGGGGTCGAGAAAGGGATAGGGACAGGGATATAGATAGGGATAGGGGTAGAGATAGAGATGGGGGTAGAGATAGGGATGAGGATGGGGATAGTTTTGGGGGTATGGTTAGGGTTGAGATAACGATGGGGATAGTGGTGGAGATAGGGAAAGGGATAGGGATGGGGATTGGGATAGAGATAGAGATGAGGAGGAGTATAGTTATGGGATAGGGATTGGGATAGAGATAGGGATGGCAATAGGGATGAGGATGGGGATAGCTATGGAGATATGGTTAGAGTTGAAGTATACTTTTATAAGAACAGAAAAGGCAGCACAACGTCTGCTGGGTACACTAGTTCGTTATAAAAGTTAAGTTATTTCAAATGTAATTTCAAGGACGCATATCCTTCACACAGCATGGCTATCGAAAATTTTCTTTTTTAAAATATTCACTTTCTTGTGTAGTTTATCTTCTCGCGGAGCATTCAATGCACTCCAACATTTTCTCGATTCACGTATTTTCTGCTCTATCGAACGTTTTCACGATGATCTAGGATGCTTCAATTGGTGATTTTTGCAACGTGTGCCCAATTCATTTCCACTTTCGTCCTTTGACTTGAATAGAAATTGAAGCTTGACGGTATCTGCTAAGCAGTTCGATATTGGAAATTACCTAATACCTAATTATATTGCAAAATACCCTCTTAATTCGAATCGCGTCATTAGTATTTTTCGTAAACTCTAAGTAAGCTGTCTAACGCTAACGAAAAGTGGATTTTTCATTTTTATTCACAAAATTTTATTGAAAAACTTTGACTTTTTAGAAATTTTATTAATCAGCAGTGAAGGACATCTTATGTAGGTAGTTTTAGAAAATCAAATTGGAACGTTTTTGCCAGAGCAAAATTACTTACATTGAAGTTTCAGATTTCATTTTGCTATCGCTGCCAGTAAAATATATAACATTCAGTTACTTTCAGATGGAATAGTATGTTTACAAGCACCGCCACGATAGCATTAAATTCATCAACTTAGACAAGATCTAGGAAAAACAATTGCTGCCCACATGAATACCCACAGAATGTTGTTGTCGTTATCTCATCACGTTCACTTAGTCGAAGTGCTGTCTTAAAGTTCGTTTCACAATCGACTCCTACACCAATCAAATACAGCCTGCTTTACATGATCCACGTTTTTTGTTTTTTTGTTTTTTTGTTTTGCTGTTTCCGACCCAATGAACGTTCATCAACTCATTATTGAGGCTTCTTTGCACTCTGCAACACTGATTCACCATTGCGTTACATTGACATGACCAATTCAATTGGTTTTATGTGATGTTTGTTGCCTCCTGAGGTGCTCTATCTTCGCGGTGCGACTTTCCATTGTGTTGGATTTGTTCTCCTTCCGGATTGTAAATGTAGCCTAAGAGCCCATTGTAAAAAAGTCTACTGTATAAGATTACAGAATAAGATATACGAGAAAGATGGTAATGTATTTTGGTGAAAATAACCAGCAAGGGCTACCTTACCAAAGCCTGTCCCTATGCCCGAAAACCAATCAAGATATTAATTTTTTTAATATCTTCGATTTACTTAGAGGTCTTTTATTGAAAATCATCGCAATCGTGCAATTGGAAAATTACAATTTCCGTGCCACCGCGATCTGACAATGGTTTTCAATACAACTCATCAAAATAAATCGAAAATGTTATACAAAAAAAGTTGGTTTTCGAGATATCGACACTTTTTCTCAATAACATAATATGACACTGTTATCGGACAACAACCCAAAATTTTGACATAGGATTTTGTCGTGACCAATGAGACTTTTGTTCAGGGTGCTAAAAACTAGCTCCCTGCACAAAAATATGAGCATTTGATTGAAACCACTTTCCCATACAAATATCGTGGGGTTCTTTGCGAGATTAACAATGAAAAACATCAAATAATGCACTTGCTAGTAGTGGTGGCTACCTTATAAAGTATATATAGGAATCTTCTATATAAACATCAGTTTTTGTCTGTCTGTTTGTTTCTTATGGACCCGAAAACTATCCGGCCGATTTTGATGAAATTTCTACAGTATGTTAGTTTCGATCAGGCGGGTGTCATAGGCTATAAAACTTTTATTTGCATATTTAGGGTGGCCCTCATACAAAAATATTTTATAAATATCATTTTCACGAAGCCCGGCGAATCGATTCACACCGAATTTACACCACTTAGCTTACATATTAAAAAGCATTGATAAGGCAAAACTTTTATTTAGGGTGGCCCTCATACAAAAAATATTTCTTAAATATCATTTTCACAAAGATTGATTAATCGATTCACACCGAACTTACACCACGTAGCTTTTATATTAAAACGCATTTCTTCGGCTAAATATATGTTTAGGGTGGTCCACGTACAAACATTTTTTAAAATAGCATTTTCACAAAAACAACTTAATCGATTCACTTGGAATTTATACCACGTATCTTTTATATAAAGAGGCATAGCGTAGGCTATAAAACTTTTATAAAGGGTGCATATTAAGGGTGGCCCTTATACAAAAATATTTTTAAAATATCATTTTCAACGAAGACCGGTTAATCGACTCACACCGAATTTACACCAGTTAGCTTTCATATTAAAAGGCCTCATACAAAAATATGCTAGAAATATTCATCGATTCGCATGGAACTTATCCATAAGTAATTTATGTCCAGAGGCATAGCTTAGCTACAAAAATTTTATTTAGGATGGCCCTCATACACAAATATTTTTAAAATATCACGAAGACCGGTTAATCGATTCATACCGAATCTACATCATGAACCTTTTACATTATGAGGCATAGCTTAGACTACAAAACTTTTATTTAGGGTGGCCCATGTATATTTTATATTAAGAACGATACTTAAGGCTATAAAACTTTTATTTAGGGTACATATTTAAGGTGGCCCTCATTCAAAAATATTTTAAAAATATAATTTCGACGGCTAATCGATTCACTCCGAATGTACACCACGTAGCTGTTAAATTATAAGGCACAGCACAGTACAAAACTTCTATTTATGGTGGCCTCACACAAAAATATTTTTAAAATAGCGTTTTCACAAAGATCACTTTAAAAATAAGGACGAATATTTCTATATTTTTTGATTTATGTTAATACATTCAAAAAAAAAAAAAATTTTGGAAAACTTTACAATACTCTCACAAAAATCGAGTTCTAGCGTTAAGCCCGCTTCGTATGAACTCCTTACAGCAAAGAAACTATCGATCAATTATGTAAACAATTTTTTTTATGTTATTGCCTTAGCTACATTTAGATAAAAGCCATGGAGAAACCATGTCGTATGAGCAAAATGTACTAAGGAGCGCCGTGCTACAAACTTTAAGGAGCAAAAAGCGTTAATGCTATAATCGTTGATAACACAGGAGTACAATTTGTCATTCTTTTAAGTTGACAAGGAAACAAGTGTTTTAAGAACAAAAACAAAACATATGAAAACTATCGCCAGGACTTAGTTTCGGTGATATACAAATATATAGGGGAGCAACGTGCAATTGAAGTTAAAGATATTGCGTTCAAGATATTTATATAACTTGTGCTAAATATGAGTTGATCTTTTGCATCAGTTGGAATGTATAAATAGTGATTTACGTTCGTGTTTTTCGGAATATCTCAGAAACATATTAACAAAACTTGCGCATAGCGTGGAACAAGAGTTTGCCGGGATGATTTTTGATATATAAAAAGTTTATATACTTTAACTAACAACCAAGCTATGATCGAAGAATTCCGAATTTCAATTTCATCCATATTTTGAAAAAGTGCCTTAGGATAAAAAAATCCAGATTAGACCCAAAGTTTGTGTGACTCATCGAGAAAACATTAAAGCCTCTTATTTTTGAAATACTTTCTTGATTGAAAATAAATACGATTTTTCATTTCCCAGGAAATCTTAGAAGAATTTGATTCGTCCCGTAATGATTTGATTTATACGTGCGTAATTTTTTAATATCGCTTTACTTAAACATTGATATGTCAAAATGTTGGTGTCGATGAAGTCTTTTTTATTCAAATAGATATATTTTAATACTCTGACATCTGCATAATAGATTTGGGGTCAAAATACAAGGAGCGCTTTGTATTTGTTGCATTCTACTTCATAAAAGTTAAGATAAGTGCAAGCAATAGCGCTTTTTCTTCTCTTTTTGACGATAGTACTTCCTTGGTCGATTTCGCCCACATCCAACTTATGGCAGTCCATAGCTTTATTTATCGTGTATTAGTCGAGGAGACAGTGACCAAAAATATACTAAGCTTCTTTCAAACAAGATATGACTGCCTATATCGACCGAAATCTGGATTTTTTGTCAATTAAATAGAAAAATATTTATGGGTTCAAAATTATGAATTTTTGGGCAAACAATTTGTTTTTTCTGTTCAAAATTATTTTTATTGTAAGTCTTAAAAGTATAAAAGTTAGATCAAACCTAGTTCTACGGAAATTTTGTGTTTTGAACTCCTACACAACTTTGAACGCTTGAGTGCTATATTTTCTAATTAAGGCGCACTTTCAAGTTATTGAGCGAAGACGTTCATATCTCAAAAATGTATTACTTCTAAGCCGGTAGAAAAATTTGGGCAAAAGCGTCACTGACTCTGCAATTACTATATAAAATTAATATAATGAATAGTTAGTGCTTAATTGTCTGCTTTAAGTAATGTAGTGTGAGCACTAGATTTTCACGAACACTTAATTTCCTTATTATTTTTTTCCAATTAGAAATCAAAAACAAACTTTTCTGTTTCTGTATGTTTTTCTGTAATATTCGTTAAAATTTATATTCATTTTATGTAATTGCGCTTTTTGTCTCGCTCTCTCTCTCTCTCTCACGTCTGTATTTCAACAAAAAAAAAGTTCTAAGTCAAAGAACATGAAAAGTAACTTTCAGTGTATAACTTGTGAATTCATTTCTCAGACATTTTGTTATCAACTACATGTAAACAAAATATGTATTGATTATTATTCTTTTTTCAATTAAAAGTCTTTTAAAAATAAAATGAAAACATTTAATTTTTTAACTGAAATTTACCATAATTTTTGGAACATTTTCGGACTATGAATGCTTGTATCTCTCGCTCGCTTGTACAATAAAAATTTATTGGGCTTCAACTTCTACTACGACTTTGACAACTCATCCATCTGTATGCGCCACCTACTTCACCACCAACAACAACACTACAACCACAACCACCACAACTACAAATTCTACTACTACTACTACTACTACTACTACTGCAAATTGCATTTCTGTACAAATGTAACGATTAATTTTGAATGATTACTGTGTAAATACCAACTCGCACTCTCGCTCTCGCTATTTGCAAACTACTCGTAAATTGAATTTCAATTCAAAACAAACGAAATTCAAAACTGCAAAAAAATTCAAAATTAATTTGATGCAACAAAATATATATGTCTGTCGTATATATTGAAACAATAATATATATATATATATATATGTCATGGCTTCTCTCTCTATCTATATTCGCCAAAAAAATAAATCAAATTTTGTAAGTAAATTTCATAGAGAGCAATATTTTGTTTTAGTTTATTAAAAGAGATGATAATAATAATGATAATGCTTTAAATTAAATATAATTTAATCAAAATTTAAAAAAATTTCTTGAATACACTTGTTCCGGCAATCCATGACAGTGATCGAGCTCAATATGCAATGTGAAGGTATCTGAACTTGCGAAATGTAGCACAGCGCATCCTAGCTAGGCAGAGAAATGTGGCACAAAAATGTGGCTAAAGTCGAAGAATGTTGAATAAATCGTTTCAACTATCGGTTTATACCTGCGAGCGGTCGCTCAATAGAACGCTACCATTCAAAAATTGTTCAAGATACGACTTTACCGCTTTCACAGGATATTTTTGAAAGTATAAACTATCGAATAAGCCAAAAAAAAAATCGATTTTTTGAAAGTGTCACACTGGTATAGGCCCTTAAGTGTTGAAATCGTCGTGTTGAGAAGTCAAAAGTGTGGAACAAAAATGATTCAATGGAGTCAAAATGTTGGTAAGTTCGAATAACATTGAAAACAATGAAAATGTACAATATTGAAAACGTTTGAAACAGTTTGAAAAGTCGAAATTTAATTCAAAAATCGGTTGATGTCCAAAAATGTGGAAAAAGTAGAAAATGTCAGATGTGTTCAAAAGTCGGGAAATGTAGATCAATTCGAAAAATGTTGAAGTTGGAAAATGCAAAAAGTGTCGCATCATGTTGATAACGTCGAGAAAAATTGAAAATCTCAAAATTATGTTGCAAAATTCGCATGAAGTCGAAAAATGTTGAAAAGCCGTGTTATAATGTTAAAAATGTGAAAAATGTTGAATGTTCAATGTTGTAAATTTTCAAAAAGCAGTAAACTAATGGAAAAGTCGAAAAAAGTAAAAAAATGCCGGAAAAGTCAAAGTAATTGAAAAGTTGCTAAGTTCGAAGAATTTGAGCAGCTCGTTTCGACCTTGAATGCAACGAAATAAGCTGACAAAGTCAAACATATTCGAAAGTTTTGATAAAGTCAAAAGAAATGTTGAAAAAACCGAATAAAATTAAAAAAAA
This sequence comes from Meiosimyza decipiens, assembly GCA_963680825.1. Taxonomy (NCBI): domain Eukaryota; kingdom Metazoa; phylum Arthropoda; class Insecta; order Diptera; family Lauxaniidae; genus Meiosimyza; species Meiosimyza decipiens. The sequence goes on from OY804259.1 coordinate 70,465,212, forward strand.
TAAAGAAATCGGAAGAGTTGAAAAAGTCGATTGAAGTGAAGGAAAATATTGAAAAAGTCGTATGATGTTGAAAATATCGAAAAATGTGAAACAATTCCAAAAATGAGTTGAATAGTCAAATAATGTTGTACAGCCAAATTTTGTTCAAATAGCTAAAGTTTATTGAAAAAGCCGTTAAATGCTGGAAAAGTCGAATGAGGAAATGTGGAAAAAAATTAAAGGTCCAAATAATTCAAAAGATTTTGATAAAGTAAATATTTATATCTTAAAAACTCATCAGAAAAAGTCGAAAAAGTTGAAAAAGTTAGAAAGTCGAATTAAGTCCAAAACATTTTGGAAAAGTAAAAAGTGTTGAAAATGAGCAGCTCTGTCCTGCTTCCGTTTAGGATTTTCTTTGGAAATGAAAATGAAATTTGAATTTTATTTCAGGATCAGACAAATCCGTCTAATTATCAGAACTACAATAGAGTAGCTCAAGTTCGAAGCTCAGAAAAAATCTTCAGCAAATTCCGATCATTAGTTTTAGATACTCTTAGCTCTTAGCTATTGATACTGTGAACTTCAAACTTCAGCTCCACTTCCAAACTAAATCGAATTGTTGAAAATGTCGAAAAATGTGGTGTAACTCAAAATATGTTGAAAGTCTTGATGTCAGAGAATGTCGAAAAAAGTTTAAAATGCTGGGAAATGGCGAAAAACAGTGCCATAAAAATTTCTAAGGGTTTGAAATGTAACACCAGCTGAAAGCTAAAAAAAATCAGAGACTCACGGATTCCAATCATTTCTTATCTTTTTTTTTCTTTACCTGCTCGCACATCAAAGACTGCTATCTATATAAAACAATATTTTATCAGACAACTTGTCACGTGTCATTATTTTTGAAAAGGGACACAACACTTCGACCATGAGGCAAATTTAATTTTTGCCAATAAACTTGGAGTCAACATTTAGATGCCACATCAGATTTTTATATTTACTTGTGAGGAAAGTGGATGCTGTAGCATTGCATACTTTTTAGGGCTCATACATTATATCACTGCCAATAGATTTCGGAACAAGTGTTACAAATGTGTTCAAATTTGTTGATTTCTTTTAATTTTCAGTAGCTCTGTTTGTAATGATTTAAATTTAACTATTTGTGTTATGTAATTTCGTATTATTTTTTTTAATATTCCTTATATCATCAGTATTCCTTCTATAGTTAGGCTTAATTGATCAAAGGGAGGGGGGGGGGGGGGGGGGTAGTTCAAAAATGAAAAAAAAATTTACCCAAACATTACACTGCATATGAACGTTTGCTTATCATAAAATTTGCTGCTGCTCATGTAATGACTTTTGCTTAATCATACATATGAATATATGTACAATCATAAACAGGGATTTAAAATTTTATACATCAAAAACCTTATTTTCATACGAGGGCTGTATTATACACATGATTTATTTTTTTCATAACTGATACATAAACGCATGCTCATTTCATCATTTATTCATAATGCGCATATGGCTTTAAGATTGTGACGTCATTGCGTCTGCGCAATTATGTTTGCCAATTTTATATTGAACTTAAGACATAAAGCTCGTTTGATTTTGTCTAACATTAATTTTATTCACATTGCTTTTTATTTTGTTTGTTTTTAAATTAAGTGCATTTTTTGTTGAATTTTTTTCTTTTTTTTAAATAAAAAAAAATTATTAAATAAACTAAATAACTTAATAAAATAATGACATATTAAATATTAATGTTAAAAACATTTGTTACTGCAGTTAAATTATGTGCTATAATTTTAATAATCTTCTGCAATTTTTTTCCAATTCACGCTGACGTCTTGTAAAGATGACGAATTGGCAGGACTCATTCAGACGGCCGAGTCCAAGGCGCCTGAGGATTTGACAGAAGAAGATAAAATGGCATTGCTTGGACGTCCAAAGACTGGTGATGTTGTACGCGCACAATTGCGAATTAAAGAAAGTAAAGAATTTAAGGTGAGTTCCCAGTTGATTGATATTGACATTCTAGAAAGACAAAACAAACTTTTTATTAATGTTTTTGGGATGTCTTTTCTTTCGTGAAAGTGAAACAGTGACTAGCTAGCAATAATCTTCCTCTAGAAATGTTCACTTATGTTCTTTACAATGACATGCTCTCTTCCATTGATATAGCGACTACTTTGCTCCTTGCAAAGAAGAAATTCACTTAAGTTGTATGAATTCAAAATATCTTAGTTTTAATATATAATATCTTGGTTAAAAAAAATAGCGCAATAAGTAGTTAGTATAAATTGAATTTAGTATAATTGATAAGCGCAAGGTCAACACATATGGGTTTTGCTATTTATTCAATAAAAAAATGCTTAAGAGTTTCACTAAAATTGAGTCTTTAACTTCAAATTATTTAGCAACGACAAAAGAATTTGGCAATGAAATCATCATAACGAGCACTCGCAAATATAATTAAACGTTAATCATACGTACCGTTGACCAAAATAAACTATTTCATTGTTCATATGATTTTGTGATATAAAAACCACTCAATACAATGCGTGTGTGTATTTTTTCCATTCATGGCATAAGCCAGACTGTTCCACATCTAATTTCCCATTTGACCTGCTTAATTGCCTTCCGAAAATTCCTTTTATTTAAGCCAATATTCAATGACAATATTATAAAAATAAAAACACACTATTTACAGCACAAGGACCCACCCAGTAATATTTGCTCTTTTGATTTACTCTACCATATGTAGATATGTAAACAAATAAATGCAAGCATTTAACACACATTAATGTATGCATGTGTACATGCCTTCATTTCATTAACTCCAACGTGAACACACACACACACACTGAAACAACGCTAGCACTAACTACATGCAAACATGTTAATAAAATCATTTCATTAATGTACTCGTGCTCATACTTTAATAAAGCCTCGAGTGTGTACGATGAATTCCTTCACAACCATCCGGTTACTGTCACTTTCAGTAAAGACAAAAGCAAAAACAAAAAAACCAAAAACTACATCAACAACAACCACAACCACAATAGCAAGAGCAGTTACAATAACCGATTTTCCAATGTCAAAAGCAACGTGCTGTATTGTTTACTGGGTTATATTGATGGTAAACCAAAAATGCGAAGTGGAACTTCGTAAGGGTGGTATGATAAATACAATATTTGCAATGATTTTGTTAGCACCAAAGAAAGAATTATATGTATTTTTGTTCGACTTGTTGTGCAACATGCTCTAATTCTTGATTATTTGATTTTCGGAGAGATATTTACGTATTCAAAATTGGACTCCATTAGACAAAGGCACTGAGGTTACGCTTAAGCCACACATTACTTAATTATATTTCCCATTCTTTTGATACGATTTTTCAATTGAATTTTTTTACAATGCAGCAAAGTGGCACTCTCTCTCGTCATCTTCCATCAATATTTAAAAATTATGCAATTTTTAAAATTAACTATCATTTTTTACACCACCCTAGTAGTCCTGCAGTCTGCTTGTGACATCAGCTTACACCACAACGAACGTAAAGTATAAACTTATGATGACACTCGGGCGTCAGTTGTCTAATGCCTCAAGTGACACTTCTAGAGTGACGTTGCCTCCGTTGTCTCTCCATAATGTACTACAAGTGCTCGTGCACAATGAAGATGATATCTTTATTGTTAGTCTTTTGTATTTGCCGTTATTTTTGTTGCTGTTGCTGTTGCTGTTGTTTTCATAGTTGTCTACTGCCTATTGTTATCGTTGTTGACTGTTGTCTGTTGCCTATTGTTGTTGTCAGTTGCACGTTTGCAGGTGACGATGGCGTGCTATTCGTTTATGTTCGCAATTATAGCCTACCCTCTTTAGAGTTTAATTTTTTAATGAATGCTCTCGGAGTAGGAGCATGGCATAGCACTTGGGTTCGTGACACTCTGTTTTTTTTGGACGAAACAAATTCATTACAAACACATCATAGTTTTAAATTAATTTTTAATTTGATTCACTTTGTCAATGGCAGTAAAATCTCTAAGTGTTGGCATCATTCGGTTATGACTATTCAAATGGCATGGCACGACGACGTTATTGTTATACCGTGCAATCAAATATTATGGGCATGAGGTATTTGATGTGTGAAACACTTTACGTTCGAGTATGAGAAAAAAAAATATCTATACTGGAGATAATTAGCGTAAGATAACCCCTGCAGTCTTCCTAATTATTACGTTGTTGTTACATTTTAGACTTTCATCGAATAATTTTAACACTTTACAATATTCATCTGATTTTTCAAGATTTTTCGACTTTGTCAACATTTTTGATGTTTTTCAACATTTTTCAACTGTTTCAACATTTTTCGAGAGTTTCAGTATCAGAATGATTTCAGAATGATTTAATACTCTTCGAGTTCTTCAAAAATTTTTCGATTTTGTCCACATACATGCATCGAGATTTCCAACATATTTTGGCATTTCAACATCATTTGACTTTGTTCAAAATATTCGGCTTTTTTAACATTTTTTTATCTCTTTGACGCTGTTCAAGATTTTCCAAATGTTGCCATATTTTTCGACGATGATCACCATTCTCGACTTTTCCAAAATATTTTGACTTCCTCAATACTTTTCGACTTTGCCAACCTTTTTGGGCTTTATTGTCATTCTTCGACTTTGCCAACACTCTTAAAATTTTACATCATTTTGCAAGATTTTTCGTCCATTTTTCCACAGTTCTTACATTTTTCGACCATTTCAACATTTTTTGACTTTTCCAACATTTTTGGACTTTTCCAACATTTTTCGACTTTTTCAACATTCTTCGAATTATTCAACATATATTTTCCAACATTTTTTGTGATATATTTCGAATTTTCCAACATATTTAAGGTTTTTCTACATTTATTGCCAATACGTCAAACTTTTCAGCTTTTTTTAAGGTTTTTCAGTTTTTCAACAATTTTCAACGTTTTTCGATAGTTTCAACATTTTTTAACGGTTTCAACATTTTACGAGATTTTCAACATATTTCGACTTTTTAACTTTATATAAATTTGCTAAGAATTTCGGTTACATCAATTTCTTTTGAATCTTTTAATATTTTAAGATTTTGTCAACATTTCTCGACTTTGACAACATTATTAAAGTGTCAACACTTTTTCACTCGATTTTATTCGAACATTATTTGTCCTATTCGACGTTGCTCAAGACTTCCCAAATTATGTTATATTTTCGATACTGTTGAATATTCTTCGAATTTTTCAACTTATTTCAACTCTTTACCAACATCACAAAGATCTTTTCAACATTTTTCGATTTATTCAACATTTTTCATCAAATTTTTCGGCTTATATCAATTTGTATGACATTTTTCAAGTATCTTGATTTATATTTACATTTCTTGTTTCACTACTGCTACATTTTTTTCTACACTAACATAACGAAACATCATTCAGTTCGCACATTTTACGAGTACTTGCACTCACCCATTATTTTTTATACAATTCATTTTGAAGAAGAAATAATATTTATCTTATTACGTTCTCCACAGATAATCGGTGATGGAATATCATCTGAAATAATGCTATGTATAGCTTCAGTCTAAGAAAAATTAAAAACGGTTATGTTTGATTAAAAGCATAATATCAAGGCATATGAGTTTGAACTTTTCTCTTACAGAAGTCCGGGCAAACAGTTGAAACAATAATTTTCCTAAATGAAAAAGTTTTTTGTCCAGATTGATTAAAGTTTTTCTCTTGGAAGAAATACAAAGATTTCAAATCTAACTGTACAAAATAAACAAGAAACTAGATTTTTTTAGTACACTTTAACAGCAAATTAAGCCTTCCATCAGTTCAGAAAATACTGTTAGATTATAAGTTTTTATTACGTTACATCTAGGCCTAAGACAAAAATAGTACTTTGCCATAAGTACGCTTTTTAAAGAGAAACTTTAAAAATTAGTCCTCTATTCCTCTTCCCGCATAAATATGCAAAAATAAATTTTGTTACACAGTGTTAATTATTGTTTTGCCCCTGGTGCTATACCATTAATATTCAATAGTAACATTAAATAACTAACATTTTACAGAACACTGTGGATAAACTTGTGCAAAGAGCAAATGCATCCCTGCTGATTGGAACATCATCGTGGAAGGAACAATTCACGGACGCGCTTACCGTAAACGCTGGTTAGTTAAAAACTTCCAATTATTTGAATGATGGCATACGACATAATCAAACTCTTTAACAGGTGATGAAGATGGCGAAGGTGGTGAAGATGAGTCAGTGTCACCCAGTTGCGCCGATTATATGATGCATTTTCTAACGTTATTTTGGAAAATTCTATTTGCATTCATCCCACCAACAGGTGAGTACAACAACAACAACTGTTATCCTTTTACTTTTGCTTATTCATTCGCGATAATTTATTCATTCGTTCACACTCTCGATAAAGATCGGAGCAAACAAAGCGAATAAACGAAACTTTGCCAACTGTTCCAACCACTTGTCAATGGCAATTAGGGTGGGATTGCTACCACATGTGCACCTTAAATCTGGTGCACATTTACAATTTAAAATCCTGCCATTCTTCATAAAACTCAAATGGTCGGTGGGTCGGTCGGTCGGTTGGTTGGCACACAAATTCTGGGTTGTGAGCAACACGTGTGGTGTTTTCTTTTATTCTTTTGTTGAGCAAATGCATTGTTCATGATGATTAATTCATATCACAGTCATAACAAGCATTTGACATTGCTGGCATGACTTAGCGTGTCCGTCTGCTTCGTTTTGTTCTCTTTGTATCAGCATTAAATAGCACTTTTGATTTGAAATAAAAAGGATTGTTTTTGAATAAAATTCTATGCAGAGAACAGCCATTTGGCACAGATTGACCAAGACTTTAGTATGATGTAGCTTAAGTCTTTCTGATAAAAAGTCCATAGGATCAAAAGAGCATTGATTCCCAATTTAAAGTTATAGAATGCCAGATGTTAAGGAATCTTTTTTAAATTAAATATATAGTAAGCAAATGCTATTTTTGATCTCTCATATCTTTTAAAGTTGGACTTATGCTTATATCTGTGGCACTAAGGCAAAACGATCTAACTCCGTTTTTATCGATTTTGAGATCTTAATGTTTAAAGTTTCAAATCAACTGGCTTTTCCGCAAATAATGGAGGTAAATGGTAAAGAAGTTCTGTAATTAATAAATCAGAAATGGAGTTAGCTCGTTTTGCTTTAGAGCCACATATATAGACTATTAATCTGATGAAAGCCATTTTTCAGACAAACACGGTGGACTACTTTTCAAAAGTAACACCGTGAAGTGTTTTTCCAGCATGATTAAAAACTTTTACTTTGCACAAAAAGTCGTAATTACATATTATTAAAAGTGTTCCAAAAAGTGTCATAAATAAATCTCAAACTGACTTTAAATAAGTTTTCAAAAACACGCTCATTTTTAACTTCCCAAAAATCTTAAGACATTTATGGGTTAATAAAAGTGGAAATATTTATGGCCTTAAGGTATAGCATTTTTGTACTAATTTTCAAAGAGCTAAGGCGACTATTAAACTTTGCTTAATAGGGATGTCTTATCTTTGGGTATTCACTAAACATAGTTTTTAATATTTTGCATTTTTTTAATTTCAGATATTGCCGGCGGATATTTATGTTTCTTTGTATCGATTTTTACCATCGGTATAGTAACAGCGGTAATCGGAGATGTAGCATCTCACTTTGGCTGCACATTAGGTATTAAAGACGCAGTCACTGCCATTGTGTTCGTAGCGCTTGGCACCAGTATTCCAGGTAAGTTAAGTTTTAGGTTGTCTTGATTGATTTGGAAATCCGAAAGTTCAATTTGTTATGAAATTCAAAATATTGCAAAGCTCTATTGCCCAACATCGTGCGTACTTATGATATTTTCGATGTTGTTTTTATTGCCCATTTGAGCAGTAAATCGTCCATTAGCATAATTATATCATAACAGCCGATTGATGCTGCCTCGATCAGCTTTGAGGAGTGAGTGAACAGAACGGCACATGTCCAGTTCTAAAAACTGTTAACTGAACTGATCACATTAGCTTACCATGATTACTACTGTTCACGCTAATATTTTAACTCATTCAGACCCAAAAAAAAATATTTTAAAAATGTTTAATATTTGAAGAGAAAAAATAAAAATGTGCCCTTTTGTAGGAACCAAAAGGACATGTGCCTTTTTGTTTAAACCCTTAATGAACATGTGTCTTTTTGCTAAATCTTTTAATGAACATGTGCTTTTTTCTAAGCTTTTAAATGGACATGTGCTTTTTTGTTAAACTCTTTAATGGAGCAGTTTTTTAGCTACAGCCTTTCTTTGGCTTCAAAAATTATTTCGTTTATAGTTTTACCTTATATTTTTTTATGATTTTTTGTTATACGAGTATATAAACCGCACAAGAACCGTGATGCGTTCCTCTCAAGAACGTTACGCGAACCAGCAAAAAAAAACTCTCTTACATTTGTACCATGTGCCGCTTTGAACATCCATTGTTGAGCACACACTTTTTTAAATTAAATACGTCGTCTCCTTTTGAAAATCAACACTCATAATTGGTTAAAAAATATAAATATACGCCGGACATGTGCAGTTTTGCAGGAGAACCTTCACTTTGCTGTCTTTTGCTTTTTTGAAGTGCCTGAGATTGGAATTATTTGAAGATTTGTATAATGGACATAACTCCATCAAAAAACTCAAAACGAATGACCATGGACATGTGCTGCTCTGTTCGCTCTCTCCTCATTAAAAGTGACCAATAGTGCAAAAATAGACGTACTGTAGAGAGAGCTCATTCACAAGCCATAAGAAACTAATAAGTTTTCAATGCAATTTTCTATGGTAACTGCAGGATAAGACTAACAAACATTTCAAATAGTCTTACATTTTTACAACTTTTCGAGTTATTTAACTTTTATTTTCTGCACACAGATACTTTTGCTAGTAAAGTTGCTGCTATTCAGGACAAATATGCCGACGCCAGTGTTGGCAATGTAACTGGCAGCAATGCGGTCAATGTCTTCCTTGGTATTGGTATTGCGTGGACAGTTGCAGCTATCTATCATGAGGCACATGGGCGTCCATTTTTGGTGGAACCGGGAGCGTAAGATAATTAAAATTGATCTAAGTAGAGATTTATATTTTCCTTATTTTTTATTTTTGTTTTTTCTTCTGCCAAACAGTTTAGCATTTTCGGTGACGCTGTTCTGTTCAGAAGCCATGATTGCAATTGCTGTGCTAATGTTGCGTCGTTCTAAAAAAGTCGGTGGTGAATTGGGTGGGCCAAAGGTTTATAAATGGTGGAGTGCAGGTCTATTATTTTCACTATGGATTATCTATCTGGTCGTGAGCAGTCTGGAGGCATACGATATAATACAAGGCTTCTAAAGCAAAATATTCGCATGCAAATTAAAAAAAAAAAAAACAGCAAAATACATACACACATACTACCACACAGTCAACTTAAAGCAAAAATATAGAAATGCAAATGCAAATCCGTTATATGATACACACATTCACATAAACATACACATACATACACAAGCAATATAAAATTGAGAAAAATTAAAAATTATTAGATATATGACAATGGAAATACTATAAATAAAAACAAAAACATAAACATACATACATACATAAATAAATATATATATATATATTATAAATAGATAATGCTACAAAAAAAAGCAACAGTTTGGAAGCTACAAAGAAAAAATTATAAAAAAAACAAGACAATTTTTAACACCAATTAATTTATTACTTTACCTACTCCGTGAAGATCCATTGTATTGTAGTTAAATCATTATGAATTACCTATATATATAGAAGAAAAAACAAAAACAAAAACAAAAGCTAAAACAAAAACAAAAGCAAAAACAAAACAAACAATACAACAAAGAAGAAAAAACTGTATTATTAAATTTATTTTATTATGTAAAAATTAATGACACTTAAACTACTTAATTACTTACGAGTACTTTCTTATCATTAAATAATTATTGTTAATTTAAGTAATGTAAATTTTTCTGTTATTGTTGTATTTTATGTTAATAAATTATTGTAAAATAAATAATTATTTTTGTTAAATTTTATGTTTTATTTTTACTATTTTATAGATAGGGCATTTTCAACTCCCCTCTAAAGTGTAAGCGTCGTAAAGTATGAGGGCGTAGTAGCATGTGCTACGAATTTATTTTTCATGAAAATGCGCAAACGTTATTAGTTTTTTTTGTTTTGCCTCATAACTAACATTCAAATTTTTGCATGAAAAATATTACTAAAGTTAAGAAACTGTTCGCTACTTAATTTGGTAACAACGTTATAAACTCGTGCAAATTGAGCATGTTTACAACATTTAAATCAGTTTCATCGACCAATTAGGCCATGCTAACGTAATTACAAACGTCATTGAATTTTCAGTGTTCGATAAAAATTTTTATGCAAGGTACGCTACCAGAAGCAGTGCGTTGTACAGAGTCAAGTGTTGAGTAACTTGTAATTTTGCAATACAACACAATTTTGTATTGTAATGTAGAGTAGCTATGTCCAATGCAGAGTTTCTTTAATATTAAATGACATAAAACGATGTTAGGTTTTGACTGAAGTGGAATGATCGTGAGAGGACTCAGTTAACAGTGAAAACTTAGAATTTCAAAAATAATGAAAGGATACTAATAATTGCAGTATTTTATTCATCTTAATTAGGGTTGTAACCTATACCGATACAATTATCGATATATCGGCTTTTTTCCAATATATCGAAATCGGCGATATTATTTACGATATACCGATACACACAAAAAAAATTGTTCCTTTATCTTGTGTCCCCAAGAGTCAAAACTAATTAAAAACACTTATCAGCACTACTACTTTTTTCACAATATGTACCATACCAACTGGATAAAGGAATTGTTCAGAAAAAAAAACCTTCAAATCATGGTACAATTTTTATGGTAGCAGCGATTCTAAGTGATATTTCTTCTTCTTTATTTTAATTTCTACTTTACCTGTCAAAATTAAGTAAGATAAGATATCGACATTTTCAAATTACATGCTCATAATTAAAAGCGCGCTCTGTTAGAGTTTTTGCGTTAACTTTTCATAAAATGATAATAATTTTTATTTATCACTAAACTGTTTCTTTTAAGTGAAACAGTCAAGTTTCACATTAAGCGTGCGCGTTAGTGCAACTTAAAATTAGGTTTTTTCGCATGTGGATGCGATGTAGTTGACTTTTCATAAATATCGAATAATTCGATATCTTCGATAGATTTTTATGAATATCAGTTACGATATCGTATGGGCCAAAATGCGTATCGTACTTTTTTCGAATTTTTGGTCCTCTAATCCTTGTTGAATAATATCCAGATGTGACATTTCAAATAACTACAGCTTAATTTATGCATAAAATCAAATATATATAAAAATTATTGTGCTTAAATTTTTCAAAATTATTTTTGAAAAATATGGAAAAAAAATTATATTAAAAATATTTTTTATGACCGTCAATAACAACGTTACCAAAACTTTGCTGGAATATAAAATGTGAAAAGTTATTTTGGTATTTTGAAAAAAATAAATAAATCAAACAAAAAACGTTTTCCAATTTTGTAGGGTATTGCACAAAAAAAAATTGGAAAACTTTTCAACACAAAAATATTTTTTTTTTTGAAAATTCAGAAAAAAAAACTTATGGAGATCTCATTTTGTATTTGATAATTTTTTTAAATATGAATAAAAAATATTTTAAAAATTATTTCTGATATTTTTTAAAAATTTTGAAAATTTGTAGTGCAACAATGACTTGACTTTTGCTGAAATGTTTTTTGTTAAATCATCAACAAGTCAAATACAACCCATCCTATTGCTTCAAATCCTTTCGTTTTGGCAAACAATGCCCCATACATACGCCTGAATTGTATGATTTAAGTAATATAAGCTGTTTGTTTTTTTAAAAATGTAATATATTTTCATATGTGTAATAAAAAAAGTTCAAAAGTATATGTATATATGTAACATTATTTAGCAGAAAATAATGAAAAAAAAGCTCACTACATTAATAAATTTTTATCAATCTAAGAAATAAAATTTTTAAATATTTTATAAATAAATTGTTAATGTTTGGCTATTTGTATGATCAATTTAAAAAAAAAAAATATTTCCAGCTATAAAATTTTTAGGGCTGGGCACTGGGGGGAACTTGAATGTGCAAAATATAAAAGAAAAAATTTTGTGAATGAGACATACAAAAGCGGCTCTTTTTTGAGAAATAGAAAAACAGTCTGGTCTGTGTGAGCAAAAAGCATTTTTCGACCCGTTTCCGGTTTCTCCAGCTCGCGCTCAGCTTGAAACTTTCCTAATTTTCTATTTTGCAAGAATCTTTGTATACTAAAATATTCTTTCTCAGAGATAAAAAGTCGAGATTACCACTCAATATTTCAAAATTTCCCAAAAAAAAAAATTAAAAAAAGCTTATCGGCAATCCGACTCAAAAATAAAAGATGGATTTGATACTGTGGAGGCATCCCAAAAGAAATATTTATAATACTAAAATCTCTCTTATTATCTTCCACAATTTTTTATGCCATATTTTTAAGAAAAATTTTATCCTGAGAAACTTTTTGACGAAAATTTTTTTTTGTTTGAGTTAGAGTACAAAACTGGCAAAATTACACTAAGTTGCCTTTTATAGCACAGTCCAACAAAATCGAATTTTTTTTTCTTCCATTTTTGACTTCAGTGCAGATTTATTGAGGTTTGGGATGCCATGAAACTGAATCCTCATAATTGCTCTATCACATAAGGTTTTTGAGATGTTCTAAGGTAAAAGTCCAAAAAAAGGTTATGTAGCATCGAGAATTTTTTTGTTTTTTTTTTTTTTAAAATCATGTAATTGATTTTTAAAAGTACAAGTCTTTTTCTTTCAAATTGAGTTGAGTTGTCTGATATATAGTATCTTCTTTTTTCGCCAAATTATCGCATTTTGAAACCTTTTGACATTTACGTGTCTCTATCAAGTTTTCAGATGTAGGGAAAATCACAAACATGAAAATTTCATATCTCGGCGAAAAGAAAAGGTATTTAAGCAAACTCAACGTCATTTGAAAACGAAGACTTAAACTTTAAGATCCTATACATAGTTTTAAAAAAATAATAATTTTTGGTGCTATATAACCTGAAATATGTTAAAAAACAGTGTTCTTAGCGCTTTTAGGTTAGAATATCTCAAAACCTAAGGTGATGGAATTTTTAAAAAAATGTTCTCGTATCCAGCACACGAAAATCCAAAAGAAACAGTGCTCGGACTATAAAAAGGAAATTTTTTGTAGGACTGTGTAATGAGCTTTTGAGTCTACTATCAGATTTGGTTGTGAGAATTCTAGAACGTCAACTTCTTAAATAGCATCGTCATTAGGTATCGGACAACTACAAGATGATTCTTACTGCATCAATCAATGAAAAATGTTCGAAAATGGATTTCGGACATCATCACAAGCCTCCACAGACGCCACAAGAACAGTTGAGCATTTTTTCGGAAAAATAAAATTTCAATGGGGAGAGCTTCAAAATGCACCAAAAGAAGCTGTTCCGAACCCTGGAAGAACTCATATTTGCAAAATAAATATTTTTTCCAAAAATAGTTGGGATCAGTTCGATAATGGATCTTGAACATGGCTAGAAACACCGATTTTTTTTTTTCTTAATTTGTTTTGCACCGATGGGAAAGATCGAAAATGGATTTAGGATATCAAGAAAAGGCTGCTACAGACTCCAGAACAACCCATTTGAATGCTCATTTTTGGGCGAAAAAAAAATGTTTTGCACCAATCGATAGATCGATATAAGTCTCGAAAAGTTTAAAAGCCTTCAAGAATAACAGGTTACACATTATTTTAACAGAGTTGGCGGGTGCAGGAAACGCACAGCTTTTGCTTGGCTCAAAGTTTTTTGTAAGACGCCCAATTTTAATTAAAATGCAATGCAATTTATATAGAATTATAGCAAATTTATTTTAAATTTCAAGGAGCGCTGACTAAACGAAACTGCTTACTTTTATATTTTGATAAATTGGACTTTGGCGCATAGTGCAACATTTTGTGCTTAACACAAATCTCTGATTTTCTCACTTTCATTCTAAAACAACAACTACTATCAAATGAATGAATCTATCTCTAAGGAAAGACAATATACAATGTACATTACATATTTTATTTTAAATACAGCAATTGAAAAAAGATTTTATAAAATACTAATTTTAATGTTTATTAAGTGTTGAGCATTATTAGGAAAAAAAAAGCAAACAAAATATATAAAAACTTTCATGTCTACAAAATGTTTTCTTATCAAACAGTTGAAAATGTGTAAGACTTACACGGATGAAAAACTTCAAATATATTTGTATTAATTATATGTCTGCATATGTCTTGCATCACGAACAGTGCATATGTTACTGGCCAGAACTAGTTTTTAGGGAAAACTAGTTGTTCCTAGGACAAACTAGCTAACTCGCCGCTCACTGCAGGTTTGCAATCAAATCTTAATGCAGAAGTGCTATGACTGCCAAAGCCGATGTTGAAGATACTATGGGATGCGAATTCTGAAGGCCGCTAACTCACTCCAACTTTTATGCAGAAGTATGTACTATGCTACAGAAACTAGGACAATAAAGATTTGTTAATTTCCTTGTATGCTTGGGAACTGAGCAAAGTTCGGTCGTGGCACAGAACTTACTTACTTTAATATACAGGTAGTCCCCGACTTACGACCGAGATAGGTTCCTAGTCATCGGTCGTAAGTCGATTAAGTCGTAAGTCGAGTTTCATAAAAAATAACTAAAGAAAAATATTACATACATACTGTACTACTAGTTCCAGCCATTTTTGGGATGATATAAAATTATTCACTTAAACAAACGTATTATTTGTACAGAAATAAATCGAATCCTTGTACATACTACTGTTTTTTTTTAAATTTTTTCTCATATACATATTTTAGGGATTCCCCGAAACTATTTTAAGCATTTTCTATGAAAAAAATTGAAAAAAAATTGGTCGTAAGTGCGAATAGTCGTAAGTCGAACGGTCGTAAGTCGGGGACTACCTGTACTCAACTTCATCTACACTAATCACAGTGCATTTGCATTGAAATTTGATTGCATACCTTCAGGCATACAAGTAAACCATATATGTAGTTTGAGCTAGGAAAAATTAGTTTGGCCGATTCATATTTACTTTATATACTACGAGTACTCGTAGCTATTTAACTTTAGTACATAATTTAATTCACCATCTCTTTCTTGGGTGTATTGTATTATTGTAAAAGATTACATTTTTTTACAAAATAAAAATGATATTGCAAATTGAAGCAAATGTTATATGTATGTCTTCGAATGCACGTTTTTAACGTAATTTAACGAGTTTTTCAAAACTTATAAATATTTAATAGTTATATTAAAATGAGCTTCCAACTTTATTATTTACGATCAAATGTATTCATTAAGAACAAAAAAAAAGTGTTAAGGCCGTTTTAAAAGTCAATAGAAGATGAAATTGAAAAAGATAAATTTTAATCCCACACACACAAAATTGAATATTGATAAGCTTAAATCTCATGTTTATAGCTATGCAAAGTGAGCTTTGAATAAAATATCTTAATATCGACCGAGAGCTTTCATTGCTTATAAAAGTTTTTATTTCTGTAAATGCACAAAAGCTCGCTACAAAGAGAATACCCTTAGAATTATGTACAACAAGATTTGGTAAGGATTTAAGTAAGGTCAATGCGTCAATATATTTAGATAGAACTTTTCCTAGATCAGGGAACTCCCTATTTAGACCAACGTGCATGTTTTGTATACAAATTACATACATTTGTATGCGTATTCTTGACGTACATCACAGCAGCGAGCACAGTCGAGTAATTGTTTGTCTTTGCTGCATGTCTGATTCTGTAAAAACTTTAATCATCAACTAAATTAAACGAAACTTTCAGAAATTATTCACTATTATTTATCGAAGAAAACGAAAAACATAACATAACAATCCAAATTTTTTGTTTTAATTGACTTACTTTGATTATTGCCCAAAAATTCTCAATTGGATTCAGGCACGTGCGCAGGGAGCTTTTTGGGGACTCTAACCCCCCATTGGAACATGTTTTACATAGACTTTTATTCACAATGTGTTCTCACTTACATGAAAAAGCAAAGAGACTTGCGACTCTTATGGAAAAAATACAAAAATTCACTTTTCATAAAAAGAAAAATTAAAAATTTTATGAAAATAATAAAAACTCCTTTGCATACATATATATAGAAAATAGGTATAAAAGGTATAATAAATGATACACTTAAAAGTTTACTTATGTACATACATACTCATGTGATATCCATTTTATTGAGATCAATTAAAAGGTTCGCAGCTTATACTCGTAGTAATTTTTAATCCACAAACCAGATCCAAGAGAAAATTTTCGTTTAAATATCCTGTTTTTTTTTTAAAAAAACCTGTGGAAGAATAAAAAATTTGAAGTGTTGCTAAGGTTATATTGCTTCAAACTAAACACCTCCTGAAACCTGTTTTGCCCTTGTTGGTAAAGCTTTATAAGGTTTTATCTGCTCGTAAACAAATGCTGTTACAACTTTTCTATGCGGCGCGCTTCAAACTCTGCGTTATATCAACAATGTCTGAGGATCAGCTGAACGGTCTCAACTTAGTTAATATACATTGCGATATCGAAATGTATAAAGTGTTTTGGATGAGTTTTGTACAGTAATACGCAGAATCACCCCTCTTACATTCACATTATCGACTCAAGACTTATGTACGTATGTATATTAGGGCGATAAGATAAGATCAATTGTTTAAAATGTTTACGTATCTTGGTCTGATATGATTTCATAACCCGTTAAGTAAACTTCTCCAAAATTTTAGCTAATTCTATTAACAATTAGAGGTCGCGAGTTTTCAAAAATGTTTACTGTCCCCTGATGCTGGTACAATCAAACGAATTGTAGGTTAACTTTCAGAATATCAGTCAGAGGACTTATGTCTTTCATGCCAGTAATTATATTGAGTCGCTGAACCCGATGAAAGCAGTAATTTGGCAAAAAAACATTTATTTTTTGTGATATTCACTATTTTGCATGGAAATGAAAATTGAAAAAAAAAAGAAATCTAAAGAAAACTAATCAAAAATTCTTTTGAAGTATTTAAAAGATCTTTGAATACAGGGCCCACAAAGAAAATCAAAAATAAAAAAGTTATATATACATATGTATGTGTTGTGGTACTAGAAACTCTTTTGGGCTTAAGAACTAGTGAAAAATATTTTTTATATATTATATATTTTTGTCTTATGTACTTTAAAAGTATATAATTTATATACACACATAATTTATGTATTTATAAAATAATTTCTGCATTTTTTAATTTTTTTTGTTGAATGTTTTGTATTCAAAAATACTTTTTTTGTGAACTTCATAACCTAACATGAAATATCCGAGTTAAAACCTCCCCCGCCCCCCCCCCCTCTTGGATGATTTCTGCGCACGGGCCTGATTGGATTGAGATCAGGACTTTGTGCAGGGCGGTCTATTACACTAAATTTTTTCAAATACAACCATTCTTGAACTATTTTGGTGGTCACCGTTTTGCTGAAACACTACTTTCTCTTCAGGGTAAGCACTTTTTTGTTCAAAATTGAAACGAAAAATGTAAAAAGATTGTGTAATATCAAAAGATCAAAAGACAAAAGCAATTGCATATAATGGGGGACAAATGCAGAACTTTGGCGAACTATGTTTATATTTTGCTATGATTCTCAACTGCTTATGCTTCTAATTTCTTAGGCGTCGACTATCAAAGCTTACTGATGATATCATGTAGCAGTGCTTGAAACAAGTATAAGCAGGTAGTTGCCCTTTTTTGTCTCATTTAATGCATTTGGCGCTGTATTTTTTTTTATGTTTTTTGCACTTAGAGTACTGAACACTTTTTGATTTCTTTTTGTATATTTCTATTTTTATTTTTAAACAAAACTGCAAAAGAATATTATATATAAATCTAAAGAAATGCGGAAAAACATGTTAGATTAAATCTTAGGTTCAAGAAACGTAAGCATAGATAACAATAGCATAGCTAAAACAAGTAAAGACAAAAATAGCAATAAAAGTTTCATTGAAATAAAAAACAAAACTCACTTTGCCTAAAACTTAAATTAAATAAATAAATAAAAAATGCAAGATAAAATTGTACTAACACTTATATAAGTATAGCCTACAGATAGTAGTCGTACAAAGATAATAATGACAACACCAACAATACAATAAACCATAAACCTTTGCAAAAGAAACAGTTGATTTTGATTTTTTGAATAAAATTTTTAAAGTAAATGTAAAATGAAATGAGAATTTTCAAAGATTTATTAATAATTTGTGTCTTACTTGTACGTCCTAAACACACACGTCCTAAGAATTTTAATGTATGTATATATATATATTAAAAAATAAAAAATCAAAAAATAAATAATTTAAATCAGAAATTATTTGAAATTAACAGAAGAAAATAACAGCAAAACTTTAAATAAATGTACACAAATAATTTATTTAAAAATAATAGGTTTATTATATCTATATATTTAAGAAATTTAAACGAAATATAATTGTAAATCCTTGTGCGTTTAGAAAATAAAGTTGAAAAACACAAAATTTAAACAACTTTGCCAAATATGGCTTCACCGATATTTCTTTCATTGCGTTGTAGGTGGCACGATCTCTGGTCAAAATGCGCCTACTTTTTGGCTGGTGGCTTGGTTGCGTTACCTCAAATAGCTATGCAGCTTTCTGAAGACTAATTCTTCATGTTAGGCGCCACGCCTTCTTGCCTAACCTTTGCTCAGAGCTTGTGCAAACCATTCCTTGGATTTGTGTGGAATTTTGTTGCACTACATCCCAGTGCAGCATTTTATACTTCTTATTTGTATGGGCGGTAGGCGTGTCTGTGAACTGATTTTGCCAAATTTATAATTCTACGAATTTTTAATTGAAAATGTAGTTTGGGTGCAAGATTTAACTCAATTATTTACACGGTCTTTTCGTAATTATGAATTCCAAAGACAGACTATCGAGCGACGCTGATTGAGAATGTATGCATATAAAGGGTGTCTCAATAAGAGTGCATTTTTTTATTTATAAATAAAAACACGTATTTTTTGAGCGAGTTGTGATATTATTATTGCAATTCAAAGTAGACACATTCCGCTTAAGTATGAAATAAAATGTGCGGCAAATTGTCATCGCAGCTCTGATGATCGGACATTGCTATTTTCATGAAATTTTCGATGACTTTTGCACAAAGATGTAGCTGTATCTCACCGGTGACGCATTGAATCTCGGCCTTGAATTAAGGAATTTTTCCTCGTTTGTTCACATAAGCTCGAGATTTCACGAGACCCCAAGGAAAGAAACCTCATTATCTTGGTGGCCAATTGACAACAGAAATTCGTGAGATGATTTAGTCTGAAAATCGTTGCTGCAATAAATTGATTGCTTCATGCGCGGTATGGCAGGTGATCTTAGCCATACTGCTGAGACCACATGTCGTCCACATCCAATTCCGGTCTCATTTTCAAAAAATTAAGGCCCAATCACGCCGCCTGACCAATATACGCACCAGACAGTTGCTCGTTGTGAATGCATTTGTTTCTCATGAATCGCGTGAGGATTTTCTGACCCCTAAGCTCGGCACTTTTGTTTATTCACGAAGCCATTCAGATGGTAATGCCACCGCTTTGCATGGTCTGCTGGTTTAAGTTCTTTAGTAAGCTGAATCTGGTACGGGTAAAAGTGGAGGTCCTTTGTTGAAATTCGCTGCGTAGTGCTTCGTGAAATTTGAAATTTTTGAGAACGGCGACATTCTCGTTTACAGCAGCAATGTTTTCAAGAGAACATCCGTCACGTCGACGCAAAGTAGACTTAGTGTCTATAATCGATCTCGTTTCTTCAAATTTCTTAACCACTCTTTTAATTGTTGACACATTAGGTGCATTTTCTCAACCGAAATTTTCGCGACTTTTGCGAGCGGTCTCAGCGTAACTTTCGCCATTTTTCCCCATTTTTGTGTAACGCTCTATTTTTAATAATCAGAACAATCATAGGTTACAGCTGTCAAATTTCCAAGTTGCCACTTGCACGAAAACAAAATTTTCAAAGTGCACTCTTATTGGCACACCCTTTTCTTAGCTATACTTATCATCTCAATAAATGCCAACAAAACAGATCAAGCCATATCAAGCTAGCAGAGAGATATTATTCTAAGCGAAGGCAAAGAAGAAGAATAATGTCGATAGGGTTTGGCTTCCAATACAAGACCACATCGAAACTCAATCCTCGAAATATTGATATATCTTTTCCTTGGTGTGCTTATTAATCATCACTCAGATTTTAAATTGTTTTCCGTGTACGAAATAAAATGAATTTATATTTTTTTAGATTAAAAAATATACAGTCGCACGCGATCTTAATGCAAACATAAATGAATACAGACCGCTTTACCTATTCCTGCACACATGCGAGTATGTGCAGTATGATATAATATTTAATCTCGCATACTAACCGAGATAATGCTGTTTACAGGAAACAACAGAAAAGAACAAAGAAGAATTTGTACGTAGTTTTCCTCACACTGGAGCATCCAACAAGTGATTCAGTCAGTCACAATCAGAGCATCGTCACAGGCATATGTGGATGCAGTCAAAAGTTGAAACAATAAACTTTTCCAGTTTAAATTTATAATTTTCGAGATAAGTCTGCATATACCTGTCAGTGAATAGAAAAATTACAGATGGCGTCAACTGAGAGAACTGCACTACTGAATGGAAACGCTTGCAAAGATGGTACACATATTATAGATATAATATCGGATAAGACTGAATATCAAGAGATATTAAACAATTGCGAGTAATTAAAAACATATAATAATATTGAAGTTTTTTTTAGAATAATAATAAATTTGTGATTTTCTTTTGTTTAGCATTTCCAGAAGCCTGAGCTTAGAAGATTTATTATATTATAAAAATGATCCATGGTGGCAAATATTCCGTCGCACTGTCTTCATTGCATTCTGGCTTACGATTTGTCTCCTATTTTTGACTGCATGTGGTCTATCCTATTTACATAGCGGTACATGTAAATTAAGCAGAGTGTCTATCTTGACAGATACTACCATGGAAAGTATAATAGCATCCATGACAACATTGGAATCATAGTAACAAATATTAAGCAATACATTGAGTGGATATTTTGTATGGAAACTTAGTCGCTTAAAATCTCAGTTAAGTAAGGAATATATTTGAGGCAAAAACATTGCTATACTTTGTACTATACTCAAATTTTATGGGTATCAAAAAAGAAATGGACCGCTTCGATTTTTTTTTTTTTATTTTTAATCGTATTACCCGTCGTAACCTACTTTGAAATAAAACATCGACAATAAATAATAATGGTATTATTAAGAAACAAAAATACTTATATACTCGTACCTTATCTTTTACACCCGGAATTTTTTTATTTGTCTTGTCTGAGCAATGTTGTTGCAAAGCGTGCGGACTAAATATTCTTCATCTTATTTAAGAAGATAACCAACAAAAACATTCAGTTATTTGCAAATCTATATACATTATCAATTAAAGCTATTGATAAACTCAAGTTTTAAATAACTGCAGTAGACGTCCAATGTAACGTATAACGATATAACGAATTTCCATTTTAAGGAACAGTTTTTCAAATGGCAATTTTCCCATTGATGTCTCTTAATTACAAACGCTAAAAATGTACGCTATTCTAAATAACGAACGATCTTTAATTCATCATGTGATCTTGTTCTTGTTTTTTTTTTTTTGTCCAGGAAGAATTGGATTTTAACGTCAGTCCTGTGACTCTCTATTTGGCGTCGTTTTTGCATACTTTATCAGTATTATAAAATTGATTGTTGTGTTCAAATCATGCCGCTTCAACCCAAGCCTCTTATGTTAAGTGATAAATTTGAAATAATTAAAGCTGGAAAGAAAGGAATGCCAGTAAAAAAGATCTCAAGTAAACAGTACGTAAAAAAAATCCAAATTTTTAAGTAAGAAAACACTTCGATACAACGAATTTTCCGATATAACGACTGAACCGTATATTACTTAGTTCGTTATATTGAACGCAAACCGTAAGCTGCTTTTGTTTTAATACTAAATTGAACTTTTACTCAGAAGTTAAAGTCATCAATCCTACTGTATGTGATCCCAAAATTCAATATATGCTATTTTCTTTACATATTTTTTTAGGAAATTCGACTTCTAGCCACAGCATATGATAGTAAGCAGTTTAGCTAAGTCTCATGTGTTCATTTTTCGAGCTTAACACAGTGTAGGCAATGACATTAGCAGCAGGACAGCAGTTAAATATGAGAACAGTGTTCTAAATAGTGTGCCATATACCTAACGATTAATACAAATAAAAATATTTTCGTAGAAAGTGAAATAACTTTAAAAATTTAAGAAAAAGCATTTTTTACTATCCATTTCAACTTAAGGCAACTGAAGATCAGAAACGAAGTTCTTCAAGACATTAGAAAACAAATCAAAGAAATCGATTTGCACATTTAGTCTCAAGTCAAAAAAAAACAATTTTTAGAACACTAAAATCATAAAAATATCATTGAAAATGTACATTCTTTTATATTATAAAAATATGGCTATTAAAGTTTTATTTTAAAAAATTTATGATAAATTTGGTTTTTGAATTAAAAAAGTTAAAAATAGCATAGCTCAGTACAAGTAAAGTTTAATTTTAAAAAAATATTCTTGCTTGAAAATTTACCTATTGAAGAAATTCTAGCAGCTAAACTTTACTTGAATTTCCTTGAAAACCTTCCAATGAAGATTTCAAATTTGATACTTCAGCTGTGTTATTATTTTTTATCACTCGTACTTTTGTCCAGGGTTGAATAATGACGGCGCTATGAAACTTAGGGGCACCTTTCTGTTCCAACCAAGGAGTAAAATTAAAGGACTTAATTTGATTGCAATCAACTGAAGCATTCGACTCAAGATGTCGATATTCCATTACATATTTTTGTGTCCGTTCCAAAGAATCAGCATTCCGGCAAATTATACCAGATAAAGTGGTTTTATACAATTCACGTAATTGATCTGGAAAGAAATCAACTCATTAAAGTTAAATACAAAAATCAAATTTAAGTCCCACCACTTACCTTTGGAAAACTTCTGCGGTCCCATTTTACGCTCGTACCAATGAGAATCTCCTATTTTTAAGCGCAAGAACTGATCAGACACCATACAAGCTAAGAGTGGCCCAAATATGGCACCTTTAAGTGGTGGTTCACTTAGAGCGCCCGTATAGACATCAACATCAAGAGGGTTCCTTATATGAAAAAAATTTAAGCTTTTAAGCGTTTGGGTAGCAAATACTATGTTATCAATAAGCATACGCATAAATCCCTCTTATTGACTTTAAAGATTCCGCATCGACAGCTGTAGCCATTTTTTCCCATGTATCCACCTTTGGTAGCTTGCAATGATTTCGAAATACTGCATATGATGGTAAACCATGATCACGGCCACGTTGTATATTCAATGAAACCAGATCTAAGCCACAAATAGGCAATTTATCTTCGGCAGTTCCTTCGAAAAGCTTCTCCGTAACTTCTAGAGAAAAAAATCGATCGACACGCATTACAGGCGTATTAACGGCAGCAGCAATTGCATTATCCACACCACGCTCAGACCACAATGAAAAAGGATTAAAAAGCATTTTATGTAAGGCAACTGATTCTGGTACATTTTTGTCACGCGTCAAGTTGAAAAGACCCTAAAGTTGGAAATGGATATTAAATAGTTTATTCGGAAATATTTTCTAAGGCTGCCTCAAAATTATGTATGAAACTCTTCAAAGAATATGCACTCACCGGTAATAAAGTGTGCGCAAATCTAAATGCAGCTGCAGCAAAACAATTTGCTATCGTAGGGTCTACATCCCGATCATATGTATCAGGCGCATCCAAATTTTCACTATATGGAAGCAAATCTATATGAGCTGCATGTTCTTTGCCCAATAAAACCGGTAGAAACTCATTGTATGTTATATGTGCCAACTGGGCGCTTAAAATTTTTCTCGCTTCCTGAAAGACCATTTCATCATTCCACTGAGGATTCACTTTCTGTAGACCGCGTGCCAAATAATTATGTTCACGTGCAAAAACTAAATGAATTGAGGTCAGTAGCAAATTTTCATTGGAACGATCATCTCCAGCCTCAAAACAATATCTTCCTTCCTTGCTCAGCTTATCACGATTACAGCCATCGTCCAGATTTGTCGATATGGGCAACAATTCACGCTCATCAGCAGTGACAAACATGCGCAAGGTTCCATTTGTACCAGTGCGCAAATGTTTTTGGCGCTGTTCTGTATTACCATAAACCATCGAACCATCAATAAATGCTGTCGCCTGATTAAGCTGCTGACGTGGTCCAAAGTGTCCAGTAGGTGCAGGCGAAGAGCGCACAAAGTTCATGCAAGTAACATTAAAATGATTATAATAAGGATCATCAAATGATATTGGTACTGGAAAACATTCGGGATGTTCGTTAAGAGGTACTGTACAACAATCAATTGAATCTCCCTCCTGTGATGAACTGAGCGAAGTTGCTGTTATATCATGGTCTAAAAATTGTCCAAACACTGCTAGCATAACAGTAAAATTGGAATCTGTCTCATATGTTGAGCGATGTATTTTCAATGAAACTTCGCGAGCTGTTGGCAATGCCGCTCCGCTATGCGTAGCGCGCGGCATTGAAATACCATCTGCGTAGTCAGGCGCAACCATACGACGATATGGTATTAAGGCAGCACCATAATAACGTGGATGCAATTTGCTATTGCAAAGTCCACTAACGTGACGATATCGCGCATTAAAATCACATGTGAAATTCAATGTGGGATCTCGCATTGAAATGCGTGGACCTCGACCAATGTCACTGCGTCCTGGTGCTTTGGTGTAATTAAACAATTGTGCAATACGTATTGTGGCATGATTTTCAACGTAACCACGTCGCGATAACTTACGTGACTCTGGATTTGTACTTAACGAACGATAATGTCGAAAGGCTGGACTATCGATTGGTGTCGTTTGTGAGGTTTCTTCTAGGATTTCTTTGTCACCTAGCGCTTTTATGCCTGCATTGAGTGCTTCATCATGATTTGATTTGTTAAGATTATACTTTTGCAGCGCCCATTCTACTTGCGGTTCATCTGGTAACAGTGCAGTAGTAAGAATTGCATTTGAATCTGTATCTGTGTTGTTAACTAAAAGAAAAATAGGCGATGCGTTCTCTGGTTCAACAACATTCAAAAAAATTAAAGTTATGACCAATGCTAAAAATAGGATACCACTGTAATATTAAAAAATAAAAAATTAAAAATTACAGACAATTTTCTTAAAATAATTTAAGTTAGAATATGAAAACAACTCACATTAAAGTCATGCACATGCAAAACTGAAACTGACGCATTTTATATCTTCTGGAATGTGGTGAGACACCGCCTGGGAATGCGTAAACTGGGCCATGAGGTAATGTTGATGTGAGTGGTGTAGTTTCATCGGTCATGTTTAATGCAAGTTTCTCAGCACAAAAACTGTTTGTGTACTTAACTAAGTAACGGAGGTCTTTAAGCGTTTGGCAAATAAAAGTTTAGTTCAAACTCTTCGAGAACAACTTACCTGCACAGCTAAAGCACAACTAATTTCGGCACAGTAATTGCAATTTGCTGTTAAGTGAATGAACCGCTTGAGAGATTTATTCAAAGCTGCGCTTGAAGGGCTTCACATCTTTACACTGCAGCATTTGCTACGAAATTCAAAGAGTGGCATTATGAGCTTTTGCTGCTGTATATTACGTTTTCGTTTTTGTTTTTGTATTTTTTTTAGTGTAACAATATTCTTTGCATACATTAATCAACAAGTCTTTGCTTTACTAACGTTGCTCTTACTCTACTTATTGATTTTTTATAACTTTTATGTAACTTGCTGTCATTCACAGTTGACTTGTTTGTTGTTTTATTATTAATATTGTATTTTATTTACTTAAAAAAGTAGTAATTACAAACATTTTTTTTTCTACATTGTGACAAATAAATATCCTATGTAAACTAAAAATACGTATAAAAATGCAACAATCAGTTTTAAAGATCCATTATCTCATCTGATTTTTTATACGAATCAGCAATATATTCGTATGTTAGCTTCAATAAATACTGAAAAGATTTGTTGTGTATTAAGCTTTCCAGTTCACTAGAGCTGCTGAAATCTTCCATAGGCGGCAAAAAATTGTCAAAGTCACCATCTAAAAATACAGAAAATATTTGAAATCAAAAATTTAGTTCAATATTTGACCCAAAAGTGATGGGAAACTAGATTTTTTTTAAAGGAAAGAATTCAAGCTGTTGAAGTTAAATTATAGCTGAAACTTGTGAAACCGAACCTGTAAGTGGTGTTAAAATAGTAGTACATGTCAAATTTTTCACCTCAGAAATATGGGAGGAAAGGGGTCAACGTTCTAAAAATGATTTAATTTATGTTTTTTTCATTTATTATTTGAAGTCTTTAACCAATTTCATCAAAAAGAAAATTGGCATGGGTAACTTTGGCGTACACCCGACAGCTACTCAAAAGGATCTAAAAGTTTTGAAATCATCGCAATGAGCCCTGATGAGCTTAATGCTCTTCGTTGCTGTATTTTGTCTGTTCAGTGCATCTCACAAACAGTATTTTTACGATGACCATCCGTCCTCTATTTCCAGAGACAAATTTGTATTTTAACGGCCTGTTCCCGAAAATTGTATTATGGTAGTGAGCTTATTTTAAAAATATTTAATTGTGAATATCGTACAGAAAAAGGCTTTGTATATCAAATATCAACTTTCCAATTTAGATTTAAAGGTACAATACTTGTAACTGCCTTTTTTACTACTTGTTTTGTCTGGTTTTGGAGGTGATTTGGCAAATCTTAGATTTAGTTACGAATTACATACGAAATGTTGAAATTGTTTCGACTTTCTTACGACAGAATTGTATTTATGAAAATGCCATTAAATCACTTTTTTACTCTTCATTTGTACTGATTTCTGTTGAGAAATAGGTCATATCACAATATGGAACAACTTTCAGTCTTTCAGTTTTTTGAATTCATGGTTGAACTTTTATGAATTTCGTAGCTAAATCTTAACAGAACCAACGTCTTCAAATGATGTATACTCTATGTACAACAGTCCAATAAGCACTATAATTGTGCAGCGAATAGAGCAACCATTGAAATTATGTTCAAGGTTAAGATCATGGAATGAAAAAAAAACCGCACCTTATCGTAACGTTCAAATCGCATAACGCAAACTTTATTTCTTACATTCTTCATGATCCAACCTACCCGTACTATAGCAAGCAGTAATAAAAGAGATTCAAGTTCAAAGGATTGAGTTTTTAAGCAAAATGTCCAAAAACCAAGTAAAAAATATTCAATATCATTTGCACAGCAACATAAATTACTTTCACTCTCATGCTCTCAATGATAATTACAAAATAATACTGATAAAGAAAAATTTACGTCCGAACACTAAACATTATTTCAATATCTTACCCATTAAATGGGACACTTCAACCAATTTAAAGAAAAGCAAATTCTGTAAATAGTCCACTGCATTATTGACATCATATTCAGTCCAATTATCACGCAATATCGCTGCAGACCAGATTTTTTGACGTGCCTCACAGGGATCCTCCATAAAGTTAAGTAACTCTAGAGCCTCACGAAAATCATATTCATTGGCTGTTTCATTTTCTTCAGCAATAAAGAGCTTTTAAAAAATACTTTGAATTATTTTAAAAGTTTACATGTTAAGAAAAAAAACTCACATTAATTATTTCTTCAATTTTTAATACCCTCTGGTTTTCAACGTCATAACCAAAAAGCGTTAATAAATGCTCGCTTAATTGTTCCTGATATGCTATAACATTTAACTCTGCATTTATTTTATCAACTTGCGATGTTAAATCAGAATCTGCAGCTGCAAAAGCAGCTAATTTTGCTAATGACAACATCGACTATAAACAAAATAAAAAAAACTCATTTTGCATCATCTCGAAAATTATACATACTTTAGTCTATAAATCGACCATCATACCTTTTTTCTTTGTACGAATTCCGTTTCGTTTTGTGCTAGTTGAAAAAGTATTTTTGCAGCACGCTCGAAGTCACCATTGAAAACTAACTGTATCCAACCAAGTGAAGGATGATCACGCATAAATTGTGCCAACGCTGCTTGATTACCTTTGAAACGTTCGAAAACTTCACCTTGACGATTCTGGCGCAAATGCCAATTAATAGCAAATTGCGAGAAATCATAATCTTCATATTTTTTAATATAGCTGTCAAGGCGTTCCTGATTTTTTGTTTCATCGCAAATAACAACTAAGCTTTGAAAATCTAAATATTTTTCAGCAAGTTTAGCGGAAAATTCATATTGCGCATCCTCAACTGAAAAGAGCAAAAATATATTGTATAAAAGAGACAAAAAAGTAGAAACAAAAATGCATAACTAACTTACTTAGGATTGAAATCAGATCTCTACGTTGAGATTCAAATTGCTGCAATAAGACCTTATACTTCTCACTATCTCTTACGCTATCCAAATAATTTTTCCTACCATCTAAAATAAAGTCCACAATTTCTAAAATTTGTTCATAAAGTTTCTGCTTTAGTTCCGCATCCGGTGTTGAACGCGCTCCATGTTTAACAGAAATATCAACAAAACGGGACATGTAATCTTTTATGCCCACATTACCAGACATTGCAGTCCATGGCACATATTCATAATTATCTATTTTATCTGCTGGCAGCGTATAAATAGAAGCGTTTTGCTCACGGAAATTAATTACTTCGTTCAAAATGCTGAGTACAATTGTATTAACATCGGCAATAAAAGAGGCAACAAATAAAATTTGATGTTGTGACTCAATTTTGTTATCCACAACTTCTAAGAGACCACTAAATATATCTTGAAATTTACAAACGCGCACATAAAATATATCTTGTGCGGAAAGACTACCATATAGTGTTTCTTTCCAAATGGTTATAACATTGTTTATGGCTTCCTCAACAATTTTCGGATACCTTAAAAAATTACAAGACATAAGCTTTCTACCTTAATCAAAATACTATCATAACTCACTTATTTTGTATGGTTTTTAATGCAGTAGCTGCAATAATTTTCTCATTTATATCTGAAAGTACGTAACATGTTGGTTTCATAACACTACCACCAACACAGGGTACCGCAGTAAGCTGTTTTTGATCAAAGGAATGAAATCATTAAAATAAATATAAAGTAATTGACGACTACTTACTTTGTCCCAAATACCAGTCGAATGCAAGAATTCTATAAAATGACGCAACGCCATATTTTTCTCCTTTAATTGTGTTAAAATTTGCAATGAAGATGAACTTCCTAGAGCATGTTTATTGCCGGTCGCCTCATCCCAATGTTGTTCCCAACGGGGATCAGCAACTGGAATATCCTCAGCCAAGTCTTCAGCAATTGTTATAACAATCCTAGTTAATAAATTAAAATAAATTATATTGCAAACGAGAAGGGTCTTATGGGGGAAGCACGCGTCTAAAAAATAAAAAGCTATTTTTACTAGTTTGTCTTGGAACAAAAGCACGCATTTTTACACAAAATGAAAACAGTTGAGCCTTACACACTAAAAAGAGTTCAAATTTTAACAAATGAACTTAGCTGGCAAAATTTCAGCTTTTAATAAATAGCACCTGCACTCAAATTTTAAGAGATCATACTAAGTAGTTCGGAAAAATGTATGAGTGCTAAAATGCAGTTGAGTACGCCATTTAACTTTTCTTTTGACAAAACTTCAATTCTAAAAATACTTTTCAAGTAGTTCTCTATGTTCTAACGATATTTTTTAAAAGTTAAAAAAACCATAAGCACTTTGCTACAAAAACATAACTTGTAACAGTGTAATACAAACAAAAAAAATAAACAACTTAAAAAGTATATTACCTATCCAAATCAGCAGCTTCAGCAATTGATCCCGTTTGTGCGTCGGATACATTTCGCAATAGTTCCTTTAAAATGGTGTTACACATGTTATTATTTCTTTTCAGGCGATAAACAAACGCTGCTTTCATTTGGCTAACTTCATCTTTAAAATCATTATATATCATATCTGGATCCAAATCAAATATATATAAGTTATTATCGCTGCCAGACTGAAACGTCTGTTCGCCACGTAGCGTATAATCGTTGAGCGGTGAGTAAGCTTCTGGAGAATTTACGGCAGAAATATTTAACATGTCATTGCTGTCAAAGTCTGACGGCGTTACACAAATAAGACCATGAGTACGACTAAAGAATAAAGGTATATGACCACATACAGCAGCACTAAGTATTTTATCATCTTGGATTTGAAATTCAATTTTTTCCGCTTCTACTTCAGCAACATTGTCATTCGACAAATTTAACGGATAGATTACTTTATCATTGTAAAGGTACAAGTGCGTACGACATATAACAAATCGAAACATAAGACAATCGTGCTCAGTTCCAGCACTAAAAAAATGCCACATTTTAAGCGGGATAAAATTCAATATACGCACGCCATCGACTGTTGCAGATAAAGACGCTAGAATAGGAAGAACGAAATAAAATAAATTTTAAATATTTAAAAAAACTGATTTACTTACTTATTCCATAGTGCATTTGAGGTGTGTGCATTGTATTTACAGCGCCTGAAAGTATGTACAACTTTCCATCATTTATATGCATATCAAGCAGATGTAACTCGATGTCTAAGTTGTCAGCTGTTATGAAATGTTAGATTAATACTATAATATGTTAACTTAGGTTTAGGTATTTTAATATAGGCTACTACTCACTCCTTTGAGTCCAGAATTTTTGCTGAAATTCAGTACGTATTTTTCTTATGATTTCAGTATCTTCAAACAAAAGTTGCTCAACCGCACCATTATTTGCAATACGCCATCTTTGTAACCAACGGTCGGCTAGTACGGTGATAACTGCATCTTGATCATTTGTGCTCTCACATTGGACACCAACTAATTTCTGTTAAAGTTAAATCGGAAACATATTAATGGTGAATTTAACTTTAAATGAGGTTGAAAAAAATTTTTTTGTAGCACTATGCCACTTTTGGCCAAAATTAATTTATTGGTTTTATGTCAGTGAGTGCATTAACATTGACTACATAGATTGGCTTTTCGATCGAACTGATCCTATTTTGATAAGTCATAAAATAACGTCAAAATAGGACTATAATAATTTTAGCTAACGTTAAAGCTGAACCTTTTTTCTTCGGGTCTAATCAAGATTACAACCAGTTAAACATCAAACATTTTACAAATATCAATAATATGAATTTAACCCTAAATAAAGATAAACTTAATTTATCAAACATACATTTTCCTTGTCATTGCTACTGTTCATTCCAATAATTATTGATGCAAATTTTTTGCCGATTCCACCCAAAAATCCAGACGGTTGTCGAATAAACTTATGATGCACCACGTGCCGCCCATTGACAAGCTGCAATTGCAAAAACACCAAGCTACATGTGGTTGTAACCAACAAATATCCTTGCTGTGGTGGTACTTCCAACAGTTTATCAAACTCTTGACCGTCCATTATACCGGTCACATCAACTGAAGATCCATCGTGTGCAATAGAAGGCCAATAGCGTACATCACCAGTAGGAGAGACTGCTAAACAAGATGCCATCTGTTGACCTTCGGAAAGGAAAACGCTTATTAATGAAGCTTTATGACCGATGTCACAGTGTGGCAGTGTAAGTTCGCGACACTGTGCCATTGCACCACGTCGCTGTGGAGTACGGATTAAATCTTTTGCACGTGTTGGCGATCCACTTTGGCGTGTGTCTTTGTATTGCCAAATTAGCAGGCGACGACCATGAACAACCTATAGTAAATTAATAAATGATGGTGTAAGTAATATGATGCCTGCTTGATTAATGTGATCTTAGCTACAGACCCAAGCCCAACCGTTTTGGGAACAAGTCACAGAAACGCTTTGATTTTTTTCATTGAATGTTAGCGCTTCATTAACAAGCACAGGCAATTGGAAGCCATAACTCTCAACCAAGTTGTAGTCGGAACGTATGCCTGCAATGGATTGATTGGAACGTCCAGAGATGCTAAAACGACTGCAATATCAAAGTTTTACAGTTAGCTTTTGCACATGTTTTTTATATATAATTTTTGGGCTAAGTGTAAGCTAAGCTCCTAGTTGTCAACTTTTATTAAACAAAATTTTACTTGGGTGTTTTTTAATTCTAAGAATTAATATGCAATCAAAATGTATTGGTCAGATCTAGTTCGGAGACATAACAATCTGAAGTTGCGGATATAGCTTTTCTAAAAATCAGTTAAATCGTTTTTTATTATTTCGGCTCAAGGTCAAGGAAATAATAAAAAACGATTTAACTAATTAATAAAAAGGTCGAATAATTTTCAATTAATTTTTCTAAAAATCGGTATGAAATGATTTCCAAAATATGGATGATATATTATTTAATAAGCTAAATAAATGCTGCAAATCGAAAGATTAATTTTTAACATATGATGGAAATTTAATAGAAAAATAATTATAACTAAAAAACTAATAGATTCAAAATTTCAGTGCGAATACCAATATTATAGCTTATTAAAATATCTATCATATTGTACTTATTTTGAACGCAAGTTTAGGTGTACCCAACTTAAAACGATTTCAATAAGAGATACATTCGCAACTCCAACTGGCTAAATCTTCAAAACTATATGCGTCCGACACACTTGAATGGGAGATAAAGGTAAGCTCTGCCATTTTTTTTTTCTGTTTATACCTCTGTCCAGTGGCCTTTTTAAAAGATCCACTAAGCGGACTAGCACCTACACCTCCATAAAATGATTTACGTCCACTGGTGGAGTAAGAGCTGGCGGAACTTTGTCGTGTTCGTGTGCCTGCAGGAGAATTTCGTTGAATTCCACCGTAAATCTGACTGTGGAGTGATTTGTCCATTTCTCTCTCAGTTATAAAACTGATGCTTTAATTTATGAGGAAATACGATTTTTAACTAATCAAAGTTTTCACAAAATTAACAAACAAGCATGAGCGCAATTCGCTTCTTTCACATTAGCGTCTTAATTTTGACACTTGGTTGTTATTTGCTTTTTGACATTCGTTACACAACTTCCCCATCCAACTCACCATTTTTTACATTACGTTCAGAAGGACCAACTGTTTCTTTTTAATTGTAGCCAATAATGCAGGCTTTACAGGCCTTTTAAAGACAAGTAAAATGACAATAGCTTTGTTTTATTCGCGTTAGTTAAACCAAAATTTCAAGCAAATGCGTAAACCAGCTCAATTTCTAGTTCAATTGATTGAACTTTTTTCGTGTATGCGAACTTTGAAGAGCAGATGTCGCACATTGCAAGTAGCTGTAGACACAAACCTAAAATAATTAAATGTATGTGGCCACTTTGCTTGAATTATGCAGATCCAGTTTAAGGTCACGTGACGCTCAATGCATTCAGTTGGTGGTAGGCGCAAATACTCAAATAATGTCTCACAATATAAGCAAAAACAGTAATAAAACACCAGTTTTTGATCGCTGCTTTGGCACTGTTTCAATTTTTCCATTTTAATACAACGTCAAATAGTTTTGTTCTTCATTTTATATTTTTTTTGTGCATGGCAAACGATGGTGTTAGCGTCTATGAATCTACAAAAACAGTTTAGGAGCGTTTGATAGCAGTATTTCGAAAAAAATCATTATGTATAGTATAGATACAAGAGGCCCCTTACTACACTAGGCCTCTTTTAACCACACGAGTTTGCGGACAAAAAACCGGCTATGAACAGTAGTTCTTTCAAACGCTGCCATGCCGCCTAGTGGTCAATACCAGAATTATAAAAGGTTAAACTTACGAATTCTATTTACTTTAAGGTTTAAGCAAAGCGAATAAAACACGGCCAAAAAGCTCACATTCTGTACACACGGTTGCTAACATAAATGACCAGTGTTGGCCATTTAGAATCTAATGAATACGCAAGCCCTGTTGAAAACGTATACAGGGTACAAAGCAAAGCTTTATTTCGAAAGCAAGCAACGGGTTAAGTAAGTTGCAGCTGTCAAACTTGTATCTGTCAAGGATTTTAAAGCAGCTGCAAAATATTCTTTTAGCTTATTTGCTTGTGCCGAAAAATCAGTTTTTAATTAAACTAGTTTTGACTTATAATTGTTTTAAATAGTTTCCTCAATAATATACAAGAATCATGCTAAATCGATTTTGAAAGTGTATTATATTCATGAAACAATAAAATGGCAGAATGGACAAAGAATCCACCAGCTAAGGTCGCAACTAGACGTAAATGGAATTTGGAAGGTAAAAACGATAGTTTTAAAACAATAATTTTTTTTCTATTTTTGTTTTAATTTAAATTTATGATTTTTACCATATTGACTTAGACCGCACATCACTTAACAACCTCAAATATCATATTGCAGCAGAAGGATGCTCAGAAGTTCAATACGATTTGGCCCGGCAATTGCTGGATGAATCCATAGGTATGTATGTTGGCAAACAAACATGGCTTAAAGTATTTTGCATAAAATTAAATTAAACAATATGTACACATTTTGCTGGCTCCGATATTGCGCAATTATTTAATTTCACAATTCAATGTTATATGAATCGAATCTGTTCTGCATTGTCCATATTTTGTGTTGGAGTCAAAGATGGACAATTTTTTTTATATATAAAACTTTGTAAACAAGAAAACCTTATTAATTTATGATACATACTACTATATAAAAAATTAAGAATCTAAACGCAATTGGACACCTGTTCCTTGGCCAACTACTTTCTTTGAAGAGGTACATTCTGGAACCGATGTAGGGGCATTTATCTCCTCCACAAAGTTGGTCTCGCACAACGAGCCCCACCATATTCAAACTATTGTAGCGGACTATAACTTGAATTTTATGAAAATTAGACTTTAGCCACATTCAATTTATAATAAGCAATTGTAAAAATAGGTCGGAGGGGTGGTAAGTCAAGAACTTCCTGTATCTATACCACGTTCATTTATCAATTTAACTAGGCTATCAAAACAAGTTTTGTTTTTAAAATTTTGCATACATTTTTTTTATTTTAGAGAAAAATGGTGCTACGTCTAGTGAGCAGGCCGTCCATTGGTTACTTAGCGCTGCAGTGCAAGGGCACGAAAGAGCTACAAAACTATTGCAGGAATGTTATGAAATGAAACGCGGCATCACTGACGAAAATGAAGCTGAAGTGCGTTGTTGCCTCTCTTTAACGCCAGGTGAGAGAGCAGCACGTAAGGCAGCTCGTGAATTATTTGCTTGTCTATCAAATGGCGGAGAACATATTACGCCAAAGAAACTTGAACGCAAAATGCGTGAAATATATAAAATGCAAAAAAAGCGCCGACATCGAAATCACTCAACTTCTGAAGAAGATACCGAGGAAGAATTAACCGAAGGAATCGAACGGCTGGAACCGATACCTTCAGTGGGGAATGGACATGTTCACTTACACCATTCGACAACGGCAAAACGCACTACTCGTGCAGATTTAAATTTAAACTACAGGCACAATGGGAGGAATGAATTGCACAACGACGAAGAACAGCAACGAATTATAACTGAAGAGAATTTAGTTTCAGCAGCAGTCAACTATGCTGCTGGAAGAATGCCCAGTGTAAATGATGCATTAACACTTTCGGTGCCACATCCTGCCACGTTAGATCATGTACCTTGTTTTCATCGCATACTATTTCATCCCGTTATTTTTTGTACATTGCTATACCACCGTCTGATAAACTTTGTATCATCATTTCCAGCATCCGTACCGCCCAGTATTCGTCTCACAACTTTACTCATTGTATACTGGTTGATTTCAACTGATAACATTTCAATTTATATACCAGTCTGTTTTTATTATCTTTGCCTAACTATAATGATATGGTCTACATGCAAGATGCTTAAAACAAAACATGATTTTATCGATTTTCGCATATGGTCGGGACTATTTCTTAGCTATGGAGACAACAACATTGAGGCCGATTTATCAGAAAATCGTTTCTTGAAAAATAACATGAAGCCATATTTGTACTTTTTTTGTGCCTTCGTATGTAATCTTGTTGTTTACCCACTAATTGCAAGCGAATGGCTGCCTCACTCTGAAATTACCATCGTATCATGTGTGTTTGTTTTCGTTACGTTGCTTGCTTTTATGTATACGTCCAAAAGAGGTGCACCCGATTGGATAGTTTTGGTATCGTTTGGTGTTAATGTACTGGCAAAATATCCCTACGAAATGGATGAAGTAGTGACAACAGGTTGGCGGTTTCTAGATCTAAAGGTTCCAACATTCTGTTCGTTTGTTATCGGAAATGGTATTGAATTTTGCTTAAACTGCCGGACAGCACTTTATTTGCTTATACCAGGCTTTCTAATCCATTTGGCCAAGCGTTCGCGATGTCGTGGAACATATACATACTTGATTCCTCATTGTGTTACTCTCAGTTGGTTACAATTAGGCATAACAACTTCACGTAGTGCCACTATGTTTGGTGTTTTGCGTGC
This sequence comes from Meiosimyza decipiens, assembly GCA_963680825.1. NCBI lineage: Eukaryota > Metazoa > Arthropoda > Insecta > Diptera > Lauxaniidae > Meiosimyza > Meiosimyza decipiens. The sequence goes on from OY804259.1 coordinate 70,502,006, forward strand.
GACATTGGGGCTAGCAGGAGTACTACTTTTCTTGCCACTATTCGGAATAGTGTCGCTAATGGTGCCAGTGTTTGTTGCCATTGAATGGATTGGGTTGACAGATACTAGAATACGTTTAGGCACTGCAGTTGGCGCCGCAGCACTGGCTTTATTGGGATCTTGTTTTCTTGCTGTCAACCGCTGGACTCAAAAGTATATCACTACTTTGCAGGTTTGATAAATAAAAGCGGACTATTTTTTTTTAAGAATATTAATTTAATTTTTGTACTCAGATCATCATTTGTATAATTGCTGCCAGCATTCTCACGCTTCCTTACATGAATTCAAATTTTAAGGATACATCACGTTTTAGCAACATAGTCACTGGAGAAAAACGTATCATAAGTGAAGCTTCCGTAGATGAACTCACAATGCATGCTGATCTGCTATCATGGCAAAAGTTTTATTCTCTCTGTGGACAACCGGCATGGGAGCATCAAAATAAGATCAAAGCTCAATTACGTTGCTCCTACTTAAACGGCATGAACGTGATGTGGGAGGGAACAGTCGCCCATGCGCAAATCAGTCGTGTTACCAATGTTCGTGCAGATTTTATTGAGAAATATTTACCGCGTTGGTTAGGGAATGTAGTCAAATGTCTTTATGGGGAAAAAAATTCCCATATTAACATTTGCGATTCAAGTGTTGATGCTTTATGTGATGAAATGCAACGTATATTAAATGAAAGCGAAATGAAAAACACATGTTCACTTCACAAATGGAACTCATATGAATATGAAATAATGATAAAAATGTCTTATGGTTTGCTCAGTAAGGGTACAAATGTTATACTTGAAGGAACCCATAAATTTGGAAATTTTTCTAGTCGACTTGTAAGCGGCGATCGTGTACAATTTTATGGTTCATTGCTAAACAGCCGTATGATGCTCAATGGTTTTCGAGAAGATTTTATTCTTGGGACATCAAATGGTCGTGTCCAATTGGCAGCTATTAAATGTATATTGTGCCAAGACAAGGAAATACTTCCAGTAACAAGACCGGCCAAATCGCCAGTAGATGCTCGGATGCGTGATCTAACGCGTGGTATTAAATACCTACTTAATGTGCTACTCAATCCTCTTATTACTTTCAAATGAGATGTTGATGCATTTTATTGACGTGATGATATTTTTTATTAACTTTAAGTGTTCCCAGAAATAGTTTATCAAAATAAATCAGAAATTATTGTTTTCATTAAAATTTTAAACTTAAACACTTATAGAACGAAAATCGACCCCTACACATTCCCCCTCGATCCAAACTTTTTTATCAACTTTACTTTTGTTATAAATTCCGAGATCGGAATTTAGGCTAGATCCTAAACTTTCTGTTTATTTCTTTCATATATATTATGATAATAATTTTTATTTATCATTAAACTGTTTCTTTTAAGTGAAACAGTCAAGTTGCACATTACGCGTGCAACTTTAAATTATGTTTTTTTTCGCATGTGAATGCGATGTAGTTGACCACGTGCAGCAAACAAACAAGCAATTTTTCAGCGGAGTGCGCTGCTATGGATCAACTACTACTACGCTGCTGGATCGACTACAGTTGGTTCCAAGTCGACGAAAACAGCACGTGGCACATGTTTTCCTCGCTGAAGAAAGTGTTGAAAGAGTCATCACCACCACCGAGAGTCTTAGCAGAAGGCATCTGACCATCAGGCTGGATGCCATGCTCCAAACAGTACAATTCCCAGAGGCGTTACCAATTTGGACACCAGCTTGGCCAACATGGATGGAGATACGTTCACGCTAGAAAGAAAAAAAAAGAAAAAAATTAGTACAATTTTCTACAAATTCGCAAGAAAAGCAAGACATAAAATTCTATGCAAGTCGTAGATACTTAATATTATAACTAAGTTATGATCACAGGTCGCAGTTAAGGATTAAAAAACTTACAATTTTTAGTTTTTAGATTTTTTGCACACAAAAATTCACTCAAAATACACTACGCGTGCGCGTTAGTAATAGTGCTTCTTCCTCTTCACCAATGGCCTCAGCAATCATTGCTTGTCCAATCCAAGCGTTTGGATAAATTGGTCTTGATTGTTGTGCACGTTGAAAAGCCTGATTTGCCAGTTTGATGTCACCCAATTTAAGGTATAGTACACCAAGATTAGTCCAGGTTGTGTACGATTTACGTTCCAATTGCAGCGCTTGTATGAACGAATGTTGCGCCTTAAATAAATCAAGCATGATTAAAAGAATGCATGATTTAAAGAAAATTACACTCACTTTCATGCATATTTATGACTCCCAATAAATTCCAATTATGCCAACGATCATTTTGGGTATTTTGTGGCACCTTTATATAAGTAATTGTTTTAGTTGGGGACGGTTGTGCCACACGTGTTATTGAAACATCAATTTGTTTTTTAGTTGCTTGTGTTGGAGGGCTTATTGATACTTGCCTCATATTATTATCGCTAGCAATAGATCTGTTTACTTGTATGCGACGTTGTACACCACCACTATTAACATCCGTGGTGTCCGATTGACGTTGATGTGCATTTTTGAGGTGTAAATTTTGTGATGAAACGGATTCAGATAAAGGAACTGCTGCAATTGGCGAAGTACTATCATTTTCTAAGCAATTCGTTGTTGTGCTAGGCACATCTATTGAAATCCTTGGAGAAGAAGTGTTTCGAGATGACAAAGGAGTGGAAGATTGTGTTGAATTAATTTGAAGATCTGACATTGAATGATTGCGTTGCAAGGCACGCGTTTCTAAATCAGCTACTAACTGCTTTATTTTAATTTTTCCCTCAGCGGCTAAGTCTGATGGCAGGGTTTTTACGCTATCACAAACACTATCAAAAAATAGTTCAATATTGTTTCGCGAATGCAGTGAAGGTGATGGGGGCGGTGGTATTCCTTTTGCTGAAGATTGAACTTTATTTAAATTTAACATTATCACAATTTTATTTCACGACACGGTTTTCACACGTTAAATTTTTGTCTTTTGAATGTACAAAAGAACATAACAAACTTCAGTACTGTACAACATGCAACGTTAGTACGAAGGGTTAGGCTCGACAGTCAGTGTTCACACAGGTTGTATCTATTCTATTTTGTAAAAATTGTTGGTATTGTTGTGGGAAGCGTTTGTTAAATGTAAAAGATGCAAACAATAAGCATAAAAAAAAATACAGAAATGAACTCCAGAAAAGTCGTATTTGAAATTGTCCATTAGTTTTGAAATTCAAATTTCGTATCTGAAAAGTCTTAAGCCCCAATTACAATGATGACGAGCCGACGGGACGAGACGAATATCGTTAAAAATGTCAAAATTATTTGTCGTCATGTAGTTAAATACAATAGCAACGCTATTAAAGGAAAAAAGTTTTTTGTTTTGCTAACTATTTGCCGCAAAGCTTTATTTGAAACGTAAACTAACGATTTCTATTGGAGTTTCCGAAATTCGAACATTAAACAGAATTCCGGCAGTTGACATAAATACCGCCAGCGTTAAATTCGTTGAACGGTAAAACCGTCGTAAAATCCGTTCGAATAAACAGAATATCGACGTATGACGGTAAATTCAGCGGCGTTTTTCGGATAATTTTCACAGCTGCTTGTGACAGTATATTTTCACGTTCTTTACTAAACTTGAAGCAGCAAGCAATTGACCACTTCGGGACTTTCCAATCATTCGTCATTTTCACGACAGATATTTTGGATTGCATTGGACTATAAAGTGATTTGGTTTCTTCCCAAAACGTATAAATTAGTCAACGCGTGCTTAAAACACATACTGTGCTGCCTGCGACAAAAATAGAAACAAAAGAAAAAAATTCAAGTAAGAGTGAGAAAAAAATCAACGAGTCATGATACCTGTAATTAAATCCAATCCCAAATTCAATAAAGTGGTTGTCAGCACCGGCGACATACTGAATATAAATAATAAACCAGGACGCAAATCCAATGAAGAGCTGCTCGATGGCCTAAAACTAACGCTTGAGTGCTGCAAAGAAATTGGCGCAGTAGAGTTGAACGATACATATGGCCAGGTGCTGCGCGCCTCACAAGAACTTGGCGAAAAAATCGCGGAGCACGAACGTTCTCACATCAGCATCGGTGCTAAAATTTTCCTAAATAAAAACGCAAGTGACAGCATTCGAGAAGCAATGGCCGCACTACTCGATATACTAAAAGTTGAGCATGTGGATAATGTAGTATTAGCCTATCATCGAAAAACTGATGTTCCGCCAACTACAAATGGTGATTCTTATGGCATCCTGAAGTGGGGTAGCAAAAATGAGAAATCAATTGCAGATTTAAAGCAACTATGGGAGGAATTGGAATACTTTGCAAAGCTAAAACAAGTTTCCCAGCTAGGAATATCCGATTTAGACATCGATACTCTATCACAACTCTATGAGTCGTCAAGTGTACATCCATCTATTGCCCAAGTAAACCTTGCCTCGTGTTGCGTGGTGCCACCAGAGTTAAAGGCGTTTTGCAATAAACATGAAATTCAATTGCTTACACACAGTGATCCTGAGGTGTTGCTGGAAGATGAACAATTTTGCATATCCGATTATAGTGTTGATTGGATTGTACGCTATCAGGTGCACGTGCGTTGTCGCGGAGTGTTGGCAGCAAAGGGCTATATAGTTGGTGCCACCAATAAAATGCAGCGACTAACAGCAGCGGTGACGGAAAAGAAGACAGTATGAGGCAATGTTGACAATCACAACAAAAGCAACAACAATGCCGACATTGACAAATAGTTGAATTACACTGTGCTACACAACATAACATGCATTAGAATGAACATTTCTTGCCGCAGGAATGTTGTGAAATACATCATGAGTGTGTAACTTTGCTGATTTCAAAAATGCAATATATTTTTCGATTGCTTAAGTTTTTCGAGATATTTACAGTGCGCAATGTAGACGAATAGTCTTTGTTTGTTTAAAATTAATAATCACCTATAAGTGTACACATAAAAGTATTGACATTTTCAAACAACCAAATAAAAGTCCAATATTACGGTTAGTGTGGTATAATTTTAGGCAATTATTCGTATTTGCACAAGCCCTGAAGTTCAAAAATATGGCTCATTTGAAAACCAAATTATGATAAGTATCAAATCTATCAATATGAAACTTAAGTGACAAAAGTGAAAAAAATGACAAAATTAATTCCCTCTAAATTAAAATAATGTTTTAAATAATTTATTTATATCAAAAAAATTCTATAATTTAAAAGCCAAAACTTATTTCAATGCGTCACTCCTGTTTCATTCAAGTGCCTTTCCTAATATATAACTCAGTAAATTATTAAAATGTATATTTTATGCAGAGGTCGAACAAAAACTTCAAGTTTTTCATCAATTGTTTTTGTTTTTTTCGTTCGATCGTTAACACAGAGACGATAAACTTGCGTGACTCAAAGATAAGACCTCGTTCCCTTCTTTAAATTGCATAGATTTTTTGAGTGAAATTTTCAGTGAGGTCTGATGTTTTGATTGCAAGCTTCCTAAATATATCGTCTCTGGTTTTTATTTCAAACGTTTGCATTTATGTTATAAAAGCTAACAACATATTTATTTCTTGTATTGTTAAATATTTGTGTTTATTAATATAGGAAATTTGAGTTGAATCACGTATGATTATTTAAACTTAGTTACTGTAAACTAGTTTTGTTCATAATATAATTAATCTCAAAACTTTTTTTTGTTGATTTCTGCACTGATTATACAAAAAAAATGAAAATTATCGCAAGAATTGCTGAAAGTAAAAATAAACTAAGACAAAAAATAAGAAATTTATTGTTTCAAGCGTTAATGTCAAAACCTTTAAACGTGAGCCAAAGGCGCCATAAAAATGAACATTGCAGTCCCGATGAAGAGTAAAGTAAAATCTTGTATATGGTTCGATTGTGTTTTTTTAAATATGAAAAACAAATGACAGGAGTCTGATCTTTACGCAAAATGAACACTCTCTATGAGACTGCAAAGTCTTTTTATTTGGCAACCTCTAGGTGATCCTTTAAACATGAAAACAGCAGTATTCTTATTAATTATTCTAGTTTCAAATGTGATTAATTTAAAAACAAAACAAAAAACATCTTTTGCCGTGTGCAAAAATTATCAAAAAAATCTTATCTATATCTGTTAGCTCAAAATATTCAGACTTACTTACATATATAAATCGCAAATAAAGATCTACTTATTTACAAGATAGAAAGTAAATCCTTCTAGTTCTGAATTAATTATTTATCTCAGTATGAAATCAATTAACTTCTAATTTCACTGAAAAGTTCATTCTTAACAAAAAATGGCTCGTTTGTTCCACCTCTGATTAAAAATAAAATAAAACTTACTCCAAAATAAAATATTTTCGAGCAATCTAATTCGGAATAGTTCTGAGCATGATGCATGGCAAAATCATGGAACTGAGTAAATTTAAAAAATTGAAACAAAAAGATTACTTACAATTTTCTTAAGCTGCTCGAAATATAAAAATTTCAAAGTTAATCCAAAAAATTTTGTCTGCTATTTAAAAGAAAAACTATGTATTGCATTTTTGAATTCAGCATAATTAGATTATTTAGTATTTATAAGCTTCATCTCTCAGCAAATTAAATGTTTAGCAGTGAATTAACTGCATAAGCGTGGAAATGTTTAAGTATAAACTCAAGAACAGATTTTCCAGACCATTGGATGTAGGAGGGAGACGTGTCTGTTTCTTAAATCCATTACTACTTATTACTTAATATAACACCGTCCAAGAAAATCACATCAAAAACTTAAAGAGCAAAATTTGCAGCTAATCGAACCAGTACAGAAAATTCCTAAATTAGTTCCAAAAAAAATGTAATGAATTAGCGATTTTGAAATATTGATGCCGTAGGAAGAAACAACATTATTTTTACACCAGTTCTAGATGACTTTGCGAAATGTGATGATGTCTAACTTCTTGTTTATTTCTAATTAACTGCCGTTCTATGCATTGATCAGCACTGCAGCGTTGTGCATTGTAATGGAATCAGAACAAACTGGTTCCATTTGAACTGATGTAGAACTAAGTATTTACTTTATGAATTTGGTTTCAAATTTAACTGCAGAAAATCTTAGCAAAATAATCATGTGAAACGTTAAATAACAACCAAGATTTGAATTATGTATAACACTTTTACACTATACATATTGCACACATTCTACTAAAGAGATACAACTCAAAAACTTTGAATTTTTAGAAAACACAAAAAACTGTTTTTGAGCTTGTGAACTATTTTTCAGATATAAAGTGTAGATTATTTATATGAAGGTACGACTATTTTTTGAAAGTAAAGTACAGCAAAAATTGAATTGTCTCTTCTGTAAATTCGTAAACTCGAAAATGTAAAATTTTGAGTTGTGGCGCTTTAGTAGAATATGTGCGATATGTATGTATGTATGTATGTTCAGATTTTCAAATATTTAAAAATATTAAAGGCCCTTCGTGAATCAAAATGAAATTTGTTGGTAACAATCAGTATTTTAAAATATGTAATGTTTATAAAAATAACGTAAAAGTTTTTGAGAAATAGTTTCGTATGAAAATAAATGAAAACTCGTTCAAAAATAACTTTCTTTTACGTACCTAATAACAATTAAAAGTGAAAATCAGCAGTCCGTTTTATATAAGTTATCAATAAATTAAAGCTTAATTTTTCTTTAGTTAACTTAAAGTTCCATTAAGTTGTGAAATTATCCTACGGGTGTGGTCTTTATGCAAAGTCATCCAAGCACTGTACACTTAAATATTTATATTGAAATAATTTGATAAAAACTCTTAAAAACAGATAGAACTTAAAATACACACGGCCACAAAAAGAAATACCTTTGCGAATACAAAACTACATGCTATTTATCAATTCGGCTGGCAGTTTCAAAATCTTATTGCCTCAGAAAAAAGCGTGTTTTGACAATTTCGATTAATTGAATAAGAAATATACAAAATTGATGTTCAGTGATTCCAAATCCAAAACCAAAATTAATTTTTTTCCTGAACTACAATTCTTCGAAGTAAAAAAACAGATTTTCAAACAAATATCGGAAAATTTTAAAATCAATTTTTAAGTTTTTGCAATAAATAATAAATAATTGATGGCACAAATCTTGTAATTTTTTATCGCTTTGCACTTAATGTGCTTAACTACTTAAGATGTTTGCAAAAGTTATGTTGGATGGTGTTATAACTTATTCATACTCATATTTATAATGTATACCTACCTACTATAGTCCACAGAACATATTCAAATGCCTCGCGCATTTCACAGAACGTGTGTGCGAAGTGCAATTAGCTAATATTAATCAATAAGTAACAAACTATTATTTTAGATTAAATAGGTTAATTTTTACTTTATTATTTCCCGTAATTTTATGCACACTAACTCAATCAAACTAGAATTCATAGCGCCAATATAAACAGCAAAGTCAAAATACCCAAAAAAATTGAAAGATTTTTTAAAAGTACCTTATAATTTTTTATGTCTTCTTAAAATACGTATTAAATTTTATGTTAATTTTATTAAGATCGCTGTTAATATAGTAAATTTGTCATACATATGTATGTATATATGTATTTCGCAAAGCGCTTAAGTTGCTCTTGCTGTTGTATTGTAAAAAAATAAAAATAAAAATAAAACAATAATTAAAAACAATCTATGCAAAAAAAAAATCAACTTCATATATTCTAATCTCCTTTGGCAATGAATTGTACAGTCTTTACACGACTAAATGTATGTTCGATGTTGTAGTCTGGTATCTGTAGCTTTGGAATGAGTTATTTCACAATTACGGAACAACAAATTATTGAAACGTAATAAAAACTTGAGTACTCATGCTAATAAATTTTTCAAGTTGTCGTCGTCATTGTCCTCGTTGTCATTGTCGTCGCTGCAGTACTTAATTGGTAACTTTTTTTCCATATAATTTATTTTTTATCTTATTTAGCCAGTCCCAACGATTGAAAACAATTACTAGATTAATTATCATGACTTGCAGTTTTGTTTATTACTCAAAACTATAATGGTATGTATGTACCCGTTAATACTTAGGTATAGTGTGGCGGGGGGTGGCGTCATAAAAGATTGACTCATCTGCGCACTTTTCTAATAGGGCCTTTTATTTATAATTCCACTGGTCTGCCACTCAGTTGCTGGAACTGCGTCGCATAATGGGCTCAACAAAAATATACCTTACTGAAAGTTGGCATTCCTAAGGTTTTTTCTCAGCTGAGCACTAATCCTCTGTAAGGATTTTTACAGACATGTAAGGAAATAAAACAAAATTATTTTGGTAAGCGATAATTCTAAAAGATATGTGAGTTAATTACTTAAGGGAACTAATTAATTTTATTGCTCTAGCTCTGTTATTAGAAAGTTATGAGGTAATCTTTGTTTGTAAGCTCTACTGCTACCTGTTACACTCAAAGGATGTACTACTTATAATGCACCAGGGAATCTAATTCCGGATGGTACTTCTGATTCGGACCATACTGTATTTTAGTTTGAGCTGGGAAATAAGTTTTGATTTAAGGATACTTAATTTTGTCCTACTGCGCGCTTCTGTTTTGACCAACTGAACGATTTGTGTTCAGGCAATCATGAACAAAAAAGACATTTGTAAAAAGTGCGCATAAGGTATGTTTTACGACGCTATCTCCGGAACTAATATGTACATACACAAATACATGTACTCAACGGTCTACCGTAATAAATTTGTAAATACAACAGGCATTTACACACATGCATACATATGTATGTTCTACAACAAACAAGCATACATACGTTTATTCGATAATATTCATTTTAATTTATTGAAATTAACGTGACTCAACTATAATTAACTTGTTGTTGTGATATTTAAAAAAAAAAGCAATAAAAAACTAAGCTTCGACGAGGATGGGATTCGAACCCACGCGTGCAGAGCACATTGGATTAGCAGTCCAACGCCTTAACCACTCGGCCACCTCGTCATAGATGCCGTTGTAGCAAATGCTAAACTTAAGTCCACTTCCATGTTTTCAAATGCTGACTGTAACGTAGAATATTGCAGTATTGCCACAACAAAAAACTTATTCTTAGTTCAAAACAAAATACATAGTTCAACTAACAGTGTAATTTGCACGAAAATAGGAACATAGTGCCAGCTCGTACCACAAAAAGGAGTTTTGTTTTAATTTTAGCGCGCAGGTGTAAAATCTGGCATATAGACAAGACAAGAAATTTAGTTAAAATTCACCGCAGTTAGGTTTGCAATTACCTTGTGGCTAATTGGAAAAGATCTTTTCGATCGATCTAAAATCTCAGTATCTGTCATACGTTTTGCCAGCTTACCGCAAACTTCTAGGTTGGCCATGCTTTTTGGTAACTGTGCAACTTCCACAAATACATTGGCTGTGAGGCGCCAAAGCCAAATCATTTTATGATTGTCTGGTGTGAGGAAAGCTCTAAGAAACATCAATTTAGTTTTGCTGAATAGTTACTTAAAAAGTAAATTTGATTGATTACCGCTGTAAATGATTTGTTGCCAGCTGTAAATTATCTTTACAACGTCCGTAGCCATGCTCTATCTGTAAATTGTAAGCCAAACCGGCAGCTCCTTTAAGCCCAGGCAGGTAGTCGGGATGTTCTTGAAGCAATTTGCCGAAATCTTCAATTGCATCTGGATACATGCGAATGGTCTAATGTAGTATTTGCAATACAAAAAGCAACAATTAGGGAGGAAAAGATAGAATAAGAAAGATATTATTAGTATTATTTTAAAAACACTCTTATAGAAATCGATTTAGCTTTCTAACAATTTCAAGAAAAATTTTAAAATACCTCACCTTTTTTAGCGTAGCCATTTGTAACTTTGCGTATATATTTCCCGGATCCAATTCTAAAACTCGTATTTGCGCAACTGCTGACATGACTGTAATGCTAACGAATAGGCTCCCAATTGCATTTGCGTGCGTACATTCAGCTCAAGTGCTAGCGCATAATTTGGTTGTATCATTAGCACACGTTATAGTTGATCACGTGCAGCAACAAATTGGTCAAGATTACAAAATCGTATGGAATCTATTAACAGAAACGCATTAAGCTCTAATAATTCATTTGCATAAAAATCAATGGGATTTGTAAGAGCTGTCCACCAAGTTTCTGCTGCTGAATTATAGTTTTCACAATAAATTTTACATATCCATTCATAAGCGTAAACGTCAATCGGATAAAAATCGATCAAGCGGCAGGCATAGCTTAGGCAGTTTTCTATATCATTTTGTTTGAACAATAATTTCAAATAACGCTTATAACATTGCAAATGTAAATTTAGTTTTTCGTCTTTAATAACTTCTTCCAATGCTTCTTTGAACTAAAGATAAACAATGGTTTTAAATATATCAACAGCTTCATAAGTTAATTATTTTTACCAACTGTTCATCGCCTTCATTAACGTTCAGTTCCTGACCAACCCAAATTTGTGCCACATATTTAAGTGCTGCCTTTTGACGGCTCTCATTAGCGTGTTTTGATTCTTTTTTAAAAATGTCTACACAATTTTGTGTGACTGCGGCAGTTGATGAAAGTAAAAACAGCTTTTCGTAGTTCTCTAAAATAAAAATAAGTATCATTAAAGAGTAACAGATTAGGCTACGCAACAAGTCGACAAAATCAATGGGAAATATTCAAATTAAATATACATTACATATGGCTTCCCAGGGACTAAGCAATAAAGTGACCCCGTCAGCTTCAAGCTATTTTACCACGCCAATCTTGAATTGGGAAGAACATTTTAATGTAGGTTACTGAGGTTTGAAGAAACCAATACATAAAGAAAAATTTCGTACTTTAAATTATTTATAAAAATTGAAATCATCAACTTACGGCACCAGCTCTAAAAGTTGTTCATAAATTTTGGGTATCTCCTGAACAAGTGCACAATTGGCTAAACCTTGCAGTGCAACAGTTGGTGCCACCGATGAGTATTAAACAGCTTTGCGTAAATGCTTTTCGGCCTAAAACAAACAATTTTAATACGTTTCAGTCGTTTTATAAATAAATCATTACCTCAGTCTGGTTGGAATGTAGTAAAAAAAGAATATATTAATAAAATAAATGGAGTTTATATAAATTTATGTATGAGAATACAACCTTTATAATATTGCTGCAACAAAAACTCAGAGACGTCGCCATGAATCTATGTCTGAATACTTGCTGTCTGGATAAACAAATCTTGCAGAGCATTCAGAACGATGTAAAGACGTTTTGGCTTTGTTCGCAGAGGCATCGCGTTTGATATATTTTCGCTTCTGAAGCAATGGAGTCGAGGACATTTTACAAAACACGCATTTCCAGACTGTTTTGATTTCTTGTAGAAAGGTGCTAAAGCAAACTATATCTAAAATCCAGAGTATCAGCAAATGCAAGTCTGCAGGTTTGCAGTTGTTTGGAAAATCGTATCGCTCCAATTTGCTTAAGGATGTTGCCGAGCTAAATGTGATACGTGATGTTTACCAACAATATTTGGATGCTACTTCAACACAATCGTATGCAATGCTGTTCTATTTATTAAAAGAAGAAGTACCAACGAACTACCTAATGAGGTGTTAAATATTAAATGTTTCTTACGTGAAGATAGTAAATGAAAAGATGAACTATTTTACAAAATCAACCAGAAACTCAGTACTCTTATTCAAAAAATACTCAAAACTGCATGAGACGCAGCATTGCTAGAATTTTGCTTCAATTCACATATACAACTATGGTGCACACCGTATTTGACACGATTCATTGCATTCTTTCAATTTGCTTAAAATTCAAATGTGGGCGTAACTAAATGGGTAGATTTCGACGACAAGAGAACGGCATAAAAAATTTCAAATTCCCATAAGCGATCACAAACAAATTCAATACTAATGTGATGATATTGATGGCTTAGCTGCTTCATTTTAAATGGTCAAGACAAAAAAACAAAGTAAGTATCCCAGCAAAAATATGAAAAATCAAACTACAAATTTAAGAACTAAAATTTGCGATTGATTTTTGTTGGTGTTCGCTATTTATCTGTTGCGAAGGTTACTGAATTCGAGACACAATCAAATTGAGAAACGCCTAACACCACACAGAGTGTTGACTTTTCGGACGCATCAAAAAAAAATAAAGAATTTTCCCAAGAGATACGATAACCTTGACATAAGAAGAATATCACTCATTACCAATGCCCACATTAAAATTCAAGCAGTATACGCATTTACAATTACAGAATTTCGAACACAAAACAAGCAATACTCATGCAACGTAAGGTGATGTGTATAGAATTGCACAATATCATTTGTGTGGTGAAAAAAACTCTTTAGACGTAAAACTTGACGGTGTGGGATCTACAAAGTTTGCTTGGTTTCAGTAAAGTTCCGCACAGAAAATTGTTCATGCATTGAAGTTGCAGGAAACCAAGTTTTGTGTCTGAACAAAATTCATACAACAAATCTTTGTATTAAGTAAAATACCACATTGAAATCACCTCACCCAATTCAACCCAAATAGACGTAAATGCTAGGATAAACGTTCTGTATATGGGAGAATGCGACTATTTATTAAAATTATCATGTTTCTTTACATTATTTAGTTCGCATTCTCCCAGATACAAAATATTCATGCCAGCGTTGACGTCTCTATTCCAATTGATATGGCACTTTGGGCAAAATTGGTACCGGTGTGGTGATTTTGATGTGACATTTAAACCCATGGCAGTTGCCACAAAGTTTCGTTGTACGAAACTCATTAACAGGCAAAACGTGACCTCCACGCAACCTAAGAGCATTAACCATTTTTTTGTGAGGAGTTCGCCTATAACCGCGCATTGATGAATTACCACCAATCTGTGTATCGCCCACACAGACAAGTTTTGGGCCCGGTACATCACCAAGAATTTCTTTCGCCACTCGATGGTTGGCTTTTTCAGCACAAATATATTTTTGCATCTTCATATTTTGTCATCTTCGGTTGAACGCATATTGCTTGTTTGTGCACAAAAATCTTCAACTGTGCACGTGTGTACTCCTTGAACTTTATAGTAGACATTGGTGAAAGTTCACGTTCCTCTTCGGTCAGAGCCATCTCAGCTCCTTTGGTAAATTTATTAAATTTCCTTAAACGTCCGTAAAATCCACATTCTGCATGATATTGACCACATTTCAACTTTATGTGACTTCACCTTCCTCTTCATCGGTTGAATACCGAACACCGCCAAAAACTAGCCGCAAACCAGGATCGAGTCCTATTTTAGTTTTAAAATTTTCTGGTGAAATTTTCAAATTTTTGCTTTGGGGACCATGAACTTCTTTTTTCGGCTTCTGCATTGAAAATGAAACGGCCAAACCATCAGTTGTCAAAGAATAGTCAAATTTCTTTGTGGCCGTCTCCGGGAATTTAAAATATTTCCTCCATTCTACTTTACTTCCTCCATCACGATCAAATTCTTTCCATGAAGTCTTGCCAAGACTTAAACTTCTTAGTAAATGAAATAATGCATACGAATCGTATCGTATGTGATGAGCCCCATACACGCAAATGGGAATTAAAGCGAAGTTCTTCCAATTTTGCATCTCATTGAATTTCGACAATTTACAAAAAAAAGTGTACAAAATTCCATGGGTTTTGCTTTACATTGTAAAATTTCTCATCCTTCCATTCCAAATCTCTACGTAATAAATTTAACAATTCCTGATTTGGTTCTTGCTCACTCTTTTTATTAAATAGTTGCATATGAGGGTATTAAAGGTGCGCGACGTCTGAAATACGTTCGTACCCGTCTGTACGCATGCATCCAAATGTTATTGCAAAACATTACATCATATTGCTTAGCAGCATCAACAAACAAGTTTGATCGATACGATTTATCGTATAATTGCAAACCTCCTGCTTCTCTCATTTCTCGATACCCCGGATCGAGATTATATTTTGCTTTGGATCCTTCCAGCAAACAATAAAAGTAATCGAGAAATTTCTGTTTAGAAAAATCTCCTCCATCCCATTTTTTCATCAAACAAAAATGAATATAACGCGATGCCTCCACAATCAAACTTGACATTTCCTTGACATCTTGCCTAATTTTAGTCAAGATTCGTTCGTCCAGACAACAATTACTAAGACATTTCTTAACGACGACTGTCTCTGTTTCGTCTTCTTTAGTTGTCCTCTTCCGCTTTTGGTCGGAACTTGGCTGGCATAGTCCTCCGGTGACTGCGGCAGAAAGAGATTAAAAATCAAAACAGTTTGCTGTTCTACAAGATAAGCCTTATCCAAAATAGACGTCACGAGACATTTAATCCAAAATGTTACGTTAGCCAACGAATTGAAACAGATCAGTTTTCATGATCAATTTTACCTCATAAGCCTATAATGCATCGGGCTTTTTAGATATCCTAACCTAAAAATGCAATAAAACTTTTTCCGAACACAACTCAGGCTTAGATATCAAAAAATCTGACACTATAATTTATCAGGATAATAATATCTTGTGCTGTTTTTACTCAGAAATAATAGTAAAATAAACGCATTGGAGCGAAACTTTCTCAAGAACATTTGAAGCGTCTTACATGGAATAAGATTGATATTGTTCTTTGGTTTGTAGTTATGGATGAGATTTTAGCTAATCACTATGATGCTAAACTGCGACAACAAACAGCTGAGTGAACTGAGCACGGTTGTTCGGCACGGAAGCTGGAAAAATGAACAAAATCTTTTAAGAAGATTATGTCATCAATTTTATGAAATGCCAAAGGAATTCTGTTCATAGAAGCTGGTAAAAAATATTACAAGAATATTATTGCAAGCTTTTAAAATACCAGGGTGTAAAATTTGTGAAGAAATCATAACATCACAACGCACCTGCTCACAAATGTGAGCATACTTCCAATTGAAGTATGAAATATTTGAACATTGATCCCATTCACCAGATCTGACATCCATCCATTCTCAAACTTTAATAAATTTCAGCGTGGAGCGCATTTTTCATCGAATTAAGAAGCAATTGCAGCCGTTGAGGGCCTTCCGGAAAACCATTTCAGGAATGGGATACATAAATTGCAGAATCACATGTAATGAAGACTAAAAAAATATATTCCAAAAACAAAATCATAGTCTTTACTTTGTTTTCTAATTACTTCATTATGTAAATATACAAAGACTTACGAAAAAAAATTAAATAATAACAATAAATTTCATTTTTACTTTTTTTCACTTGAAAAGTTTACTGTACATAAAATTTGTACTCGTACGAAAAAATTGTATTCGTACTTGAAAAGCTTATTGCACGTCAAATTTGTACTCGTACTCACGCTTAAATATTGTACTCGCGCATAAATATTGTACTCGCACTTAAAAGCTGTACTCGTACGTAAAAATTGTACTCGTACACAAAAATTGTACTCGTACTTAAAAGGTATACTCACACGTTAAAAATTGTACGATTTCAAATTTATGCATCTAAATAAATCAAAATAGTTTCTATTTGATTTGCTGGGTTACTAAACTCAATGAAGCTCGTAATGTTTTGCTGGGTATTTCAATGTTTTGATGTTTCATTTTAAATTTTATTTTTACTTAGATTTATTTTTCTTCAAAATTTTCGTGAAAAATATATAAGTTTGGTTAAACATAGAGCAAATCAAAATCACTGGTGAAATGCGACAAAAAGAACATGAAGAAGTAGTAAAAGCCATTTCGGAAAAATCTGCAATAATCGAAAATATGTGTGCACAAATAATTAAAATAGAGCAACAGCAGTTGGTGAGATCCAAAAGAAAACTTCCATCAAAACATAAATTTAATAATAAATAATCTTTTGAATGTGGTAAGTTTAAGATGAGAATTGCATTTGTTTGAAGTAAATGTGTTTAATATATTCTCTGATATACAATTTCAGCAAAAACAATATACTGACGAAATTACTTGCCTTAAAGTTAATTGTGTTTCAGCTGAAGAGTTAATCAAAAAGCTGCAATCAGAAATAAATTTACTTAAAGCTGAAAATATGGAAAAATCTTCAACATTTGCTGAATTCAACTGCAGCGCAAAAATCAAGAATTAATTGAAGCTCAAAAAAAATATGATGAGAAAATTGAACTGCAGCGGCGTTCATCAAATGCCTCATCAGTTGGTTCTATAAGGGCAAGTTCACCGTCTGCAGCAAAATTCGAATCCACTGTTGGCATATACAATATTATTGTCCCAAGGATATTGTAGGAATAATTGAAATGGGTCTAAGTCGTTTCAAGGTAAAAATCTTAAAGTTACCAAAAAACTGCCAGTAATAAACAAAAGCACATTGCACAAGTCATTCGCTCTAGTTTTCCATACGGGTGGATGCTTTTATATGTAAGTGTATGTATTACCACCGGAATGCTGTGTGAGCGCATTGCAATTAAAATTGAGCCACATAGTGCAAGGCCAAAACCTACTGGCTGAATAAGAGTAACTGACCAAAATTGAACTGCCCTAGGATGTGGGCGCACAACATTTGCTACTGCTGATGTTGTTGCATGTAATCATCTTGTTAATTTATTAAATTCAATTAAGCGAACCTGTTGTACGACAACATTTCGAGAGATAAAATGTTAATTTAATCATTGCCCGACTACAAAAGCAACAACAGCATTGACAACAACAAATATGAACTAACAATACAAGTTCAAAACAAACAGCTGCCTATCACAACACTAAGAAAAATAAATTTAAATATTTTAGAAATCCTTTGAGGAAGGATGTTATTTACTCTGACGTCAGTATCACATAAGTTGCAGAACATAATAGATAATTATAATCAATAAATATTTTCTTTCCGTGTATTATCTTTACAATTAATGTTTCATACTTGTAATACAATTAGATTGACATTTGTGTTATAAATTAAGGTTTTGGTGTTTTTTTTTTTTTTTGTGGATTTTTATTTGCTGTTGCTTTTATTAAGACACTAAAAGCAGCAACAGCACAACTAACAAATTTAACAATTCCAACAACAACAATGAATAAAACAAATCGTATCGCACGCATTTAATCAAATCAATTATTATTGGCATGTCAGCATGTTCTTTAAATGCTATAAACAATGGCTGTAGTTATATATAAGGGAGGGAAATGGAGGGGTGGAAAAAGTTGACATGGCAGAGAGACATTGTATTCGTTGTTTCTATTTTAATGCCAAAAATACAAAATCAAATAAAAATTCATATGTTCTGCAATGGAAAAAATATGGTAAAAAATATGGTAAAAATAATTTACGCTGATTTTATTTTTTACATTTTATGCCATTTACTCGTACAACTAAATAAAAGTTACGAATGTGAATAGCGTCAGCATTGGTGTGAAATTCAACACAGCCTGTTATATCCTGCAGCTTCTTCTATGCGACGAGTAAATCCTGCGAAAACAATCCAAGCAAAATGCTGGAAATAAAAATAATATTTCTTTGTAAATTTTTTGCTTGTTTGAACACATGCATATGTGGGTTGGTTGGTTGGCTGCTGTGCGTGTCTGTTTGGTTGTTTATGAATGTGTTTACCCATTCGTGTCTGTGTTTGTGTGTGTTTATGGCTTGTGAACTCGGACATACTATGATCCCGACTATTTCCGGTTTGTAACAAAGCTTGGCGCGGTTTCACTTTGTAAGTTGATCCACATTTTTTTCCCAAAAACCCAACAGCGGTTGCAGAATGCAGACATTTTATTTTGTTGCATTTGGTACTCCAAAGTGTATTAAAGTTCAATATTTTATACACAAAGAGTAGATGACAATTTAGATTAATGAAAACTGTGTGTGGAAATCTATTAGTATACCAGTTTGTTACCATGCTTCAATATGTAATATTTTTGATGCAATTTCTTTAGGTCGATGAAATAATGGTGCAATAAATGTTTACCAGTTTCTCAATTTTTTATATTGATTATTTTGTTATAACTTATCTAACGTGTGATGGGATAGTCCAATTATGTAATATAGTGCTAAGAAACCTGATGACATAATGTATATTATAATGTAAAAGATCAATTCAAAAAAAATTTCGACTAAATACTATTTTTTGGGTTTTACGCACGAAAAGATTATATTATGCAAAAGAAAACTGAGTTCTCCTTATGTAATAGGGAAAAATAGGCCCTGACTTAGACTCAGCGACCGAAAATCTTTTAGAAAACTATTGATTTGTTTTATTCGAACAGATTCAGAGACAATTCTTTTGAATTTAACTTCAATTTTGAACTTCTTAAACGCACACTTAATAGTGAAAATAATAACCACTGGAAACTGAAAGAAACAATAATCACCACATACATATTTGCTTAGTTCCTTCTTCTTGCATAAGTCTGATTTACTTCGATTACATTCTCCGATTTTAGTCTTATTGATAAATGTTCTTAAAAAACCAGTTCATTAGTTTTGGCAACTGAAATATTCAAAACTTAAAAAAAATTTTTTGAGACAAAAACGTTTGGAAAAATTCATTCACTTGCACAAGCACATGCTCTGGAAAATTTTGATTAGAATTTAAAATGTCTTTTTCGAAATAATCAAATAAATTTCGACACCGTCATTATTATTTAAAAATAAAAAATCTATTTTCATATGTATAACCAAAATTTCAACACAATATAAAACAAAAGCCTAATGGTTATAGATGGTATTGATGCTGTCATCGTTGATTTGCGGTATATTCGGGCAAACATTGCTATTCCCATAACAGCAGTCAACTGTGGGACTAAAAAAACATGAAAAATTAAGCCCTACCACAAAGATAATTTCGTGCTTCCTGTCTCCAAATCTGTATTGCCATTTCCGAATCTGAAAATCTCAAACATGACCCTAAGTACATACCTGGTTGATTTTGCTGTTGTCTTTGCGACTTTTGTTG
The DNA here is from genome assembly GCA_963680825.1 of Meiosimyza decipiens. NCBI lineage: Eukaryota > Metazoa > Arthropoda > Insecta > Diptera > Lauxaniidae > Meiosimyza > Meiosimyza decipiens. The sequence continues at coordinate 70,521,936 of OY804259.1, forward strand.
TTGTTGCTGCTGTTGTTGTTTTTGCTGCTGCTGTTGTTGTTGCTGCGTTGGCGGAGGTGATGACGGTGCAGCCATTTGCTGCGATTTTTGTTTTTGCGGCTGTTTCTGTTGTTGTTTCTGCTGCTGTTGCAATTCTGTAATAAAAAAATTAATTATTTTATAATCAGACCTTGACCAGAAATTGATTATATATTTACGTGCTCTGCGCTGCAGCACTTGTTGCTGCTGCTGTTGTTGCTGCTGCTGTTGCTGCTGCTGTTGTTGTTGTTGCTGCTGCTGTTGTTGTTGTTGTTGTTGTTGTTGTTGTTGCTGCTGCTGTTGTTTTGGTTTTTTATACCCGCGCAGCGACAATTTCGACAATTCTGTAATAAAAAAATTAATTATTTTATAGTCAGACCTTGACCAGAAATTGATTATATATTTACGTGCTCTACGCTGCTGCTGCTGTTGTTGTTGCTGCTGCTGCTGCTGTTGTTGTTGCTGCTGCTGCTGTTCTTGTTGCTGCTGCTGCAAGGCACGCGTTTCTAAATCAGCTACTTACTGCGTTATTTTAATTTTTCCCTCAGCGGCTAAGTCTGATGGCAGGGTTTTACACTTTCGCAGACACTATCAAAAAAGAGTTCTATATTGTTCCGCGTATGCAGTGGAGGTGATGGAGGTGATGGAGGCGGTGGTAATTCTTGAGCTGAAGACATTATCGCTATGGAACAATTTTATTTTATTTTTGCCGAATAATTTAAGTGGTGGTTCTCACTCGTTTTTTTTGGATTTAGAGTTACTTTGTCTGCTATACACGATGGTGTATAGGATTAGAGATTTATTTAAGAAATTCACTTATTATTTTGTAGTTTTGCGTTTTTTCGTGTTCTGCAAGTTCTCACACGTTAAGTTATAACTTTTGAATGTACAAAAGAACATAACTAACATGTTGTACAGTACGCAACGTTAGTACGAAGGGTTAGGCTGGACAGTCAGTGTTAACACAGGTTGTATCTATTCTATTTTGTATAAATTGTTGGTATTGTGGGAAGCGTTTGTTAAATGTAAAAGATGCAAACAATAAGCATATAAAAAAATACGGAAATGAACTCCAGAAAAGTCGTATTTGAAATTGTCCATTAGTTTTGAAATTTAAATTTCGTATCCCCAATTACAATGATGACGAGCCGAAGGGACGAGAGCGTGACGAATATCGTTAAAAATGTCAAAATTATTTGTCTTCATGTAGTTAAATACAATAGCAACGCTATTAAAGGAAAAAAGTTTTTTGTTTTGCTAACTATTTGCCGCAAAGCTTTATTTGAAACGTAAACTAACGATTTCTATTGGAGTTTCCGAAATTCGAACATTAAACAGAATTCCGGCCAGCGTTAAATTCGTTGAACGGTAAAACCGTCGTAAAATCCGTTCGAATAAACAGAATATCGACGTATGACGGTAAATTCAGCGGCATTTAATTTTTTTGCAATTGATAGTTTAAGTATAGCTGAAAATCAAAACAAGCGTCAGTCGCTAGAAACATATGAATAATTTTATTATAAGGAATTCAAATGGAATCAAAACGTAAGACTTGGTAAGATATAGAATTACTTGTATTTTGCTCAATTTAAGACAAATATGTTTTATGTACACGTCCGCGTCCAGCGTCCGCGTCCAATACTTCACACAGGGCGCGATATTTTTTTGTGAGCGATTAAGTCTCTTCGCTTAATTCTTCTTATGTATCATATGTTATTACTTGTTTTTTGTAAGCCTTTTAAAATTTCATAATAAACAGCCACCTGATGCAGTTTTTTTGCAAGTAAAAAAAAAAAAAAAATTTTTCATATTCTTACTTCACGCAAAAAAAAAACATAGCTGTAGTTTCATTTTGTTGCTTTTTATTGAATTTATTGCAATAAAATTATACTTCCTTGTCATATTGACTTCTTTCCAAATCTCGTTCCATGCCTCCGACTTTTTTAACAAATTTTTATAATCTTCGTCAGATTTGTCTAATAAAAGTTTCAATTTCCTCACTCATTTTGCTTAATAGATAGCACAGCGTCAACGCGATATTCTATAATTTTGTAGAACTTGAACGCTGAACACCCCGTCCCAAAAATAACGCCGGCGTTCAATCGCGTTCAGTGTGAATGGAACGTTGTGTAATACAACGTCATTTTGGGACGCTGACGCCGACGCGGACGCCCTGGTTCCCGCCAATATAGAATAACGCCATTTATAAAGTAAAAATTGAAATTGAGAAGTTTTTAGAAAAAAAAAAAATTTGAACTTCAAAGAAATTTTCGGTGCCAAAAAACCAAACGCAAGTAAGTATATTAAAAAGGATATTGAAATATATAACTAGAAAAGCACGAAATTAATCTAACAAATTTCCTGGATGTGTGTATTTTGTTACTTACGGAGAAGTGGCTGTAGAAAAGTAACGTGTATAAGATTAAAGGATGAATTTTTTAGGAAAGATAGATTAAAAGTTACACATTTAGATAATTTATCATAGAGAAAGTTGAGTGCAATGCTCACGTAAGTTCCATAGTTTTCATGACATTCTAAGTGAAATGTTTCAAATTTTTTGTTGTTAATATCTTCCTATTCAGTGGACATTGATTTATCTCAGACAAATTTTTTTAATTATATGTTTTTCTGTAAAAAAGTTTGGAATAATATTTTACGAATGATGCACCGTTTTCATGATGTAAGGCCGATAACGGTTATAATGAAAACAACAATAAATTTTGTTTAATTTTTAATGAACTCTGAAAGAGTTCTGTGTTTCACATTACTCTATCACTATCGCATCGGTCTTGTATGAGTAATGAAAACGTATTTCATATGTAAAAATTTGTCATAATTTATTATTATAAGAAAAATGGATTATATGATACAACTCGAGAATATGACAACAGCTCGAGGAGAAGTGCCATATTAAGGTACAGCTCAATGTTTTGATGGAAATTTTCCAACATCATAAAATGTAGATTGATAAGAAAAATCAAGCAGGTCTCAGCTAAAACAAAAAACACTAAGAAAATACTAAAGATCTCCAAATTAAAAACAGTCAAGCTGTCAAAGTTTTGCAGCTGTCTGAAAAATATCACTCAAAAATGTATGCAATCTGATGAAGTGAAACGGGTTCACCAAATGAGTTCATTCCAAGTCTTAATAGATTCATTATTTCTGTTTAAAGCAAATATTATGAATAAATTAAAAGTTTTCATTCTCAATTCTCTTTTCCCTCCAACAATTTCCTCCATAAAATGATAACGATACTGTTGGTACACCAGCTGCACTATTTGACCTGGAAGCAGGAAAAATTATAACGTTTTGATAAACTTTGACTTATTATAAAAATTAATTTACAATCTGATACACTGATCCATATATTGCAAATAAACCTGTTGCATCCAGTTGAACATTGCTGCCTGCTGAGTTGCTAAAGATTGCATATTAAATTGCCCGGGGAAGCTGAATGACATCATATTTGGTGTGAAGTTGGGACACTGGTTAGTGGCATTGCCAGCTGCGGCAGCCATCATTTGGGGAATGAATTGCGAGTTAAAAATTGGATTATTATTAATGCTTTGCTGCTGCTATTGTTGTTGTTGTGGGGATATAGGGTGTTGTTGCGTTTCATTACCAGCAACATTCCGATATCTAAGGCCATCTGTGGTGGAATTTGCTAACACTGGAGATACATTTAATACAGCATTGGTTTGCTGTACACTCATTGGAGTTGTCATATTTTTGGATGCACATACCAAATGAAAAATATGATTCTGTGTATGTACGTCTTTATAACTACGTATGACATCCTTTAGTAGAAGGCTATCACTTAATAGTTGTCCGGAATAAATGAGTTTTTGCTCAGAAACCGCCTGCAAGATATTAACATAACATAAAATTATTGTTAAATTTTAACCGACAGCAACTTTAAATGATTTCAAATCAAGAAATTCGTTTTTCTATTTATAGTTTATTAAAATTAAAATTTTTGTTAGCACATGACTATTTTTATCAGTCGCACAGGTGGCATTTAGTTAAACAAACAATATTTGCTTTCATGGTGAGGGTAATTAACTTTCTTAAACACTTGTTATAACAGACTTAAAAAATTACGTGGAAAAAAGTGTAAAAGATTTTTCGTTACCATTTTCATGGCAAATACTTTGGCAAAAATTAAGAATTTAGAATTCAAAATGAGGTTTTTGGAAAAAAAAAAATTTGTTTGGAATTTGACTAGGCATTTTTTAGAGTACGTACGCAATTTAAGCGTGTTTTTCAACAAATTTTCCAGTTATTTTTGTACTTAAGTTTAACATTCATTAACGCATTCACTGCCAAGGCCGTTTTCATAAATCTAACGTCAGGTGCCAACATAAATTTAGGCATTTTTAATATTCATCTTCATCAGCAGAAAAATCGTTGTCACTAGATACTTCTAAACTATCTAAAAATTTTTCTATGTCTTCATCCTCCATTTCAACACGATAAAAATTTTATTTAAAAACAAATACTATTTAAGAAAATCAAAAACAACCTTTAATCTCAAAAATCTAAGCACGACTAAATTTTATATGTATAAAAAATCAACTTCAATAAAGCATTACTTTTTGGGGAATTCCCAATTTGATAAAACCGTTACTGTTTGTTTTTTTGAAAAAAGCACTTTTTCCATGTGCCAAAACGAAATAATAAAGTTAATTCAATAAGCCATATCAAAATTATGTTCAATATAATCGCAAAGTTCTTGCTACGAGTTATCTCGTAGTTGGCCTGTTGAGTAAGGTTTGCTACTACGAGATAACTCGTAGTTGGCAGTGAATGCGTTAATAGGGAAATCTGTAAGTATCTACGAAATATTACCAGTTTTGAAGTGTAAATTTGCAACGAAGAAGGATCCTGCATTTTTAATAATTGAAAAGAACGACGTCTTGCTAAAATAAACCGCAGAGAAAATTTTACGTATCACAGATACAATTATGAATTAGCTGCTGCTAAGATACGAGAAAATCGGAATATCGTTAATTTAGTTTTAGTAAAAAGATTTAAATAAACAACATTGTTTCTGAGGTTCAGAGTTTTTACAGAATACAAATGAAAAAACAATGCAATAAATCGAGATATGGCGTTTCGAAATTTATCTTTCGATATCTACATTCTTGCATCACATGTTAATGCTATCCATTGACGCTTTGCTGCTACCGAATCATTATTTAAAAATTAACTAAGTGGCAGTTGTAGTTATATGTATATCACGTAACGCTTTTCTTCGACCTCCCCTGTGTGACAACTTGTCAAATGAAAAGACTCATGATATTTCAAAGACTGTCTCATTTCCCCTCGCATTCCATGGGACGTGCAACGACTCCTATCAAAGTTTGTCAACTTTTTGCCTTATGCTTTTGTCCGTTCAATTTCAAGTATTTGTGTAAAACTTAAAATTATTGCAGTATTTTTATTTTTTTCCTTCTATGGGAAGTGCAACGCTATCTTGTCGAAATTCGCATAGATTTTAATAGTTTTTCTAAGAAAACACTTTTTTTCCGGTGTTAAAGTTTTTTTTGGCGTTAAAATATGCAATATTTTTGATACCTGTTAAGTCTTTGGTAAAAATTAATGAATTCCATTGGAGCACTTAAAAAATTGCATTTTACATACATTTCGAATGGGGAAAAAATCTTACTTAACATCGAAATCAGATAAATTTTTGTGTGCTATATATTTTGTTTTCAATATGCTTAAAGTAAAAAATATAGCTCAATTCAAATAAAACATATTTTACTACATTTTTAACTTCAAATTAATTGTTTTACTTACCAATGTTTGCTATCTGGCATTAAATTTCTGCGCTCCTCATCTTCTGGACGATGCGGCATTTCCGATACTTGTGCATATTGTGTATGCGATACAAGTGGATCAGTTGAAGGATTCAATGCGATTATTCGTCCACCACTGTTGCCCTGCAACTGACGTGCCAATGATTGCTTTTTACTAAAAATGCTGGGGCAGAAACAATTGCGCTGCCAATCTGCTACTTTCAAATTCAAACCTAAGATCAAATAATTTTTATTGTATTTTTTAAATAGAAAAATTATTTATTTGTTATCGCACGGGAAAATAAGATTTTATTTTTTAAAAAATACTGAACGAGCTGAAATTTAATTTTAGTAAGATTGATGGCATGAACAAACTTGCTGCGTTTTTAACAGCATAACGAATACTGACTTCCCAAACATTCTTTCATACAACTAACGTGTGGAAACTTAATGTATGGTGATTTTCGCCATGGTTGGTTATTTACTTATCGTCACCTAACATCCAAAAAGCCGTAATCACAAAAAAATCAAAACCGAGTATTTGATTGATTATGATGCATTTGACTAAACTTCATATCCCTACAATATTTGTAAATCAGTCCAATAATAAAGATTTTACTAAAGAATTTCAAAGGGCCGTAATAACAAGTTTTTGAGTTTCATAAAGCAAATAAACGTAACACAAAAGTTTGAAAAAAAAAAATTAAACACAATATTTAAATTCTTTATATATCCAAGTAAGATTTGACTGTTTTCAATCTTTTATCTTCATATTTTTCACAACGTACTTGCTTGAAGATCCAGAGGTAGAATTCAAATCTGGTATTAATTTTTCTCTATCACGTCTGGTTCTTGAGATATACGTTGTCGAATGTGTTAAAAATATTGATTTTGAAAACTTGAGAAAATGAATGTGCTTTCATATCATGTCATAACTTTATTTAAATTTTTATTCAATTGATAACATTGAAGTAACTATGTAACTTTTTCGATTTTCTTTTCAGTGCGCTTAAAGCAAAAAAAAAAACAATTTAAAAAAAAAAATGGCAAAATTGTTAAAGCCGAAATCGGCATTAGTCACATTAAATGAAATCGGAAACTACGATTTACGGACTGAGAAAACAACAGAGGGTTTCAAGGCCGTAATAAAATTTAAAGAAGTTGATTATGATGCGCAAGGGCGTAACAAAGCCGAAGCCAAGGAGCTGGTGGCCGAGAAGGCCTTAAAGGCTATATTCGAAGCAGATATTGAAAACGGTAAGTTTACGTTAAAAAAATCATACTTTAATTTAATTTATTGATTTATAACTGTTTGATTTATTCTGTATTATACATATAATTAACTAAAGCATTTTTACTTCAAAATTTCAGATAATATAGTTAACATATCGGCTTATGCGGTATTCAAACTTAAACAAGAATGGGAAAAGAAAACTGAAGGTAAAATGCAACATTACGTACGAGCTGGCACTATGTTCCTATTTTCGTGCAAATTATTTACCAACTGAAGCAAAAACGCATTTAGATTTGGCGTTAAAAGCACGTCAAATGGCTATAGAGGAACAAAATGATCGTTGGCATAATTGGAATTTATTGGGAGTCATAAATATGCATGAAAGTGAGTGTAATTTTCTTTAAATCATGCATTCTTTTAATCATGCTTGATTTATTTAAGGCGCAACATTCGTTCATACAAGCGCTGCAATTGGAACGTAAATCGTACACAACCTGGACTAATCTTGGTGTACTATACCTTAAATTGGGTGACATCAAACTGGCAAATCAGGCTTTTCAACGTGCACAACAATCAAGACCAATTTATCCAAACGCTTGGATTGGACAAGCAATGATTGCTGAGGCCATTGGTGAAGAGGAAGAAGCACTATTACTTTAAGTTGCACTAACGCGCACGCGTAATGTGCACTAATTTAATTTCGAGTGAATTTTTGCGTGCAAAAAATCTAAAAACTAAAAATGGTAAGTTTTTTAATTCTTAACTGCGACCTGTGATCATAATTTAGTTATAATATTAAGTATCTACGACTTGCATAGAATTTTATGTCTTGCTTTTCTTGCGAATTTGTAGAAAATTGTACTATTTTTTTTCTTTTTTTTCCTTTCTAGCGTGAACGTATCTCCATCCATGTTGGCCAAGCTGGTGTCCAAATTGGTAATGCCTGCTGGGAATTGTACTGCTTGGAGAATGGCATCCAGCCTGATGGTCAGATGCCTTCTGCTAAGATTCTCGGTGGTGGTGATGACCCTTTCAACACTTTCTTCAGCGAGGAAAACATGTGCCACGTGCTGTTTTCGTCGACTTGGAACCAACTGAAGTCGATCCAGCATCGTAGTTGTAGTTGATCCATAGCAGCGCACTGCGCTGAAAAATTGCTTGTTTGTTTGCTGCACGTGATCAACTACATCGCATTCACATGCGAAAAAGAACATAATTTTAAGTTGCACTAACGCGCACGCGTAATGTGCAACTTGACTGTTTCACTTAAAAGAAACAGTTTAATGACTTTACATTAAGCAAAGATATGAATTTTTATTTTTACAAGCTTTTTTTACTAGACACACGATTTTCCTCCGGCCTCCGGCTGCCTTATTGAAATCGAAAAGACCCATTCTCATATGAAAGCCCTTGAGCATACGAACATTTTGAGACCTTAAAAATATTTTTCTGCAGCGCTCATTTTTGGTCAGGCCTCTGGTCCGGTTGACCTGGAATGTCCCATATACACTTTTTTGTGCATGTCACACCCTCTTTTATGCCATACAGACTGAAACACAAAATGAATATATGTTGTATATGTATGTTTTTACATATGGCATGAAAACATTTAAATATATGTAAGTAGCTGTGTCTTCCGAAACATAAATTAGTGATTTTTAAAAAAATTACAACAAAATAACTTTCGGGTTAAAGAATGTGGATGGGTGTGTTCCAGTGATTTTGGAAATGCTGAATCTTAATTTGACGTAAGTTTTATCGAGTTCAAAAACTCGAGATATTTAAGCCAAAAGTATAAAAAATGCCACATTCGTCCGTGATCTGTAAGTCGCCTTTCTATGATTTGAATAAAATATATGATGGATTTTACTCCAGTTATCGGTGCCTCCAGAATCCATAATAATATGCTAAAAAATATTTCATCTGATCTCATGTGAATCGTTATAGTGAAGAGAAACACTTGATTTTTCATAAACATTTTTTTTGTTTTTAATATCATTTATTTTCCACATGTGTATTTAAGCTCTAAAGCTCAAAATTTTTTAAATGTTTACTAAGTTGGTATTTTTAAAACGACACATATGTATGTATTTAATTACGAGTATTTAATTATGTATGTACCAACATTTAGAGTGTAAATTCATACATCAATAATTTATTTCATAACATTTACATATGTATATAATAATATATTATATATACTTTACGTAATATTGAACATGTACTTAATAATTGAATACAACAGACGTTTACTGTTTACAATTCTAAAAACATTTTAAAAGGGACGGACGGGAACTGATTAAACTACATGACAATGTTTGTGGTTATGTGATAATATAGAAATAAAATAAAGTCGTCGGCTGAGAGTTACCAAATGTGCTATTTTGGAACAACAATTCAATGCCCACTATTAACAAAAGTGCGCAAAGAATTTTTTTTATTAATTTTTATTTCACTTTACTTTTTTCAAAAAATAATCATTTCTTCAATAATGAAGACAATATTAGACATACCTACGAAATATGTGGGAGTCTAAAAAGAATCGGTAACCAATTAAGTTTTTGGGGTTTTGAGATACTATGAGCTAAATCGCGAGTAAACTCTGATCAGCGCGTGTACTAATTTTAGCCTAAGGTACAAACATTTTTTTGGGTTTGCTCAGATTTTTGAGGATTCTGTTTTTGAAAGTATTAGGCTAAGACGGTTTTACGACAAATTTTCTCTCGGGCGACGATATGTGAAGAGTTCAAAAAAATAATAAAAAATTTTTCTTTACAATTAATTAAACTAAAATACAATATATTTTTATTAAAATAATGTTTCGAGCTCATTTATCGGACTTATGTTAATCATTTTATATATTTTTTCATTTTCTTTATATAGAAAAATAACTTTCCAGAAAGCATGCATATTCAGTCCGATTCTAAACAATTATTGCCAAGAATATCCTTTTTAGAATTTTCCTATAAAATGTTTCAAAGTCCGAAAATACGTACTAGAACGGCAACGAAGCCAGTTACGTTTTTAGTAATAATTATTAGAATTGGTCTAGTTAAGGATAAATAGGAAGTAGCATCCTATTTATTAAAAATTTTAAAAAATAATGTGATGTTACAAACATTTAAAAGGCAAAGCGTCTCATTGCAGTTCAACGGCTTTGTGCAAATTACGAATATACATAGCTTGGTTCCAAGAATATGGGACCTACCTATGCGCGTTTACACTTAGAAAATTACCTTATTCGATTGATAATACACGCTAAAAATTCCATGAGTGTGAATAACATAACATAGCGCTTCACATATACCTCTCCCTGAGGGAAGACTACAGCGACTAGCCTTGTAACCGCCTTCATTAACGGAAATAATAACAGCCAAAAAATTTCTTAAAAACAACAAAGATTCGGGCGCAGATCATATAGTAGGAGCTTCTCCGGAATGCACTGCTGAAGTTATGCACCCCGTGAAGAAGAACAAATACCTGACCCCTTGAACTTCAGTAAAAATCCGAAGATATGGGACTTTTCACTATGTCAGAGCTACAGTGACATAATGATTCTATCAATTCCGTTCAAGGTCTTGACAAAAATAAAGATCGTGATCCTTTGTATTTTGTGGAGAAGATAAATAAGGCTTCTTACATTTAACTTTAATCGACTACAGTACCGCTTTTCATAGCATCGACTGCAATTGTGTCTGGGAAGCATTGAACAGACTAGGAGCAGCACCCAAGATCATTGTTCTCATCTACGCTCAACTTAAAGGTTCTTAGATCTTGTTTCTGATAGTACTGGGCGATGTTCTCAGCAGAGCTCTAGACTCCACAAATCATGGCCTTCAATGGAATATTAGCAAACATCTGGAAGATTTCATTTATGCCAATGATATATGTATTCCTTCTCGCCACCAATTAGTCAACATAGAGGAAAGACTCGCTGCCGTCAAAATAAGTCTGAAAATCTACATAAATTCAAGAAAAAGGAAATCCAGTTGAGAAAAAGAGGATAGCTTTAATTATTTGGGCAGCAAAATAACACCTGATAGCGGTACCAATATGGCCATCCATGCTAGATTTGATAAAGCGAAAGATACCTTCGATCCAATTCGTAATGCCTAGCAGTCTTAGTTTTATGTCACTGACAACGAACCTCAAATTCTTTGAATCAAACGTGCAGCCAGTTGTTTTATACGGCTGTGAAACTTTGTTAATCAACAGCACTCTGCTACACAATTTACAAGTGTCCACCAACAATTGGCTTCACCGTATTGTGGAAAATTGGTAGCCGATGACCATTTTCAATGTCATATTGTTCATCAGATACTGTCAAGATCCGATTTCGATACAAATTGGAATGCGAAAATCACCAACAGAAGTTCGCCGACAAGCATTGAAGTGGAGCCTTCTGGCAAAAAACACGCCCGTCTGAAACCATCTTGAACAAGTTCGCTAAACTGAGGAAATGTTGGAGAGAATCCAAGACATTCGCACGTTGGAAAAGTTATGTGGAAGGACGCGCGGAGTGGAAGGCCTCAAGAGAGAGACTAAAATTCCTTTTTGAACGAAAATGCGAATAAGCCAAACTTTTCTTTGGAAGAAGTGAGATAATGTGGAAAGTTAGCGATCATAATTCGCAATTCAAAGAACTTTGATGGTTCACTAACTTAATACATTTGATTAATATAATTTGCACTTTTCGTTGTATTACATTATTTTGTTCATTTTGGACTCTGTAAATTAAATCTTAATACAATGTGTTAAAACATATATGTATAAAAAGAAGGTTGAATTTATGAATATTAATATGCACCTACATATTTTTAAAAAAAAATATCTGATTAAAAATAATATGCATTATTTTCGTTGTATTTTTGAAAGACTTTCCGAAATATTGGTATATATTTTTGCTATTAACTTTAACTATGTATTAATGTATGTACCATATGTTGTATAACATAATTTAAGGCAGATCTAGATTGGACATATATACCGCTTAACAGTTTTTACAATATCTAACCGCAGTATCTTATAGTTGTGGTTTTTCTTTCTTAAAGTAATTGTTTTCATCAGTTTAAAACTATGAAGTTCATCATAAGACTTAACGTTCGATTCTCATATTAATTTTTCTATTTAGTATTTTGTTCGTATGTGAGACATATATATTTTAATTATATATTTAGTTAACAATTAAACTAAAAAAACAAAAATATATTATACAAATAGACATGAAACATTTTATTGACATTTAAAATGGTAAAATTACAGAAACATTTATTCTGTTTCCTTTTTCAGTTTCTTTTTTTTTTTAGATAAAGATTTCGTGGAGTATATTGATACTTATCAACAAATACAGTGTATCACTATTACACACTAATGGTCCCTACAAAATAAATTACATATACATATGTACACATATAGACAACTATGAATGCAATACTTATGATATGGAAAATTTCCTACACAGAAAGTAAAGATCCAATTGAGCTGTACTGCTATTTGGGAAAAGATTAATCATAAAAATCTAATATCCTTGCGGTACATTATGAAAAAGAATATTTGTTAGGAACTTGCTACAAGTACACAAGGCTTTGTAATAGAATTTCATATACAACATCATAGAGTAGAATTAACATAAAATGTTTTTTAATATCGAAAACAACTATACTTTGCTCAAACATTCTCTTCAAAAATATGTAGCCAACATAAATATAATAGTCAGAAATACTGGAAAAAAAAGTACGCAAAGACTGACTCAAACGGCACACACTAAACCAAGCTTGCCCTCGGAAGTTGATTAAAAGAGTTAAAGTTGACTGGCACCTGCTTAAATGAACCAATCTGTAGTTGTACGAATCCAAATTCGAAGAATCGAAAAAAATGAAGGGATAATGTGTGCACTTAATGACATTTTGTTATGTCTTTGAAGGTGCCTGATCGTGTTTACAATTTCTTTTAAAGTATGTACCATACCAAAAAATAATCTTTTGCACGAAAAGGTTTCTTTTAGTCGAAAAGCCCGAACTTCTCACCAAAGTTTACTTCTATGGAAGTCGTTTCGCTACAAAAGAAAAAATAAACCTTTTTTGCTTCTTTCTTTCTATCGGTATAAAGCGAACTCATTCGCATTCTAAGTTATGATGACAAAATTACAGAAGTTACCTAGCCTATAAAAGTTGGCACGCCTACTACTACTACTTGTATCAATTGTAGTATGACGTAGCTTATGTACTATGTACATCATCATTACATCACCACACAACATTTAAAATCTGTATATATATATACATAGATTCTTTCTGATGGAATTCTATTGAATATGTTTGAATAAGTTATTTCGAAAACAACTTATGATTTTTGATCGAATCTTATTCTTTCACACATTTGGCCACCTTGGATATGGTCTCACGTCCATTATAAAATTTACTATCGTCAAAAAATATCTAGGCAGTAATGTTTTTAACTTTTTAATATTTTTTTTTATAGAAAAACTAACTTATTTTTAAAAAAAATATTTTTCAACATTATTTGATTTTTGAGCATTGAGCAGACTAGTGACTAATGATTTTTTAAATTAGTAAGGACAGTGAAAGTGTCTATATATTAAACCCATTTTGAACAATCCATAGTATAATTCTACAGAGCAGAAGTTTAAAAACAAAAAAAAGCCCGGGGAGAAGATAAAATTTGAAAATATATTTATTCACTGAAAATAATGAAATGTCATCAGTTTTCAAATTCCAAAAACCGTACCAAAATTAGATATTTTTGACATTACAAACCCTTATTGGGCCCCTGTACATTATTACCATTTACTATAAAAAAGGGTCCACAAAATTAATTATATATGCTAAAAAACATGGATCCAATCCGTTGCGGCCGGAACGACCGCCCCCTTCGCCCTTCCCTAGGTACAACAGTACAACTGATTGAAAAGCACCCAATATAGTTAAAACTGAAAAGAATAAATAAAAATACAATGAAAAAAGTTGCTGCAATTAGATAGCTATAACACAGAATTGGATCAGATTGGAAAGTCTTCGAATGAATTCATTTAAATATATTGAAACGAATACATAAAAATGGGTTTGGAATTGGACGTTATCTAGGACTATTGAATATTCTATTATTGAAACGAAAAGAAACGTGTGTGTATGTACTAGAGGTCTGCATGAGCGCACTCAAAGCGATCATATAAACTTCCATGCAATAAACTTTGAGTGCTTGAACTTGTACATTTTATTTGCGATATAATTGCAATTACAGCACTCACCTCTATTGCTTGGTGTTTTGATTTGTTTTGGTTTAATATCAAATGTCAATTGCGACATGTCGAATGGCTTGATGGTCGTTTCAAGTGCACTCATGCAGACCTCTAGTATGTACATACATAGATATGTATATAAACTCTAAGGAAATAGATCGTTTTGAGCAAACGCACCTGAAATTATGGAAATTTATTAACTTGAATTTTGAATCTGATATTTCTTGGTTGGGATATTTAGGCTCTGAAATATGCTTTATCATAAAATCGGTCTCAAAATTTTGTACAAAAAATGAATTACATATGTATGAAAATCTAATTAAACCTTAAACAAAAAGCTTTATACGATGTGTAAAAATTCAGAAAGGATTCAGGCTCGTGTTCTTAAAAAAAAATTCCAATCCTTCAAAAAAGTTAATTTGCGACTTTTTCCCACATGAAATTTAACAAACTTTGAACGTTTATAGCGAACGCGGTGTGAAAAGCATCGATGCAAAGTTTCTTCTGCTTAACAAGCTAGGATCACAAAACTTTTTTTAAAACCCGGGTTAACGTTCATTAAATTTTAAGTCTCACCATCTGTGTAGCATAGTTTCAATTACAATTAGTTAAACATATTTTAAACGTAGCTTTTATAAAAATTTCAAGTAAATTCATTTAAATACATTAAAATTTTATTGGTACTAAAATAATATGTAATTTTAACAACACGGAGTGCAATTTCTTTTTTTAAAACAACTTTTTTATATATACAAACATGCATTAAGTTTTTTTGTCATAAGTGTTATCAGTTATCAGTGTGAATTTTTAATGTTGGTGAAATGATACATACAATATTTTTAAGAAAGCGAATCGATTCTAAGATATTTGATTATCGTTTTTCTTTATGTAATCTATGCACTTTATTGAACATATGCACAAGTACTAAAAGTACCTAAATAAACACTTCTTTGCATATACAACTTAATCAAAAAATAAGTATAAATTTCTTTAAAGTTTAAAATTTTTTGTATTCCACATAAGTTAATCATAGTAGTTTTTTGTTAGCTAAATAATAATTATCA
The DNA here is from genome assembly GCA_963680825.1 of Meiosimyza decipiens. Classification (NCBI taxonomy): domain Eukaryota; kingdom Metazoa; phylum Arthropoda; class Insecta; order Diptera; family Lauxaniidae; genus Meiosimyza; species Meiosimyza decipiens. Next base: position 70,537,311 of record OY804259.1, read on the forward strand.
TGCCCTTAGTAAAAACAACGAACAGCTTATTTTTAATTGATAATGTTTTATGAGAATTGTTACTTTTTGTTTTTTTTTTCTTCACTTAGTGCCATTTTATTATTATTACTCTATGTATTTATATTCTATTGGTGTATTGTTTTTTGTGTTGTTTCATGACCTTCTAACGTTGCTTCCAACAATAATACTAACAATATCGTTTCATTCTTAAAAACAGGGTTCAGTCTAAATCTGGAATTGGTCGCCTAACAGATTGTTTTCTATATATACTTTTGTTTAATTTTTTTTTGCAAAATTTCACAAATGCACACACATAAATTGTATATAAATCATATGTGCAGCTATTTATTACGAGTATAATTTAGTTCATCAATACCATAATATGAAACTTAAGATAATACATCTAAAATTGAGCAAAAATCACCTTTTCTATAATTTAGTTAAATTTTGTTTTATCTGTCTCCAGGAATCTGTAAAATGTTCATTAAAACTAATGTATCTCGTCGTCTGATATGCTATGCGTTGCTTTCTTTTAAACATAAAAAATGTTCTCATTCAATCATTTATAAAATTCTGTAGATTTACATTAAGTTTGCATTGCTGTTAGGCTACTGCTACAGAGCTTACATGTGCTGTACAGCTGTTCCTATCGTTCCATCAAAACCATACTCTTTCATAATTAAAGTAATTGGTTTTCAATGGAATTCCGTCAAAAGGTTTTTTAACGTTTTGTCAATATTTTTGAGAAAAAAAAAACACTCTTTCAAAATATATTCTGTATGACATAATGTAATTTAAAAAAGAAAATAAAGCTGGAGTGACGCTTAAAAAATAAATTTGTTCAATCTTCAAAATGGGTTTTCCTGTACACACAAACATATTATGTACTTATTTAGTGATTAACTACGGAGGAAATTCTCAAATTCTTAACTTATATTAAAAAAAAACTCTATATACTTGACAACAACTGCATTTAACCAAGCATACCTATTGTAGTGTACTTAAAAGTAATGCTAAATTTTAATATAAAACTTAAATAAGATGGGATTTTCTGTTCGAATGCTCTATAGCAGCTAGTAGTTCATGTTTTTGTCTGACATAAAGACGACCTTTTTTCCAAGGATTTTGTAATTGCAACGGCTTAAAATCATCGCGTAGGCAACGTTCACGTGCTCCAATTACAGCTACTAAGCAAAAACTATCCAGCATTTCGGAAGTGTAAATTGGTCCATTGTTGCCTTTAAGCACGGCAGCCATATTAAGTTGCTTAACCACTAAATTGATAACTTCTCGTGCCGATGTCTTCGGTGTAACATGCAATTTCAAGCTTGTGCCACTCGCCAGTCCAGTGTTGTAAGCTGTGTACACTTGTATTATACCCGATGTTTGATCAGTTGCTACACTCGAAGCACTTGCCGCATCTTCTTCACTACTTTGACGTGAAATGTTTCTTGATGATGATGATCCTTTTACAGCATATTTCTGTGCGTCATCTGTAATTGTTGTTGTAACTTTCATTTCTGTCTGAAGTGCACTCAAAGTCGTGCGTAAATAAAGGCCTCCATCGCGTAAATTTATGCTCGAAGCTGATTTTGGCTTAACTATGGAGGGATTGTTCTGAGTTTCAGCTTGTGAACTTTGAGATTTTAGTTTTGCCTGATCTTCTGTTTTTAACGATAGATTTGAACCTGTCATAGTGGTCTTAGGCGCCAAGTGTGGCACAGAAGTAGATATACAAATAGTCGGTGTTTGAGTGACACAAACACTGCTAGTTATATTGGAACTAGTACGCTTGCGATGTGTGGACGTTGAGTGCGATTTTTTTAATGCCAGTGCTGCGGTCAATGTGAGCATATCATCCGAACGTGAAGGTGGTATACTATGAAAAATAGTACCCAAATCGTTGCTACTGCAAACTGCTGAATCGGCGGTGGAGTAAAAACTTTGTGAAGTATATTCTGACGTCATGGAATCACCACTGTTCTTTCTTAGTGAAGCATCGGACCTCGTGTATTCCGAAGCCACTTGCAGATGTTGAGTTTGTAATGGTTCTGCTGCTGTTTGTAACTGTTGCGGCTTTGAACAGTTTGAAGTCACAACTGACACAGATGTTGGCGTTAGTGCGTTACTACCGAGATTTTGCTCTGATTTGGAATGCTCAGCAGCTAATGTGGAGGTGGGAGAACAACCCGCTGGTCCCGGCCAACTACCGCGACCTGAACCGCTTTTTGTAAATTTTACTTCCCGTAAGGGTAATTGCAGGAGCTGTTTTTTATCATTGCCTTGCAAGAGTTCGTCTGTTGTTTGAGCGAATTCGAGTATTTCCTGCATCGCAACCGCAGGCTGTGCATTTTTGTCGCGCGCAAAGGCAATTACATCCATTAACCAACGTACACTCTTCCACACTGCATTCAAACTCGCTGTAAGCTCATTCAGTTTGGCCAAACGATCTTTAGCTGTCTGCAGTTCACTTGTGGAAAAAGCCTCTCGATGTGAGTGATTGGCCAACGCTGTGTCCAGTTCTAAAATGCAAGACAGCCTCGCATACTTCTGTATGATGCCACTTTGATATGTGCGCAGGTGTATCATCTCAAAAGCTTGTATACTGAGACTGACCAAATCATCCCGTTGCAGAAGCAACTCCGATTGGCCTGGTGCAGCACATGTGAGTTCAACAGCAGGGCAGATAACAAGAAAGCTAATGTCTTTACTATGTTCAATAATCTCAACATCGTATAGGCGATATGTGGAAGCATCCACTGATTTGATATTCATATAGGCAAGCAATTTTAATGCAGCTGTGGCAAGATCGTATAGGAAAAGACGTTGCACTTCAGTAGTCTCTTCAGAGTTGGCATTAAAGTCAAGTGATGATCGCTGCGCGCTAACACTACTGCTGGCCTCTACAATATTGTTGCTTCGTTTAAGTACTTGCCATTCTTCGGCAGTTATATGACTGTTATCTCTGACCTTAAAGTGAGGCAACACGTTAGGTGTTTTCACAGGCACCACTAATTCGATTTGTTCCACAGAACATTGCATTTTCAGGTAACCCAAATAAAGGCCGGCGCTCAAACGCTGCATCGAAGTCTGATGATATTGTATTTGTTCCGCAATTGATGATATCAGCATCTCAGTAATATTGAAGTCTTCATGGAGTGCTACTATTTTCTTTTGCAGTTTATTAATTGGTAACCAGCGGGAATTTAAGATGGACACTGTTTTTTGACTCTTAACAGTTTGCACACAACTTAGAACCACTGTGCCATGTGAGTCACGCAAAGGCTTGTAATATAGTTGACCTAGGTCCATAAGGCCTAATGCTGATTGCATTTGGCAAATGGCAGAGAGTAATTTTGTCCGAAAGTGTACAGCAGATGTAAGATTTCGTTCCATATCCGAGCGTAGTGATTTAACATCATCCCAGGTACAGGCGACCTAAAAAACAACAAACGTTTAGTTAAATTTGTCATTAGATGGGAATTTATTCAAGGAAAATTGTTCTCAGAATACCTTCATTAGCCAATGATAGTCACTATGCAGCGTACTGGGATATGTTTCATCTATTTCGATCACTGGTAAAAAATCCTCACTTGTCACCAACACTTTATCGTCACAATATATAATACAATTGAGATAAATACCACTACAAAGAGTACAAAGAGAACAAAGGAATTGCAATAAATAAAGGATTTAAACTTCTCAATTACAATACCGTCTTAGATTTTTCTGAAACCTAGAAGCCACAGAAAACAGTTGTTTAATGGTTGTTTTCTTCTTTGGATTGCGTCGTTGTGCTGACGTTGTCTCCAAAGACAGCTCCGAAACATCCGCAGGTCGCGCTAAGCGTACAGCCGTAAACAAATTATCCAATAATCGTTGCCTTCCCAAGTAACGGTCCTCACGATTGTTCAGATCGCGCCAACCTAAAATGATCTTTGATTTGGCTTCCTTACAAAAAATTTGAGTATTCCAAAAACTAACTTGACGGCACTACACTCGCCGGTATTGACGTTTTATATGGACCACAACCCTTTACATTGACACATGTCGCTCGTATGAAGTACCTTCGCCCTTGAGTGAGGCCATTAACGTTACATTGCGCACCCATTGTTCCATGAAAGCTAGTCCAATCCACTATTTCTCTTTCGCCAACCACATTACCAAAGTCTGCTCGCGTTGACCATTGCACTGTGGTAAAAAAAATATCAAATAATGTATTATTGAAGCTGCACATAATATAATTATATTCAATAAATGCTCGAACCTTTAAATTTAGTTCCAATAGCGCCATCGAATGGTTCTAATATTTGCACTGTTATTGAATTTTCACCTGTTACATCTACTGTTACAGAGGCTGGGGCATCTGGAGGACGTGCTTGATCCCATCCAAGCAGCATACGTCGTAGTCCTTTAACACGACGCTCCCAAATGCCAATTTGTTTGTCAATCTCATTTCCAGTGCAGCCTGTTACAGAAGAGCTGGTATTGCCTGCAAATAAATTAAACAAGTTAAACCTCACAGCTGAACGAATTATTTGAGGGAATGCAACCAAAATTGACATGAGCACAATGTTTAAAAAAAAAATTGCCGTATTTGGACAAAAGGGCCTGGCACCTCCCATACAAGGAATAACTTAAAAATGCCATATTGAAATAATTACTTAAAGTAAGTGCAACCAAACTCTAGTCAAACTTTATATGAATTCTGACAATACCGCGTAGCACCTCTCAAAGAATAAATGACGCACCCAGGGGTATACGGTGCTGGGTTTTCCGAAAGTGAAAAGAAATTAACTTCTGTTTTTTTATTCTTTAGCAAGTAAAATACATTTTTGGTGTACAGGCAAACAAAAATTGTTGTAAATAGGGGGCGACAAATTAGCTCTAGAGCCCTGGGCACCAAATGTGCACGGTACTTCACTCCTGACGTAGTTATTTAAGGTAATGTAACCAAGTTCCACAAAATTAATAAGAATAGTTTGGATGAGCACTAAAAAGTAGGTACATTTTCACAGGAGGGTGTAGCACAACCCATGCCAGCAAAATTTTATAAATGGTGACAAATACAATATGGGTACGCTTGTTGAAACCAGCCCGCATGTGGCGTGATGGAAAGAATACTTTTTCAACAAAATCTTAACACCTTCTCGCCGTTTGACTCTTAATGCAGAGTAGAGTATTTAATTTTTGGTGAGGATGAAGATGACACAATTACTACGTTTACTTATCTTGAATATATCAGAGGTACATCGTCCGCTCATTATAGCGAAATTTAATTGTTCCATGGATGTCTTTTTAATCGATCTTAACTTAAATTACTGTGGATTTTCATACCTATAATAAGACTTGATATTGAAGGTCGCGAAGCAAATGTTGGTTGGCAAGTACCATCGGTGGAAGCACTTAAGTCATGTATTCGAGATTCAGCATCCTTAAGTAATGCATTCAATTTGTTGCCGATTGAATCTGTCGCAACTGAAAAGCAAAAAAAATTTAAGTTTATTGGAAAAATTTAGTATAATTTAAACAGACAAACGTACATTGAGAACCTTCTATAGCACCATGTTGCAATAACATTTTAGTCATGGAACGATTGTTGCTTAGTACAGCCACATCCAGCGCTGATAGACCATCGGAATTAATACTGTAACGACAAATGAACAGAAAAAACTTTAAGGATCACCTCCACTAGAATTTCATGCTATAGATAGAAACCTGTTGACATCAACATCGGTGGATTCCAAAATTGTACGTGCTTTATCCAAATGGCCATGTTCTACGGCCGAAAAAAGCGCTATAAAATAAAGACATAAAGGTAATTTGACAAAATTATTAAATTATATGTACCAACGAGTCTTTCGAAGTTAGATTTAGATTACTTATTTATGGGTCTAAGTGCGAAACCGCTATAAACTTTTACAACAAATATCTCCGACCAATAAGCAAAAACCATTTTGGGTGTGATCAATATCGAAGATAATGCTGGCGATAAAATTGACGAAAAAATGTGTAGCTACTGAGGGTTGGTTGCAAAATCAATACCATCGCAATGCATTGATTACTCTATTTTTCAATTTTTACGAACTATGACGTGAACTTAAGACTTAAGACAGACTTAATACTTTTCTGTGGCGGACAAATCTTGTAAGAGCCACTCGAAATCTTCGAATCTCCTTTCCCAATTAACGGATCCCTAAAATTGATCTGAGGAATCATTGCTTATAAGCTGATTTTAAATGCAGTAAAAATCATTCCTTTCAGGACCAAATTCCTTAAAAACTACAATTTCAAAAATGAAATTTTGAATTCGAATTTTTTATTTCATTGCATTCATGAAATCCGAATATCGACATGAAAATTTTGAATTTGATTCTAAAGAATTTTAATAAGGACTTTGAATCTTTAAGGAATTTAAAATTCGAATTCAATTGGTCATTTATGTGAAACGAATATTTCCAGAAATCGATGAGGAAAGGTCGAAAATGGATTTTGAAACGCCACCAAAGGTTTGGAGAAAAATGTATGCATTCCTACACAGCTCTAAAATTGAATGCATTGTCTGTGTTACGAATATGAGAAAGACATCTGGGATATATACAGAAATCGGCTCTATGGGTTGCGCCAATTTCGAATGATTGGTCAAAAAGAGGTACGCGTTCGTTTTACGCCACATTTTCTTGCAAAATTTCCAAGCGTACGGTCTAGCATCTTCAACTAAATCGAAATAAGTTATGGAAACTGAATAACATAGTATAGAGTCTAGTAGGTACCGTAGTTTATTAGCAAGACTAGGCCAAAAGTTTTAGCTATGGTATACAGCAAATTGCTTGACACCATTTTTCAAAATTTTGCTAAAAAAGCAGACAGTACGAGAACTTCGTCGGTATTTTTACACGACGACCCTATGCCAGCGCACATTGCTGAAAAAACTTACAACTCTGTTGCGCTTAGAGGGCATTGATGAAATTCGGCCAGTACCATAGTCCACAGACTTAGTGCCGTATGTTGAAATTGGTAAACTCTAAAATGGCGTCTTAAGAGGTGGAACTACCGACTTGAAAGATGTGGAACTACCGACTTGACCCGAGATGTTCCTTAAACCCTTTATGTATAGCCAAAAAAAACTTCACTCCAAAACTGGTTTCGGGCTTTTCACAGAATTTTTAAAAAAACTAAATTTCGCTGCACTTAGAGCCATAACGTAATTAGTAATAATATGTACTTATAATTCGATTTTGATAAAAATAATAGACCTAAGCCAAGATCAGATTTCTTTAATTTTACCTTATCTCATTCTATGAATCTTAGGCCTTGTAGCCCAGGAAAATCACCATGAGCATGGAATAAATTGCGAAATATTTACGGAAAAGCTGAATTTTTGGAATTGACCATAGATATATTCGTAGGACCACACTAACCTTTTATTACTAAGGTGTTTTCAAGGTCAAAAAAGGTTGCGAAAACTGACTGATTTTCTGTTGCAATGTTTGATCTTCTATTAGTCGAATATCAAACGAAATACCTTGCGAATTTTTTATTTCTTCCATGTCATCCGCGATTTAACTTATCCGAGGTACGGTTAAACGTGATTCTACTGTACAGAAGTTTTGAACCTTCTCCTTTTAATTTACTTGAACAATGTTATATTAGCTGGTCCATACAGAAATTCAGCTTGCCCAAAATAATTTCGCACGTCATATAATATGATTTTTTTGGTCTATTTTTGATTTCAACCGACTTAAAGCTGATAAACTACATAAATTAATTAATTTGGTGTGGCTTGAGCTTAAGTTGATTAGAGTTATAAGTAGAGCGACTAAGGGGCTGTTAGACACTAACGAGCTACATAAATCATGAATGTTAATATACGTAGAGTACGAAGTATTAGTAGTGCATACCATGAAGGTGCACATTGATTTGTGTGAATTTATCCATTTGAGCTTGTGCCAATTTCAGCTGCTTCTTCGACATTTTACTACGATGTGGTGTGTTGCCGCCCTTAGAACGTGCACTTGCCGGCTGTCGATATACAGATAGAGTTTGTGCATTTTCATCGGTATTCTCATCGGAACATGCAGCTGTCTGTGCCGCATTTAATTTCGCATTTTTCGGATGTGACATTCTTAAATAGCTGGGCACTCTCGAGGACGATGTTGATGATGATGATGATGCAGATTGGCGCGATATACTTAAACTATGCAATTGTGATTCGGCGACTACTGATGTAGATAAGCTAGGTGCATTTGGAATAAGAAATTCCATTTCTTTTAAATTTGCTGGTGCATACGATGTGGCTGTACGTCGTATTGGTCTTGTCACTGGTCCAGCATTGTTTTTTAGTTGCTCAACAGACCAACGATGCAATCGTGGAGGTGATTCGATATTGGAATGATTATTTGATTTCTTTTGGTATCCTTGAATGTTATGATAGTGGTGGTGGTTTGATGATGCACGAATTACAACAGAGCCAACATTATCATCATCATTACTATCATCGTCACTAAGTGATATAATTTGTGGTGATGATGATTTTTGTGTAGATGTGTTAAAATTATTTGGTAAAACGTTATCTTAAGGAATGAAATAAAAATTTAATAGAAAATTAAAAAAACTATAGCAAATTATAGAAAATCAAACTAAACTAAAATATATTAGGTTGTATGTTAAAGCTTCGTGGTACCTTTGATATAATAAAAGGATCTGCGCAAATATACACCAGTACATCAAGCTAGGTATGCAAATATTTATACGAAAACTGTGCTAGGGCAAATCATTTTTGTTTTAATTTATAAAATTTTACATTTTAATTTTAAATCTAAATCTAAATAGCGAAAAATTTTCTACATGAAATTAAAAGCACAAGGTCTCACATCTTAAGTTCGGTTCTGCCCATATCTCCAAAAGATCAAAAGCTGCAGATTTCGTTATATCTACGCCAAGTCATATAACGAGATAGTGAGACAACAAATATCATTCGGATTTACTGGCTGTCTAAGTGACCAGCTTGGCCTCATTCAGAGATTGTTTGTAGGCCATTTGAGTCATAAATATACCATTTTTTCATCCACAATCTCCAAAGAATTTGAATGATTTTAAAGAAATTTGACTGACAAATGCTACTGTTATCCCAAAAAAAAAATGTGGTCGATGTCAGATGGTCATTGATTTAAACAAAGAAAATAGAACAGATAATGCCAGGGATACAGCACTTTGGACAATCCCAGCATTGATGAAGTGGTTTCAACAAAGATAGAGTTACCACTGCAGCAGCTTGGTATCTAACCAACGAAGGAATTACCATTGTAATATGCAATTAAATCGATAGAAGGTGGCGCTGAATCGATCAAACGTCTTTGAAAAATCCAGAACACTAAATTACTTTCACCGAAGTGGCTTGCACCTCCTTCCATCTGTTAAAAGTCACGGCAACAATTAAATTATTTTTCATTTAAGAATATCTTTCCGTTAGCTCGCCAATATTAGCTTGTTCTTTTTCATTACGCTACTTCATCAGATTGAGCAAAAGACCAGGCACAAAAGCATCTGTAAGAAAAGTATGATATTGAAGAGTTGCCCAAACAAAAGAGAATACGACAGAGTTTTTTTTAATTTCTGCTATGATTCTTAGTACGTCCATGCAAAATGAGCATAAAGCAGGTTTGGAAATTCTTCACATTGAATATGGGATTGATGCGCGACATGATACCATGGAGCTTATCTTTTGAAATATTACCGCAACATATATAAATGGGTATTAGACACCTGCAGCAAGTGGCTTGCATTCCCAAGTCTCTCGTAAACTTTTTGTGATTTTTAGCACACTCGCAAACTTTAGCATTTTTAAGCGGAGTGAGCACTCGCACTAATCGATTAGCACGTGTATTTTTTTGGATTTTTGTTGACAAAAAACCCATGCATGTTATGATTTGCGGAAATTTATCCCCGTTTACTGTGCAAAACGAAAAAGGGCAAGTTAGCGTGTAAAAAATACACAGAAGCTTGCGATTGTTTCGTGCATATAGAGAGTATTTAATGCATCTTCGCCGATGATCGCAAGCTTCTTATGCATTCCTACTTGCAAATGTGCTTCCTCGCTGATATTCGTGTTTGACGAGTGTGATTCCCAAGCGCTAGTTAGTCGCGAGTAAGAATCAAACTATCACTCGTTACATAGCGAGTAGCTTGTAGATAACAATAAGCACTCATGCAGTTCCATGGTAGGTATTAACTATTTCATACACTATGACATTCTAAAAAAATCACCCTTTATAATTGTAGGCACTGTAACTAAACAGCAAGAAATAAATAGAAAATTTTTACTTAACGACATCATAGATAATCAAAAGGGACTTTACATGTTCGTACCTATGTGTAACATAAATTAAAACAAAAAATTTTATTGATTTTATCAAATTTTTGCCCAAGCACTTTGTTTTCCATATAATAATTAGGCTCCATATGTGATGTGAGCATGATGAGGTCAGTAAGAACACAAGCCAACAATATTTTTGAAGATGTCATTGGTTAGTTTAGTTTTAAATTAAGCAACCATATGTGTATTTTTTCGGCATCAGTTTTTAATGTTGACGAGTGTAAATTTAGTAAGCCATGACCAATAATTTTTCCAATAAATGCAAATGTTCGAGTATATTAAACCAAAGAAAAAAAGTAGTCCATAAATGAATTGGGGTATTTGTGTATTGTGATATATATTGTAAATAAAATACGAGGTTTATGTTTTTGGATGAGAGCACGAAATGTAATAATTGATGAATGGCGTTTTCAGTAACGCTTCCATGTAAGCTATTTAACCAACAATTATTTGGCTGATTATGAGATGCGGGATTAATTGAAATACAGAGCAGTATACACTGTGGGCATAGTATCTTACCATCAACTGAATGCGAGTATTTTGCTTTTGTATTTGCATTATTGCGCGTACTATTGAGCTGACAAAAGTTACTCAATTCTGAGATAGTGTGAAAGGATTTTTGTCGCAATAGGACACCGCGGGAACGTAAACAACCGCTTATGTGTAAAGTTTTTTGCGGTGGTTTCTTGTCATTGTTATAACATCTGAAATATTCGTAAAAGTTGTCGTTATTCTGTGTAAGTGAAACATTAGGAATGTGGAAAATAATTGACATTTTATATTAAGATAGCGAGCAATAAACTAAACACTTTTTACTTTGTAAAATTTGCATAAGGCAGGTAACATAGATGCCCTGGATATAAATAAATTGTTCGAACCCTTGACTGGTCCAATTTTTATTGAAAAATTTGTAAACATAAAATGCTCGTCTATGCGGAATATGCAATTTTTCGAAATTACCTGATTGGTTGCTGTGGATAAACTTAACAATGTGTCGAAACTTAAGCTAAAGGTTCTACTTATGAAGTTGATATTCTTTTGTGCTTACCCTCACTCCCTTCTTCTTTTGTATGAATAAACCAATCAGTGCTCAATTTTAGAACATTTGAACCTAGATTGCAGTTTTATCTACATGCTCGTATATATTTATGATAAATATGTACTCATATATATTCACCCGAATGGTATGTGGAGGTACCACTATTTTGACTCAGTAAAGAATTATGCACAGTAGACGTCCGTTATTGCGTATGACGATACAACGAATTTCCATTTTAACGAACAGTTTTTGAAATTGGAATTTTTTCATTGATGTCACTAAATTACGAACACTAAAAGTGTTCACTATTCCAAATAACGAACGCTGTTTAATTCAACAATAACTGTTGAACTGGAATAACTTTTTTTACCAGTAAAGCAGATCGCAAGTATGTGTAGCATTCCAAAATCTAACTTAACTTTTATGACCAGATATGTATGTGTGTATATGAGTAAAAAAAAAACCAGTATCTTCAGTAAAAAAACTCTTCGATATAACGAATTTTACTATATTACGACTGACCCGTGCATTAATTAGTGCGCTATATTAGAAGACTACTGTATACTGCGTATTAGAGGCCTACATGTCGAAACATGTCAACGTACATTCCATTTTTAACTATGCCATTAGTTATAGGAAAATGTTAAGTATATTTTCGGAAGCAATGGTATATCCCATAAGCAAAGCCTTTTTAAGTGCTGTATTTTAAAATGGGAATGACAATAAAACTACATTCTCTTCAACTATCTGTTGGCAAAAACAACGCACTTAAAAACATCCTTCAGATATATATTTTTGGAATCGAAAATATAGTCAATCTACTATATAAAATTCAGACTTTGTCTGACTGTCTTTTATGAAGGCGGAAACTATCAGGTCAATTTTCATTCAAATACGTTAGTATCGATCAGGCGACTGTCGTAGGCTATAACACTTTTATTTAGGGTGGCCCTCATATCATTTTTGCGAAGACCGGTTAATCGACTCACACCGAATTTACACCATGTATTTTATATTAAGAGGCATAACTAAGAATACAAAACTTTTATTTAGGGTGGCCTGATTAAAAAATATTTTTAAGTATCATTTCTTGAAGACCACTTGATCGCTTCTCAAGGAATTTTAACCAGGTGGTTGGTATGTCAATAGCCACAGCTGAGGCAGTAAAAATCTTATTTAGGGTGCATACTTAGGGTGAACCTTTACAAAAATATTTTAATATATTATAGAATTTTCACGAAGACTTCATATATGTTTTTTAAATACTTCTTATGGTCTATGGAAAGTTTTTGCAAAGTTTGGTTTAGAAAAATGGGCAATGACACGCCCTCCAAAATCAACTACTGGACGCAGATGAATGGGAATTCATATAAAAGGTACGGGAAAAAGTAAGTTTTATTGAGAAAATAGGCTGCTTCGCTTTTACATTCAATCGCATTTTACATACAACATCGCGCCACCTACCAGAAAGGGCAGAACCACGTCTGCCGGAATAGCTAGTATAAAATAAATCTCACAATTTCATTTTCATCATCCAATGCTTAAGCTTTGATTTAAATAATTTTTATACTTTTCGACTTCTTTTTTTCGAGAAAGCAATCGGATACGATTATAACAGCTACCTGTTATATTCTCCAAAGGATCACGCTCAGATTTTACTGTCTCACAAGTAACACATTGAACATTAACCTTGAAAAGTCGGACCGGTTGGACGCGTTGAACAGAAATAGAAATTTTAATTGTTTATTCGAACAGCTTGAAGCGATACGCCTAGCACCCATACAAATCTTAGCACGCCTCGTCTTAAACTAAATCTTAAAAAGTTGAAATTAAGATCCTTAGTTTTTCTTAAAAAGTTGTAGCCTACACTCAAAATTTCACTCAAAAAATGTGTATTAAATGAAGCGGTAGAGTATATGGTTTTTCCGGCACAAGAATTTTTCAGACTTTTTAATGCTCCTGCGTGTAATCTCAAACATTTTTAACTTTGGAATTTACTGGCTTGATAAGGGCTAATTTTATTGCTTAGCCTCTGGCATGAAAATGCTATGATAATTTTCACAGATCACATCACATGTGTATTTTATGAAACACTTGCGATCCCATTAGAAGAACTGATTTTTCAAAACTTTTCTTTTTTAATAAACACGTAATCTTTTAGAGTAGATCTACTCAAAATTATTATAAGCGTTATTTGTTTAAATTAAACCTACTACTGTTAATATAGGGCATCGGTTTCCGTATTGTAGCTGTTCGCATTCTTGTTGTGCCATATATTCCCAGTGCAATATTTTTTGTTAACTCTTCGTAGATATCCTTGTTCCCGTACAAATCTTTCGTTACTGCTGACAGCAATGCAGTTGTTGCATTTGAATCATCCCGTTGAGTTCGTTTGCAATTTTGCTGTTCGCTGAGATATTTGTAACAATATGTCTCTGGTATTTGCAGCAGTTTGCAGGCCTTACGTGGAACAACACCAACTGGTAGCGCTGACATTAATTCCTCAATATTTTTTCTGTTACTACTACTCACGTGCTGTTCAGCATTATCGGCTGTACACGTTTTAGGAATTTTATGGTTGCTTGACGCATGTTCATCACCACTGGCACTGACTTCATCCATTGCATCATATGACAGTTTTCTTGCACTATGCTTTAAAATACTGCGTACACCGTGCAATTTGAAAGGCGATTGCAACGCGGGATTATTTAATTTGCCTTTAAGCATTCGAAATGAAGCGCGCATAGATCGTGATCGTCTCAATGTACTGATACCTCCTCCTTTATTATGCTCTTTATTCATGAGATTAACATAAGAGCTATTCGCTTTTCGACGTTCCATTGTCAAAATACAACACAGGTTTTTAGCAACAAAAAAAATTACTTAAACTTTTCCCAGAAGAAATCAACCACACCGCACACCGCACACAGCATCGCTTTTGAAGTTGCACTAAATCATACGAACGCTATGATTCTTCGTTACAGCCCTAAATTTTTGTTTGACTTTAAAGTTCACTTTCCTCTATGTGTAGATATGTATTTGGATTTCAAAATAATAACAAAGGCAATGCATGTGCTTGTATGTATGTATACGATTTACGATATATTATTACTATATTTGCACTCGTAGCTATGTTTGTAGTGCAGAAACCACCCTTGTCTTTGATAAACTACCAAACAACAGAAATATTTTTTCGAACTTTACAAAAAGATGTTCGAAATTTCCCCACCTCAACTTGAAGTAGTTACGCTAGGCTCGTATCCTTGAGTGTCTTTCTTCGTCACAGTCTAAATTTAGAGTTCAGGCGGTAGGCATTGCGTGTCATTTCACGAGTTTTACGAGCATTCCTGACAAATAAACATCCTCTTCAAACGAGAGAATATTTATGTTGTCGTGTCGAGCCAAAAATTATCCTCAAACAATTAGCGCTTTGTCCTTATGCCAAAGTAGGACCAAATGTTACATAGTGCTGATAGAGTAAACAATCAGTCAAGTTGATTTTTTAACATTAGAGTGGTTCAAAAAAACAAAAATGCTAAAAGTTCGAACTTTGTTTTTTCTGAAAGAATAAGCAGATCATAGTTCAAAAATAATATCTTGGATTACTGAACCAACTAAAAGAAATCTACATCTGAATAAAATCTAAAAGAAAATACTTAACATTTATACAGAGAAAAGCATGATATCATCGATATTGCTCCTGAACCCCGAAAAAGCCCGTTTCAAAGCTATTTTTGAGAAATTTGTTTTGCACCAATTGACGACAAATGTTTAAACTGGACGCTGAGCATTACCAGTAAGCACTGCTTTTGACTCATTTAATGCGGACCTTTCTGGTGATCTTCACAATACATTTTTGATCTTTCCTCAATGATAAGTGTAAGGAAAGTTTTTGTATTCAAAAATATACCCAAAACGGTTCCTTCCGGAGTTCGAAAGTAATCAATATAATTTTTTTTTCTAACCTGAGCCTTTCCGTGGGTCGGGATGACTCGTGTTGTCCAAAATACAATATTCAAACTAAATCCATTTTTTCGAAACAACCCTCTGATCATTTAAAAAAATCTTTTTTGTCGGTTCGATAAACTCAATATATGGTGTTATAACATACCCTATAGCGACAAAATAATATAGTACTATAGACCATCCACTGTGCAGCTTGCCAAAAGCCAGAAAAAGTATCAGAAAGGCTCCCGTCCTAAATCATCGCACATATGATCGTTAGAATAGACAATACGTGAATCGTGGAAATGTTGGAGAGAATTGAAGGTACTCGCTACTGACCGTGCATGATAAATTGATTTTGTGGAGTTCCTATGGTCCGTGACGAGATACAGCACACACGAGTAAGCCCAAGTCTGAATTCTAATGGCAGCTAACGACAATAAATTTACACAAATGCCCAACCGACATCAATTTCTAAGCAGATCTATTGTAATTTTTATCGAAATTTTTAAATGAAAGTATGTGATTGAAAAAAAATAAGTGATATCCATTGGAATTAATTGCCTTCGTTACTATGGAAAATAAATTAATTTGAAGTTGGTGTTCAAGCTTTTAGTGAATTTAAAATATGAAATTTTATATTTTAATTTGTCAAAATAATGGAATTTGTTTCTATTCCCCTCAAAAGGAAGGAACTTTTTTGCATTCAAAAAGAAAAGTATGTGAAATACGATGTTTTTATTTTTTGTAATGCGTTTATTTCGTCTAAAATCTACGTTAAAACTGAACTAACCCACTATACAATTACCTTCAGCCATCTACGGACCCACAAAGTTTTACCGACTGTTATTAAGCGTATTAGTCTTTAATAATAATATTTTTCATACATTTGAATACAAGGTCATATGTTTGTCGACCATATATAAAAACTTTTTGATACGTGTTGACACAAGTTAAATAAAAAATATATATAAGATTTTTTCCAAAATATCAAAAAGCTGATCTAAACTGCAGTACGTGATAAATACTGTGAGCACTATTTTTTTTTTTCGATGCAACATATCTAAAAGTATTATAATTGAAAAGTTAATATGTATGTGGCCATTCTCAGCCGCTCAACTGATGTGTATGAAAATTTATAAAAATTCTGATAAGCTTTCATTTACTAATTGTTGTCATGCATACACTCAGAGAAAAATGTCATTGTAAATTTGAAAAGTTTCTTTTTAATATAAAGCCGGTAAAAATTTTGATGTTGAAAATATTAAAAACAACATTTTTGCCGTTTAGTTTTAACGCAAACGACTTTAAGTTCATTTTGAAGAAGGCTGAAGATTTGTCAATGTTTTTAAGCATTCACAACGACCACTTTAAAAATAAAATAAATCATAGAGCTTATACCCCAACACGTCTTAGTTTCAAGTAAAGTGACCTTGCGACGCTCTTAATGTCTAATATATCAATTTTTGAAATAAGTAAGAGAATAAGTTTTGTTGAATTATTTTAGACAGTACAAATATCCTACTTTAATGTCAGTTATTAAGAATTTTTCATTGATCGAAACCGTAAAAGAACTTAAATCGAACAACGAGTCAGCGTTTATTGCAGGGTCTTCAACACAAAATTGTATTTGTTCATTTAAAAAGGAGCTCCAACAATTCAAAGTCACTGTTTTACTATTCCATCTTCTGGTGCTTGGATACTTAGGCATCTGCAAAAAACTGAGTATCCATAAATTGATGATATAGCACATACATATGCACTCCGATATAAAGGACGTTTTCGATCATTTTTCGAACGAAAAATATAGGATATCTAAACGATCATTGTATTTTATCTCAGAAAACAGTTGTATTTGACCGCATATTTATTTGAATCACTTTCATCAGATGAATAAGGAAGTGAAAAATCACCGAGGCTTATAACTTTTAATACATGTAAACTGAACTTTTCTGATTAATAAAAACTGTAACTTTTACGACCTTGGGTTGTTTGATCACCATAGACCTTTTTAAATGATCTACAATGAACAACATCATTTTCCAGTTTTAATCCTTAGACTTTTTTGAAACTCACAAAAATTGTGAAGCTCCTTCAAAATGAACTCGTTTATTTACAGTGACATTTACCTTTCATCAATACTAAATGTTAAGTAATAAATTCACCCACTAAAAGTAATAATTTTGCTTATTTACGAGCTGGTAAAAAAATATGAGAGCAATTAAATTCATATCGTATAAAAAACAAAAATGCCAAACTATTTATAATATACACTATGTCGTGATAGGAAGCATTTTGAACTTTTTTGAAGATAATAACTCCCTTTTGTATAACTTTCTTCATTTTAACTTGCAGCTTGCGACTTACGACCGACAAAGAGGCGAGTACTTTTGTTGTTATTGTTGTATTTACAAATTTGTATTTAGATTAATTGTTCAATCAAAGAGTATCTTGCTTGTATTGTACCCAGCACTTAAGTCTTTTATTCAAGAAGCTGACTGCAGCGTCTTGAGCGGAAACTCAAATTGATAATGCGAAATTGTCGACACAATTTTTTATTACTCTTGACTCTGTTGGGGGTGATTTGTGCGGTTTGCCATTTTAATGCTCCACTAAGAACTCGACCATATTCCATCTTCTGGTGCTTGGATATAATGCGGGTAGGTAGGCAGGTGGGTAGCTATAGTGCGAGTTCATTTGTAAGTGAATTGCTGTAGAGCAGAAATGTATTCATATTAATCAGATATGTAAATTTATTTTATTTACTTTGTGTTTATCGTCTTTTGTGGCTGCCATACAAAAACTGACTTCAAGACAAACGTAGAAAGGGATACAAATCCGAACTATTGTGCAGGCAGAGTTTAACGGCTTGAATTTGATTTAATTTGATGTAATCAATAAAGATTTTATTGAGTTATGCAAAAGTTGTTGTTTGCCTTGGGAAAACGTAACAGAAAAGATGTCTTTACCTTTAACATGGAAATTTTCAGTTTAATTTTACTGAGAAAAAGATTTAACTGAATGATATTTATTTATTTATTTAATACAGGTGTACATAAGACGTTTTAAGTCTTCTGATTTTTTACATCAGCTATTTTGCCATTTAAGACAAAAGCTTGAGACAAACGTGATTGCAGTTTCTTAGATAGATATTGCTATCCGTAATCACATTCAAATTAATTACTACTAAAGGGTTTTTCAATAAGCGCGATATCTTTTTCTTTTAACAAAATAAAATCAAAGTGGTGTAGAACCACAATCTTTATTTGATTTTGTAGCATAATCGATGCAACTACATCTACTCTTCTTACAGCAGCGAATACGATAAGTCCGATTTCCGACCACTTTATTCAATAGGTAAGGTTTTATTTCACTAATTTTGTGTTCAATATTAACATAGGTCAATGATTTTAAATAAGCCGCCGACAAGAAGCTTAAAGATGGTAAATCACTTATTTTAGGCCATTAAACATCTGCACTTCTCGAAATTCACCCTACGTACTTTTCAAGCAATAAATCGATTTAGGCAAGGACTGTGTAGCACCTAGCGCCATCTCGTTGAACCACATGTTTGTTCAATCAATATCTTCTAGTTCATTATCATCAATATGTACAGCTCACTATTGACAGTAATGACAACTCCTACTTCACTTTCGAAAAAATATTTCACCGTTCTACAAACCCTACCAAATGGTTAATTTCACGGAATGTAAATGTTCCTCGTATATATTTTATGTATTAATTTGAGACCAATAACAACCATTATGCTGACGTACCGATGCAGATAGATGGACATGCGACTCATTCGAGACGATAGTTTTCATGGTAAAATCAGCATTATTTTTATGTTGTTCCAAGGCAAAATCAATAAGTCCACGGCGTTTCCGCTTCAATTCTTGAGTGTTAACAATTTTTCGATAAAACACGTGTACATTGTGCAATGAAAGGTTATGCTCAAAACTATACAAAGTTCAACAAATAGTGAGCACAATAGGGCTTACTGCATACAACTGGCAGTGATTTTGACATTTCCAATACAGCACACTGCCAATTTGAAAACATATTAACCCTTTTGGAAAACCCACGTTTATTTTATAACTTCGTTAGTAGCGTAATGCCTGAACAAAATTTCTATAGCTATTTCGATCTCTTGTTCGTTGTGCCAGTTCGTTCCGATACTTGACATACATATCGCTTTTTATCATCCGAACATCTTCCTCTAAATTTATCACCTTGTGGGCTCCACCAAAGCACTGATCAACAGTTATCTCTGATCATGTGACCTATACATTGCCAGCATATTTTCATAATCTCAGTTGAGATAGGAGTATCGTTAGTAATCAAATGAAGTTCGTAGTTCGAAATCCAAATCCATAAAATGCTTTGATCCATAAGCTTACAATAGTCAGTGTGCTTATGAGGGATCATAATTCGCAAGCATAAAGCAAACTGATTAAGTATTTGATATCAATATTCGACGTTTGATCCGAGTTGAAATTATGTTTGACTTCCATATTTTGTAAAGTTGTGCAAAAATACTTTTCGCTTTGTTTGTGTTAATGCGTAATCCAATTGTGGTCGCCCGGTGGCTGAGTCGTGTGAGGTTGGTTTGAATATCGGGCGATCTTGGTTACAACAGGGCTTATATATAAGATAAGATATCCCCAAAAATTACATTTTGATTCCCAGTTGATATGCGACTTAAAACATCTTCCAGCACACTTACAAATAATAATGAGGCATAAAGCACCCCACCTTAATCCCTGCCAATCAGTTCGATTGGCGGTGAGAGACAATTGTTATGGACGATGAAAGCTGATTTGATATATATTTGCTTTATTATAGAAGAGTAACTATGCGAGTATGATCTCTCAAGTTGAGGATATTGAGGATAATTTTAGTTAATACTTTCATGGCTTAGCTCAGAATTGTGACTCATTTTGTAATTTTTATAATAGTTATAAGCGAAATGAGCCTCGATTTTCCAGACTTGGTCTTAGGCTTGCATTTTGCAAGATCTAGACCAAGACAATGCTGTGATTTCAAGACTAAGACGCACGATCAAAACAAAGATCCAATGTACTAGGTCAAAACCTGTGTATATATGACCTCCTGTAAACCTCAAGCTGTCAATCAGCTCGCTCACAAAGTACAGAGATTTTGCAGAGGCTCTTCTATGGGGACACACAATTATCCCCATCTCATGAGTTTTTCCCATATACTATGTATGTTTGTATGTATTATATGTATGCATAAATTCATGTCTAAAACCAAAATATTTAAGTGATGTTTACCTGTTCATTTTATTGCTTTTATCTGAAAATGAAACATAAAAATTTGTTTTTGTCTAAGACGCTGTTGTCATCATCACTCGCTTATCGTAGTCGCATCTCGTCTTTATATGGTGTAGCCACTGAATCGTTCATTTAATTGTTCAATTGCAATATTCCTCTGATGACGATGTTTGATTAGCAACATAGCTAATAACTATTAATTAGCTTCATAACTGGAAAGATTAGTATTAAAACTTTCATTTCTCTAATTGATTAGTAGACACGTACGAGTAATGTTAAAAATGCGACGAATTTCGTTTTAAGTATATGCGAATACATTTGCGAATATGCGCGAATAGTTACAGATATACGCGAATAGTTCAAATTATGCAAAAACTTAATATTTTTATGTGCAGAAATGCCTCATTTTACGTCAACGTTGATGAGTTTCACTCTTCTTTTAGTCTGTATGCTAATTCTGCGTTACGATGGTTCGAAGTTGTTGCGTTTATTTGCAGTAAGCAGAATAAAAAAGAAAATAAACAGCTACAACAACATTTTTCAAAACGAGTAGTTTGATTTTTTGTTGTTTTTTTTACACAAACAATCAATATGAGTTTTTGCCATGTACGTGTAAAAGCGCTTACTCTCGAAGGCTCTAAACTCCGAAGATCTTATCCAAACTCAACGTACTCTCGCTTGATATGCCAAGTAACTTTAAGAGCGCATACTACACGATTTGCTCTTAATATGACAGGTAAAACAACTACTAACACTTGTAAAAGTCATATCACATGAATTCAAACAGGTAGACAACAAATACAAAAAAAACATTGTATTCTACCAACACATCGAATCAATCGATTTAACAAATCCAGCTATGAACTCTGAACACTTGAGATAATGGATTATTTTGCTGGAAAATTTTGTACTTTGATGCTTTTCACACAGTTTTAAATAATTTTCGGAACACTCCTCTTTTTGGGTTTTTGTTTTCAACTTGGGAAATTCAGTTGTATTTAATTTTAAAAACCGTGTGGCTTAGTCGCACACGCGCTGTATCTTTGCCAGTGAAAACGCATTCGATGGAACAACGAAATGAAGCAAACTAAACCGTCATTGTGTTTTTGAGTTCACTAGTAACGATCGTCGTTGCTGATCGTAGTTGCGATACCCAGTTGGAAATGCACAGTCACTTATTACTTAATAATGAGCTAAGCGTAAGAGCGCGAATCAGAAATAACTTGTAAGATATCAACCCAAAGTCAATTGATTGCAAACCTTTCTCTCGAGACACCAGCATTCGATTTCAAATTAACCTCAAGTTAGATGTTATCAATGCCTAGGCGAGTTTAATTCTCAAGCATTTTAACGCTGGTTATGCCCGCGACTTCGCTCGCGCAAGTTCGCTGCCTGGATTTTCGTTCCATAGCAGTGACAATATATGTATGTACATCCCAGTATGAAACTTCACAGCTATAGCTGAAGAAAGGTGCCTCATTGCGTTTTCTATTCCCGCTCGCATGTTGCTAGGTGTTTAATATCGACACTATATAACATATAAGTACATGGAAATGAGGAGCTTGTTGTCGTACATTTTGCTTATATCAAAAAGATTCCTGCGCTACATGAATTTGCAACAAACGCTCTTCCAAAGCTGCAATTGGGTTAAGTATAGGTGACCTCCAAGGTTTTCAAGCTGGTTTGGAGCTATGTAATTACACAGTTTTAAATGTGTCACAGTCGTTTTCTAACAGTATGGTCTTTACTACACAGATTAAATACAACTGAGTAACGCAATTCTATAGTTTTCTATTCAAAATCTGACTGTCACATTTGTGAGAATCTACAAACGCTGATTTTTAGAGCAGCATAAAGAAATTGCAATTGTGTGGTCTAATCCCCACATGAAATTCCAATATGTTCTCTGCTGCTCAAAGTCCACTCCTCTAAATCGGAAATTATTAAATGCTATCAAAGCTATATTCGATCGAAAACTATCACATTTTATGGAAAACATCGATAAAATAAAGCTAACGAATGGTATAACAGTCAAGAAGTGTCAAAAAACTTGATTTACATTGAAAAGCCGAAATTATCAAACAACATCAAAAAAGTCGATAAAAGTTTAGAAGCCTCAGAGCACATTCAAAAAGTCAAAAAACACTAAATAGTGTCGAAAATTATAGAGAAAGGTGTTAAAAGTCGAGGAGCATCGACAAAGACGATAAGAGAGAGAGGCGATCAGCAAGCTGAGAGAAAAGAGCATAGGCCTTCCGCCATCACCAGCTACAGATAGAAACCGCTTCAGCTTCAGCCGTTCAAGCAAGCATGTAAGAGGTGTATATTTTCTTTCAACTGGGGTCAAACTAGCTCAACAGTTTAAAATTATGCGCTCTCTATATGCCTCTAATTTTCCCTCTCTCTCTCTTTGGCTTCGTGAGGTGAAGTTATATGAAACGCTATGAGCCACTACTGGAAGATAACATTTTAGTGAATAAAAGTAAAACTACAAGTCATATGCGTAACAACAATACAAAAGAGTTTGAAGGCATAGATACGAAATTAAAGGAACAAGATATTAAAGCGAAAGTCTTGCTTTCTGTAATGAGTATAGCAAATCTTTACTTTTGTGAGAGCAGATAATAGAGAAAAAGAGTAGAGTATAAAAAGACGAGAGCTTAACTAAAAGAGAAGAAGAGTTGGTTTACTAAGTGACTTTAACTACTACCAGCAAAAAGCCAGAGTTGTGTATCAACCGAAAGTTTTCTTCTTAACACTATGAAGAATTTAAATAATCAACTCATTTGCAATTCGCACAAACTTTGCCCCACAGCGTGTATTGTGACAAGTTAATAAACTCTAGGGCTCAACATAACTCTCCAACTTGTTGTCATCTTAAGCAAAAAAAGTTAAAAAGAAGCGAAAAAACTTTCCCAACTCAAGCCAAGCCAAGCCAGTTTGTAAACCGCAATATATACGGACGTATGGACGCACTTTTCGCCTTTGTGATGACTTACCATTTAATATTCTTGTCAGTTTGTTTCTACGCGTGGACGAAGGACTCAATAGACTTTCTCGCCGGCTGTTGCCCGTACTGCCACTGTTGCTTATTTCACTGTAATTAATATTCAGCTGTGCATTCTGCGAAGATGAACTGCAGTTCGAAAGCAAACTGCTGGCAGAGGGTCTTTTGCTAAATGGTGCCACCACAGGACGTGGTATATCCAATGATGGTCTCGGCGTATCACTCCAAACAGCTTCAGCTACTGAATCGATGCTGGCTGAACGTTGTAAGGCGCTACTGTCTTTGCGTCTGCAAAAAAATAAATAAATAAATATATTGGCAAACTTTTCGAAAAAGTTTTAAAAATTACGTCATATTAAACGCATTTCTATTTAGATATCTAATTTACAAATTATGTCAGGGGTTTACTTCTTGATGTAAATTTTTTTAGTTCGCTTATTGCCTCATTTCGGCGTGAAATTGATTGTTTTAGTAAATATTCAGCTTAATTTTGAATGCATTAAATTGATATTGATACTTTAAAGTTAAATTTGAAATTTTTACTTGCTATATTCATATAGACCGCTCTAATATTTTTTCTATACCCTACATATAGGGTGTATGCACTTTGTCTTCCATTTGTATCGCATAACGAAGCGTAATGTGCCTTAATGATGTTAATGGGTTTGGCAGAAACATTTCTTGTATCCAGCGCGTTCCAAATCGATTCTCTATATATGCTATCGAAGGCAGTAATGAAGTCAACGAAGTATATGTACATGAAAACGGTATGATAAAAATTTGTACTGACAATGAGTTATACCCTATAAGTACTAACCAAAAAGTCGGAAAGAGTCTAATACAAAGAAAAGTTTTGACACGCCATGAGCAAAAAACTATTCAAGCGCATTTTATCAATGTCCATTATCCAAGCATTGAACCACAAAATAGTCAAAACTGAACAAGGAAACGATAAAGTCGTCCATTTTGGAGACGGGTTTTTGTTTTTCAGAATTTGATCAAAGTCGTTCCTACAAAGTTTTATCACATTCGAACCATTTTTCAATGTTGCTCTTTGAAAATACATAAGTCGCACATTTTGTAAAAAGCCGACTATTTCACTGAAAATTGACGGCATTTTTGAAACCGGCGTTTTGTGTATCAAAATTTGAACCAAAACATTAGTTTCATAAAATTTTGGCTATTTTTCTGAAAAGTTGTCACCATTTCTTTATCAATGAACTCAAAACCACATTATTTGTGCTAAAAAAAACTGGCCATTTTTTATTTTTTAATTGGATTTTAAATTCGTAATTAGCAACCGTTAACACCCGTTATTGCAGGCTTTGATAGTTTTGATCAGCTGATATGACATAGCTGTCGTTCGCGTGGATGATGGCCGCTGTTATTACAGGAAATCTTAAAGCTCTTGTGTGGCTCTGGCCGGTAACTTACTAAAACAACAGAGATCACATATCTTATATGTATAATATATTATTGTAAATGATCATCTTATTGTAGAAAATATGTAATCGCTGCCGTTTGGATAAGTTCTAAAGTACTCGATCTTTAATATATCCAGTAGAAGAAGTTGGAAGTGTTATTGGAAGTTTATAGTTACCGAGTAAATTTGGAGCTTTGTTATCAGTGTATAAAGGCTTAGGACCTTATGATCCAAGATGCAAGATCTAATGATCGCTTATGCTGGCGACAGGGTTACCAAGTCATACAGAAGTGATTCCCTGTCTTCTAAAAAAAAGGGTTTCCCTCAAATGGTTAATAGTCCATACAATTTTTTGGGGAAAAAGTGGTTGATCTTTTTTTGCTAATACCAGGCCCTTGGCTTTGACATGAAATTCCGAGCTTGGCCGGGTCAATCCCGGTCACTTTCGGTTAATTTAAACAAGTATTATTCGCAAATTTAGTAGAGAGAACGTCTTCTTAAGCTCCTGTAAAAATAATAAGCTATTTTTGTATTCATAATTTAAAAAAAATTGGAAAGTTCCAACGTTGTATGATGTCAACAGGGATTAAAACAACTTTCAGAAATAATTTTATTAACTTTCTTAAATATTAGTTTCGTACTGATAACTTGCATTTTCCTCCAATATTCCGCTCTAAGGACAATGTTGAACAAATTTCATACTTTCGCCACAACTAAAATTTTAAAGCGTATTATGACACATTTACAATACTTTTGACCTTTGCAACGAAAATAAAATGCTCTGATAAATTTAGAACTTTTCTTGCTGCTGTGCTCCTTAATTGGCATTCAAAGGCACTGTCTTGTAAGGACGAACCAACCAACATACGAATACTAACAAAATTCCAGCAACCATAACACTGCTCACATATTTCATCAAAATACAGACGAACAATCTGCAATAAAACTAATAACAACTGGAATATTACAAAGCAGACATCAGAATGAAGTAAAAGACAAAAAAGAAACAACACGAAAATAGGATGGTCATATACGAGTAGTACATTTGTTAATATTTTACACCAAGGACCGTGACATATGTTGCACTAAAACGTTTACTGTCATTTGCAATGGATGAATTTTGGTTGCATTGTTTGGTTGCTGTTTTTTTAGGTAGCTGTGTTTTTTTTATTTTGACGTGGATTACTCCTTGCATAAATCTTTGTATGAGATATCATTTGGTGCTCACGGCGATCAACGCTTAAAATAAAACTATGTGGCAACTCACACGTTCCATCTTTAGACGTCAAACATGGAGATTTTTTTTAACCGTCACTTTTCTGGCGACTTCTTCAGGGGTATATTTATTTCATATACTTTAAATTTAACACATTTAAACCATACTTTTTAAATTTAAAATTAAAACAAATTTAGATCCGCATCAAAAAAATCCAAACTATCTCGAGTAGGAATTACTATCAGGCAAGCCCTACCATAACCAGCTCCGGATCTG
This sequence comes from Meiosimyza decipiens, assembly GCA_963680825.1. Taxonomy (NCBI): domain Eukaryota; kingdom Metazoa; phylum Arthropoda; class Insecta; order Diptera; family Lauxaniidae; genus Meiosimyza; species Meiosimyza decipiens. Next base: position 70,563,886 of record OY804259.1, read on the forward strand.
GCTAGAAATGGCGGACACTATTATGAACAGCCATATGCGGATTATCAGGATCTAAAAAGTGGAAACGTACTTAGGAATTCCATATCAGTTGTGTGAATGGCTAGCCCTATTGCAGCCCTACCAGGGAAAGGCCTACGAAATTTCATCTCTGATCAGTTTTACCAAATCATAATTAAAGGACCTAGGCGATTTTGGTACGTAGCTGAATGGCCGCATTTATTTTCTTTTATGGAACTTATACAATCCTGATCAGCTTAGCCAAATCAAAAACAATGCAGGCAAGTCAGATCAGGTGAAGGAATGGTTGAACCTATTTTGTCTTTAAAGACGTAAAATCTGTAAAAACATATAATGTCGGGCCTAATCCGATTTCCCAAATCCGGACCGAATCAAACATTTTTTCTCGGGCTGTTCAGTGCTGCATCAGGCACACTCCTCCAATTTCATCCTAAAATCGATGTGTGAAAAAAATGGAGATATGGCATTTTTGGTAAAATCTATATACTTATTAATACTTGAATATCGTAACTTATGGTACACCGTTTTAGTATTTATTATAAAGAGAGGGGAATGAAACTTATATCATTGGAAATGTACTGTTTCATAGATGGTGTGTAATATGTGCCGTTCAAGCAGGTAAAATAAAGAAAACACACGCGCATGATTCCCCCCTACAAAACGATTTAACCAACTCATTTTGATCGCGTTCAATCGCTGCATGAGGTACATTAACGTTTTTTGTGTTGTTATAGAACTTTAAAAAATTCAGATTTTATCCAAGTACATTTAATTGAGTCGTTGGCGTCATATTAAAAATTTTTTTGGAAAACGAAATGGGTAGCTCTTAAGCTATAAATGTATATGGCAAAACGGTTCCATCCCTTCTTAACTGCCATAACACAATGTTGCTTGATTTTTTTCTTAGAAAGACTGTGAAGTGGGGCTGTGTAAAATGTAATTTTTTTATAATAGCAGGCGGTGCCACGCCTCTAACAGAAAATAAGTTTCCACGGCTAAGCCAAACGAAACATTTTGATTAAATTTGGTACGGAGATAGATTTGGCTCTAAGGAAAGGTACTAAAGAATATCCAATCTTTTATTGGGCGTGACTCTGCACCTAATAGGAACAAAACGCTGGAAAGGCTGAGCTGCTACACCGACTTTGATGAAGTTTGGTGCAGACGTAGATTAAGGCTGAGGAAAGGTATTTGTTTTAAAGTAGACGGTGCCAAACCCATGTTAGGAAAAATGTTTTCACAGCTAAGCTAATAGACCGATTTTGATGAAATTTATATGAAGCTAGATTGAACCCATAGGTACGGAAAGAAATAAGGGTTGGGATAGTGCAACATGATGAATTTCATTTCTTTGAAACGATGACATATAATCATGTAAGACGGTACTGAACTGCTTTGTATTGTCTCTATAATGGTTGAATTTCAACCAGTGGGCGAAATCTAGTCAAATTAAATATCTCAAAGTTTTGACGTGATAGATTGGTATATCAGAAGGCACTATTCTTGTAAGTTTTTTGGTGTGCACAGAATCACTCAATACCGTCAGAGTTTTTATATATTTTACACAATGTCATGAGTACACAAATTATTAATGTTTAACTTAACAATATGTGGACACAAATTATTATAAACTAGAGTTCGTGCACTGGTTTAATTTCAACAGTTATAGTGACGATACAAAACAGTCCAGTAAAATTTTACCGGACTAAGTGTCATTGTTCCCAAAAATATACATAAGTCATAGTATCATTTTCTTATCCCTTCTTGTGGGTTAAATTTTTCTCCATATCAAATTTACTCAAAACCGGTTCATTAGGTTAGCTGTTAAAAGACATCTATCTCTTAAGTGCGTGGCAAAACCCATTTAAAACTAAATACCCTTCCTCAGCGCTCAATCTATGTCCATACCGAATTTCGTCAAACATGTCCATTAGTATAGCTGTCAAAACATATTTTCTGGTAAGGAGCGTGGCAACACCCATTGAAAGACAAATATATTTCTTCGGCGTTCAGTGTACCTCAGTACCAAATTTTATTAAAATCGGTCCATTAGTCTAGCAGTGGACATATTTTCCTATGGGGGGTGTCGGGAATTAATTAATTTTCATAGCGAATTTCAACAAAATCGATGTAGCAGCACAGTCGTGTCAGTGAGATTAAATGAAGCACTGGCTACAAGAAAGTTTCAGAGCTTCGTTGTCATTGACAAGAGTGACGATTACCAGACATTACGAAACTTATCGAAGATGCTTGCCACTTTGTTGATTCAAGCCTTCAAAGGTATCCATCGCTTATATGCAGTATTCGCCGCAAAAACCAAATACTGCTGGAAATGTTCAATTTATGTAGCTATAAGATCTACCGCTTCCGAAAAAGGGTTAGGTTGGAGAGTTTTGCTTGCACGTCGAACTGCTTGGTGTTGAAGAAGCACGTGCTATACTGTTAAGCATGTGGGCTTGGTAAGTACAATCTAGACTCTAGAGCTCTGCTAAGGATATTGTTCAGTACTATCAAAACACCTACCGTGGCGTACACTCGATGCATTGCCATTACATAGTAGTTGTCCATAGAAAGCATTGTTGTGACAGCGGATTCAGTTGAGCCATATACTTCGATAGTCGCATGGTTTCTACCTCTACTTTCAAGGCGAGTCTACAAAATTCTTTCACTGATAGCTTTCTAATTAATAAATGATATTCAGACACTTTGACTTTCCACATTTTGTTGATCTTTATTTAATTTACACATCCAGAACTGCACAGAATACTATGTAGATATTAGAACAGGGTTGCCAAGTTAAAAATAATCAATAACCTGCTATCTCAAAATAAAATAACTTTTGCCTCAAATGGTAAGAAGTAAAATATTTTTTGGGGCAAAGCTGTTGACCTTTTATTGATCAGCAATAATAAAATATGAATTCATAAATTTTTGTGTGGAATAAGCTTGATGACTTTTTTTTTTTGCTGGTTATAAAAAAAAATACTTAAAACTTAATGGCTCAAAAATCCTCCAATTTCCGTCCCCGTCTATTTCAGAAATTTTATATTCTTAGAAGGCTTTCAGCATCGCCATAAAATTTCGAGCTTGGCCGGGTCAATCTCGCATAGGAAGCAATTTACCTGATCTGTGAATTTTCCTTGCAAAGTTACAGCCATTTTAAGGTATCATGAATTTGAAAACGGTGAGTTAATATTCTTGGGTTGCGACGCTCTGTAGGGGATCAAATTCATGTCATTTTTAAATGGCTATAACTTTGGAAGTAAACATCACAGATCACCACTTGAAAGCTCATTTAGAAGGTCAAGGACGGTACTAAATAATGCTTTTGTCAAAAATAAGCTGATCAACTTTCTTTGAATCCTATACATGTCCTCGAATGTAGTCAATAAACATCATGTTTCAGGTACTTAACCTAATTTCAGATCTCTAACATGATGGGTCAATTCTGAGGCCAGATTCTGATTCAGCGCAAAAAATTACTACGAAAAAAACCATCTTCAGTACAATGCAATTTGCAATTTACATGCAAAACTAACAGGCTTCGGAGCCACCTTACAAAATTGAGGTACAGAGCTGAATTTTCGTAAACTTTTTCTTCATAACAACTTAATTTTTAAGTAACAGCACCTTAAAAAAAACAGAAAGAAAAAAATTTGAATCACCCTAATATACATGCTCGGTCATTTTGCAAAACGTGGATGGTATTATTTAAATTTTCTTCAATTTGAATATAGGTTGCTTACAATTGAAATGCTCCATAGTAAAAAAATGTCAACACTTACTAATACCAAATGTCATATATCAGCTGTTTATTTTTGACAGTGAAAAGTTCTACCAGATTTAAATTGTAACCTCCAATTGAATCACCTTTTATGTATTTTTTTACGAATATATATTCTCCCCACAAATTTCTACAAATATTTGTGTTAATAAAATTTTCTTCGCTCGAGGGAGTTCTAATAATAAACATTTTGGTCTTCTATTCTTTTGTTTAATTAACCAAAAGTAATAAAAAAATTGAGAACACCTTAACATTAAGCAACTATTATTTCTCAACACATACATATGTACATATCTAATGTGTAACGCCCCAGTGCTCGTACATTTTTTATTGAACTGAATACGGTAGAATACTGTTATTCACCGTTAAGCATCGCTGGTTTACAATTTTGCGCTACAGCCTTTTTCCAGCAGTCAATATTGTCAACTATGATTATGGATAACACGGAGCAATATACGCCAGCGTGCGACATTAGTCTACGAATATGTATGTGTGCATATATGTACGTCTGTAGCTACCAGTGTTGGCATGTGCATATTTGAAAAGGTATCAAATCCTGGCAAAAAAGTACCAAAATCATAAAAATAGTACGAAATATCGGAAATAGAAGAAAATTAATTACGTTAATAAGTTACATTAGTAACACAAATGAACACATTATTTTTGAAATTCAGTCTTGTGCATAAAATAAACATCAGTAACTGACACATTATAATTTTACATGTTACTTAAATTTGATTCTTTTGGAAATTTGTAATTAAAGCAGTTACTTTTACTTGCTTCTAATAAATTCTCAGTCTCTGAGATTTCCGAAACTATTTCCAACTGCTGTCTAAATCGAAGATTTGATTTATTTAAGTTAAGTGACACAAATATTCTTTCGACAATCGCTGAAGAATGGCGTGTAAATCAAAATCCCCTTAGCAATTCTCGAAACGTTTGGAAACAGATGCTCATGAAAACAATTAGTCAATCATATTTTATACCAAAAACCGGTTATTGACAAACTTCGCATATTATCTTATATCATCGTGGCAAGATAAATTTCGAAATTCCGTGTAAATTTGATCAGCGATTTCAAAATCTTTCTTGGGAAACAAAATTGTAAGAATTGGTAATACATATTGAAAATGTCGTTCCTGCTATGTTCCACATAGATTTTGAAGCAAACGAAAGTTTTTCTAAGAAATAGTGCCAAAGATGGATTTCCACAGAACCGTACAATGGTACTTTTGCTGTGAAAATAGTATCAGTTTTGGTACTAAAGAACCGTCTTTGCCAACACTGGTACCTACGTGTTTGTGTGCATGTGTGCAACACAATGAAATGTTAAACTTTGACAGCCAACGAGCAATGAAATTTGTTCTGATTATGGGAGAACAAAACAGAAAGAAAGAAAAAAGTTTCAATGAAAATTGATATAATTTTTGAAATTTTCATTTCCTTTTATTTTTCGTGGACAAGCAAGGCGTAAGTATTAATTCTTAGCTTATTTTCTTTTGAAGTAGTCAAGTGAATTAATGAATAATAACACCGTTTGACAAAATACAAATTCTTTTTTATACCCTATACACAGAGTATAGATAGGGGTCATTGCTACTAAGCTTTCTGATTGTGAAAATTAATTAAAAATTAAATTTCCAATAATAACACTCTTTATCGGTTAAAATCTCGAAATCGCCAATATTGGTTGACTTCGTATATTTACTATTGGTACACAAAGCTTTTCCGAATATCCATATATATATGATATATGATATAGATATGATATATCCATACATAATAGTATTATATGTATGTATATTATGTAGTTGAAAAATTTAACATATTCCCTTGAAAACCCAATTTGAATAATATCTATGTATGTGCATTTTTTATTTTCTCCAAAATATCGTAAATTGAAATTTTCCAGAAATCCTGTCATACTGGAATTTGGAAAAATTATATTTTCCAAACATATGCCGGGAATTTTTATTTGAAAGCAGCTACATTTTTAGGATTGATTGAAAAAAAACATAAGAAAATTTTAAAAAATAGATTTTCATTTGATACCCATTCTGACAACCTAGAATAAGTTTAAACATTAAATCAACATTTCTGTCCTACATATCTTTTGAAAATTCAAAGTGCTGAAACAATATGACAAGAGGTATAAAACTTGAGTATGGTGTGCCGTTAACTTCCTTTCACATATATTTTTTCTAAAATAACTCATTGGCGATCCCTCTATAAAATTTTTAAACAACTTTTTTGGAATCTTTTCGTCCAAAAAATTAAATATCATTTTAATTCTTTTTATCGATACTCAATTTAACAAAAACTTTCTTGGAATCTTAAGTATTCTTGGAAACTTCAAAGTTCAATCTTGAACATCCTGATGTATTTGTGAAAACTGAAAACGGAATCTTGCATTTACCTTTGGGCTCTACTTCTGCAAGTACATATATCAATTTCACGGCGTTTGAAAATCGTTTGAGAATCGCTAAGACACAAAGGAGTTGAGACTGACAAGGGGCTCAAGCATTTCGACGGACGGACGAACGTATTACAGCTATGAACTTGAAGTTCTCTCTCATTTCAATGCACTACATCTCATTTAATTTAAGTTTTTGATACATGGTTTTCATTTAATATAAAAATTATAAAATATGAAATATCGAAATGCTAATGGATTAGACGCACCTTGCGCAAATTACCATTTTAGGTCTGCAAACAAGTATTGGAGCGCAACCATCGGAATAATAAGAAAGCATTTCAGAAAACAAGTCAGCGAAATCAAGGAACTGTTGAATAGAATTGAATTCACTTGCTAATGACTATGCACGGTGGAAGAGTTTTGCGAAGGACCTATGCTCAAACAGGAGAAAACGGACTTGGGAATACGATCACCGGCTATGAGATTCGATGCAAGAAAGCTCTGAAGGTATTTGGTTGAATTTGTTTTGCAGGTGTTTGAAGCTCCCTAATGCAATTCCTTTTTTTCATGTGTTTAATGAAATGTCAAACTTGACGACCCGTTAAGTACCGTTATTTTATTCAGATGGTTCGATAAGTTTGACATGTCAATAACCAAACAAAAATTCATTCGTGATTCGGGTATTACCCTTGTCAAGCTTCTTCCGAACGCGCTTCGTCAATCAAGCAAAAAAGACTAAGTGCAAAACATAATTACATCAAGAAGGAACAACAGCTTAAGTTGACGTGAGAAAGATAGAGTGAGAGGCAAAATAGTTCTGGGTGAAATTAATCTTCAGTTTTTGAGCAAGTTGTTAGACCTAATTGAAAATTAGCCTCAATTTCCTTTGTCTTAAATTGATTCAAGCTATTTGCCACAGATATATTTAGAGAAGTCTTAACCCAGGCGGTTGTTCACTTATTCAATTTAAAATTAATTGTTTGCTTAAAAATAACTATCTTATGCTACCTTTCCTGTTAAATACGGAACACTTTTCTCTGTGTAAAACTTACCGCTCCCATGACAAACGGCGTGGCGCTTCTTCTCCATTGGGCGCTAAAGGCGATGGAAAGATGTAATCGCTATGCGTTGTTTTACTGGTACTCGATTGATGTAACAATTTGACAAAACGTGTTAATGCAGTTGTATTCGTTGTGGAAGTGGTAATGGAATTGCTGCTTGCAAAATTGCCACCGCCACTGCTGGCGTTAGTAATTAGAGTCGTTTCATGTGATGGCATGACTGGCTGTTGTGCGTATGTATGCGAGTGCGCTTCCGTGTGGCGTTTTACAGAGGACGACAATCTATATGCGCGAGCAGCAACAACGTGAGGGGCGGGTATCCTAAAGGATTAGACAATAAATGGCGTTTCATTAAAATCTGATGCATTCATCTTGTATAACGTCATAACACAACCAGGCATGACTTGACATACCTCAACAGAACCGATCCATCGGGATGGCACTCAAGTACTTCAGACGTTTGCATAAACGATGTATCATAGCGTTGCTCCTGCTCGTTTTGCAGTTGTTGATTGTTGTCATTGCATGTGGTAGAGCTCCCGGAAGATTTTCGGCGATAAACAAGAGGAGTATCATCAGTGGGAAGCTTAAGTGACTTTGAACTTATAATGGCGCCTACATTTTTAGGTAGCAATGATCTTCTACTGAAGCTGGTGCTTAAATCTATACGTTCATCTGAAATTTAAAAGGAAAATGTTGCACCATTAGCTTTTAAATAGAACAAACAATTGCAAGGGCTTGTAAGAATAAATTGTCACCTTCTGTGAAAGAACAATTTTTGAATGATAGAGAAATGGCGATATATATAAGAATATCAAAACGTTTTGGAAATGAAAGTGGATACGTGCAGGAGTTTTAATGGAGAAAACATAGATTAAACCAATTAAAGTACATACCGAACAACTGTGCGTAACTTTTTTCCATATGCAATGAAACCACTGGAATTCCTGGAACAATAATTGCTGGCAATGTTCGAGAACGTAATAATGGTGGCGGTACTTTCCGACATGATTGACTTTGTGATGTTAAAGTTGCGCCAGTGAGTTGAGTTCTTTGACGAGAGAAAATCAAAGAGTAAACACACTATAGATATCTACATATATGATATGATATCAAAATAAGGGAGAAATCTTAAAAACATTCGGATTAGTAATCATTTACTTGGGTCAGGGTTGCCAAGTTCAAAGTAAGGAATTCAAATTCTTCTCAAAATAAAATAGTTTTTCTTGAAAATGGTAAAAACGTTTTTTGTTTGGAAAAAAAGTTAAACTTTTTTTTGTTTTTTTAGTCGCCAATGTTACATTTTTTGTGTTGCTAAATAAACTTGATGACTTTTTTTTGGTCAGCAATTGATAAAAATTTTGTTCGTTAAAAAAAATTTAAGTGCATACAAAAAATCTTCCAATTAATGGCTTTGACATACAATTAACGGATTGGCTGCGTCAAATGTGGCTACTTGGCAACTCTGGTTTTGGTTACATAAAGTACCTTGTTTTAAATGCAATTATCTGTTTTTTATAAACTCGAGGAATAATCGATAATATATATATATATGTACAGATATATATATATATATAAATGTAAATAGCATGTTTTTCGATACATTATCGAAAAGTAAGCGAAAATCGTCAAATTCAAATCGTCATAATGTCTCGAAACACCTTCGGGCTCAGCAGGTTCTATTCTATGAGAATACACCTATAACTCAGTTTCAAAAAAGTCTCTAAAAAGGGTGCAATATAAAAAATCAATATGAAAGTCAGACAAGCTCAGAGACAATAGTGCAATGAAAAGTAAATAAGACTGCTCATTTCCATTACTCAGTTAGAAAAACTTCGGGACAATCCACTTTGGCATCTCGTTTCTGTCTAATGTGAGATAGTTATTTCTTTTTTACTGAAAGTTTCTACTTATGATAGGCACACTTTAATATGATCTTTTTAATAATGATATTTGTCAAAAACACCTTCAATCGAAAATACTAACCTCCAAAAGGTGTTTTGACCCTGTTAAAGTACAAAACTCTTATTACACCAATCGATGTAACATAAAGTCGAAAAAATGTATGGGCATGACCAGAGGCTTTTCTGACATTTTCAGAGGCGTTTTTGGCATTAGAAAGAATTTATTGCACCAATCGATCGGCCATGTAATTTTGGAGCAGTCTTATACACATAGCTCCATTCCCAATATATGGTGCCTTATTATGAACACTGCCACTTGATTAATAACTTTCGAGTAAGGCAAGAAACTTAAATTTATAAAATTTTTTCCTTTAATCCTCTGATACCCTTCTAAATCCTAAAAACAAAAACTTACGGTTTTTCCTTGCGATGGTGTCGTTTCTTTTTGAAAGCCTTTTTTACTCGTAGCAGTAAAAACGCCGCTCGATCCACCGACAATGTTGTGCTCTTTTTCGGTGCTGCTATATCTTCCATGGCTATCCCTACTTAAGTTTCAACGTTGTCGCTGTCGCCTTTGCTCGTACCCCAGCCACAGTAGCTGTCACCTTTGCCGACGTCTGGATGTGTGATGGTTTTGCTATATTTAATGCATTATCAGCTACAGAGACATTTCGATTGTTAGACAGGCTATTGGACGATACAGTTGCTGAACCTTTTAAACGAAATACAATACGAGTTTGATACAAATACACATTAGGAGAAACACACATGTTAACAAAAGCACATGTACGTATATTATACATCTTTTATAAGTAGACGCCAGAGTGGCCTTACAAAAAATATAAATTTCGTAGAATAACAGCTTAAGTCAACTTAAGACATCTGGAGTTGAAACCAATTTACTATTAGTTTTTCGAGAATATTGCTTTCTGTTTTTGGCTTTATTAAATTTCACCAAGAACTATTGAAAATGTGACTTAATTTCCATTTTATTTAAGTCGACTAAAACTGTGTTCCTTTTGCCACCGATCTGTTGTGCAGTGGCAAGGCCATACGCTTGCAATCTGAATGTATGCGAACGATCCCTCGGATCGATCAACGGTTTGAATAAGCTGAGTTGCCATTTGTTAATTCTTATAACCGTGTAACTTTTTTAACTCTCAACTACATGTTAACTTTTCGCAAAAGTATGTCTGCTTAAAGATAAAATTAAAATGTTTATTCCATCATTATATCATTGATTTCAATCACTTTGTGGATCTTTTGTAAATTCAAATATCAGCTGAATTTACGATTCATTTTTGTAACTCTCTACTTATAACATGTATGTATAACATTGATTGGGTTGGGTAAAAACTACTACGATAATTTTTACAAATTCAATGCGCGCCCTCAGCGTATTAACATAGATGGGAATTTAAAAAAAAAAACTTTTTTTTTGTCTTTTAAATAAAAAAAAATCTTTTTTTTTGTCTTTTAAATAAAAAAAAATGGTTTAGAACCACCCTGATATACACAGGTACATAGGTATATCAGTATGTATGTCAATTCGTGTACGGGTTAATACCTATAGCGAAACTAGTAAAAATCTATTTTGTATATAATTTTTCCTTATGTACATATGTACATATATTAAGATATAGTAACAGCACAACGAATGTGCATACTATCGCATACTTAAGTCCATTAAGTTACTTTAGCGTGACAGTGGATTGAAGAATGCTTCTATCAATGACAGAGATAACTTCGCTTGGTTTGACAGTTAATTTAATTTGGTTAAGTTCGTTAACCGAAGAAAAATCCTTTTCAAATTTGACACGTTATATCTTCAGAACTCTTAAAAACTTTAAATACTTGAGAGAGGTTTCCACTTTTTTGTATATATGTATATACATATATATTAATGTATTTATTTTGATTTTTTTCGGTGTGGATCTAATTTGATTAGTAAATTAAAGGCTAACAATCTATTGCATGGTGCTCAAATTAAGGACGTAAACGAAAGGACAGGAATATCTTTTAATTTTAAATTGTTAGCAATAGCGGCTAGATCGACGATTAGTAAAATGTAGAATTGCCACTTTTTTTATATTTTTTAAAATTATTTTTATATTTTTCTATCAATTCCTACACAAATTTTTATACCAAATCCGAATATGATATTCGTTTTTTCTAGCACGTTTAGTTTTTGAGATAAATGGGTTCTAATTGGAACGAGTGCTCGAAAATAGTCAAATGACCTCATTTATCTTAAAAATTAAATTCGGAAAACTAGTTAGGATTTCTATTTGTGCTGATTCTTTCCTTTTCCACGATCCCAGCGCATAGTCGAAATATATAAATAATAATTATAACTCAGTCGTCAGACTTTCACCTTTTCACATCAACATGTATTGAAATAGTTCGTGATTTCGCGCTTGAAACTTCTTCTCTTAACAAAATATAGAATAATATGTTCGACTCTTCTTCTCATATGGTGATGACATATTTAGGAACAAAATATTTTAATAGAAACAGTTTGATCTATACGGCCAGAAATACGAATCATCGTACCTATAATGAACTAAGAAAATTTACCATTACCATTACATTTCCTTCTACGTGATTTATACTGGACCGTGAATCTTGGGTTCAGTTCTTGACTTGATGCGCATCTAACATCCTTGTACCATCTGAGCTTGTCAAGTTAATTTTTGACTCATCATTTCAAAGCACTCTGTTCCAAAATGAACCGATGTTTGTACATATGGTCAAATTGAAAACTTTCTACTAAAATTGCAATATCCATGTTTCCATAACTACATTTGTAGTTTATCAAATGTTATCCTTTGCCCGATCTCCATTAAAACGCTTATATCAACTTCAAGGTAAGTATATTCTTGTCTATTAGGCCACCCCGTTGGGTGCGCCCAAATCTGTAGGGGAGTCATATCCATTGGATGACTTGTATAATCAAAGAGATGTACCACATTTTGTGGAATATGGGCGTTCGTTGATATAGTTTGTTCCAGTCGTATTTAAACTAAGCGACAGTGCATTTTGCATTCTTTGGCGGATAGCTTTTCACTTCCGCTATTGACAAAGATTCACCATTAAATAGGGTGTCTGGCTCGTAAGTCATCGTCGCCAAAACTATCGCTTTTGAGTGTAAGTGCCTGAAAGTACTGAAGGGGAGCCGTCGTCCCGGGTACCAAGGGATAGGGGCGCCAAAATTATGATCGGTATTGATTAAAATTCAGTTTTATGAAATTTTAATGTGCTATAATGATACATTTTTCAATATTTGAAGAAACATGTGTAAGGAAAATTCGATTGTCCATTTTTTATTATAATACATTTTGATTTTTTTATGAAAATACGAAAAATATTTCCATGGCAGGTACTGGTTGTTCGCTCCGGGTGAAAAATGTTGGAGGCACGCCACTGATGCTCTCTGGAGGAGAGGAATTGTCTAACAGTGTTCAATTCGGATAGTTACCAAGCAAGCATTACAGTTTCAACATGCACGGAAGGTCCATTGGTTATTAAATTTGGCAATTTCGAAACTGCATGTAATACTTATTACTAATAGGCATTTACTCAACCAGATGAGTTCCGTTGGTAGCGCAGAAAGCCATCATCGCATGTTTCAGTAACAGCAATCACTTTCGGGGTCGTTCACATTTCACACACCGTGATTTTCGACTTTTTTTGACCACTCACACTATATCACAAAACGGCGACCAACCAACCCTGGCCAATCTCTTAGTACACACATATCTAATCTTAGTTTACACAGTTATTTATACACCGTAATATAAATTCTGACCAACACATTATCATTTGGCCTTCGAGCTGAATCAGCTTATTTTCAATTTTTTCAAAAAGAAGTATCACAAATGGTTTCCAAGCGAATACCCGAATTTTGCTAAAGAAGTTCAAGTTTAAGTGGACTTTGCAAGCTCATGCTAGACAAAAATAAACTCGAAAGGCAATTTTTTTTAATCTTCTCAACTGTTTTTCAACAATTATTTACAGTTTTCAGTTTGAACACAGAAAAAAATGTTTGTCAATATATCTATAAAATTTTTGTCCAGCAACTTTTTAAATTTTCTGTAAAAAACAAAATAAAGCTACTGGAAATTAGAAAGTCGTTTGACATTATTGACTATATGACTAAAACATTAATTTTTCTAAAAATTTTTAAATTGTGTGGGAAAAAAGTCAGAGGATTTATTTGAACTTTCGGCATCTTCTGAAAAAACTGGTTTATATCGACGATATCTCACTGTTGTCGTCAATATCTTCCGATATGCAAGCCAACCAGCCACTATTCGACTACGCATTCAAATTGCAAAAACTGAAGCAAAATTAACTAGACCCCTTCCCCCAAATGTTTTCAAATTAAATCATACATATGTACAAATGAAAACAACATTAGCACAAATACATGTTCTAATGTTTTTGTCTATAACTTCTTGAATTTTTCGAGTCAAATAATAGACTTTGCGTTGTTGTAAGGGCACGATATTCACCTCTAAAACAAAATTTGGAAATTAATGACTTAGTTACTTTTAGCCTTTAAAATTTCTCAAACGTTATTTGATGGGGCTATTTTCAATGGCGCACATCGCATTTGTGGAAATGAAGATTATTTTCTGTCAATTTTTCTTGAAGAATTCAAATGGTAACATGTAAAAGTTACATAAAAGATATTTTTACCTCAGTTCTTATAACTTCTTGCCATCATTCGATTTCCGGTATATGAATCACTTAGCTACACTTTCCGGATAGAGATGATCTTTGACATCAGTTAATGGAAAGACCACACCGGGTTCTAAGAAAATGGGAGGCAGCAGCATGGTGGCAGTGATCCTTAGTGGCTTTAAAATTGCGTTTTGAGATGACGTATAGTAAATTTGTGTTTTTTTGTGTCCTAAATGGTTACACTAAGAAACATAAGCTATGCGTGTATACATGTATGTACAACACAAACGCACGTACACATGTACTAATTGGCATAAATCCATGGACATGAAAGCCGTTAACCCAAGAGCTCTATTTACAGATTAAAGGCCGAAACTAAGGCCTCGTTACTTCACATATCAAAGTAAAAATCCAATTTAAAGGTTAGTGCTAAATGCAATAAAATTTTTAATGCATTTGCGCGACAACTTAAGAGCATATAGTCATAGTATCAATTGTGACAATTGTGCGTTCATTTATCAAGAGATAAATAGATTTTTTTTTTAATTTTTGAAGATAAAGTAAGACCTCCATATAGTGCAAACTAAAATGCGTTAGATTGTAGTTGCTATTTTTTATGACGCATCGATAATCAAATATATGAAATATTAATTGTTTTATTTAATCCTTGAACGTAAAAATTTATTGCCTATGGAAAAAGCGTTGGATTTGTAAATGCATATATGTATGAAGTACCTAAATACATGTGTATATCGAATATTTAGCGAGAAGAAAAACACACATGACCTTCCCATTCCGTACAAGTGTAGGTCCAAAAACAATAAGTCGCGCATCGTGCTAGACACTGTGTCCTTTATCTGCCCTGCCTTAACGAAAGCAGCAAAATAAAGAAAAACACATCTCACCCGACAGTACCAGCTTAACCGAACCAGCCGACGACACACTTTACACGTCTGGCTCATCAGCGACAAATTTATTACACAATTCTTTTAAGCTCACACTTTAGCATTTTTTTAATCCAAAATTCCAATCATAAAAAAAAAAACAGTCAACAAAATCACTTTCACTACGAGTCTATGGTTTCCGTTTCCGGCATTTAGTATGCCCTCAACCTCTCACCTACAGCCCATCGCACTCACTTTCTACTTGTCAACTTCATTCGTTGCTGCGTCGTCGATTGGCAATTAAATCAACTTTGAATAGCACTAAATTTTGAAACTAAAATGTTTCCACGATTTTCTTTTTACTATCCGCGGCTATTCGCGTTTGTCGTTCTATGTAGGAAAGTCCCGTCGCAACTGCGCCAGGACTAACATGCAAGAGCTTTAGTTTGTCCTCCAAAAATAGTAAAGTTCAATTGTCAGCCACAAAAAAGCTTTAGAGAAGAAAATTGCGTCAAATGAAAAGAGCTTTCGAATTAATCAAATCAACCTTGCAATATTTTTGTTTTTTTTACGCAATTGTTAGCCGCTTTGAAACTTATTTCTAAGGGTGAAAACAGAAAGAACGCTTGATACTTGTATTTGCTACTTTTTCCACGAAAGCAAGGAAGTGCCTCATGTAATTTGTATGAAAAAAGTAGCAAGCATCTTCTCTCTAATTTTACCCTTACCAAAATATATAAAAAAAATATGTTAAGTCACTGTTATATTTTTCAATACATTACCTATATTTCAACTTCAGTCCAATTTTATTCATTTTTATCCTTGTCCGCTGCTCATGAAATGTCCGAGATTTATATGAGTTCTATTTTGACGTACTGTCAAATGGTGCCCATAGCAGCGTTATCGCATCCACTGGCCCTTCACAATAATTGAAAAAGCCCTGTTCTTTCATATTTAAATAATGAACTCACGAACAGCATTACGAATTTGTTTGTTTTTTTTAAATTTTGTTCATTATTGTCTGCAGAAGGTTTTTCGTAAAAAAGTTTCGACGACTTCAAAAGAAAAATCGAAAAATCATGATAAGCCTATATAGTGTTTTGTATAGGAATTTTGTATGGAGAATGCAATTCAAATAAACTTCCATTTTTTCCAGTAAGAAAATTAGTTTCAGGCAGGATAACGTCTGCGGGTTCAGGACGGGAAAACAACGTCTTAAAAATAAAAAAATTATCTGATATAAAAGTCGCAAACACCAACGTACCATGTGACAAATGGCTGCTTCCACTAAAACCAAATGATACACAATTTCTGAACGCACTCTGTTTCAAGCCGATAATAACTTAACAGCAACACTGTTTGATTTTAACTATTTAGTTGACACTTCTGAAAATATTTATTTTGGTTGTAGCAATTAAAATTTCCTCAGTGATTTAATATTTAATTAGGATAAACAAACTTACATTTAATAATGGCACACTATAAAGGAGCCGCCAGTGAAGCTGGGCGTGCAGCACAGCTAATGAAGAAACGCGAAATCGCACAACAGGAAATTGAGTTCCGAAAGAAAAAAATAGAAGAAGAACTGAAGCTGGACAAAATTGAAAATAAATTCGCAACACACTATGATGCAGTGGAGCAGCAACTCAAATCATCCACGATTGGTTTGGTGACCTTAGATGAAATGAAGGCAAAGCAGGAAGACATTGTCCGTGAACGTGAAAAGAAACTCGCTCAGAAAAAAGACGAAAAGGAGCGGGAGAAACAAAAAGCGCTAGAGGCGATACAGGCCGAGAAGAATAAACAAAAGAGGCAAATACAAGCGCTGTCCTTTAACTTTAATGACAACGACGATGAAGAACTAGATATTGATGAGTACGATGTAGAAATAAAGATAGAAATGACAATCACCGAAGAGGACTCAAAACCAGTACTTAAGCAAAAGTGGACCGATCAAACCGAAATGCCTCCACCCATGAAAAAAATATTCAAAAATCCTGAAGTTGATACTTCATTCTTACCAGATCGTGAACGTGAAGAGCAGGAGAATCGATTACGCGAACAACTACGTCAAGAATGGGTGATGCAACAAGCTGCTCTAAAAGATCAGGAAATAACTATCACTTTCAGTTACTGGGATGGTTCTGGCCACAGGCGTAGTGTTGTTATGAAGAAAGGAAACTCTATATATCAGTTTTTGCAAAAGTGTCTTGAGCTTCTACGTAAAGAATTCAATGAACTAAAGACGGTCATGGCGGACCAACTTATGTATGTTAAGGAAGATCTTATATTGCCTCATCATTACACTTTTTATGATTTTATTGTCACAAAGGCACGTGGTAAAAGTGGACCATTATTTCAATTTGATGTTCATGATGATGTGCGCATGATAAGTGATGCCTCCGTCGAGAAAGAAGAGTCACATGCTGGAAAAGTTTTACTTCGTTCGTGGTATGAAAGAAACAAACATATATTTCCAGCAAGTCGCTGGGAACCATATGATCCTACCAAAACTTATGATAAATATACAATTAAAGATAAGAGTAAAAAATAATAAGTACTGAAGTATTTGTAAATTGAACTACTAAAACAGACAAAATAAATGCATTTTTAGCTTATCAATTTACGTGCCAAAACTCTAACTCAAAATACAATGGTGACCTCACTAATAAAGTGCGGGAAGTCTGAAATCATAACTTAAAAAAAAAAAAACATGTTTTACACATTTTTTAATAGACATTATAATTTTTAAAGAGAAAATTTTAAAATATAAAACATTTCAATAATAAAATGCAAACCAGCTGCATTCTATTAAGACTACGTAACTAAAATAACGTTTTGTACACAAAGAATTGAACGTCCGAGAAGACCATATGTATACATTCATAACTAAAATTTGAAATATATAAGATTTTAAACATCAGACCATATGCACAAATAAAAATGGTGGTTCTACAATGAACATTCTAGAAGGCTATTATGCAATTCGCAGTTCATTGTAAATTGGGCTGGTGAAATTACAATGTTGTGATTTTACAATATTTTACGAGGTGGTAAATTGTTTGGTTATTGTTTCCCATATAAATGCAAATTACAACTAGTCGATAAATTTGAACATGCCTTTAAGCATGTATTTTGAAAGTTTTATTCGTTTTCAATTTTGGTGAAAGAATCGTATGGGAAAAGAGAGTGACGAAAAGCAAAATTCGTAAACAATAAATTTTCGCTATTTTTGTGATAATTTCGAAATAATAAATTTTTTGGAGCTCACAGTTATATGATTTGACACATTGTAATTTTGTCAAGTTGCAATTTTGCAATGAATTGTGAATTATATATATGTTTTGACATACACATGCACAAGCAAATTACCGATTTTTATAAATCTGAATAAAGAAAAATTACATAAAAATTGAAACATCAGACCATGTGCAAAAATAAAAGTCATGGTTCCACACTGAACATTCTAGAACACTAGACATTCATATATACATACATAAATACATTGCCGTTGTTTAAAATAATTGAATAAAGGAAAATTTATTAAAAACTATTTGTTTCATAGAAGAAACTAACAATATTGTCGTCGGTATTTAATTACGAAACTGAATACACGAAAAGAAACGTCATCAATTTATACAAAGGATTTTACGATAGGTCTTTCGTTTTGTCCTTTAACGAGTACAGACGTGTTTTCGTTTATAGTCTTTCGCGTGGGTCTTAGCATCTGACCCGTTCCACATGCTTTTTTCAAAGCGGTGAAACATATAGGTCAAGTACGATTTCAATCCGATTTGAATATCATTTTTAGCCTTTTAAAGGGCGCTCGTGATATTTAGTGATTCACAATCACAACGCTAAGGACTCATTAAAAACATCGTATTTCGGTAGTACTTTCCCTAGGCTAATATATATGTCCTTCGTAATATGCTACCGGTAGGAACCAACCAAATATTGCACTTACCTACATATTTTTTTCTTTTATATGCTTTTTTCTGGATCCAATAAAAATTACTCATATGAAAAAGACACAAACTATTCGCTAACAAGTATTTTTGCTGAGGGAAATAAATGAAAAAAAGAAAAGAAATGAGGAGGAGTCCCACCATTCAGATCCAGTTTTAGATAAAAACTTCTCTCTTCTCAGAACTCCTTCATGACGGTCGAAATGTAGAGAGATCCATCAAAACTTTAAGCTGTAAAAAATTAGTTATGCAAATATATTTTGCCCTGAAGCACGCGAATAACAAAGAAATAAGCAACACTGTTCTTTGCTTGCTCCCAAATGTGAGGTATGTTTAGTTAGCTGTCTTGCCATTGCGTTGACTGCTGCTCCCAATGCAGAGTTTTATTAAATCGGGAGTGCTAAGAAGGTTCCTGTTATTAATCAAAGAAATTAAGTTAATTGAGTAAAAACAAATATTACTAGCTGAAAATAAATAATGTTTATCAGTTCAATATTGATAAGATACTTAAATCGGAAATAGTGACAAATACAATAAACAAACGGCAGGAAGGAAGGTGAGTTAAAATTTTGTACCTTAGCAAGAGGATTTAAAACGCCAAGTAAATGAAAGAAATGATTTAGTAAACATAGTATGTATTTTGTTCATTAAGAACAGCAATTACCAGATTTAGCTGCAAGTAGACATTAAAAATTTGTTCAATCACATAAGTCTCAACCAACTCAACGTTACAAAAAAATACATAGATAAAGATAACAAAAATATTCACATTTTAGGTGAAAAATCGATAGTGCTATACAGAGATTTGCAAGAAAAATGTGTCTCCATTGCGCAGCTCATCTTAGTTTTGCCATTTTGTTCCTGCACCCCTTCCCCTTCGAAACATCATATAAATTACGGAACATCTAAATAATTTCGAAATGTTTGGCGATGGGTATTAAGGCAAAATTTAATAAGGAATGGCTATTCTTAAATAAATGTGTCATTTCTGGTGGTTGAGCATACACAAGCAAAATGCCAAAAATACTTACGCACAATGTGAACACCGATGCATACAGGCACAGTGACTTTGTCCTGTAATTGCAGAAGCAATGTGTCAACATAAGACTGGTGTTTTTTTCTTTTTTTTGCAATTTTCCTTTTACTTTTTGGTTAATGAACAGAAATACGTTTGTGTGTAGGTAGGTATGTATGGGCAAGATTTTAGGGTGGTGATAAAATATGTGCAACTTCTTGAAGCGATATCTCGGTATAGAAAATGAACGCAATAGGCGATTTTTTTAAATTAACGGTAGTAATTACAAAAATACATACATATATGTATTTGACCTCAAATTTCTGATTTATATAACGTTCATATTTGAGTTTGAAACATTTTGAAGTTGTTAACAACATTTTAGACCTGAGCTAACAACAATCCTTTTTAATAAAAGTTTTCATACCAGCATTGATTTTTAACCCTAAGTGAATTCGAATTTTTCGTTGTAGACAGTGCGAAAAAATATTTCTGCACAATCATTGACTCGAAACAAGTAATCAATCAAAGAATATTCTTAAACAAACAATGAATGCATTTTCAATCAGTTGCGCTGGAAATATGTAAAACTATCTTACATTTATTAATGACATAATCTTCTAGCAGGTGTATACCAAACACTCATCAGAGGAGTCATGACTAAAAAATTACTTGAGTGTCTAACACTTATGGAAGGCTGAGCATAAGTCCAACATGTATTCCAACTTGTCGTGTAATATCTGACAAATAGTCAAATGGCCAGAAAGAGATATTTATCATAAACAAGTGCTTATGCCATGTTTCAGTGAGACATTCTAATAAAAATAGTCAATTGGAATTGTTAAAAGTCAAGTCTAAAGGCAAGCTTATGGGCTAGTATCGTATAGCAATGAATTGCAGCAACCGTGAAATAGTAAAAAATTGTTGGAAAAAAAGTTCTGAACTTTTTCCATTCCTACAGCACCCCCCAGGTTTGACCTGCAATTCCGGAATCCCTGCTACAAGTTGAGAAATCACATACCCTCGTATACACACTATTTGACTTTTTTTTTGGGGAAGCCACCCTAATGAATTAAGATATGCACATACATATATTCATAAAACATATTTTTGTAATACATATTTTTTGTGCAAGATTTATTCTTGTGCTCACGAGTATTTGTTGTTATTACCCAGTAGGCAAGGGCAGGAGCTTGCAGGCCTTCTAGCAGGGCTTCCTTGTTAAGATTAAGGCCTTGCCACCTACTTTCTTTTTTATATGAAACGTCCCGATAAAACAGGCCTTCTTTAGCAGGCCTGATAGAAATACTCTTCAAGCAGGCCTTCCTACATCGCTTGCATCAAGAGCCCTTCAAAGAGCGCATACCGTAGAAGGGGTCACAGAAGTACTTTAAAAAAATTAAATCTTAATACGTCGTGAGACTCTTAGTTAAATGTTTTTTTTTTATCTGTGTCAACCTCCTTTGCGTTGATATTTTTAATGTTTATTTTTTGTGACGTTTTCTTAATTTATAATTTGACATTGAATACATAACACTCCACCACCTTAACATAACATGAAACAGAAGACCAGCCTAGCAACATGCACACCGTTCCTTACTTCTAACCATTTATCTACTTTTGATGTCGTATAAGTACAATGCAATGACAAAAAAGTAATGTCGAATCATAAAACATTGCAATACATGAAATAAAAAAATACATGAAGTCCTTCTTTTTTGCCTTCTATTATGAGGCTTTATAGCACTGCTGCTGTGGGAAGGCCTTATAGCAGTAATGCCGTGGTAAGGCATAATAGCATTTCATGAGTATACACTCAATGGAGTGTAACTATTCTGCAAATTTTAATTTCAGTACTTATAAAATTTTCTTATTGTTAATATTGACAGATTGTAAATAAAAACAAAAATCTTAATAAAAAAAAAAAAAAAATTAGCATTCATGTATTTATTTGCATGAAAATTTAGTTTTAAGAAGGCCTCTTACAATCGGAGCAGTGCTAGAAGGAAGGCATTGTTCAATTGCCTGCTGGGTATTTCACATGTTGTAAATTATATACATTAGGGTGTTTTTTTTTTCCTGTAATTTATGATTTATTATATAGAGAAAAATGCACTCACGAAGATATTTCCTAAATCAAGAATTTAGAGGTCGCAAAAGGATAAAAATTTCATAAAAAAATGTATGGAATCCTAATCATTTTTGTCTAAAAAGGGGAAAATCAAATCCGAATTTTCAGTTGTAAGAAAATTTTAGAGAGAAAAATATATATGTATATGTATATTATTGGAATTTTGTGCTGATCACCTATCCCAAAAATGTATATTGTATTACGGGAAATTTTTTATTACAAATTTCGATGCGAATATCTTAAAAACTGGAGATAACAGAGCAAGTCGGTGCCGCGATTCAAATATAGTCCATCAAAACTTTTTAAGATTTTAACTTACTGCCGATTTTTTTTAAAACTTCTTTCATTTTAAGCTAATTGCAATAAAATTAGATTTAATTACATAGCTAAAAAAAAGTCTTAGATTTTTGTATGGAAAATCCCAAAACTTTGAGTGATGTGATATTATGGACATAAATATTGTTGGGTTAAGCCGATGGCCTGGCTGCTATTGTTCTTAACAAACCATTGTGGAGTAATTAATTACTTTGTTATAATAATAATAATAAATATTGTTGGGGCAAATAGATCAGCTTAAATTTACTTTTCAGAAAATTTTCTGCAATAATTTTATTTTTTTTTTATATGTCACTGAAGAAATTACTTTAACTCAGGCTTACAGGCTTTAAATGTCAATTAAATGACCAGGCTTCTCAAAAACAATGCCAAATATCTCACTTATTTCATGTTGTTATATGACCTATGTCCGTCAAACACATGGAAAATTATACACATAGATCTCGGTGTAAAGGCTTACAAAATCAAACTTGTGCAAGAACAAGTCATTCCTGCAAGACGTACGTTCAGATAGTGAGCTTTTTATTGTGTTCAACGATGGTCTTCCTTTCAATTGGCTACGTCAATAAGTTATAATCCACAAAACGATCTTCCGGAGGAATCATCGGGTCGTACTTTAAGAGTTAAGTAGGCGCTCACGTAACTGTCAATGATGCACTCTATCGGAATATGGATACAATTTTTTTAAACCTTAATTGGTGGTATAAACTTTGAGGGATATGTTTTCAACAAAATGGCGTTGAGCGCCTTACTGTGACTAGAATTGAGTAATTGAAAGAAATTTCGGTGCGCATTTTATCTACTGGAACTGGACTTTAATACCTCTAATATGGTCCAAAATTTGATTATTTTTGTTTATTTGCAAACACTAAATGTTATAAAATTATCTCTCAAGCAAACGCAAATCATGATCGCCGATACTTAGTTTAAATTGGTAACTTTCATAACAAAAAACTCCAGCTATAACAAATTCCAAACTTTTTTGCTAACTATATTTAATGAATTTTATGCGTGGCCCATACCGACTCATTTTTAGAATATGTACATTACCTCCCATAAGTCAAGTTACTAGTGATACTTTCAGCTTGTGATAATTTGCCATGAAAAGGTAACGAACCTAAAGAAATGGCGGTCAAAAAATCGCTAAGAGTTCTATATGGATTGTTGAACCTAAATATTAATAAGTATTCGAATCTAACTTCAAAACCGTTTTTACTTCAGAAAGAGACTGATATTATGTATGTATATAAGCATCATGGGTAAGAAGAAAAAAATAAATTGATCCTGTAATGGTTTTTTTTCTATATGAATCAAATAAAATCTTTAAAAAAGACAATGTGCCCAAGCTCTGAAGGTTCGAAAAATAATCAAAATTAAAATTAATCAATCCTTATTAATATGATACTCGTATAGTAAGTATTTAAATAATAAAACCACCTTAAGAATATTAAAAAAAAAGTTTGATTATAATTTGGCACATAGTGTAGATCATGGTTAAAATTTAGAAACAAGCATTAATAATACAGTTATATATATGTAAGTACATACGTATGTTTACCAATATAATGTTGTCTAAATAAGAAGAATGAATATGAGTGAGTAACATTAGACAACGCAAGATGATTCGTTGAAAGTCATGCACTGGATAATTCTGAGCAACAACTTTCTAATGATAAGCAGCATTGTAGTGGTTGCCCGTTCGTTGTATTCATAATTTATTGCAGCCAAGTGAAAATTAAATCTTCTTTAGTTATATCTTATTGCACATGCACTACATTTCTCTTAGCAAAAAATCGTATAGGTAATTTATAATAAGTTATAAGAGCATGAGTATGACTTCTTTAATTCATATTTCTTTTTATTTATTTTCGTTTAGATTACTTAAAAAGAACAACTTTCCGTTAAAAAATATAGTTTTTTGATGGAATCATATCGATTGCAAGCATTATGCTCTTCATCAGTAGTTTTTTAGTCTATCCCTAAAGTAATGTGGTTAAAAAAAGGTAGCTTTTAAGTCTTTGATTGTTATCTTTCATTGGTATTATAATATTAACAACTATTATTTAGGAAACCATTCATATCCCCGGACTTAGCATCTTCTGTAACACTTTGGACCAAAAAATATTGTATGCTCTCATTGCTAATATTTAGCAATAAATACTTACAAGTAACCGCCTCTTCGTAGGTGACACAGTCACCACCACTAGAATAAAAAGTAAGTGGGATCGAGCAAATGAGTGTGGCATCTTTCAAACAAGAAAAATTAAATTTGTTGTTCCAAACAATTTGCCAGAGCGAAGGTCGCTTTTTTATTGTAGCAAAAAATAAATAATTTTTAAAAATAAATATGTCAACCGACCGCCGCACAGTGGCTCGGCTCCTTTTTCAAAAAGTGATTGCTAAAATCAAATTTTCGATTTCTGATTTTCGAAACCTTTTTTTTTATTTGACAGATAATTGACCAAAGGTTCTAAAACCAAAAACTTTTTTTGATTTATGACAAGTATTTTGGTTTTTATGGGTGCTCAAAGTTGGATAACTTTTTATCGTTCATTAAAATAGCATTTTTTTACATTTTTCGCAATATTAAAAATGGAAAATTTCAAAAGCTCGAAAAAACATGGGAATTTGAAGTATGCTCTCTGAATTTATGGTATTTTAAAATAAATAATTTCCACAAGATGTAGAAAAAAAATTTGAGTAGTAATTTTCATGAATTTTTTAAAAAAGGTCGTTTTTGGCATAGTTTTTCAAATTTACCTTAGCCTATAATCCACAAATCAATGTCAATCAAGGATTGGTGAATGGGAAATTATAGATGACATATCTGCCAACAAAAATCATACCTGCATATATTTGCCCATTTAGAAGTTATAGCTACTTATGTGACATAATATGCATAAAACTGAATTTGTGAGATTTTCAGTCTATGATATTTTGACTTGGAAATTGTTAATCTGAATTTGATAGAATGTTTGCAGCGAATATAGACATCACTCAAAATAAATTAAAAATTGTAAATATGGACGTTACCACCAAAACTATTTGACGCAAATAGATGCATATATAAAGAGTACCTAGAAAACTTCTCTTCATATAATATGGGCTTTGCCCCACCTCCAAAACGCTTGATTTGTCACTTTTTCCAAATCATTTCACTCTTTTTAAGAACATTCGCTTTTGTATAGCGAAATAGTAATACTTGCCTCAGATATTTATGTCTAAGTTTTTAATGCAATTTAAAAATATCTAGTAATGTCAAATAGAATAAAGCTGTATTTTTTGTATAGAATACAGGTAGATGCACTTCTGATAACAGTGAACTCTAGTGCAGGCCAACTTTATAGACACCTGTTTTATTACGGTAGATATCATACAAGGAATTTAGCTTATTAGGTAGTTAAATTTTTTCGCTGAACAAGTATTATGTTTGAGGTTTGTAACACAATATTTTGTACCTCAATGTATAAAAGTCAAATTTTAAGCCTCAGTAACTCAGTCTTTTCTGACTATTTAAAGTGTGAGCTACGCAAGTTTCCAAGGAAAATGAGTATATCTTATGAAAATTTGTTTGAAATATTTGCAAACAGTGAAAATGGAGATTCATTTGTGGTTGCGGTTAAACAAATACCCGAAACATATTAAGGATGAGCATACACAAAAGTTAAAAAACTTTTACTGCAAAACAAAGAGATATTGGGTGTCATGTAATACAACCAAAGCGAATTTTTATATAAATTATGCAGACTTTCTTAAAAAAGTCTTTGAGCTATCACTTGATGATATTCCTAGCACATCACAGGCCTCCAGAGGAAGATCAGCAAAACAAATTGAAACCTGTGGGGAATTTACGAAAAAGAGAAAAATAGCATTCGCTCTTGGAAACATTTCAAAAGAGAACTTAGCAGAAGCGCTCAGCATGAAGTACAACAAAGATCATGAAATGAAAAAGGAAGAAATAACGAAAAGAGTTTTATTGGCAAGCCCAACAAGAGTCGATCGAATCAAAAAAAGTATTCCTACTCCACAATGTGATCCCATAAAATATGATGGTTACAGTGCTTTAGCGCTTTTCCTAGATTTGGGGCTTTCAAAGGAAAAATATAACAACTTGAGAAATTCATTAAGAAGCCACAACGTAGATGTTTTTCCCAGCTACAAAGTTGTGTCAGAAGCCAAAAAGGACGGTGACAGAAACATCAGCTGAAGTTAGACTCCAAGATTTACTAGATCATACCGCTAAGCGAAGTTTGAGCAGTAAAAGCAACCATGAAATACAATCGTTCCCAGATAATATTTTTTTGTTAACAAAGTGGAGCTGTGATGGATTATCTGGACAAAGTGCATATAAACAAAAAATTTCTACAGAAGATGGACAAAATTTTTCAGACGCCAACATGTTTATGGCTTCAAAAGCCCCACTTCGAATAAGGAGTGAAAATGCTGAACATTGGAAAAACCCTCGACCATCATCAGTTCTTTATTGTCGACCTATAATGTTTAAGTACCCAAAAGAATCTTTAGATCAAATAAGAAGCACCATCAGCAATATAAAACAACAAATAAATGAACTTCAGCCCACCATATTTGAAGGAAATGATGACAAAAAAATTATAATTGGACACGAATTATTTTTAACAATGATTGACGGCAAAGTACTTAATGAGATAACTGGCACCAAATCTACTAGATCTTGTGCTATATGTAAGCGTTCAAAAAAAAGACGATGAACACAATTATGAGTACGGCATTTCGCAATTACATGCAAGGATAAGATCCATGGAATTTATTCTGAAACTAGCCTACAGCATAGGAAATGATGATAATCCAAACAACCAAAAGTTAAGAAAAAAAATAATACAAGATCAATTTCGAGAAAAACTGGGTATTATAGTAGATACTCCTAAGCAAGAATTTGGTAACACAAATGACGGAAACACAGCAAGGCGATTTTTTGAGAAACCAGAAACAACTTCAGAAATAAACGGAGTCGATGAGGACGTGATAAAAAGATTACAAGTTATTTTAAACGTACTATCCTGTGGAGAACCCGTTGAAGTAGAAAAATTTGAAAAGTATACCAAGGAAACTGCAGACATATTAGAACATAAATACAGCCAAAAATTACTGACACCCTCTGTCCATAAGATCTTAGCTCATAGTGGACAAATTATCAAGCCTTATCAATAGGGGAATTATCAGAAGAAGCCCAAGAGTCTAAAAACAAAGATTATCAGAAGTACAGATGAAGCAATACATGTAAAATTTCACGTATTCGACAGAATGAGGACTTGTTCAATATACTTTCAGCATCTTCAGATCCTTTGATTTCATCACTTAGGCACGTTAGGTCACGAAAAAAACTGACTGATAAATTCTGTAGTACTGTTTAAAGTTTCTTAGATATCCAAAATAATGATGATATTTTTATAGAATTGTAGATTGTTGTTGATTTTTTAAAGAAATTACCTAATTTATTACTGTAACCCTTTTTTTAAAACTTTTCTAGCCTTTGAGAAAGACTATAAATTATGTTAAGAGATAAAAAAATAAATGCATATGAATGAATTAGTAAAAATTAAAAAAATTTTTTTTTAAAAAAGTATTTAAAAAACTTTTATATTATTAAAAGTTCATTAATTGAATAAAGTGCACTAAAATTTACAAAAAAAAAAATTTTTTATGAATTCATACCACTAAAAACCAAAAATTTTGAAATTTGGACTCTTATTAAAAGTATTTATAGCTAAGCTTCAAACCTGAATCTTATATACATATGTCATAGCTACAGAAATTACCAACCAAAATCAAAAAACTTTACTCAAATATCTTTACCCGTTCAAAAGTTATGATTTTAGCAACGCGAAATCGCAAAAGGCGCCACTGTGCGTCGGCTTTGTACAGAAATGCATTGAGATGCGAAATTTTCGGTCGCATTTTAACTGGGAAATAAATTTAAAAGCAATAAATTAAAAGAATATCTGATTCTTCCGACCTTTTTCCTTGAATATCTTGGAAAGCACTCACTGGTTCGATGAGCACTGTTTTGTTCTTATTTATCATTTAAATTTTATGGGCTAGCTCGGCCGTCCTAAATCACTATGAAAACAACCACCAGGAGTGATAATACGTGAATCGGGAAAATGTTGAAAAGAGTTGAAGGCACTCGCTACTGATTGTGCACATTGTAAGTTCTGTGAAGATTTTATGCTCCGTGATGGGATAAAGGACACAAAAGAAAAGAAAAGAGGCAAATATTGAAACCCTTTCAACGAACTTAAAATATTTTTCACGAAGCATTAATTTTTTTTCTTACAAATTTATAATTTTCCGACAAGCATTTGCACTGATAATCTTTATATTATTATATTAAATTAAATTTATTATTTACTCTTTGGAAATAATTTCTAATGTTAATTATCACAATAGTCGTCAAAAATAATTACAATAACTTAAATTTTGTTTTGAGCGACTTATTCTCTCTGTTGCATTACATTTTTTTATGCGTCAAGATATCAACGCAACTTTTTTGTATTCATGAACTTTTCACCAGCACTTGGCGATATGCATTGATCTCAGAAGATACAAACAAAATGTAACAAATCTATTTATGTATGTACTCGCATATTTAGGGTACGCAATAAAAACTGTTCCAACAATTGTCTTTTTTTAAAATACACATTTTGTTAAAAGTTTATAAATATTGGAGTATAGCCATTTTTTGTGTAATGCTAATAGTCTAACAAATTTTAAATACGCTCGCATTGTTGGTCAAAAAAACAAGAGATAAACCCAAGAAGTAAGTAAAGTTCTCCGCTGCTGAGGAGACCATTTTCCAATTTTTTTTAATGAAAGAAGCAAATCTCCAATCTTTTAGATAACTTCCCTTCAGCTGAAAAGTGAAAGGAAAGTCAATGAGAAGAATATAATGCCATTTGATATTGACATTGAGGTACAACCCGTAGAAATTATGGAATATAGCAGCGAACGGACGATGGATGAAGTAACGCCGTGTCCATCTTCAGTGCTTTGCTAAATCGAAGCCACGCCACACAACAATAGTGGTCAAACAACAACCTCGAGCTTTGAAAATATCAGTAGAAGAAAAAATAACTTTGTGCCAAACTTAAAACTTGAGTGAAAGCCGCAAAAGATATCAGATATGGGTTAATCAGATATGGGTTAACCTTAGCTCACAGAAGTTGAAAAATTTTACCAATTGTCTTGCAAGGAAACTTAATTTTTGACATGGGGCCAAATTGTGGTGAAATAATAATAATCCGGAATAATAGTGAAGGGATGCAAAAAAAACCAATGAGCTTGGAAATTTATGTGCCCTATAATATTGTTTTTGATAGAGGCTTTGGAGTTCCTTCCTATTGCAACTTTTGTTTCGGTTGAAGAATTAAAGCTCGGACAGTCCAGCTTAATACATATTCATTTTAATTAAAGTTTATCTAACCAAAAAATTTGTATTCTTATTTTCAGTTCATCTACAATATGCGCGATGGACAATTTGAAAGCATTGTATTGTATACCAATTTAAAATTGTAAGTTAGAGCGCCGAAACGGCAATATCAAAATGTTTTTTTCAAAGCGCGATATTGATGTCAAATCAAAATCAATAAGGCCTTCGGAGTCTTCAGAAATTGATGATACCAGCATAATTGACGTGGAAGGCGACGTTGATTTAGACTTAGACGTGAGTGTTGTAGTTGATGTTGACGTTGATAAGCAAAAACCACACTTTTTGGACTATGATGCTATGCCGCCGCCAGATTTTGAGGAACACTTTGATCGTGCTTTAAATTTGGGCCGAGGTAAAACAGCGATTAGAGAACATAAAGTAACAGAAACTTCTAGTAATGAAGGTAATACTGGCGAGCAGCTAAAAATAGATAAAAAGTTTGAGCGTGATGGTGAAATTAGTGATTATGAATTGGCTGCAAGTGGTTATACAAAGAAAGAATTTACACAGGATGACAATACACTACACATTCGGTCTGGCATCATTGAACGTGTGCAATCTACGGAACGCAAAGATAACTACAGAAAACCAAAGCATTTTCTTGATGAAAATCCAATACCTCCAGATTACATGATTGAAAATGAGTTTCGTGAACATCGAAGCTTAGATAGAAACTTTGAACGCAGCAGTGAATATCGCACAAGCTCTACGCCTTCCATAGAAAGGAAAAATTCTTTTGAACGGTTGTCACGCTCTACGCGTTGTGGTAATAAATTTAAAGAGCCATTTTATACGCTGTCCGGTTTTCTTGATAGCGAAGTTGATATGAGAACTAATTCAACAACATTTCGGCCTGTACTACCAAAAGGTGGCGCTTGGGCTGATCGCTATGATAGCCGTATAAATGACATTCAATTATCATCCTTACCAATAACAACTAATACAATTGGTGTTGATATTAATACTTTGGGCCCTAAAGTGGAATGTGTATACTCTTTGCTTTCAATGTTGGGCTCCAATGATCCATTGGAGATGTCAAAGAAATTTCTAGAACTATCGCGTACTCCTGAAACTTGTGCCACTTTGCGCAGGTCGGGTTGCATTCCGCTACTTGTACAAATGATGCACTCTGATAGTGAGGTGTCCGTGCGCAAATGCGCAAGTATGGCATTACATAATGTTGTACACAGTCATCCTGATGAGAAAGCGGGTCGTCGCGAAGCCAAAGTGTTGCGCCTACTGGACCAGTTAATTGATTATTGCAACTTTCTAAAAACACTCCTACAAAGTGGTGGGGAAGCCATTGCAGATGATTCTGATCGGCATCCGTTGGCTGCAATTTCGTCCCTCATGAAAGTTAGTTTTGATGAGGAACATCGGCATGCTATGTGCGAGCTAGGCGCCTTACAAGCTATACCAAGCCTGGTCCACTTAGATCATGCTGTACATGGTCCAAAACCAGAGGAACAATGTTGCAATTCTTTAAGACGTTATGCTTTGATGGCACTTACCAATCTCACATTTGGTGATGAAAATAACAAGGCTTTGCTGTGCAGTCAGAAACTATTTATGGAAGCATTAGTTGTACAACTGGATTCTGCACCTGATGATTTGCTACAGGTAACTGCAAGTGTGCTACGTAATCTTTCATGGCGCGCCGATAGTAACATGAAAACTGTTCTCAATGAGATTGGTACTGTAACGGCCCTGGCGAGAGCCGCAATGAAAAACAAATGCGAAAATACTTTAAAGGCAATATTATCTGCTTTGTGGAATCTGTCAGCCCATTGCAGCACTAACAAAGCAGAATTCTGTGCTGTTGATGGTGCATTAGCCTTTCTGGTCGACATGCTTACGTTTGAGGGTCCTAGTAAGACACTTAAAATAATTGAAAATGCTGGAGGTATTTTGCGCAACGTTTCAAGTCACATTGCAGTGCGTGAGCATTATCGTCAAATACTACGGGGAAAAAATTGTTTGGCCATCTTACTGCAGCAGTTAAAATCGGAAAGTCTTACTGTTGTAAGTAACTCGTGCGGAACCTTATGGAATTTGTCCGCTCGCTGTCCTGTAGATCAAAAATTTCTTTGGGATAATGGTGCAGTACCAATGTTGCGTTCCTTAATACATTCAAAGCATGCCATGATATCTGAAGGGAGCTCATCTGCTTTGAAAAATTTGCTCAATTTTCGACCTTCAATACAGAATCAAACACAAATGGATAATATTGCACGCTCCATGGGGCTAAAGAAATTACCGACACTAAATGTTCGTAAACAAAAAGCATTGGAACAAGAATTGGACGAAAAAAATCACGCTGAAACATGTGACAACCTTGACATTAGATTGGGAATGTCGAAAGAATGTACAACATATGAGAGCTCTTCAAATGTTCAACAACAGCAGCAGCAACGGATATGTCGCCAACCATTGGGTCGAACTGCAGGAATTGTTGCAACGGTTCCTTCAGCAGCACATTTGTCGCATTCAGTAATTCTTTCGAAAAGTGAAAGTCGGGACTCTGTTTTTTCTACAAAATCTGACTCTGTTTATGAGAATTTGGTTCGGTCGCACGCAACAGTTGATAGAAATTCAAAAGCACAGAAAATTTCTTTTGCAGTTCATTCAAAGAAAACTGCATTCGCTTTAGACAGTTTCGTTGAACCAACTGAGGAGCAACCAATTAACTATTCGATGCAATACAATGAGAATTTAACAAAAGATCACAACGTTGATACCAATGCAAGTAATTCAGATGTAGAAGAGACTGCCACAAATTATGCAACATATCAAGAAACTGATATTGATCAACCTACCGATTTTAGTCTGAGATATGCTGAAAATCAAGTTGAGTCAGATGTTGATATCTCTTCTCCAGAAGCAGACATTGCTTCTGATGGTAACGGAGTAAGAGTCAAAAATAATGATGATCACGTAAAACAGGTATGCAATAAATCTTTTTTAACTTTGTTCAAATATGGTTCCAATATATGCATAATATAGACAAAAACTAATATTGTATTTCTTTGTTATAAGGTTAACAATGGAAGTGAAATATTATTAATACTTCAAGATACTGTCAAATGTTATCAAACCGAAGACACCCCTTATGTCATATCAAATGCAGCTTCCGTTACTGATTTACATCAGAACAAAACATTTAACATGCCATTAGAAAGCATTAAAGCAAACCGCTCCTCGAATGGGCCAACTAAAAAATTTCAAAAGTCATCTCATCCCACACCTACGACAAACTATGGATCCGGCTCGTACACGCCGGAAAAGCCAATTAATTATTGTGAAGAAGGCACGCCTGGCTACTTTAGTCGGCATGAGTCTTTAAGCAGCCTGGATGAGTCTCCCCCAACCCAAGGTGCCAAAACTCCGATTGATAATTCAAATAAAATTAACGCACAAAATAATAAAACTGATTATGCTACTGAAGCTAGTAAGTCCTCTGCAGTTCCTTTAATAAAAGATGTTGATTCGTTATGTATTACGACCAGTAACGCATTTGTTGACCTCCAAAAATCTTCACCGAATATTAGCATTACTGTAAAAAATATCAATTCGAATTCTGCACAGGAAACACCACTAATGTTTTCTAGACATAGTTCCATGGATTCGTTAGTTGAAGAAGACATTGGCCCTTGTGATGATAAAAGCTCAGTGGTTAGTGACTTCAGTCGCATGGCAAGTGGCGTTATATCGCCTTCCGACATACCAGATTCACCAACACAAAGTATGCCACAGTCGCCAAGACGAAGCAGTGCCTTGGGTCAAGCTCACACAAGCTCAGGAAGTGGCGTTTTTGTGGTAACAGCACGTAGTGGTACTGGTGTACGGAGTGGACCGGATGTAAAACAAACACGTTTGCGTAGTGTTTTTGAAGACGATTTCAATACTTTTCATGTCGAAAATACACCAGCTCAATTTTCATGCGCAACCAGTTTAAGCAATTTAAGCATTTTAGATGACGATAATATAGCTAACGCGTCTTCACAGCAGCAGCCTTCATTGCCATCCAGTAATCTCATAAACTCTACTATAGAGCATTTGCCAACGCAATCTACCGTATTATCTGAAGGTATTAAATTTGTTTTTTTTTTGGGAAAATAATTCCTTCAAAACTTAATAATTTAACCAATTTCAGGCGAAGAAGACGCAACTGGTAATAATGATGACTTACTTTTAGCTAACTGCATCAACATAGGCATGAGTCGTACAGCATTAAACTCACACTCTAAAATTTTTCCCAAAGAACATACACACACTGATATGCCTAGTACTTTATTGCCATCCGTTGATCTTCCAACACAATACTATACAGAAGACACTCCAGCTTTGTTATCTAAGGTTGGCAGCAATACCAATCTATCAACAATTTCTATAAATTCAAACACGGATAATAAAAATGACACAATGTATGATCCTAAAACCGAAGTGGAAACTGTTTTAAGTCTTAACCGCCATTCGCTTGATTTATCCGATGATGTGTCTTCTAATGCTTCCGAAGCAGGTGGAAATGGTCATTCAATGATTATATTGGAACAGTGTATACGAGATGGCATGAAAAAATTACCTACTGCAAAAGCAGAGTCTACTTCAATACACAATGAAGTAGATCCTATTGCTATGATGAGAAGCGGTGGAAATGTTTTACCAAACTATTTGCCTGTTTCTGATGAAACTAACAAATTTTTGGTGGAGGATACTCCTTGTAATTTTTCAATAGTATCCGCACTTTCAAATTTAACAGTTAGCTCCAGCACAGTAGGGCCTGCAATACAAGTAAAAGGAAATTCAAGGTAATAAATTTTTACAATTTATTAAGTGTTATTGAATGCATTGGTTAATTAAGCTTGATGTATTTAAAAAATCAATGCTAGCATACATTTTTTGTTCACTTTCAGTTTTTTAATGTTTGAATATATTTTTTTACTTGATGAAAATTCAAATCAATATATGAATGAAGTGCACAGTACTATACAAGTAAGCTAAGTACTTGGTTTTTGTGAATATAGGAGAATTTTCGGTATATACCGCTGCAGAGTAATACTCAGTGAAAGCCTATTGGAACTTAGACTCTTTAAGTGAACCATTAAATAATTTTTTGATAAATTTTAAAAATAGAACTGCACTTTCATTTCATATATTTGTGACATATTTATTATGCTTGATACCATTTTTTCTCATCTATCTTCAATTAGCAATTCACACACCGCAGACCCTACAGAAGCTTTCCTTAAAAAAAATCATTTAAGTATAGCAAGAAATCCTTTAGTAAAAAATGAAGACGATGTAATTTTGGATCACAATTGCCACCATGATGACTCTCTCAGTTCCCTATCAAATGATTCAGAGGACGATACGAATTTGTTAAGTCAGGTAAAGTATATAAAAATTTGAAATAAGAAACAATTTTTTTTTAACTTTTTATATCAAATCAAAAAGAATCCATAAATATTTCATACTTAATATAAATATAACATACTTAATTATTTTAATTTAGGCTATCGCAGCAGGCTGCAATAGACCAAAATCAAATCTAGGTTTTAGTTCCTCTACAATGAACAGTAAACGAACGACTTTGTTGTCAGCATCACAGCCAATTTCAATTAATTCAGTAGCTTCAACATCCTCTTTGATGAGTACAGGACACTCACGCAGTCGTCATAATCGTCGGCAGCATTCAATACAAAACAATAACGATTCATATAGTTCCGTCGATTCTAGTGATTCTAATGACAATCAATCAAAATCTCTCTTCGAATTATGTATACTCAGTGGAATGAACAAGCGACAACATAATTCAAATAATTCAACTAATAACAATCAAGACAAACATTTATATACTGGTTCAAAAATGTCTGCATCATCTAATCCAAATCTGAAAATCATCGATTCATTGAGAGAATCTCCTCAACAAAAACAACCAGAATTTTTGAAACAACAGCATCAGCAACATCATCAAACTCCAACCGCATCGCACAGCCGATCGCAACGTGAACGTGAAAGAAAAGATGAACAATTGCTGATGGAATGTATTAATACAGGCATATCGAAAAAAATTGGCGGAGCTATTGGTGTAACAAAAGAAAACATACCTGCACAACGTCAAACTTCAAAAATACTAGAAACAGCTTCTAATTCGGTGCCAAAAAACGCCATAGCTACGTCTGCAGCTGCATTGGAACAACATCACCAAACGGAGGCTACTACATCTCCAAGTGTCCACAGCACAGCAGCTCCAGACGTAGAGATGAATATCGTCAATCACTTGAACAAGACCATACAGCACAACAACATAGACGACATCACAGACGTACAAAAAAATCAGCTAACGGAGTTATCGTTGACAGCAACGTTGGCCTCCAACATCATCAGTACCAATATAGAATCTCAAAGTCCAGAGATCGATCAAGAGAAAATGAACGTTACTGGGTGTAACAGCTTACAAAAATCAGAAACTCAAACTTCTGATTCTTTGGATATTACTGGAAGTGATTCAAATGAGTCATTTATAATGGAGACCACTTTTTCCATGGACAACAATCAAAAATCTACATATTTTCCAAATAATAAACATAAAGATCCTGATTTAATGCTCAAATCTGTGGAACGTCTTACACAAGAATTTGTTTCTTCAGCTGAGCAATCCCGTATCAATAATTCCAATGAAATCAATGAGCAAAATAAACGCCAGTTAATGGCGAAAAATTCAATTGCTGATACTACAAGCAGTACATCAAATAATACATGGAATGAAGACACTTGTCCCAATGATGTTTCATTTCCCAGTGTTAGCATCACTGCACCTGTTGTTGGTTTATTCCATTACAGTGGTTCTGATATTGATGATGATGACGAAGAGGCAACTGATGCAGACCATAGAGATCTAAATGATTTTGCCGAAATAACACCTACCAATGAAGAACATCCGGAACCATCACTAGGATTAATATGTGATTATATTGACATATACGGCCATCAACAACCAAATTCTGTTGATACAGAAACCGATACTTTGGTAAATGAAAACTATACTCAAACAAATCAAATCAGCGAAGGCACATCAACCGTAAATGGAATTAGTTTTATGCTTGGTGGAAAAGTACAAACAGCTGCTGCAACACGCTCCAATTCGTCATTCTTAAACTCCGGAATGCATCATTCGGCAATTATTGCAATGGAAGCACGTGACTTGGCAGAAAATTTTTTGCACACATATGAAGACAGTAATGACTTAACATACAGCATTAGTAGCCTAGACTTAGATAACATACGGCCACCATCTTGTATGGATTCATTGAATATATCTGGCTATTACCAAGATTCTCTTGTAAGCGCAAATAATATTGGTGGTCTTACACAGCCTAGTTCCCTTCAAAAATTACAACACAAGCCACAACCTTTGAGCCCACATATTTCAACAAATTCACCAAAATTTCCTAGAAAATCACTACCAGCCGCTATAGTTGCACTTCGAGCACTTGGCCAGTTACCTGGTGGCTTGTCAGGAAGCGCAGAAAGTGTAAACTCAAGTTGCAATTTTCTTGATAACATTAAACCACCTTCATTAATGGATGAACTGCTTGATTCTATGATGAGTGTTGCCAGTATACAGTCAGAGATTGCTGATTGTGAAAGCCTTGCAACTACTTTATCACTTTCCAATTATGAAACGGCTGCAGCTGGCGGTGGCGGAATGGAATTCGATGATAATACAGTCACATTGCATAGTTGTTGCGATGCAATACCACATGACGATAATGATGAAGAAGTTTCGATTAACTGCGAAACTCTCTTACCATCTGACGAATACACTTCAGCGGAATCGACACCAAAAAAATCAACTACAGGCGTTTCATCTTCTGGTGTAAAGCGAACTTTAACACCAAAGCAAAAACGTAAGCTTGCCATAGATCGCTATAAAACTTATACAATAGCTGCTGATATCGTGCTTAATGAAGTACAGCAAATACAACAACAGTATGATGACGAAGATGAAAGAATTCAGGTTGAAATTGAAGAACATACCTTTGTTCAAGGACCAAATAAGCAAAATTTTACTAAAAAAATATCTAATGTCTCACGCTGTCAGCCACAAAAGATTGTTATTCCAATGCAGTACAATTTAACACAGGCAAGTATTTTATGTTAGCAAATCACATTTATATTCATTAAGTTTTATTAAAAAAGACGTATTGAAATTTATGAATCATTGCTTTTTTTAAACATTCAACACATCCTTAATTAAATTTTACGAGAATATTTTTTTAGATCAGCACGAAACATGTGTCTACTACAAAAATGTTTTTGTTTTTCTTACAATCATTATTTTAAATGCATAGAAGTGTTGTGTTGATCAAAGTATAAAATCTGGCAAGCAGGCATTCTTAGCACAAAAGTTCTTTAAGGGTAAAATTAAGTCGAAGTTATAGAAATAAATCCAAAATTTCACTGCAACGCATCTATTGAGCGTGTGTTCAAAGACCTAAGAATAATTTCTTCTGCGAATGAAGCAAATTTTTTCCAACTTGTGATAATTATAATAATAGAATTTCCTAAGGCCAATATAGTTTATATTGTAATTAAAGTTTTGAATGAGCTTTTTGGTACTTTTTATTCTTTTAAATTATATTAAGTTTAAAAAATGTTGCCAACGTTTCGTCGCTGTTTGGCGACCTCTTCAAGGTGCTGTTAATCAAATTATAGAAAAACAAATAATTGTTAAAAATCATGAGTAAAAATGAAAAACAAACAAAGAAAATAGACATATTTCTTAACTGAATTATTACTTAGCATTTACTTTAATGTTTAAATTTTAAAATTGACAAATCACTTATTATTGTCGTTTTATTATTTGCAACTAAATCTAAGTTATTTAGGGAGCTAACATTATCTGTGTCTTCCTTCTGGTTGTATTTTAAGTAGTTGAATCCGATGTCCGTTTTCCTCTTCTACATTTGTCATTATCCCACATAATTTTAATTACCAAACTTGAAAAAATCGTTAGTGAACCATCTCTGCACATATTTTTCTGAATATTCGCTTTTAAGCATGAACTAACTTTTATGCAGTAATAACGCTAAAATACAATTCGGTTTGTTTGAACCGCCTCAATGTGCTAATATGGCTTCCGCAAAACTTCAAAATTAAATAAGGAGACAACAACAGTAATGTCACTTTTAATTTTTTGATCATTTTGATTCATTTGAATATCCAGTGGTTACCGGTGTCTCTTTATTACATTATTAGTTTACGATTCGATCCAAACTGCTGTCAATTGAATTTTGTTTTTATTTAGGGCTTCCCCTCTAGCATGTCACTGGCAATGCTTCGAAAATATTTGCTTTAAAAAGCCGTTCGGATAGAGCAGTAAGTTTCCGCCATTCTGTTGAATTGAAATTAATTGGAAGTAACATATAACACATCCATTATTTTGGGCTGGAGGAATTATTGCAAAGATTCTTTATGTAGCCTCAACAAATGCCCTGAAGAATTACAATATCTCAAGATCACTTCATTAATAATCAGCGATCGCAGTTCATTTGATTGATAAACATGTGTATTTTAAAGTTCAATACTCCATGGATCACATAACTTCAAAATTTGTATTTGTGGCCAAAGTATCGTCTATACTTAATTTACTGAATTATATTTGAACAATCAGCTGAAATTTGAAGCGCTGAATAATAACATTGCCGCATAGTTACTTTGTTAAATTAATTTGAGCCTGGGCCATACTGTGTACTACGATTATTGCTCTACAACTTAGCCATTCTAGATTATAACAGCTACAAGCCGCAATAGCATTTTATTGTCAAACCCAAGCACACAATTTGTTATCTGTCAATGTTTTCACTGATACACATAAAAAGTGTTTAGAATTTACGAAGAATTTTGAAACTTTTTGTGACGCTTTGCTGAATCTGGCCCTAAATATCAGAAAATCTTAAGAACGGCCATTCGGTTTTTGAATGCTATGACCATGCTGATAATTAGTGAGAATTGAAATTATTTTTCATTGCACTTACAGTCATCAGAAAAGACCAAAACTCTTGTAAGTTTGCAAATGTATAAATGCTTTTTATGCAAACATGACAAGTTAATCAGTTGGAATTAAGTTCAGTTAAATTTTAATATGCCTATATATTAATATTTTTATCGTTTCTTAGATTGCTGAAAATTGCCTGCTTTCAAACAATGAACATACTGAGTATTTGACACTGAACAACATAAGGAAAGATTTGTACTTTGATAGCATACACACAACACCGATATCACAGGAGTGCGAATATAACAGTCTTGAACATGATCAAAACTCTGAAACGGAGTCCTGTCATGGACTTGATAATAATTTTACAGACATTGAACCTATTGGTACTAAATTAAGGATTATGGATGGTCTTAACATCAATGGCGCTTGTTCGATAAATGGAATTAGAATTTCAAAGACAGAAATCTCAGAACAAGAAGCACACAAAGTAAGGGAAAATATCGAATTTGACAAAAGCAAAGCAGTTCGAGGTCGTAAAAAACCAACGTATGTCTCACCATATAGGATGCAATTTCAACGCAATGCAGCAACACGCAGTCCAACTAAAAATATTTCTTCACCAACATCTTCAAATCAAAGTAAAACTACGACAACCTTAAAGGCGACTAAAGCAACTACCAATAACTCAAATGAATATTCTGCCAAGCCAAATCCCTCTCTTGAACGCCAAGGTACATTTGTAAAAGAAGAACCTTCTACTACAATTGTACAAGTCCCAATTGTTGGGAGTACAACTGGACAGCAAATCAATTTATCACCAAGTCGAGTGTCTAAATTGCCAACAAAAAAACAGATTGCTTCACCTTCGAAGCATCTAGTAAAACAAAATAGTAACGTGCGAAAACTACCAGCGTCTAACATAGCTAAGAATGTTAATTTAGCAAGAGCTACGTCGAAAGCAACAGCAGCAACACCACAACGCTCTAATAGTAATGCTTCTTTACGAATTACTTCAAGTGCTGTACGAAACGCTGTACTCTCATCACGCGTTTCAACAACAACTCCGCCTTCACGAAGTAATTCAAATCTAAATTTTATTCCCACTACTACTGCTGCCACTTCAAGCACAGCCCCTTTGGCTGTAAAAGTCAGTCAAGCACAAAGTCGAATTGCCGGCATATGGAAACGGGTCGATGACGCTAAAACAAAACAACAAAAGACTAAAAGCACTGAAGTTGCTTCCAAATTAAATCAAATAAAAGCCAATTCATCAAAGTCTACAACACAAAACAATACGCCGACAACAAAGCAAAAACTTGCACGCAGCACTACATTTGAAACAAACGTTGAACCCATTCCTAAGCAACAAATGGCTCAAACATCATCTGCACCGAAAGGTCCGCAAAACAATTTGCAGAATGAACTGAGACAGAAGGTCAAACATCCTTCTCTACAGTCAAAGATTTCAATCAATAAATCATCTTTTACTGATACGCGCAAGGAAAATATGGCTTCAAGAAAATAAGTCAGAATTATGCACAAGAAAAAGTTAGTGAACGGCAAACTTTTAAAATACAAATTTCTAGAAAACGATATAATTGCTGATTGTAAACACTAGCGTAAGTCATATTACAAATATTAATGAAGAAATAGATTTTAATAAAAATAAGTACTACTTCTGAAGCGCCAAATGTTTTAAAAATGAAGTGAAAATTTAGCTAAGCCTTGTAAAAAAAAATACATGTAACTTTTTGCGAGTCGTAAAATAATTGTGAGTGCATATCAATATTGTCAAGACTTATCGCACACAAATGTTTCTTTTGCAAAATTAATTTAAAAAATCAGTAGATCTTACTTTCTAAGATCATACGCCATTCATATGAGAAACGTTCAATAAATCTCCTTATTTATGAAGTTTTTAATTGTAATTTTGCCTTTGAAACATTTTGTACCTTTGTGTGTCGATTGTGTGTCATAATAATAATCGATATGTAGAACAAAAAATAACAGCTAACCTTATAAATCATCACTAGACATATGTACAAACATGTGTAAGGTTTAAATTTAAATTTTCTCCATAATGAGATATTATATTTTACTAGTAGATAATAATATAGCGTTTGCAATACAACTGATTAGTTTTAACTTCATATACCAAATAATATTTTTACCATTATTATGGAATTTGACTTATTGTACCCACTGGTCAACCATAAAATATATTTAATATTAATTTGAATTTTTATTTTTTAAAATTATATAAACTATCTTTAAGTAAATATTGTATAATTGTTAATTGTCTTTATGAATTTGTTGCAAATTGAATACTCTTAATAAAATTTGCTTTTGTGAGATTAGACTTAATTTTTTTACATACGGCACAGTCTCCAATGGTACCAGAAGCATCTAGGCACAAAAGTATTTTCTTTGCAAGTTACTGGAAATGTTTTGAGAAAATAATATGATAAACTCTTCTTAAACTGCAGCGAGCAAAAATTAAATGAAAATCTTCGTTTGGCGCCACGCGTACTTTTTTAGATTTTATTTTTCAAAGTCGTCTATGATAATATCCACTTAGAAGGCTGATTCAAACAGCATGTGACAAGTCCTAGATTTGCTCCATAAAAAAATAGTCTTTATGATGTCACTAACATTTGATCTTGAAAATAAAGGTTGAAGTCAGGTTTGCAGTATACGTAAGATACATTTGAAATGCCAAATCAAAAGAAAACTCATAAATTTGTTTTGGTCTAATCATTCTGAAAAAAAATGCTTTCATTATTTTTAAATAAATTCCTTGGTAAGCAAAGTTAATTTAGTTTGTTTTCAAGTTTTATCTCCAAAACTGTATTTTAATTATTTATTTATCATTATTTTTACAGTAGCCATAACCATTTAAAAATTATTCTTATAAAATTAGGTACACTGTCATAAATAATTGACTTTTTTTCCAAAGGAAGCAAAGATTACTCATACGTCTTGTTGTCTAAGTTAACTGTCATTTGGTTTCAAATGGCTATAAACAATGATTAATCAATTTACTATTTTATCAATCAATTTAATTTCAAAAATTTATTCCAGTGACCAAGGAAATCTCAATCACTGAGTCTTATTTTTTGACTGCGTATCTATAATTTCTGTCTGAATTTTTGATCGCTCGGAAAATGAATTGATAAACAAAAGTTAACTTTTAAAAAATATTTTATGAATTTTTGCTTTATTTGCAGTCAGATTGAGGCGACTTAAAATTAGACTAAGCAAAACTTTTCAAACTAAAAGTCGAAGCTTATCGCCGGCGTGAAAAAAAAATTTATTGTAAAATCTGACTTTGTATTTGGTCGAACATTAATTTAAGCAAGACGAAAATTATTGATATATTAATTTTACTTAAGTTTTTCGTTATCGAGTATCATTAAATTCATGGTAAACAGATCTAATATAGGATTTTCGTGTAGAAATGATTTCTTTTTAATTGTACAAACATGTAAAATGCTTATCTATTGTGCGCATATTATCTAATCTAAAAATTTTTTCTAGCTTAGTTTTCTATTCGACTAATAAGGGCGAGATTTTTATAATAAACAACTAACAAATAGTATCCTTTTTTTAACTTTTTTTTCATCACGTCAGACTTTTAAATTACCCTTTCATGAAAAAGCAAAAAGATGTTATTCAGCAGGAAATCGTAAAGCTCCCTTCTGTTTGTGATTAGACAGTAAACACCTTTCTATTCAAATTCTAGCTAATAATATTTTCGATACTTATTTAAAGGAATGCGTACAATTAAGGTATTTCTTGTTATGTTATACAAGAGGCTGTTGGCCTGGGCATAAGGGCTTGGGGGAGAGGTATTCATTGAGATTTGGAAATACTTAATATAAAAAAACTTTTTGTTTTTAATCGTATCCGAATGACCTTATTTTTATTATACTGAAAATTTAAATTTTTTATGTTTACATGGCCAAAGATACATTCGCTATTCAAAAAATATGGGGCGGGAGATTGTGACAATGTTTCAAGGTACGCCACTGTATGGTACAGCTAGTCCTGAACAAAATAAATACTTAAGTCGCATTTAATAAAGATGATAAATTTAAAAATAAAAAACATAATTTTCTTGATGATATTGTTTTCTTTTTACCCCA
This sequence comes from Meiosimyza decipiens, assembly GCA_963680825.1. Taxonomy (NCBI): domain Eukaryota; kingdom Metazoa; phylum Arthropoda; class Insecta; order Diptera; family Lauxaniidae; genus Meiosimyza; species Meiosimyza decipiens. The sequence goes on from OY804259.1 coordinate 70,607,702, forward strand.
CTAACAAGCCCTTTAAATATCACCATAGGGAGAAGTTCAAAATCAGTTTTTTGCGAGTTTTTCAGAAAACTGTCATTTCACAGAAAAGTTCCAGATAATTTTTATACCTTGAAAAATTTGCAACAAAACAGTTTTACTACTTTTTTTAATAAGTTGCCATTTCATAGTGTTCTTAACTTGCACCTTTAAAAAAGGATAATTCAAAATCCTGACATAATACAAAAACTTGTTAAGATTGGTCAAGTTATTAATAAAAAAAAATAGATCTTTTCTCATCCGCAAATGTTTGCAGGCAACTGTATATATATATATATTGTTCGAGAAAGAATACACAAATCGAAAATATTTGTTTAAATTCAATATCTTTGAAAAAAACATACATATTTCCACAAAAAATTTTGAGAAAAAAATATCCGAATTTGAAAATAGTTTTTTTATATCTTAAATTGCGCTTGTTTAACATCAATGCAAAAAATAATTTCCAAAATATGCAGAAAAATGCTAATTTGTTAACTTTTAGGTCCATTAACTCAATGTCCAGTTAAACTTAACCGAACCTTAACTGAAAGATTTGCTATGAAATTTTGTATCAAACTGCCGGCTAAAATCTTCGTTAATAAGGTCTAGAAAGTTTTGAATGTTATGTCATCGATAGCGTCATATTTGAATCATTTAAAATCGGAAATTGTAAATTAAAGTTGCTCACTATTTCAAAAATTTTTTAAGTTCGTTGGAACCACTAGAAATACATACATGCATAATATATAGATCATATGGCATGCCGCGTACAGAATACTGACATTCTTCATTTTCATTGGCATTATGAGCACTTTCAAAGATATAGCTATGCTATAGGTACTTAGTTTTCTTTAACAAATAATATAAAAGGTGACACTAAATTGATAACTTTACTGGCGACTATCCTGAGCAATTCAGTTATGGATAACAATTTCTTGTTTACGTCATTTCGTGTACCCGTGTTTATTTTTATATTCCTTCATTGGAACCCCGAGACGCATTAGCGACTTTGTTGATAGCAAAAAATATGCTTGAACATAAGGGCCAACTTCAATTGGACTTCCAGCGGTAAATAGTTTTTCCTTTTGTTGTGCATGCTTGATATTGAAGTAGTAAGTTGAATTTACAGTGTTCCTCCACTAGCGTTCTACTATGAATAGTTATTTTTGAATTGAATTAAACTGCACATGAGCGCATTTAAAATGGGTAGAATCCAAGTATTCCAGTATTTTTCTACTTATATTCTTATGTCAATATTTCTTGGAATTTGGCCATACCCTATGTATTTAAACGCATTTAAAAAGAGTGGGATACTCAAATGCTTTTCGAGGTTGTTTTTTTTAGAGGTTTGTTTTTCGAATAGAGATAAAACTGGCATTTTATGGTCAAATCTGGCAACTCTAATGTCATTTATGTTCAGTTTGGTTTGCCATTTCATCATGAACAGGTTGACAAAAGAACAACGCTTGCAAATCGTGCAAATTTATTTCGAAAATAATGGTTCAGTTCGCGAAGTTTACCGCAAGCTCCGTCCATTTTATGGTCGACATAATCGTCCATCAGAGCAATTAATTCGGTTAACCATGGATCGTTTTCGCACTACGTTTACTCTATGTGATAATACGCATCCGCAGAGACGTCGAACAGTGCGCACCGAAGAAACAATTGCCGCTGTAGAGCAAAATGTTGAAGAGGACCCGAATGAATCGATTCGCCACCGTGCACAGCAATTGGAGCTTTGTCCATCAACTTTATGGAAGATTTTGCGCAAAGATCTTGGCTTGCGACCTTACAAGATCCAGCTTGTGCAAGAATTAAAGCCGCGAGACCATGCAATGCGTCGTGATTTTGGTGTATGGGCCGAAAATGAGATTGATCTCGATGCTGATTTTCATCGCAAAATTTTGTTCAGTGATGAGGCTCATTTTTGGTTGAATGGCTACGTCAACAAGCAAAATTGCCGCATTTGGAGTGAAGAGAATCCACATGAGACCCTTGAGACGCCATTACATCCACAAAAACTGACTATTTGGTGTGCTCTATGGGCTGGTGGAGTCATTGGGCCATACTTCTTCCGAAATAATGCTGGAGAGTCAGTTACCGTTAATGGAGACCGGTATAGAGCCATGATAACCGACTATTTTGTTCCCGAATTGGATGGCATGAATGTGGATGAGTTGTGGTTCCAACAAGACGGCGCTACATGCCACACAGCGCACGTCACAATCGATTTATTGAAGGAAACATTCGATGACCGCATAATTTCGCGGAATGGACCTGTCAATTGGCCACCAAGATCGTGTGATTTGACACCATTGGATTATTTTCTTTGGGGATATGTGAAGTCGCTCGTCTACGCCAACAAACCAGAAACGTTAGGGGACTTGGAAGCCAACATTCGTGGCGTTATTGCCGACATACGGCCCCATTTGCTCGAAAAAGTGGTTCAAAATTGGACCTGTAGAATTGGCTTTATTCGAGCCAGCCGCGGCGGCCACATGCCCGAAATCATATTTAAACATTAATGGCATAAAATTATCCTTCCAATAAAGCCAAATTGATGGACATTAAAACGATTTTCTTGTGTTTTATTTCAATTCGAAGCTCTATACCTCCAAAAAAAACACCCTTTATAACAATAGGCGATAAGTATCCTCCGCTTTTATTAAGAATTAAGTTTTCATTATTTAATTAATTTTTAAATGTTTAATTTGTTTTTATCTTCCTTTTATTTACAATAACCTTTGTATGATTTCCTTAAAAAATGTAATCACACCAAATCTAAAATAATTTCTTATGTTTACGTTTAAAATTTTTGTAAAGAAATAAGGATTACTAAAAATGTTCAAAGTTATTTTGCCTTAACTTCGCAGAATATAAAAAATTCAAAGAAACATCACTACTCTATAGATTTTAATAAAAACGTTTTCTAGAATTTTTCTCTTTAAAATATGAAATAGCAAATATTGCAATCGCAATTGCAGCTAACATACCAAATAAAAGTATAAAAAATATTTTAGCATTTGACATTCCGGGCTTTGCGTCATCTGTATGCTCTCTAGGGGGTTCAAATGTTTTGGCGTTTGGAATTATTTTTGACCGATCCATTAGTTGTTCAGGCTATAAGATTTGAAGAATGCAAATTTAAACTTAGATTTAACCATAAAAGATCATTAAATTGCTTACTGTTACGTTTGTATCAAGATCGTAGAACTTAAAACCATATATATCATGATTATCGGAAAGATCCCCTGTCGTTGCTGACAATCCAAAATAATAACCAGTGGGCAGCTCTACATTATTGACAACAAAGCAACTTTTCCATTCACCTTTATTTTCCATATCAGTGGAAATCGAAAGTACGTCATTTTCATACCGTATACTGATGTGAGTATCGAAATCAACATTACGAAATCGAACTTCACAACCAGCCAATTGTGTGTGTGTACCATCACGATCATGGTCGTAGCTCCAGGAGCCATTGTTTACCATAGCACTTAAGTACGGATGTTGATGCTAAGAAAAAGTGCTTAAAGTAGTAAGTGCTTGAAGATATGTTGACCAAATATATAATAGACTATCGCTATGCTAATTTGTTGGTATTTTTTTTACGAAATTGCATTACATTGATAAAATTGAAAGGCTAAGAAAATCGGTCACGGGTCATTTGACAGTTCATCAAAATAAATTTAATTTTTCTGCAGGCAAAGTAGAGCGTGAGCGTAATTTATGAATTCTACATTGATGAACTCTCGAATGACGAATGTCGCCGCATTACCACGTTCACTAAGATTCCATTATAATGTGCACTGAGACTGATTTAAGTAAAGAAATCCTAAGAAATTGCTCAGCACGCTCTTGTGATTTAATGCAGTTTAAGCTATGAAACAAATAACTATTTTGAAGCTAAGTTAGTGTAACCAATAGCTACGTATACTAAGTCAAAAATTTTGTTGCTTATAACGAAAATGATTTGAAGTAAGCTATGTTAGGGTTAATTAAACATTTCGTTCTACTTTACATACATTGTGTGGTCCATTGTGGTTGCTATAGGTATCTAAAATAACAGCAAGACCTGAAAAATGATCTTTGCTACCAAAAACTAGCCCCGTCTGCATACGATCTTTGGCATACCATACTGCAAATCCATCACCAAACAGCTCTGAGCCCTTGCCATGGACCTTGAAAGTGACATGGACTTCCCAATTTTTTGTCACGCAGGGCTGTAAAGACAAATGTTCAACAGAATACATACACCCAATGGCCACTACTTACAGAATAGTTCCAAATCGCCCCACTTTTAGATTGCAGATCCGGTGTCAGTCTTATATAGTTGCTGGTGACCATCGTGTGTCCTAGGAAGTCCCAGTGTGGTAAATTCATACCTACACCTAAAATCACCAACCCAGATTATTTGACCAATTAAGTCTGAAGTAAAACCCTTTACCTTGAAAGGGACGCACCAATGAGTGCTCCCTTTTCATATAATCGCTGCTGCTTACGGCTGCTTCAACTACAAAGCACCACCATAAAAATACCGCACATTTTTCTAATATATTTAACATTTTATGGTAAAAATATTTTTCTTTATCAACCAACTTTATCGATACTGTCAATATTCAGTGCGTCAGAAATACCAGACCGGTGAAAGAAGTTTATAAACTGAACTTTGCAGTTTGCAGGGTTGTAAGTTTTTAACAATAACCCAGTATGCCTTTATTGGAGTAATTTTTTTAGATCGTAAAAATTTAGATTTCATATACTTAGTAACACATAAAGATTTTTTGTCCCAAATTGAGATTTTTCATTTGTGATTTCTACCCAAAATTTTAACATTTATTGATCGAATTTCCATTCTAACAGCATTTATATATAATTTAGTTCTATAATCGAGTCGCTGGATGACAGAAGAGCTTTTCCTGCTATACACAAACAAGTTATAAGTGCAAAATCTTTTTCGGAATAACTGTGTATTCTTAAGTCCTATTACTTTAGTAGCATACCTAACCTGTCAAATCCAAATGTTGAACATAGAACGCAATTGTAGGTCTGTATTATCCGGATTTTGTGGTAAAAAATGAAAAGTGTCAAATTACGATTTTCGTGAGAGTAAAATATGAAATTTCTCTGACTAGTCGAATCACAACAATTTTCGGATGATACACAAAAATTGGTAAAAAATTAAAACTGTCAAAAAAGTTGCGCGTATTTTAGTAAACAAACAATGGCAGGGTTCAGAAGTTAGAACCAGTGTCGTAGTTGTATGACTGTTTGGTAAATACTTTCTGAATGCAGGCTAACTGAAACCTTTTTGAGATTATTATTGATAAATAGGATACAACTCATGACAGACTTTAAAGTTTTGTACCTGATTTCTATATCTTGAGCTATGTAAGCACAGTTGTTGGGTACGTTTCAAATGCGGGGCTTAGAAGATTGAACATAGCCTGATAGTTGTTTATCTGCTTAAACCTAACCTACTGAATACAAGCTAAATTAAATATTTTCGATACCATTTGAAATCTTCTGCACCGCAAAATATTTACATATGGCATAAGTTTTTAAGGAATTTTCGTTATTTTAAACAACTCATTAGTGTAGAAAAATTGCACACCAAATTTTTTTGTTCAAACAAAAATTTATTTTGGATGGAATTGTACATAAATATTAAAAAAATTAGATAACTTTGATCTAGCGACATTTCCAAATTCTTATTTTAAGACTGTGCGCATCGAAAAACAATATTTCAGAAAAAATCATCTGGTTGATCATTTAGGAGACATTAACCTTCACGATTCCTTTTCAATCAAAAATGGCTTATCTATTTAATTGAATAAATGAGCATTTAACAAAAAATGTTTTGATTTCAAGCTTCATGTTATGTTGCTCCTTCTTAACACAACCTTTCAACAAGTGAAAAAAATGAAGAGCTGAAAATTAATTTATGAGGCAAGTATTGGGCAAATACAATTGAGACAGGCAATTTTCTTTCTCTCGCTTGTCAAAAGTGAGTCTCTAGTCTCGTTGCCTACGATTTTGACAGTCTTCAAGTTTTAGCCACAAGAAATTTGTCTGGGTGAAAAATTATACTTTTTTGGAGGGGAAGTGATCAGCTGTTTTTTTACTCTCATTTTTTCTCTCTCAACCACCACATTTTTTCCGGATGATAAACTTTTTGTGGTAAAACTTTATAAATGTTTACCTATTTTTTTCGGATGATACAGACCTATGTAGTGTCGGTACAGTTATGGCTAAGTGCACACAGATATTTTTTCAGAGCGTTTTTTTCCCAACGCGCGTCTTAGCATATCTTCAGCGTTAATAAAACCAACGTGTTCCAACACGCGTTGAAAAATCGTACGTTGATGGTGTGGCTCCTTACATATAATTTTGTGTTGTGCTGAAACACGCGTTAGCTAACGGATGTTGAAAACACACTCGTGTGAACCAAGCTTATATGGTAGCACTAGAAGTGCAACAAGACTACACGCGTTCTCGCAAATAAGTAGAATTTAAGTCAACTTTGATTGCGGCACTTGCGGTTTCACAGGCCTCTGCTTCATCTGAAAGCATGAAATCATATATGATGAACTGTCAGATGCCGCCCATCGCTGCGTGACCACGCACATTTGTTGACAGCTATTGAATAATTACTGCTTTTTGCTTCAGTTGAGTTAATTTTGACATTTGCTGTGTAAACTTATTTTTGGCCTTGCAGCTTGCCCTGTCATTTCCAGAGTCGCGTATAGGATATTTTTTATTAACAGAAGTAAAAAAAAAATACGAGAATGGCAACGGATGAAAGAAATTTTCGTTCAAGTTATTATGAAAAAGTTGGATGTTATAGCGTTGAAGAAACGAAATCACTTAACAAATTATTACAAGACAATGTACGCAACCATTCCAAACTAAAACAATTTTGCCTCAGCTATACTGTACCATCCACACATAGAGGACTCTTATGGAGTATCATACTGGGTATATTGCCGCTACACAAAAACTCAACTGAATACATAAAGGAGAATCTGAAAGCTGTATATGAGGACCTTTTCCGAGCTGTAACCATTATGCGGTACATTGATGAGTCAACTCCAAAATGCCGTATTTTTTACATCATGTGGTTGCTGGAGAATAAAAAATTGCAACCAGGAACAAATATACAGGTAGAAAACATATACACCCTGTTGGACGAGATATCGCTGAAGCATTCCCATAGCAGTAATAAATTAATCCCTATTGTCGCGGAACAATCATTGCTCTAATTGGAGCAGTCTTTGATGTCACAGCTAATTTTTGTCTTAATGCTCCAAATGAATTTAATATTTCGATGCTTTTATAGAATAGAAGCATGTTTGTCCATAAAAAATAAAAAAAGTGTCAAGATTTTGTTTACCGGATAAGAACTAATCAAAAGTATATCATTTGAAGTTACCTTGGCAAAACATCCCCAAAATCAGAAATATGGATTTACAACGGACTTTTTTGTTGCTTTGCAATTTTTTTATTTTAAACCATCGCTTGAACAGAAAAGAGTAAGAAACAAAATAATTATTAAATTTTACATAACAAAAACTAAAAAAAAACTTCGTTAACTTCACCCCTTGTTTCCCAGTAACTGAGAAACTATTTTTGATTTTCCATGGATTGGTAAATAATGCACATATTATGGCACATTTCCCTATTTGTTATTTTACTATTTCCGTTAAAATATAATAAAAAAATTCAACTTGTTGGTCCTAAATAAATTTTTCATATTGATTATATATTACCAAACCATATAGCTTGTTTTCCAGTTGCGATTCAGTTCATAAGCAACATGGCACAAATTACGAATTTGAGCTCAGAGTGGTACGCAACAAGAAAAATTATGTGCTGTTTAGGCATTAAATAAGTTTATTAATTAGTATGCGGCCCTGATCGCAAACTTTGCGAGAACAACTATATTTTGTTCGGTACAATACACAATCGTACTACAACCAAAATTGGTATACATAGCATTACGATACCATATCGTTGATTATTTTTTTTTTTCTCTGATATACTTTCGATTAATATTGTTTACCCGGATCATTTCCTTTTGAGGATTTATATAAGATATCTTTAAGAACTGATTTCTCGTTTTTTTCTTCAGATTGAAAATAACTTTGAAGAAATTGTGAAAGTGTTGCTGGAGATCTTCGAAGACGATGTGGAAACTTACTGGATTGCAAAAGAATTTTACGCCTGCACTAAAAGCATACAGACAGAGTTTCCCAAATTAAAAGAGCTGACACAGATGTTACTAAAACGTGAGGATCTAGCATTATTAAAGTGAGTCTAAATTTCGGACCAGGGTTACCAAGTAGGAATTTTTTTATGTAACGAACTAAAAATACAAAGTCATCAAGTTTTTCCCCCACAAAAATTTAAGTTTTTAGCATTTTCTATATATATTATGTTTTTAATATTGCTAGCGAAAAAAAAACATATAAAAAGGTCATCAACATTGTCCCAAAAAAAAATTTATGTTTTTACCATGTTACGAAAAAATGGTTTTTTGAGAAGGCCCGGGAATTGCTTCTGTACGACTTGGTAACCCTGTTTCGGACTTTTGTTGTTTTGAAAAAAGTCTTACAAATTTATGTATGCTACATACATACATATGTATGCATTTCCATCTATATATGTATGTATGTGCATTAGGGTGGGTCAAAAAAATCAAATGTTGTTTTTTGAATCCGACACACGGAAACTAGTTCCTAGGTACCTTTAGGAAGTACTTACCAAATCTGAGCTTTTAATATTAACGACAAGATTATGCTCATCTAGTTTTCCATTTTTAATTTAGTCTCATATAAAAATGGTCATATCTTATCACCAATAGATTGTTAAACCAGTTGCATTGTCAATATTTATAGGAAATTAAACGTTCTGCAAAAATGATCTCCGACACTTTTTTCATTAATCTTACCATTTGAAAGGTATTCAGGGTCAAAGATTGAAGTATTTCAAGGAAATTTTTTTTTGTTTTGAATTTTGTAACTCACTAAAAAATAATTATTGTCAAATGAGCTTCAATTATTTCTATAGGAAATTGAACGCTCTACAAAAAAGGTCTCATGTGGTTAATCAATTACTCAATAGAAATAGTTGAAGCTCATTTGACAATAATTATTTTTTTGTAAGTTACAAAATTCAAAACAAAAAAAATTTTCCTTAAAATACTTCAATCTTTGACCCTGAATATCTTTCAAATGGTAAGATTAATGAAAAAAGTGTCGGAGATCATTTTTGCAGAACGTTTAATTTCCTATAAATATTGACAATGCAACTGGTTTAACAATCTATTGGTGATAAGATATGACCATTTTTATGAGACAAAATTAATTAAAAATTGGAAAACTATGATGAGCATTATCTTCCCGTTAATATTAAAAGCTCAGATTTGGTAAGTACTTCCTAAAGGTACCTAGGAACTAGTTTCCATGTGTCGGATTCAAAAAAAAAACATTTGATTTTTTTGATCCACCCTAATGTGCATAGGCATCGGGATATTTACATAGATTTTTTCTGCAAAATTTTTATAAAACTGCTTTGATCTAAAATCCTTTTTGAATATTTAAAATAAACCGTATGTATTCGAAGGCTCTAAATTGTGACAATTTTTCACATCACGATCCTCGGGCAAAAGCGGCTGGAATAATATCACGAGAAAAACATGTAAATTTCCGGTAGCGTCACAGCTCACTAAGATATATAATTATCAACAAAAAATCTTGATTTTCAGCCACTTGGATAAATTAGCTGTATTTGCGACTCATAATATTTTGGAAAAATGGTTCGCCACATGCTTCGCTGGTGTTGTAAGTGAAACTTCTTTGGTAAAAGTATGGGACAAAATCTGCGGAGGATCACATAAGATCGTTATATTTGTATTTTTGGAATTACTAAAAACATTTCGCGAATCGATACTTAATTGCAATTCACAAAATGATTTGAGCGCGCTTATTGAACAGGTGAACAGCCGAACACTTACCCAATAGGAAAGGGATAATCCCTGGAGTAATCTTGGAGTAATTTCGTACGCCTATTTTACATCCATGCAGTCATCTTAGAGCAATCCAAGTGCAATAGATTATTTCCTATTTCTCTGAGCTCTATTTATTTTGTGCTCCTATTTTATATTGCGTGTTATTGTGGCGATGTGAACTTTTATTATTCATTTGGAGTACTATTTTGCGACTGAATTTTATTGAAAAAAAGAATTGTTGATTTGACCAGTGTTTCGTAAAAAGATTACTATAACGTTTAAAAGAAATTTCATCCGAGTAAATTTAACATAGCGAAAAGTTAAACAGCAATAACATAAAAGCAGTCATAGAAATTTCGATTTTCTTTCATATTTGGTTTGTACTTAAAAGTGAAATTAAGTCGACTCGATATTTTTGACTTAATTTGGGTGTCATAAAAATTCATTCCGTAAAACTAATGAAAAACATGAGAAAGGAGAGACACATTGCAGAGACTGCAATTACCGAAACGGAAAACGGAAGACAGATTAGTCTCTTCAAATCACATACATTTTTTATTTCCGCGAGCAGGGTAATTGGAAAATCCCGAAAATGTATGTGTCTATGGGTAAAATTTAACCGGCGTTGTTGGGAATGAACTGAACTCGCTTTTCGTATTTAGGGTTTTTTATAAAAAGTTTGAACACAAAGAGAAAATATAAAGAAGTTACAGTATGGTTTGAAGAAGAGTAAAATTGTAAAATGAATTTCACCGGAACTAGTTTTCAACACATTTCCGTTTCAAAACTTGAATTCTTTTGGATGTCATAAAATTTTATTCGGCAAACCTAATGTGAAACATTGCTCTTTGGTTTGAAATTCAAAAGTTCGAATTATCTACGCCATTAAGCATATAAAATAAATAGGAATAAAATGTAAAAATAAATTTAAGGGCGTGTTTATTGCTCCTAACATATATTTTACTCCCTCTATACTCGCAACTGGATTACTCTTATGCTTTCCTTCTGGGTAAGAACAAAAAAAAAGACATTTTAACATTTAAATACTCTTACAGGTTAAGGATGAAGATGCTGTGATTGTAAATAAGGCAATAAAAACATGGCAGAGTAATAAAAATCACAGTGAAATCACTGTGCACTGATAATAAATTAAGATTAATTCCGCTTGTTAAAATGAATCAATATATTTAATTCTATCCATAAAGACAAGTTGATTTAAATATACTTAAAAATTACATCCTTTCTGTCACTCACAGTTTGTATTTCTAAAGTGACAGGACATTGCATCCAATATGATAAAAGTTCCTCTGTATAACCAATTAAAAAGTACATTTTTCTTGCACTTATCGCTTGCCGGATTAAAGCCCCAATTCGTATCATGTTGTGTTGACGTTTTATTATAACTTCAGAGCATAAAAGAGAATGCCAGGTACCCGTCATAAACTTTCGCAAAAAGACATCCTCTATAGCTGTTTGCGAAGGACGCAGCCCATCAAGCATTGTAGCTAAAAAACACAAAGTAATAAGGCTAATTGCTTTGAAATAAAAAATTTATCCTACTCACATGTATTCCATGAATTCCACGACTTACGATGAGCAATGTAGTGTGGTTGATTTGCCATTTCATATGTAAGTGGCCTATTCTTTTTTGTGGTTATGCGATATCGTCCAGCTTGCACCCGGCAACTTACAGCGCTGGTATGTAAAGTTGCATTTTTAATAGCATCGAATTGAGAAATCTGCGGGACGGCCTACCAAAATACTTTTATATTTTTTATTATGAAAGTGTTTCTTATTTACCTTCTTTAAAAAGTTCATCTTTAAATTTTCGCCTGCAATTGACTTAACAGCTGAGGATGTGACATAAGATGCAGGGATGCCCAAGTGGCTATGTGAGAGTATGACCACCAAATAAGAGTATGAGGAAAAGTTATTAAACGTACAGTCACACGGACGGTTTTTAAACGCCCTATAGCTCACGCACGTTTCGGCATTCAATAAAATTATATACAACTAGCCGCGTTTTTTCAACGTGCGTTAGAAAAAGCAGTTGAAGTGTGACTAGTATAGAGTACGCAGTGGCAAAGAATTATATAATTCTTTGGCAGTGGGACGTGGAAAAGTTTCAATATGGCAACAAGTTGCACGCGCATTTGAAACTGAGCAGAATTCAGGCATACTTTCTTACTCACTGGCTTTTGTTATGCGTAAAGCAGATTTGGACGGGGTCGGGAAAACTGCAACGATTACTCGCTGTCAAAAAAAATGCCTCGGAAAGTCGTTCGAACAAATACAATTGTGCCGGATGACGATCGAAGGAAATTTAGCTGCCATTTTGTGTTTATTCATTTCAAATGTAAGCAAAAATATTGAGACAATCTGATTGGTAATGATACACTGAACATCCGCAGCCGACGATTAAATTAGAATTAAGTCTAAATCGACGGGTACCTTTCGCCAGGTTACTAGTCGTACGCTGCAGTTTTGTTCAATTTCATGCGATCAAGTATGTTATAGTTATTAACAGAGAGTTATCGTTGCCGCTTTCCCGACCCCGTCCCAATTCTCTTCAACGCATTACATATGAATTGTACTTTGATGAGCACTTGTTTGGTATATCCAAAAATGTTTTGTTTAAAATGGGCCAAAAACTTAAGTCTACGTATTTTTAATATTTTAAATTTGTGCAACAATTCATTGCTTTGAAAATTATAATAATAAAAAAAAATTGTGTGGAAAACAAAAAAATGCTACAAAAAAACACGCTTGGCCGTGTGCTTCATTCCATATAACTTTGTATAATACTGAAATCTAGTCCTAGCATAAGCGCAAAGTGCATATATCTTGTATACTAGTTTGTGCTGTGCACTTTGAGTTTAGGCAGCGTACTAACATTTCTAATACATAAGTCCGGCTGGGTTATTACATTTATCGATTAAACCCGAGAATTAAAGTAACGAATTTCGGACTTCTTATAACAGCGTTCTTCTTTGCCAGCACTTGATAAGAATGTCAATGCATAAGGTGAAAGAATACAATGCTTAAAACTGTTTAAGAAAGTTAATTTTTGCTAAAAAATAAATGTGCCAAAAAATTGATACTTTTGTGAAAATAAATAGAAAACTATAATCAAAACTTACCATGCATAAGCAGTGAAATAAAGAATAAAGATGCACTGTGCCGTTCTATTTATATTTGGTAAAATCAAATTTTCGATCTTCGTATAATGTGAAAAACACCAATTTTAACGTATAGATTTATTAAAATATCGAACAATGGCATTTCAGACAAAGTTCGAATGATAGAAGTCGTTAATGAGTTTGAAATGAAGTGAAAATTGTTTTAATATTCGAGATAAACTTAATAATTTGTTTTTTTACACAAAAAAAATAAATCGATAATCGAGAAAATCAAGTACAAGAAAAATTTAGAATTTGCTCAGAGTGGAAAACGAAATGTCTTGTTTGTGTGCAAATGATGACGCGCGCCTTGGGGGATTAAATGTCAAGTGAAATAAACGTGATGAAAACATGGAAGAAAACAAAAGAAAAATGTTTGTTTACTTTTTGATATACCGCAAACGTGTAGAATAGCATACCATCGCCGGCCTTAGCCATTCGGGCGCCCTTTATTATCTTATAAAATTGTGTTCAATAGGAGGACTCAAATGAAAAAAACTGGTTTACTTTTAATTTTTTGTATTGAAAATGTTAGGAATAACGTCCAGATCGAGGATGAGGTAAAATTTATTGTCCTATCGCTGGTACATTTCAATAAAACTTTTCTACACTTACTACAAAGCGTGTAACCTATATTATTATCTTAGCATACAAATTTCTTCTATTACGGGTCAATTAGGTAAGGGCATTGGGAAAAATATACACTTGTGTTCCGCGGAACATAGTTTGGGAAACCGTTGATACAATTTGTGTCAATTTTAGTAACAGTGAACATTGTGTGATTTATGGTTCTTTTTTGTAGAAATGAGAATTGTCTTTGCATATTATTCGCTCTAGAATCCACAGAGGGCAGAACGAGGATACTAACCCGGCTTTGATCAAATATGAAACTTTTTCTTAAACTTGCATTATAAACGTAACTCGTTATCAAATTAAAGGCGCGTTCGTTTTTTATTACAGAAGGGGGTGTTTTTGTTTATGCAGAAGAAAGAATCTATCTATGTAATTGAAACATTTTGTTTTTATTTTACTAGATTTCTCTTCGTTGTTGATTGAAATTGCCTAGAAGTCTTCTTCCGATATGGAACAAGAAATCGGAACATGGGATTCCGTACTACTGGAAACCCTGACGGAGGACTGCTTTATAAATAACATTAATCAAAGATATAAGAAAGATCACATATATGTAAGTAGACAAGGAGATAGGCAGACACTAAATACCTAAACTTTTTGAAATATTTATCTTTTAGACTTATATTGGAACCTCAGTAGTCGCCGTCAATCCTTATCGTCACATATCTGAAAATACTCTAGAAATAATACGCGCTTACGGATTCAAAGGCATTTTTCAGTTACCACCACACATGTACGTTTTTCATTTTATTCATTATTCTCTACATTGGACATATTTATTCGTATAAACTTAGTAGGATACAACGGCAAATTTTCGAGGGATTGACTGCCTTTTTTTGTTCGTCAGTTTTACATGGATTGCCCTTTTTATTGCTTTCAAATATGTTCTTTTACAATTGACTGTAAATTTATTATTTAATTGGAATATTAATTACACATTACATTAATTTGGTCACTAGCCATTTAAATCTGATTTTGGACATAAAATTCTTATCACTTTATCGAGCAATTGAATACTAAATGGAACAAATTTTCCTTAGGCTGCGTTTTCACTATGTCATATTCGATGGTAAATTTTGTCAGTTAGGGGAAAACGGGCTCTCATACAATGTCTTTTACGTTACGTTAAGAAGCTGGTAGCTAAGGCAGTACGTAACGTTATGTAAAAGACAACCAGTTTTCCCTTGACTGACAACATTTGCCATCGAATATGAGTGAAAATGCAGCGTTACATTAAAATAACAAAACAAGAAGACTTAATCATATATTGAGTAAAATACAAATTGCGAAATAACATGAGCTATCAGGATTTTCAAAGCGTCTATTATTGCTGCTTTATCAGCATAATCCAAGGAATAACTCAGTGGTGTCAAATCAAGCGATCTTGAATGCCAATCAGTTCGGGGTGTAATTCTGCAATAGCTTAACGAATGCTCGTTTTTATTTTACTCCATCGACGTCAATTGCACGATCTTTGAGGTCAATTGACGTCAAATCTAGATATTTCGTATTCTGGGGCCTTATGTATGTTCAATAAAGCCAAAATTGGTCGTTTTCTTTGGCTAGCGTCTTGGTAAAACATGTCGCCCAGATCAAAATTTTCAATTGCGGGCCAAAAAGTCAGTTATCCTACACCCAAAGCGTTCAGTTACTCCTTCGTGATTCTCAAAAAAATATGGGCCAATGACATCAGCAGGCAGATACTTTTTGGGAATACAATAGCTTCCCTAAAGTCACATATGAGCTGTGCGTTTAAGCCCCATATAAGTCGATTTTGCTAATTCATTTTTATATTGGACGCTTGGCAGACATTTTGTCGAAATACTGATCCATTATCGATGCCGTTTCGTTAACTAGCTTCTTTCCTGTTCACAAGTTTTGAAGGTCTGTTACTGCTTTATATTAACATATTTTAATTTTTAGTTATGGACTTGCCAATTTAGCTTATCAGTCATTAAAGGATCAAAATGAAGATCAGTGCATTATTTTGTCAGGTAAAATAAGATTAAATAAAAACGTTTAATGCCCACTACATAACAATTTGATTTTATTTATTTTTTGCTTAGGTGAAAGTGGATCTGGTAAAACAGAGTCCTTCAAAATGATTGTTAATTTTTTAACACACATCCAAGAAAAATGTGCAATGCCTAAACTAAAAAATCAGTCTGCTATTAACACAGATTCATGCACGCATACACATAGACGAGCTTCTAGTAGTTGCTCAGGAAATTTTGTTTCTTATAATATTGGAGCTTCATCAGCTACATCACGCCGTAAATCACCTTCGCCTTCGTCTTGTGCTGCTACAAGAAAATGTGACTCGTCTTCAATGTTACCAATATCAATACGTAATGAATGCTCTGAACGACAGTCAAGAAAAAATACACGGGAAAAAGTGGTTGATTTTGATTTTTCTCGTCATAAAAGCACGGAAAACATCTCGGTCGTCGATATGCACTATGCCCACAATAATGCAGAAAAGCCACCTACAAAATCTTGTTTTAAACATTTCCCCTTCTGCAATATCTCTGCCACAAAGTCTCCGATGTCACCTGGAAAAAGTCTTGCCACATGCGCTGCCTACATTGGTGAAGGGTCAATGAATAATAACGTTTCTTCCGGATGCCGCTTATGTGGTCACAGTAGGTGCAATCGAGCGCAAAGTTTTGAACATGAAGAAAATTCACTGCTCAAATATGCAAAACAACCACATAAACTTAACAATCAACGTGGCAGTTGCTCAAATTTGACACGGCAACATTCAACTGAGTGTCAAACGGATTGTAATTCCGGCTCAACCCGACGTATTTCACTGTATGAAGCACATAAATTAGACCAAACGTTTGGTGGACAAATGTCACCTCGAAATAAATACAAATCATTGAATCAAAAATTACGTGAATGTGTCACATGTGCCGATGTATTCCTTGAAGCAATGGGTAATGCTGCTACATTAAAGAATAACAATTCTAGTAGATATGTGAGTTGATATGAATTTTCAAAGTATCGGGAACTAATACCAAATTTATTTTTATTTTTTAGGGAAAACTGTTTGATATAGAAATTGATTTTAAAGGTGATCCGATGGGCGTACATATAACACATTGTAAGTAAAGTTTTCGCTAGTTCAGACAACATTTTCATTGAAGTCATTTTTAAAACATTCATTCGTTAAGAACTTGGAAATTTCTTTGAACACAGTATACCAAAATATTGATGGCATAACATTAAGATGTTAACTGTTTTTTTTTGGAAAACAAGCAAAAAACATTTTTCATAATTTCTTATTTTATGTACATCATTCATGTGCATTGATTTTATTCTCAAATTGTGTTTTCAGAGTTTCTCGATTTTGGCATGACCTACATTAATTTCAATGTAGGATCATTTGTAGTAAACGCTCACTAACAGAGATAAAGTATATATTTTCTTTGAGGTGATTAAATTTCCCAAAAATTATTTGCTGATTCTCATTCAGGCGTTTTATGTAAAGATTTGTAGGACTTGTATTACCATTTCTTATAACTTTGTTTTAAAAAGTGAACTCAGATTTTAACTTATTTCTATTGACATTTTTTGTATGTTTATGAAAAGTACAACTTGTTGTTAGGCCACCTTGTGAGGTGCCCTATTGTTATGGTTGCTTAGCGCACCCTATTGAACTTTTGGCTTTGCAGGTAAGCTGGTAGGAGCGCGGCTATGATACGTCCGATGAGAGTGGCTCTTTCCAGAAAATGCCACTACAAATCGATTCACAGCATAGATATAGACTGTAAAACCTTGCCCACGATGCTGACGAGCAGTATTAAAACCCCTACTGCCAAGTATCGTTGAATCAGCACCAAGGCTTAATCTGGTTTCTTTCACGTGAACAATTCTGTCTGAATTCACATTATCAATAGGGTTCACATTAAATATTTGTATCTCGTATTAAAAATAAATAAAACTTACTTTTAAAAATATACAATTTTATTTTGCATCTTAACTAAATCTAAGATATGTTGGAAAAGGTTTGTTTTGTTTTTGTTGTAAGTTGTTAAATTTATATTAATATTGCAAAAATTTTGCAGACACGCATAACGAACACAAGTTTTGGAGAAAGAAACTTTCATATATTCTATCAACTACTTTCGGGAGCTGAAATGCAACTTCTAAGTACGAAAAAAATAAGCGCTTAGTACTTTTTTGAACTATTTTTATTTATTTACTTTTTGTGGTAGAGTCTCTAAAACTGTTCAGAAATGTCGAGAAATACGAGATATTAAAAAACACCGCTGCTATTGAAGAAGACCGTACCAATTTTCATTATACGAAGGTAAATTACATTTTTCACTTATGTATATGCGATTTGTACTTGAAATTTCTTTTTATGTTAAGAAATCTTTGGAAGTGCTGGATTTTTCAAGTGACGAAATAAATGCAATGTTTCGTGTTATTGCAGTAGTTTTGAAATTGGGAAATTTTATTTTCGTTCCCGTTACAAATATTGATGGCACCGAGGGTTGCCAAGTATCAAATTCATATGGTAATATCAAACTATTGTAAAAGTTTATAAATTTAATAAATGTTTTAATTTTAGAAGTGCAAGAAACATCACAACTTCTACATTTAGAAGCACAAATTTTACTTAATTGCCTTACTAGAGTAAACAGCTCTTGTTGTTCGCAAGATGAGATTGGTAAATTAGTTGTATTCTAATAAAAAACTACAGTGAAGAATCTTAACTTTTTGTTGATTAGGTTCTGAGCTAGATGCACGCCAGGCATCTGGTATTCGAAATATACTGTGTCGCACGCTCTATAGTCGTCTTTTTACTTGGCTTGTTAATAAAATTAATGATTCTTTAAAATCAACAAAAAGGGAAAGAAATTTGGCTTTGCTGGATTTTTATGGTTTCGAAATATTAGATAAAAACTCTTTCGAGCAGTTTACCATAAATTATAGCTCTGAAAAAATTCATCAAGTAAGTTGGAGTCAATGTTGTTTAGACTTTGAATAATAAATTTTGTATTATTTTAGAATTTCGTTTATAATGTGCTTAGATTGGAGCAGGAACTTTATATTCGTGAAGGCCTTGAATGGACACGAATAGATTTTTTCGATAATGAATCGATTTGTGAATTGATTGATAAACCATGTTATGGTATACTGAGCCTTATTAATGAAACGCATTTGAATACGGACGAAGCTTTGCTTCAACGTATTCAACAATGTTGTGCAGGTCATCCAAATTTTCTGACAAGTGGTCTGAATTCAATGTGTTTTAAGTAATATTTGTTTACTGCTTTTTATTGTTTTAGGTGTTTTTAATTCGGTTTTCTTTTTAGAATTCGTCATTTCGCAAATGTTGTTAATTATTCAATCCATCGGTTTCTAGAAAAGAATTCGGATGTATTGCCAAAATATATAGGCACTGCCCTGTATCAAAGTCAACTGTCGTTAGTACAAAGCCTTTTTCCAGAAGGTAAGTCTAAGGATTAACACCCTATATATGTTTAAATTTTGTCTTAATTGTTTTTATTATTTCATAATTATTTTTAATCTTGATTTCAGGCAACCCACGTAGACAAGCAAATAAAAAACCAACAACTTTAAGTTCCAATGTTCGTACTCAGCTACAAACACTTTTATCCATTGTGAAAAATCGTCGTTCGCATTTTGTGTTTTGTATAAAACCAAACGATTGCAAGCAGCCAAGAACTTTTGATCTTGCTTTAGTTCAGCATCAAGTACGTTACATGAGTCTGATGCCCCTTTTAAATCTGTGTCGTTCAGGACATTGTTTTCATATGTCCCATGGCAAATTTTTTAATCGATATAAGGCGTTGAACACCATAACGTGGCCGCACTTTCACAGCGGAAGCACAATTGAAGGCATTGCGTTGATTATCCGCAACCTACCATTACCATCAGCTGAATTTACAATAGGCACAAAAAATGTATTTATACGCAGCCCCCGTACAGTATATGAGCTGGAGCAATTTAGAAAAGCGCGTCTAAATGATTTGGCGGTTTTAATACAAAAATCATTTCGCATGTTTATCAAAAGGAAAAAATTTTTACTCATGCGCGACAGTCAAATTATTATATCAAGCGCATGGAGAACTTGGCGAGTAAGTAAAATCTCATTATTAATGACAAAATAAGTTCTGTTAAAATGCTTACTTTTAGTATTTTTGATATAAGTTACTGCGCATGCCCAATATAAGTTAGCTATTTCGAGCATTCAAACATATTAACATAAACATCTGTAAATTGAATGTAAATCATGGTTAAAAAAAATATCAAAAAATCTATATTTTTAAGTACCATACCACATAAAATTTTAAATGATAAAATATACGGTTTTGTAATTATTTCAAAATGTCTTGTTTAGCAACAGCTTTATAGATTGCAATGTCTCTAAATATTTGATCTTGCGTAAATATAATGAAGCAATTACAAAACTTAAATTAAACGAAGATTATAAAATACTCTGTATTTATAATAATTATAATTCAATAAAATAAACTTTTGTCTTTGCCCTACATAAGAACGCTATTAAACATTTTGCGTAACTCTAATAGTCCGGGAGGTAGCGTTATATTTTTCGAAGCAATTTCCTCCCACTTAATTTTTTTTTTGTAAATGATAATTTAAGTATAGCTGATACTCGAAGTAAGCGTCAGTCGCCAGAATCGTGGTAGGCCTGGTTGTGAGAGGCCGAAAAAAAAATGTTGCTCAATAACTTGGAAAGTAAGCCACCACTAGAAAAATATGTTGAGACCAATATTGTAGAGCAGAAACAACAACATAGATTTCATGTCCGAAAAATCCCCAAGAAACAATATTTGACCCACTTTTCATCGTTTTAAAGCTTTCAATAAATATTATAAATTTGAGCAAAAATAATTATTTTGGGCCAAAAATGTGGTTTTCAGATTTCAACGAAAAATGTTAATTAAATACTTTCAATAAAAACCGAATTTTTTCGAAAATGTAGATAGAGATACAATGCATGTATAAGACAATAATAAATCGGTTTTAAAAATTAACTTCACTTCACATTTTATGTAATTACTGACCAATATCTTAAATATTACACGACTTGCTTACCAAAATCTTTAATGAATTAAAGAAGTGTAGTTTTTTCTTTCTAATCCGGAATTATTGCTTTATAAACAAATCTTTGTATTTTTAATTGTTTTCTGATAAAGTGTGTAATAATTTTCATTTTATAACTATACTTTAGAAGCCAACTTTGTTAATTAAGATGCTCAGAAACTATCTACGGAATTCAGGCCCCATTTGTACAATTTTGTATTGTATGCTAGTGGTTAGTGTATGGTGTATTTATTAATAAATGATTTTCAACTACTGAGCTGCATGCATGGTACTCTTATGTGAAGAGTAGCTTAATGTCATATTGCTGCACAGTTGCAAAACGTCGATCAAATAATGAAGAATTCTTCCCCATATAAATGGTAATGAAAACTAAAAAGCTCGATGAGCCACCTGTAAACCTGCAACTATTAAACCTATTTGAAAAAAAAAAAAAATTTGAATCATCCCAATGTACATACGCTCAGAGATGAAAATATTTTCTTTTTTTGTTATATAGTTACTATACACTATGCAAAATGCAATAAAAAAGATTTAATTCAGTTTTATGAAAAATGTATCCCAGTGGTGAAAATCCGTAAATGCAGCTTTCATCACCTCTCTTGAATAATTCAAATCTGATAGGGCCAAAATCACTGTTGGACAGTGTTATCTAGAATTAAACCTATTTCTGTAGATATTTTAGATTATGTAGTTTTATTTATTGCTGTTAACACATATTAATGCATGCATGTTTAGGAATGTCGTTTTGGAATTCCTTTTACAGGACGCAGACACTTATGGAGCCTATATCGAATAGTAAGTAAACTCACTTAATGTTTACATTTAATTTACGGCATACGCTTTTAATGTTTTTACTCTTTTAAAGTCAAAAATTTCCACCTAACAAATTTTTTCTGAATTTTTTTTTTTTGTTTCCAGGCACGTGAAGAATATCGAACAATGAGATACAAAAAACAAGTCGAATGGGCTGTTGCTGTTATTTATCAACACTATCGTACATGGAAAATCCGACAATATATATTAACGATACCTTTACGTCTTCCACCAAACACACTTAGTCCGTTATCAACAGAATGGCCAACAGCACCAAAATTTCTTGCAGAAACATCACGATTACTTCGAGCCATCTATCACCGTTGGAAATGTTATATTTACCGTAATTCATTTGATCAAACATCCCGAAATCGTATGAGAGAAAAAGTTACTGCCAGTATTATATTTAAGGACCGCAAAGCATCGTATGCCAGAAGGTGAAATTTAATTTTAGTATTTAATAATTTTTATGCGTGCATATATTAGGAGGTCACTGCCAAAACGTTACATTTACATTTTCGCAACAAAAATCGTGTTCAAGATGCAATCGTATGACATCATAATGATAATAATATTAAAGGTGCATAATAAATATTCGCTGCAAAACGTTTCTTTATTATTTTTATTTTTTTTGTTATAAACTTAAAAATTTTTGATATTTTGAAATACTATTTTAAACTAAACTTATCGTATAAAATAGAATCAGGAAATTTGAACTAATAATTTGCGAAATATATTCATAAATGTATAGATAATTAATTTAGAAAATGTTTAAGCTTCGAATGAAATTGACGTCAAAATTACGTAAAATCAATCGAGTAAAAATACAGAAAGAAACATGCAAAAGATTTCCATGTTCTCTGCAATGCCCTGCGGTAGTGTAAAAACATTTTAAAGGGTTTGACATTTGAAGAATCTTGGATCAAATAGTTTGAATCGGGTGTGCAACAAGCCCACCTACGGCCAGTTATGATGACTCGTCATTTCATTAATACATTATAATAGCCTAACAAATGTTATTAAATAAATTATGTAACCAAAATAGTTTCATTAAAATATATCGTCTGAACTGACTAAAACAAAACCTTTCCATTTCTGATCGCACCGTAAGCTTACATTTATGTTTCTCAAATAGCAACTACATGAATTCAAAGCAGATTATAAATTAGCTTTTAATGTAGCATTAGCTGCTGTTTTTACCTTAATATCATATTCATTTTGTAACTCTTTTTGCAAGGCGAAAATCTCGACTAAATGGACTGTTTAGGATATATGTAAAAAAAGTATAATGTATAATACATAAATAATATTTGGGTCATTCCATCTATAATAGGCCTATCATTACCCTCATGTTTTTTAAATGGGCTCAAACTTTTTTCAGTGATTGGTATATCATGTAGAAGATCTAAAAAAAATCGATAAAATTTTTTTGACCAGTATTATTGCTTAAAAAAAAAGTTTCAAATTGTGTTAAAAAAAACTCGTAAGTAAAACAAAAAAAATCATTTTTAATATATGTAAAGGCTAAGATCGATCTTTTCCGATTTATTAAAATCGAGTTAAAACACAAGAAATTTTTTGAAAAATTATCCCTTGCAGCGCCGACGTTTCGAGGATTATTTGTCCTCTTCTTCAGGGCGTCAATTTATTAACTGAACATTAAAACATATAATAACATAGTTACAAGTAATGATACAACAATTATAAATATTACATAAATTTAGTTAACATAGATTGGAACAGTGTGAGAGATTTTTAAAATTGTATTTTAAACAGAAAAGCTATTACTAAAGTAAGAAGAAGAGTTAATCTAAAGTTAGCAGATAATTTGTGCTGATATTGTCACAGTCCTCTTTTCTGTTCATCGTTCTATTTATGTTTTTTTGTGCTAAAAGATAAAAAAATTGACTTTTTCAAAAAACATCAACTTCCCAAATACTCCATCACCGATTCAGCCTTTTTTCGATTTTTTTTATATCTTCTACATGAT
Organism: Meiosimyza decipiens; assembly: GCA_963680825.1. NCBI lineage: Eukaryota > Metazoa > Arthropoda > Insecta > Diptera > Lauxaniidae > Meiosimyza > Meiosimyza decipiens. The sequence continues at coordinate 70,631,448 of OY804259.1, forward strand.
AGACCAATCACTGAAAAAAGTTTCAGCCTATTTAAAAAATATGAGAGAAATGATAGGCCCATTATAGATGGAATGACCCATTTTTATTATATACATTTATAATATTATAAACTACTTCTCATCACAAATCTTTTGCATCATCGAAAATTTCTTTATTATCTAAATGTAACTTTTGGATTGAAGCTCTTCATTTGTACATATATTTGTAATAATAATTTAAAAACTATAATTTTCTAGTGTTGGTCATCCATTTGTTGGTGATTATGTTCGTTTGCGTCATAATCAGCAATGGAAAAAAGTATGCGCCGAAACGAATGATCAATATGTTGTATTTGCTGATATAATAAACAAAATAACACGTTCAAGTGGAAAGGTATTTATTGGTTTGAAATACAGTAAACTCGCGGTTCAGAGAACTAATTCCTGCAGAGCCATTCCTTTCTATCCATATATTTTAATGAAAAATAACGATTTATTTCACATTCAGTTCATTAGCGTTTTCTTTTATCAAATTACCAGATGTTGCAATGTGTTGGCATCTTTGTGTTACGAACCATTCATATAACTTGTCTCTATACCAGGAAACTATCTTTTCTTTGAGGGTTTTCAGTTCGTACTAAACATAGACGCCAGTTTTAAAAGTTTTTTATCCAATTTTTAATGCAAGATATGGTCGATTGTGTTACTCCGTATTGATACGCCATTGCCTTTAAAGTAAGAATTTTGAATTATTTCACATTTTATTTTGAATGTTAAAAGCTTTTCAACTTTAATTTTCACTTTAATTTTTGAATCACTTATTGTGTTGAAATATATACATAATTCAACTTTAACTTCAACCGCACAACTTTCTGCCAAAAAGACGCTTGTAAAGGAATCTTTTCGTCAAAACTTGATGAGTTCCCTCTAGTCAGCACTCATCAGATCGTAGGTTACCTCTATAGAGTAGTCAATGGAAAATTTGTTTCGGTACCATTAATCGAGTAGTTCTCTTAACCAAGGGTTCCCTCAACTGCGAGTCTACTGTATATTAAAATAGCATATAAACAAAATTTATAAAAATTTTAATATTTTAAAGTTGTTAAAAAATATAGTGAAATGAATGCAAATATATTTTTTGCAAGATCTTTAAAGGCTGATTGGCTCCTTCAAAATATTATCAGATAATTTTTCTCAAAGAGTATATGTATATTTTACGTTTTATAACTCATTTCTGGCATGTGCTTAGATTAAAACTTCTTTCTTTTAGTTTGTGCCAATACTGCTCGTATTGTCTACTTCATCGTTATTGTTGTTGGACCAACGAACCTTGCAAATAAAATATAGAGTACCAGCATCAGAGATTTATCGAATGTCATTAAGCCCATACTTGGATGATATTGCAGTGTTTCATGTTAAAGCAGTAAGTATAACATTTTGTCTTAACTAAGGTAAACAAAAAATTTATTGTAAAGGGTGTTTTAATTCGTATGTACATACATCTGAACTTTGAAAGGTTAATGTTTGAGTTAAAGCCGTTGTAATTCTGCTAAGTTTGTACTGTATCATAGTTGCCTGTTAATCTTGGAAAAAAAAATCGGTTCGCCTTCGCTGTGAAGTATTGAAAAATTCCTAAATTCACAAAAATTTTAACTTTAGATTCTATTTGCAACCAACATCGTGCGGTTTAATACCCGCAAAACGCCAATAGCAACAATTTCTTCGTAAAAATATTATATTATTATATGTGTAAAATATTTCGGGTTGAATTCTGCAAACTAAACTGCGAAGAGTATTTGAACGATGTTATCTTTAAAACATGGCATTAAATAAACATACCTCAATTTGCACGGTTTTCGCCGTACTTTACACTTTTTATTGAAGATACAGCACTCCTATTAGAACACCCTATGAATAAACTTTTAGAATATTGTACATTATAAAAATGTATAATTATGGTTGCAATTGGAAAGTTTTTGACATTATTTAAAGGTTTAAAAATAAATATATCGACAAATAATGTAAAATTTAATATATGTATCTATGCAAATGCATTCTTTCAAAACTTCAAAGTAATTTTACTTTTTTTTATATTTTCAGTCTGATTTCGGTAGAAAAAAGGGTGATTTTATATTTCAAACCGGTCATGTTATTGAAATTGTAACAAAGATGTTTCTTGTTATACAAAATGCTACAGGAAAGCCGCCTGAAGTTCACATTAGTACAGAGTAAGTACGAAAAGAGGAATTGCAAGAATAATAAAAAAGCATTTCGTTTTAGGTTTGAAGCAAACTTCGGGCAGCAAACAGTAATTTTTTCATTTAAATATAGTGGCATGTCCGAACTTACTCAGGGGCAACCAAAAGTTTTGCGAAAAGCAAACAAAATGGAAGTGATCGTATGATCCGCAACGAAAATGTTTCGTTGGACGTAGGCTTAATTTTTAAATAAGAGTTAAATATGTATTAGTAGGACTCTGGTTAGTTTTGACCAGTCGGACAGTACTGAAACTGTAAGCAATTCCAAATAAGTTTATCGTTTAAATATATTAGAAAAGGACTTTATAATTTTTAAACATAAATAAGGAAAAATTTCATTGACAATCACACATCATCATACAGCCGCCTCTTTTTAACTTAATTAATAAGTTGTAATTCAAAATATCATATACATAATAAGTTTCTGTTAAGATGAATAACTCTAGTTGCCAAGAAAATGTCCATCAGAGAAATTTACTATAAATGACATCAGATTTTTTCAATTCAAGTTTACAAGATAGTTGCTAATCCGGGTATAGATACTAAATTTCTGATATTATTGGCATTAAGACACAAATTTATATTGGCCTCATTTTTCAAAAGTTATATAATTTAAAAGTACGGATGAAACAGGCTTTGAATTTGGATATAGCATTCCAATATTCATAAGAAAAACATAACTTGGTTCATAGTTCTGTATAGCGGAACAAGATAATTTGTTTTTGTTAAGCTGTGCAGGGTTTTTGTAGTTGTTTTTTTAGTTCTTGGGCAAATTACCCTGTGGCATATTAAAAATGATTTTGCTTTAAAAAATAATATTCAGACGCTAATGCGAGTATGTGTTCATAGTTATAACACTCATAAAAGAATGAAAATGTTTACAGGGGTGGAATTGCTTCTTTGTGGCTTTATAAATAGTAACTTTTTCTTATGGACATACTTTCATTATCAACGAAAGATATTCCTTTTAGTTTGGTTTAAACATCGAAATTTGAGAATTAATCGAAGCTACCAGTAGTACGATAACATTGAATGATTATTAATTGAAACAATTTGTTCTTATATTGTTAAAAGTTTCGATTTTGTCATTATTTTTTTTAACATTAAACAACAATACTCATATAGAAATTTAAATTCAAACATATTCAAAATTTGTACAAACTGTTAATTGTAAAGTAATTGTGTAAATAATTTTCTGTAGATGCCTTTAAAAGAAGCCTGTTTCTGATTTTAAGATTAAACAAACAAAATTTGGGAACGTATTTAAGTAATTAAATATACCCCTTTCATATACATACTTTCAATATCGTGACGGTTTCAACCACAATAATATCTCTATATAAATTTACCTTTCCTTTGAATATACGTAAGTGATACTTGAGAAATCATTTTTTCCACATTCGCTTAAATAACAGCAAGTTTTTTTTGGTTTTTCAATATTAAAAAGAAAAAAAACTAAGAAAAAATAACGCAGTCGTTGAGAAAAAAAGTTGGTTGCAAAAACTTATAAGTAGCTTTCTAATGAAATCTTGAATCTAGATCTTCTCAACATACATCAAAGTGTCAAAAAGGCACACATCAGGAGAAAAAACTTATTTAAATTGTGCCCCAAAAAAAAAACTATTTTTGTCCAAAACTTAAAAGTTTTTTAACACCAAAGTGTCATAACACAAACTATTTTTAGTTATTTAATTTTTTGAAACTCATTGGCATATTCATAGACCTTTGGTTAGTCGTGTTAAAATACTATGAAAGACAACACCACAACCAAAATTTCAGCCCCTTCGGCGATTGGTATCGGAATGTGTGAAGGCATGCGAAAACGTTTCCGCAAAAATAAAACCATTTTTTAAATTGATATATTGCAAAATACATATTTTTTTCATAAATCCGAAGAGCAAATACCAATCTAGCTGGTGAGGTTTAAAATAATAGCTGCTTTTGGTATTATTTGTTTAAGAGACATACAAGAAGAAATAGTATGAACTTTTAAATGTACGCATGAGAAGTTTATACAAAAGTTCCCACCATCTTTCATATCGTTCGAGTGCTGAAATAACGTCAGTCATATCTCTCCGCTTGTTTAGAATACATATATAGAAGTGCAATATCAATAGTGTTTTTTCTATATATTTGATTTAAAAATATGATATTCTTGCAACGAACGAAGGATAGTTACTTCTTTTTAGAAAAAAAGGAGTGAGGAGGAGTAACAAACAACATTATTTTATTTTCTTTTTTTCATCTGACAGATTTATCAAATAACCACTAAACTAAATCGAAATCGTAAGTTTGGATCACAACTCCAGTTTTGTTTTATAATTTTCTAGGTAGTGGGGACAAAAACTCAATCTGTACAGACTTTGGAACTATGTACGAGTGCATATGAAAAGTATATTTAAATAAATATGCATATTCCCCAGCACAGTAAGCTCAATAAAATAATTATAAATGTGCATACTGTTATTTATAAAAACCACAAACTTGAAATTTGTGATAACAATTCATATATGCAAATATACATAGAGATTAGGGTGGGTCAAAAAAATCAAATATTTTATTTTTTGGATCCGACACACGAAAACTAGTTCCTAGGTACCTCTAGAAAGCACTTACCAAATCTGAGCTCTTAATATTAACGGGAAGATTATGCTCATCATAGTTTTCCATTTTTAATTTAGTCTCATATAAAAATGGTCATATCTTATCACCAATAGATTGTTAAACCAGTTGCATTGTCAATATTTATAGGAAATTAAACGTTCTGCAAAAATGATCTCTGACACTTTTTTCATTAATCTTACCATTTGAAAGATATTCAGGGTCAAAGATTGAAGTATTTTAAGGGAAATTTTTTTTGTTTTGAATTTTGTAACTCACTAAAAAATAATTATTGTCAAATGAGCTTCAATTATTTCTATAGGAAATTGAACGCTCTACAAAAATGATCTCTGACACTTTTTTCATTAATCTTACCATTTGAAAGATATTCAAGGTCAAAGATATTCAGGGTCAAAGATTGAAGTATTTTAAGGAAAATTTTTTTTGTTTTGAATTTTGTAACTCACTAAAAAATAATTATTGTCAAATGAGCTTCAACTATTTCTATTGAGTAATTGATTAACCACGTGAGACCTTTTTTGTAGAGCGTTAAATTTCCTATAGAAATAATTGAAGCTCATTTGACAATAATTATTTTTTAGTGAGTTACAAAATTCAAAACAAAAAAAATTTTCCTTAAAATACTTCAATCTTTGACCCTGAATATCTTTCAAATGGTAAGATTAATGAAAAAAGTGTCAGAGATTATTTTTGCAGAACGTTTAATTTCCTATAAATATTGACAATGCAACTGGTTTAATAATCTATTGGTGATAAGATATGACCATTTTTATATGAGACTAAATTAAAAATGGAAAACTATGATGAGCATAATCTTCCCGTTAATATTAAGAGCTAAGATTTGGTAAGTGCTTTCTAGAGGTACCTAGGAACTAGTTTTCGTGTGTCGGATCCAAAAATAAAATATTTGATTTTTTTGACCCACCCTAATAGACATACATACATTGTAAGACACTCGTACTTTGGTATGTGGTACAGTAGATTATATTCAAAATTATGTTAAGTGTACACCACTCTCACTGCTCTTGAATCAAGAAAAAAGTTCTGTTGCGATGATGAAACAAAAAAAGGCGCCTTTTTTAAAATCAGGTTACATTTTTTTTATTTTATGTGTCATTTTCGTGCGCGCTGTGACAGTATATCTCTTTCTATGAGACTACAATTTTTTAAAATTCAATTTAAATTTTAACATTTCTTACTCTATTTTTAATGCTGAATATTAAATTTGGTATGCACTCTATCGCATCTTAGTTTTTCTTATAAATGGGATCAAACTGGTATTATTAGACTGTACCATTCATGTAGCTTGAATCATCATGTAGACAAAATCATTTCCTAACAAAAGATTCTTTGCGTCCCTCAGTCGGTAAATAATAAAAAAGATCTAACCTGATTTTAGAAATGGTAAAATACGCTAATTAGGACTATAATGAATCATTTTTCATTCAAGAGAAGTGTGCGTAACTAAATGTTGCATAGAGAAAAAATTTAAGAAATGAAATGTTAAGGGAATTAATAGTTTATTAAAATAATAGTAGAGAAATTGTTACAAAATTAAAAAGAAAATTCATGTAGTCTAGTGTTATTAAATTAATTTTAAAATTTAAGTCAATTAAGAATTGGATAGAATATGTCTTTTTTTTAAAAAAAAAAAAATCTTGTTAGCTTCACAATTAATTCGAATGAAAACGAAATTTTTTGTATTATAATTTAATTGAGCTACAAGCTCAACAAGCATACGTTCATGCATTTTAGTAAATTGTAAAATTTGGTAATTATTTTTAGTAGCTTTACATATATTTATATAGGGAAATAAGAACAGCAACGTAGTCTTATATTGTTCAATAGTTTTATATTTTGCTCATTTTATAATTTTAAAAATTAAATCTATCATGTAAAAGAAAATATTAATATTAAAGATAAAATAAAAATTTAAATGTAATTCCAGCTTGACAAAAGTTTTGACAGTGGATGTGAAATCACCTAAAATTTAAAGCCAAATAAATTATAATTTACAACAGCAAAAATTACCAAAAAAAAATTTTAATGTTCCTTACTTGTTACATTGCTAAAATACGTAAATCGTTTTCAACCCAACTTGGAACTCACTTTTACTTCCTGTTGGATTTTTCACAATAAAAGTTAGATCATGGCATATACATACATATGTAGGTATATTAGACCTGTGCAGAAAATTTCAAAATATGACTTTTTGATGTGCTGAAAGCTTATCTGTAAGGTCTTTGAGCTCAAACAGTATATATGTATTTGCTAAAAAATGTTGAATTTCCCGGAATTGTTTTTAAATGCAGTAACAATGTTCGCCTTGACGAAATTCGGTGCAACTTTATAAGAGTTCAGATATATTAATACCACACATTGCACAGCATTACCAAGCGTTGCGCGGCAGGAGGGAGGGTATCAATTTGGATTTTCTTGGATTAGACGGTAGTGGCTTCTTTTTACAATCCGATGAGTGATCTGAAAAGCTTCAGGTCGCACAGAACGGTGTATAGGACTTTATACGATAAATTGACAGGGTTATGTGCCTTAAGCTCTTGCTGGACATAGGATTCATATCTTTGTAAATAAGGAGGATGGAGTCGTCAACCCAGCATTCGTTTCTGAAAATTTGAGTGATTTTATGAATCATCACCTTCAAACCTCAAAGAGTTCTGATGGTAGGTCATCACACCTGGCAGCTTTAATTTCTTCTTAACTATGTGGCAGCATAACACCATTGCTAAAAACATTTTTATGTTAGAAATACTTAATGACTTAAATAGATATGATCAAAAACCTAAAAAAATACTGACTTTCATTTGATTCGGAAGCTACATACAAGCGGATATGGTTATCTGCGAAGCAGACAAGAATAAATAATTTTCAATTATTTCCAAAACTGATTTGACATGGCAAATTGGCGAAGAAATTATATTTTCCCATTACAAATGTTGATATCCATACATACATATCGCACACATTTTATTAGCACAACTCAATATTTATAATTTTCGAGTTTTCCCGTTAAAACTGTTTATCATACACATATCTACCCTCAAGTCCCTCAAAGGAATTTACGACATATACATTTAAAAATGTTATATCAAAAAAAGGAAATAAATAATTACACTCAAAAGACAGTTGGAACTGGGCGCTTGTAGTGTAGAGCTGTAATAGTTATGAACCACAAGATGATACAAAACTTATTTTATATTGCACTATTTAATATGATACCGGACGCTTATTTTAACTTAGCTATATTTTGTGAGAAATAGATGCATTTGATCGTATAAGCTTTTATTTATAAATCCATATTTGTTTGCTCTTTATTGCTGTAAAAATTGATTTAAATACCGTAACAAATAAATAAAAAAGAAAACATTTTGCACTTAGCCCCATATAAATTATTATTATTATTAATATTTATTGAACCTACAGCTTGGACTTTGGTTTCTTGTCAATCATATCACGCAAAATTCGTCGTAATATCTTGCCACTAGGGTTTTTTGGAATGTCATCGACAAACCTCACACCACCACGTAGTTTTTTAGCTGGTGATGCAGACTTAGCCACGAACTCAATAACATCTTGTTCACTAAGCTCTACATTAGCTTGCTTAACAACAAAAGCCATTGGGAGTTCGCCGGCGGCTTCATCTGGTTTACCAACAACAGCTGCATCTTTGATTTTGGGATGTGTTAATAGTAAAGCTTCTATTTCGGCTGGAGGTACTTGAAAAGCTTTGTACTTAATCAACTCCTTTATTCTGTCAACAATAAAAAATTCAAAATCATCATCGTAATATCCAATATCACCAGTGTGAAGCCAACCATCTTGAATAACAGTTTGGGTACTTTCTGAATCACCAATATATCCTTTCATAATACAGTCGCCTTTAAAGCACAATTCACCGCGTTGATTTGGTCCAAGCACTTTTCCAGTGTCAGGATCGATAACTTTAGCATAAAGGCCTACCTTCAATGCTCCTACACTACCAGGCTTACAAAACTCATCGGTTTGCACAAGTAGACTCAATGTAGATTCACTTAAGCCATAACCTTGACGTATGATTGGGACGCCGATTCTATAAATACAATGGTTTTAAAAAATATTTGCCAAGTACAATTTCTTACATACCTCTCCTTAATTTGATCTTCGGTTTCTTTACTCAAGGGCGCAGCTCCGCAAAGTAAAACCATAAGTGATGACAAGTCGTATTTTTCAACAATTGGATGTTTTGCCAAAAACACCATCAATGGTGGCACCATGAAAGCCATTAAAATTCTATATTTCTAAACATAATAAAATTAATACTTTACTTAGTTTTTGTATTAAAGGGTGATTCAATTTTAGTTTCCGAAATTTAAAAAAAAAAAAAAAATCTAAGCATTTTTTATTTGAATTTATTATCGCAGCATTCGATCCTGTCAAAATAATTTGTGACTGTTACAGTTCAGCCTCCATCATTTTTGGAGAAGTAAGATCTAATGACGCTGCCTGACGACAATGTCTACCAAACAGTCACTCTTGTGCATGTAATGGCCTATTCTTAATCACATATGCATTTTTTCGCCTCATTTGCGGCAATCATGGTAGCTATTAACATATCCAGCGAAGTGAAGATTAGTTTCCTCATCAGAGAAAATTTCCTTCGTACACTCACCATCAATTTCTGCTGCATTAACAATTGAACAATGTCAACACAGTGATCGGTGGCAAGGCCATCCATTTCTTACACGTGTTGTTGCAAACTATCTTTTGACACTTGACGCTGCCAGCATAGGAAATTTGAAGCGGATCACCTTTTATTTATTTTACCGGTTTGTTTAAACTCTTACCTCAATTGCTCCAAGAAATAGATTTTCTTCAAACTTAGGCAAATATACCAGGCATGTTCCCATGCAGGCAGTAGTGATTAATGTAAGGCACCCAAATGCATGGAACCATGGAATGACAGTAAGCAAATTAATTTCACCCATTGGAATTGCTGTTGGTTCTCTGTAAAATAAAAATATATTTAATACTTTCCTTGATACACCAGAACATTTAAAATATCTTACAATTGCGAATCAAGAGTAGCCAAAATATTGTTCTGTGTAAGCTGCACTCCTTTAGGAAGTCCAGTTGTACCTGAAGAGCAAACAATCAAAGCAACATCCTCACTTTTATTAGCAATTTGTGGTAAGAAATCATCGGATGATAATATTTCCTTGCTTTCCATCAAGTCTTTAAAGGCATAAATTTTGGAGCTTGGACTTGTAGCACCAAATACAACCAGATTTTTGACAAAGCTGTTGTTTTTTGCAACTTTTGCTATGCGATCTATGGTCATTTTAGAGGCAAACATAACCTTTGGCTTAGATAGATTCATAGCATGATCGAGTTCACCTAAAAGTAACCATTAGGTTTTATAATATATAAACTACAATACATAAATTTAAATATATGCATATGAGCCAACACTCGTAAATTTTACAAAATCGAATTTTTATTTGGCGGAAGAACTTTTTATATCGTTTTTAACGGTAAAATGTTGGGCTGCTCAAAGTTTATGACTTCAAAAAAACCAAGAATTTGTCATCGTTCACAAGTCAAATTTTCTCAATTTTTTTTTTTTAACCACAACTTTTTTAACTTCAAGCACTTAGTTTCAAATTCATTTGTTGGGTTCTGCTCCCTGAGTGTGCAACTAAAAACTTGACTTTTATCCTTAGTGTTAGTAACTAAGCTCATGATTCCAAGTATAAAAAATTACTCTAATCTTTTTACTCTGTACATCATTTCCCATCCATTTTTCCACAACTTTTTTTGTAAAATGAGTACATATTTACTTTTTGAATCATAGGGTTTCAAAATTCAAAGTTTATAAGAATTGTTTTTTGGAAGATAGAGGATCTCACAAACGCTTGATTTCATAAAAAAAAGTGTGAAAAGTAAAATTTTCTTATATTCAAAGTATCACTATCAAATGCCACATTCAGGTGCACGAAAGCGTTGAGTTATGAAAAAAGTTACTCAGACTCGAACTCCACACCAGCTCTTTGTTAAGTTCTAGACGCGTTAGATGCTACATCTATAATAGTGGAAGACTAATGTATACAGTCACTCGGCAACAAGTGGCATTTGGCAGCTTATCAAAGTACAATTCTTGTATTCATATGGAGCAAAGGAAAAAAAAGTAGATATAGATTCTGCTTTTTTGCGTGGGTCGCGTATGACATCGAATTTATTCTCAAATGTAACTGGGAAACTAATTCCGTGACCTTTTTTTTAAAGGTGACAATTTACGGTGCTATACACTTCTGTTCCATGCTTAACATCAAATCGGAGCTTTATGCGAATAGACGTTAGGCAAACCAGCCAACAAGTGTTTCGATATTTCAGCTGTCGCAGGTTACTCAACATAATTAGCCTGTACAGCAGCGATCGGCACGAAGTGGCTCCTTACGCCCTCATGGCTCGAACCGATATTCGACGCACAAACAAGCAAAAAATTCGGAGAATTTCAACGCTATCGACGCACAGCGTCAACACAATGTAGAAATTGATTTTGTTTGTATTGCAATTTGTTTGTTTTTTTCCTGTTGTCGTGAAAAACTGTACCCCAATATAGCTGCTAATACTAACACCTGCAAGATCAAGTTCCTGTCACGCTCAGGGAACGGGGAACGCCAACCTACTAGTCCCAACTGAAAGATCAATGTGTTGAAATACCATTACTGAACCATAATTTGACTTCAAACAAAGCAAAAAAACTACATAAAAGATTATTTTATTTTGAGAAGAAAATTTATCTTTGAACAAAAAAATTAAAAGAGGTGTCAAATATATTTTGAGAAACATTTTTCAGAACATAAAATTAATGTTTAAACTAATTAAATAAACAAAAATGATTTTAAGATTTTTCATCCTCTTCTCCATAGTTTTTGAGATAACTCGTTTCAAAAAATGTTCAAACAATTCAAAAATATAAAGCATTTATAAGGATTATATGGATTTTCATCTAAGGCAAAGTCTGGATACTGACTCTACTAACATTTTACCATAAAAGACAAAAAATATTTGTACGCGGAGAAAAAATACGATTGCAAAATTTACTTGCTTTGACCCATGCGTACATGTAGTTGTCATTTTTATAAAAGAAGCGGTACTTTCGAAAATTTGTCTTAAGTAAACACATTCTCATGCAATTACTGTCAGTGATATATCGACACTTAACCACAAAATAAGTATTTAGAAAAGATTAGTTTGGAGAAAACGTGTTGAATGCTTTATGTACTTTTTTATTGTTCTTCCATATTAAATATGGCAAGGCTTCGTTGTGAGTCGACCATAGGAAGTACAGATGCCACTTTGTTACAGTATAAAATTCGCTTGCATTAGTAAATTGTACGTTTCATCTCTAAACGCCTTTTTGTGGTTGAAGCGTCAATATTTATTGGCTAACTTACGCTCTGAATATGTTACATTCAAAGGAGCAACTGTAGCATTGACTGCAAATATAGCAAACAAGGTTATGGCAAATTCAATGCTGTTCTCGCTGGATAAACCGACTACATCACCACTTTTGATACCAAGCTTTTGAAGTATATGAGCTAACCGAACAATAGATTCATGCATAAATTTGGCAGAATATTCTTGGCCGGTGACTGCATCAATCTTTATGAAAATAAATTTTTAATAAAATATAAGTTATTTTTAATTGTTGCAAGATTTTCTCCAATTTGACTTAATGGCTTTTAATTTAAACGGACCTTTTTATTTCTTTCTCTTTTAACTCCTTTACCTTACAATAGTAAATTTTTATAAAATAATGTTTCTCGTGCTCGCCCTTTTACTTTCTTTCAGTTAAAAGAAATTCCGTTTTCCTTTCGGTGTAAACATTTACCTGAATTAGCAATGAATGCATAAATCATTGATAGCATTATTTGAAGAACCATTTAAGAACACTGAGTGCATAGAATTACATCGTATGTATTCAAATGTTTTTTGTAACAGGGAGTCTGTAGCTCTATCTGTAACTGTGTCTTCAGTAAAATGTTACGAGTTAAGATTATAATGCATTTATTAAAGTACCCCGCAGTTTTTGTTCACAAAATGGCTTTAGGCTAAATTTTTAAAGCAAAAAGTTTACCGCCGTATTATGTAAGGCGAAACAAGTGAGTGACTGATAGTGACGCATTCACAACAGCCGTTTGAAACTTTTAATAAAGGACATGCTCCGACTTTTATATTTAGTTGAACTTAAATAACCAAAATTTAAAAAATAAAGTTTCGATTGAGACTTACACTTTCAAGATATAGACAGACGAAAATCAGTCACTCAGTTGTTTCGTCTTACATAATTCGGGGGTTAGTCATTTGACAGAAAGGCCATTATTCATAAAAAAAAAGTGATGGGACTCTATTTGGTCAAGAGTCCGAGTTATAAACAATTATAGAGGACATACAATTTATTATACGACTAATTTATATGGTCTTAAGTTTTCTTGACCTCCTATAACTGCTAAACTGCCCATAGAATGGCATTGTAATAGTAAAGACTTTTAATCATATTTAACATAAAGTCTTTTTTCGAACGGGAAAAACCGGAAAGGTCCAACTTTCAAAAATTGCTGAAATATTAAAGGTAATGCTAAAGCGCAATTTAGTTAGTTTCTTTATGGGTCTTTTATGTATATTTGTTAAGTATTTCAAAACTAGTAATTGGATTTACCCAGTTTTTGCACCAAAGTCTTCAATTGTTATTGGACAAGAATTTATTCAGAAAAAATTGTGTGTTTATCACATTAAATGCCATTAAGTTCATATTTATCCTGTTCCCCATAGCAAGAATCATATATAATTTATTGAGTATTAATCATTATATTACCATAACAGTTTGATTGCCAAAACTTTTATATTTTGACAATACAAAGTGACCCAATGATCGGTAAGCATGGGTCTCGCTCGAGGTGATAGGACCAGCATATACAATATTTCCAGGCAATAAGGTAGTCATCGTGATAAGGCACAGTGCTATTGTAAAAAGAAGAAAAAACATTACAACAATTAATATTTTTATAACTAAAAAAAATTAGAATTGCTTATTAAAATCCATAAAGACCATTGTAATTAGCAATTTAATTTTGAAACGTGATTTTTTAATTCTGTTACAAAAATGGTCTGATGGATTTTAATAAATTTTTTTTTTAAATTAGAAGAAAAAAAATTAGAAACACGAAATTTAAAGAAACATCTGAACTTACTGAATCCAAAAACAAAAAAATTTATTTATTCAATTTTTTTGAAAACTAAAAACAACACATCACTTTAGTCACTGTGGTGATATAAATATACATACATATGTGTATGAATCTAGATCAGTGGTTCTTAACCTTTTCGGGATCACGGAGCACATTTAATTACATGAAACCTTCCCGGAGCATCAGACCAAATAACATTGATTCCAGTAATTTGGATTATATACGCAAATATATAAAACTTTTTTTATTTATTCAAGTCAAATAATAATTATAATATACATAATATAAAATAAAATCAACAAGACTAAATTGTTGCAAATTCAAAATAACAACGATAAAATATAATAAAAAATTCAATGGGATATTTGAGCCTGGCGGGTTTTACATATTTCGCCAATATTAGGTCTAATATAAGATATTGCTACCCTCATTTTCTCTTCTAGATCGCTAAGTCTTTCTCGTTTTTTAGTTTTTATATTGGTTAGTGTTGAGAATCCTAGTTCTCAAAGATATGAGGTAGCAAATTGTAATAAAATTGTGATTGCCTTCTTAGATAGAGATGGGTATTATTCTTGGACGAAAATCCAAAAATGTTCATTTGACATTTTTGTGAACTCCATTTTCAGCGATCTGTTGACAAGGAAATAATTTCTTCTTTTTCTTGTTAAGATAGTTCCGTATTTGAAAATTCAAATGTCCCAAATGGATTTCGTATCCAGTCATAGGATTCTAATTTAAGAGATGGAAAGTATCACGCGATTTTTTCATCCACGGAGTGGCTTAGGAGCAATGATGTCAAGGTCTTAGAGTGGCCAGCACAATCTCCGGACTTAAATCCGATAGAAAATTTGTGCAACAAGGGATCTTCAACTAAATATTGATCTTCTCTAAAATCATTTTTGAGCAGTATCCTAAACAAGTTTATTTAAATTTTTATTGTTTTTTAAAAAGTTTTCATTATAATACGAAGTGTCCTTATTTTTTTTCATAGACCAAATGTACAAAGTATTTTTTAAAAATAAAAAATGAATAAAAAAAAATCCAATATGGGTACAAACTTAATTTGCTTATTAATTGATAACTCCAAACTATAAGAGTTTAATTTAAAAACTGTATAATTTAAAAACTGAATCTATTAATTTTTATTAGAGCTTAATCATTTGAAACACAGGTGTCCTTATTATTTTTCACACAACTGTATATGTAGATTAAAAATTGAGTTATGTAATATAAATATATATATATTATATATTATTTAGTATCACTTTTTTGTCCATACACAACTGAGACGATTAGTGTCTTATTGTATGATAAAGACATAATTTTGAAAATTTTTTCTAATAAATTTATATATTTTTTTTTTATATTATATGAGCTTAGCTTTTGTTTCGCGGAGCACCTGGGACAATATTGCGGAGCACAGGTGCTCCGCGGAGCACCGGTTAAGAACCACTGATCTAGATAGACAAATTATGTTACTTTACTAACTTTTATGTAGGATATAATAATATCCAATATTTAGATTTATTTTTTACGCTTAAGGAGCTGGTTTCTAAAAAAACAAATTTTTACAATTGTTTTCAACGTCTTACCACGGTATACGTTTCCAACTTTTTAAATAGATGGACCAAAAAAGGGCCTGACTTTTCAATATCTAATTGATACACAAGTGGTTCAAAGTGTATCTTTCTTTTCTTTCCCAACGTTTTCAAATCAATGAGCAATAAAATGTATTTCTCTAAGTTAACGTAAAATCTATATTCCATCAAAATCGTGGACGTCTGGTAAGCCTCTTATTATCTCTCTAAAGATTTTGCTCCACCAACAGTAATATGTAGTTACAAAATAAGAGAAGAAAAAGAATTTTACGATACTAAGTAATCTTATCAAAAAAAATATGCCCGTATAATCTTCAAATAAAATCTGATTATACTTAAATCATGCTACTTTGAACTGAAACTTAATTTTAAATACACTTTAAGTTTTACTGACCAAAGTTCACCCCTTTGTTTGTTCAAAATGTAAATGTAAGAGTACTTATTGTTAGTATATTTGGGTTTCCGCGCTTTAAAAATTTATATGAATTGATATTTATTTTCAACGCTCACCTGCTTTTACGAATAAATTTCAATTTGAGATGAGGTCAAGTTTAGCTTACAGCAAGAGGGACTCCTAGGGCTTTTCAATTTGCCAACTTCAGTCGGCACTTTCCAGAACAAGAGTGATATCAAGCGACTGGCAAAATAAGAATACTACTGAAATACCTTTCTTATTTTTGTAGATTTATAAAACTGATAAACGATAATGCTTAAAATGTAGAAAGAAAATACCAAAATAATCATGCGACTGAATTAATGTAGGAAGAGAGAAAGATAATTTCGTGAGTTTATTTTGACATTTGCAATGGAACTTCGTCCGTCTAAAAGTCAATTGTGAATGTTTTGTTGCGTATAAAGCATACCAACGCTTAGAGGAAAAACAGTACTCTTAATTTGTCATCATATTGAGATTTCTGTCATAGATTAAAATTACCAATTTTTTAAAAATTTTGTCACTGTAATGGACAGTTTGGATATATGCGTCCATCACACTAATTTGGCCATCGATTAATACAGTAAGACTTAATAATTGAGCGTCTACAGACCCCAATCAAATATCGTAGGCATCGTACGCAACGGCATGCAATATTTGACTCAGTTAATTATACTTTCACTTCATTCATTCAGATGTAATATAAAAAAATTTAATTTTTGCATGTTCTTTGCTCCATGTGAATCCAAGAAATCGATGATGATATATCGAATGCCAATATTGCAAAAATTTGAATTCAAATCTACTTTCTACGCGATTACAAGCGGCAATTTCACCAGCCATTTTACTTTTTTCTGTAACTAATAGGTCAAATGAAAATAAAATTCATACAAATGGCACATCATTTTAAGGTAATACACCCGCAAATTCCCTTTTGTTCTGTTCGTTAGCCGATATTATGCTTTGTCAACGTTTACACGAAGAAATCCGGTCAGACAAATTCTTGGCTATTCTCTTTTGTGAATTTGTTTAGCGTTTACACACGAAAACTAGAATTTTTTTGAGCAATAAAATTTCAAAGCAATTACTGCGTAAACCCGCCACAACAAACGTATATTCAACGCATAATATCAGTTAACGAATAGAACGATAGAGATTTCACGGGTACGACAAATTCTGTACACCACCCTTCCGTTTTTCCCTTCTTGCCTACTAACAGGAAAACTTTGTCTCAAGAGTTTCCTCGTGTAAACGTTGACTTTGAATTTACGTTTGTTGTGGCGGATTGACGCAGTAATTGCTGACATTTTCTTGCACTAACAAATTCTAGTTTTCGTGTGTAAACGCAAAAAAAATTGACAAAGATTTGTTTCACCGAATTTTCTTGTGTAAACGTTGACTTGGGTGTAAAAATATTTGCCTTTTTTATTTTAACAAATTTATGTATGAGTGCATAATTTGACATTTCACTTTGAATGAGCGATACTTGTGTTAAAAGTCGCGTATGTGTTTATTTTTCCTTTTTACATACTGAGGAATTTAAGATAATCATAATCAGTTTTTCACACTAAAAGGCGTAAAAGTACCATTTTGACCATTTTCTACATTTTTTTAAAGTTTTTTTTTGTTTTTCGGCTAACAAAATGCGCAAATTCTACAAGGTTGAATTTAACCGAACCGAGTGGGAAATTCCAGACATCTATCAGCAACTGGAGCCAGTTGGCTCTGGAGCCTACGGGCAAGTTTGTAAAGCGCTTGTGAAGGGAACCAACAGATATGTAGCCATTAAAAAATTGACCCGGCCATTTCAGTCTGCAGTGCATGCCAAGCGTACATACCGAGAGTTGCGCCTGCTAAAGCACATGGATCATGAAAATGTAATTGGTCTACTTGACGTATTTCATCCACACCCTGCCAGTATAACATTGGAGGCATTTCGGCAAGTGTACTTAGTTATGAACTTAATGGAGGCAGATCTTAATAATATAGTAAAAACGCAGAAGCTTTCTGATGATCACGTACAATTTTTATTGTATCAGATCTTAAGAGGGCTAAAGTATATACACAGTGCTGGAATCATACACAGGGACTTGAAACCATCAAACATTGCTGTTAACGAGGACTGTGAGTTACGCATTTTAGATTTCGGGTTGGCGCGCCCAACTGAAAGCGAAATGACAGGCTATGTGGCAACACGTTGGTATCGGGCACCTGAGATAATGCTAAACTGGATGCATTACAATCAAACTGTTGATATTTGGTCAGTTGGTTGTATAATGGCAGAGTTACTTACAGGACGTACACTGTTTCCTGGCACTGATCATATACATCAGCTAAATCTTATTATGGAGGTTTTGGGTACTCCACCCGATGATTTCCTTAAAAAAATATCATCTGAAAGTGCAAGAAATTATATTCAATCACTGCCACCAATGCGGCGTCGTTGTTTTAAGGAGCTCTTTAAGGGAGCTAACCCATTGGCAATTGATTTGCTTGAAAAAATGTTGGAATTAGATTCCGAGAAACGTATCACAGCCGAACAGGCCCTAGCTCATTCATATATGGAAAAGTATTCTGAACCTAGTGATGAGCAAACGTCCGCTCTGTATGACCAGAGTTTTGAAGACATGGATTTGCCAGTTAAAGAATGGAAGGAACTTGTATTCAATGAGGTAAACAAATTTAAGCCACCACCAACATTTGCGCAAATATTGCAGCAAATTAAATAATATATTGGTTGTTTTTTTAGTATGGTGTAAATATTTAGCATTTTTATATAATATGGAAATAATACTTAAAAATTTTTTGTCAGTGCCTTATCTAAACCAAAAATATGAAGTTATAAATCTGTTGTATTATCGCATAGTATTTTAACTATTAACCTTGAAGTGTGTTTAATAAAAATATTGTTATTTGCTAAACAACAAAAAGTAATTTTCCCATGTAACTAATTTTCCTTTTATAGATATGCATACTACATACTTATGTAGGCAAAGTGTTTTTAATAAAAAAAGTGTTGTCGATTCTACATATAAACAAAAAATTCATTTGATGATACATATTTATTTAGCGACAGTTAAATTTTTTAGTTTTTTCTGGGAATGTAGTGCAAAATATAGAAACTAAAAGTTTCACACTGATTTAGGTTCGAAAATAAGGGCATGTAACAAAATTTAATATTGCCATAGTAACAATCTTAGCAAATGGGAACCTCTTGCACAAAACTGTTTTCATTTGAAGGTAACTTGTTATTAATATTATGGAAATACTTTTTAACTTTTTTTTTTTATTATTCATTTAAGTCTGTTTATGTACAATAATTCAATTATATATGCACATATATGTCGGGTTTTCATCCATTTTCAATATTTTTTATTTAAAATTATAATTATTTTATTTTTGAAAATTTATTTGAAAATTAATTTGAAATTTGAAACTTAAGAACGAGGCAGTCTCGATCTCGCCACTACTGCTTACTTCTGTTTTTCTTGCTTGCTTTTCAAAATCTATTTTGTAGTGCCAGTCGGTTCTACCCAAGCTTTGACATAGGTGTCGCCATTTGCCGTTTTATATAAAAATAAACACAGTACTTCGGCACGGCCATCCTGCCATTTCGCACGTCCTCGTGCGACTCGTCTGAAAAATAGAAATACTATACAGTATCTAGTACAACCACTCGGCCAATCTGACCAGGATAAAACTTTAATTAACCAAAAAAATAGTTTTAGTAGTTTCCCACCTCATACACAAATAAACAACAAACTTAGTTTCTATTTCAATTTCATATTTCATCAAACAAATCAACAAAAGTCTTATTTTATGAGGATCCTTCAAGGTTTACTGATGGTGCATTTCTAAGACCAAATGGCATAGTCAAATATTCATATTGACTGTCAGGAGTTACAAAAAATAGTTTTAGTAGTATCCCACCTCATACACAAATAAACAACAAACTTAGTTTCTATTTCAATTTCATATTTCATCAAACAAATCAACAAAAGTCTTATTTTATGAGGATCATTATCCAAATGTCGAATGTCATGTCCCATATAATATTCTCATAAAACATGAAAAAAAAAACAATCAACTTCAAACATAATACACATTGATCAGTTCTGTAATTTCTCTCCAATTACATCTAAAAAAAAAAAACTCAACAATCACTTCTAACCAGTGACATTATTATGAATCTATCTATTCAGTAACCTCTATCCGGTTACTAAACTCATTAATCACTTCTATCCAGTGATTTTCCAGCACCTCTAGCCGGCGCAAACAACTAATACCACCTCTATCCGGTGATATTTATTAAAACTTTCCACAACATTGCCTCTATCCAGCAATGCTTCTGAGCACAATGCGTGTTACATCTTTACATTTTTCATTAAAAAAAAACCTCAAACATCTCACTCTTCATCAATTATCATCAATTTCAAATGGGGCATGACCTTCATGAGCATACTTGTACGTCCGATTACAATTTAAAGACTTAACCATAAATCAGTCACTGTCTAACACTTCCGTTATTTTAAATGGACCTTTGTACTTCGGGTCGAGCTTCGTTTGATTGCGTTCTTCATTTTGTAATAAGACCAAGTCGTCTACCACAAATTTGTCTAGTTTTGCTTTAGCATTATCAAATTTCATTTTATCATAGCAAGCATTCTTTTCATTATTACAAATGGCTTTATTCCGAGCTTCTTCAAGGTTTACTGATGGTGCATTTCTAAGACCAAATGGCATAGTCAAATATTCATATTGACTGTCAGGAGTTACAAAAGCTGTATACTTAACTGAGTCAGAGTGGATAGGTATTTGATGAAACCCTGAGGCCATATCTAAACTCGTGAAGAAATGACAACCATATAACTTATCAATTTGATCTGATATGAGCGGTAATGGAAACATGTATGGGATAGTATAATCATTTAATTCACGGAAGTCTACACACATTCGATCGGAACCATCTTTTTCTTCACAAGGAGTATGGGACTCGCAAAAGGTGATGTACTAGGACGAATAATGGCACAATTTAAAAGTTCGTTAATTCTGTCTCGAACAATACTACGCTCATCAGTGCTTAATCGATAAGGACGCCTATAAACTGTTTTGTTAGGATATTTTAGTCGTATTTGCATTGGTGCTGTATCAGCGTGTGTGTTAGGTATTCCAGTTACGAAATTCTGTTTGAAAGAATTCAAAATATCCAATAACTTTGGCTTTAGGTCCTGAGAAATGTCGGTGTCTATTAAATTAAAATCTATACCATTGAGCGGAATTCCTTCACAAATATAAACAGAATTCACCCTACTGAAACATAAATTGTCTGATGTCATATTTACAGCAATACCCTGACTAAGGATTTCGCGCCCAATCAATATTTTATGACGCATACAAGAATATGGCAAAACATGAAACAGAATCTCTAACACAAAGCCATCGACTTCAATCAACGCTAAAATTTGAATAGTACTATTTACGCTTGTCTGTCCAATTCGAGTCATCGTTACTACATTAAAGTTACGTTTACCACGAAATTTACAACCCACTGATTCTTGAATAAGCGAAAATTCTGAACCGGAATCATAAAAAAATATAAACCTCTCACCAAAGTGCTTCAATATTCCAGCAGGTGTATTGATATCACATAAGTTCACTCGTCGATCTGTTGAAGAAGTTTCAGCGCTATCACCAACTCTTTTGCGAATAATCTTGGGGCAGCTTGACGCTTAGTGACCAGCACCTTGACAGTTAAAACAAGTCACATTCGACTTGGCTGAATTTTTGGAAACATCATTATTGCTCAAATATGAATTATGCGTGTTGATGTTTTGAATCTGCATTGTAATGCCTTATGTCCTGGCTTCCCACAATTAAAACATTATATGTTTTTCAAAGATGTTGACGCCATGTATTTTTTTGTGTCTGGACCACTCATGTCATTCTGTGTAACAGCTTTCTTCTTTAAAAACGACATAGCCTTCAGTTCTTGTTGTAACAGATTTCTGGTACCAATATCCGCAGTAAATGACAAACGATGCACTCTAGGCTCAAACTGAGAAATATGAGCTAACACCGTGGATACAGCTATATGTTCAGTCGACAAGTTTTTCCATCGTGCCATCAAAGATGTTATCAGGGTTGCGGCATATGCGGATAGGCACTCGCCTTCCTTAGGTCTGTTGTTGATCGTATCGTATCGTATCGCGCAGAAAAATTAAATTCTTGCCATGTCATTTCTGGGTATGATATTTGAGCTAACCAGACGGATGAATGTCCATTGAGAGCCCGACTTAGAACATTCATCAAAGATGCTATCGTGGTGGCTGCTAAGAGATGCACATGTCTGCCATTGCGACCCAAGAGCGAGCGTCAGCATTTTCAGCATCGGGGTTGAATTCAGGCAAATATGTAACAACGCTGGATGATGGCTTGATTGCTTCCACAAGAGCTAAAAAGCTGCGATTTTGTTGCTAGAAGAGTAGGCGCCATTTTTCTTCGCCTGCAACTTGCAGGGAATCTTGGGTCAATCCCACTTCTGATGTCGGGTTTTCATCCATTTTCAATATTTTTTATTTAAAATTATAATTATTTTATTTTTGAAAATTTATTTGAAAATTAATTTGAAATTTGAACTTAAAAACGAGGCAGTCTCGATCTCGCCACTACTGCTTACTTCCGTTTTTTTTGCTTGCTTTTCAAAATCTATTTTGTAGTGCCAGTCGATTCTACCCAAGCTTTGACACTTGCCGTTTTATATAAAAATAAACACAGTACTTCGGCATATATAATAACAAAAATTCAATCAAGAGGTCTTATGAACTAAAGATACTTACAACCAAATAACAAGATTGAGCTATTTATTATATTACGTGAGTGTACAATATATCACTCTACAATTTATGATATTTAAGAATAAAATATTAAATTAATTTAAATACAGATATAAGCCGATTTCTATCTAACAAAAAGTCTCTTAGCCTCTTTGTAAGTAGTACCATATTATTTAAGTCCTTTAAGGATCTATCAAGTTCATTATAAAAAATTAAACCAGCATGGGAAATATTTTTCGACGATACATTATTAATTGACCGAGAGACTACAAAGTTGTCTCTGTTTCTAGTGTCATAAGAATGTTGAAAACTTGCAATTTAAATAGTATTGGGTATTAAATTTCTTTTTGTTTTGTGAATATAGCAGTAATTGGAACCTATGAATTTGCTTAACGGGTAATATACGATAGGTTGAGTATATTTCAACCGAGTGATGGCGATAATGAAGATTAAGAACATTTTTAAGCATTCTGTTTTGCATCACTTGAATCCTATTAATATTAGAGAAATATGCCCATGTAAAGGGTGTTTTTTTTAGAGGTTTGTTTTTCGAATAGAGATAAAACTGGCATTTTATGGTCAAATCTGGCAACTCTAATGTCATTTATGTTCAGTTTGGTTTGCCATTTCATCATGAACAGGTTGACAAAAGAACAACTCTTGCAAATCGTGCAAATTTATTTCGAAAATAATGGTTCAGATCGCGAAGTTTACCGCAAGCTCCGTCCATTTTATGGTCGACATAATCGTCCATCAGAGCAATTAATTCGGTTAACCATGGATCGTTTTCGCACTACGTTTACTTTATGTGATAATACGCATCCGCAGAGACGTCGAACAGTGTGCACCGAAGAAACAATTGCCGCTGTAGAGCAAAATGTTGAAGAGGACCCGAATGAATCGATTCACCACCGTGCACAGCAATTGGAGCTTTGTCCATCAACTTTATGGAAGATTTTGCGCAAAGATCTTGGCTTGCGACCTTACAAGATCCAGCTTGTGCAAGAATTAAAGCCGCGAGGCCATGCAATGCGTCGTGATTTTGGTGTATGGGCCGAAAATGAGATTGATCTCGATGCTGATTTTCATCGCAAAATTTTGTTCAGTGATGAGGCTCATTTTTGGTTGAATGGCTACGTCAACAAGCAAAATTGCCGCATTTGGAGTGAAGAGAATCCACATGAGACCCTTGAGACGCCATTACATCCACAAAAACTGACTGTTTGGTGTGCTCTATGGGCTGGTGGAGTCATTGGGCCATACTTCTTCCGAAATAATGCTGGAGAGTCAGTTACCGTTAATGGAGACCGGTATAGAGCCATGATAACCGACTATTTTGTTCCCGAATTGGATGGCATGAATGTGGATGAGTTGTGGTTCCAACAAGGTGGCGCTACATGCCACACAGCGCGTCACAATCGATTTATTGAAGGAAACATTCGATGAGCGCATAATTTCGCGGAATGGACCTGTCAATTGGCCACCAAGATCGTGTGATTTGACACCATTGGATTATTTTCTTTGGGGATATGTGAAGTCGCTCGTCTACGCCAACAAACCAGAAACGTTAGGGGACTTGGAAGCCAACATTCGTGGCGTTATTGCCGACATACGGCCCCATATGCTCGAAAAAGTGGTTCAAAATTGGACCTGTAGAATTGGCTTTATTCGAGCCAGCCGCGGCGGCCACATGCCCGAAATCATATTTAAACATTAATGGCATAAAATTATCCTTCCAATAAAGCCAAATTGATTGACATTAAAACGATTTTCTTGTGTTTTATTTCAATTCAAAGCTCTATACCTCTAAAAAAAACACCCTTTACCAGCCGCATAAGTAATGTGACAATGCGCGAGACCGAAATATATTAACTTTTTCACTTCAACTGAGAGCTTATGCCTGACCTTATAAAGTAAGCCATTGACCAAGGCTAATTTATTTTCTACTAAATCAATATGATCGTGCCAACTGAGGAAACAATCAATTTTGACGCCAAGGAACTTAATGCAACTGACCTCACATAGTAAGGCTCCATTGTGGATGATATTTAGGCTTGTGAATGACTTTCGTTTACTACCCCCCCAATACAGACCCCTGAGGGAGACCCACACCAATGGATTTAAATACACTATTTTCTTTATTAATGCAGACAAATTGCTTCCGGTTACTCAAATAACTTTTTATTAAGCTAATCGAACCTGCAGAAAACCTTAACTTAAGTCAGCGAGCTATAGGTAGTAATCAACTTTTGGATATCAATAAGACTAATTTATAATCTATATATTTATTCCTCGTCTATATATTTATTCCTCGAAGGTAAGGCTTAGTTGACGCGGTCTACAACAGCTACAGCAACAAATGCTATATCAAATTGAAGTGCTCATCGAGCAGAGTTGCGGAATATTATTGGATCGAGAATCCGTTGACCAGAAGCTGAGATATAAGCGTGGAAAGATTTCCTTTTTTTTCAACTCTTTCAAGCATTGCACTGATTAACTGCAAAAGCCTTGCTATAGCGAGGAGAAAAAAATTTACATACCTATTACTCTTTCTATCTCTCTAATTGTTATTGTTTTCCAATTAAGCGTTGTTGTTACTAAAATATGAAAAGCAGTGTGGTGCTATAAAGCTTATATTCAAATTACTAATTTTTGTTATTTTAATTTTTAATTTAATATTTTTGTAAATTCAAATAATGTTTTTCTTGCTTGTGATGTAAATATTCAATAAAGAATTTTGACATACCCCTGAGGATGCTTAAAACCCATAAGCGAAACGTCGGGTGAACAAATGAATTTAACATTGTTTTATTCATAAAATCTAAATTGACCTAACAGCCTGTTTTTCAACAAAGAAAAAACCTTTTCAATTTATAAAATCAAATATATTGGTCAGATATTATTCATATACAACAATAGCAATGATTAGTGTGGGTGTGCGTAATGTAAGTGGATCTTGATATTTGATGAGAAAGAGCAAGGGAAAAACAACTTCGTGTTACACATGTTATTGTTGTATGGAAACTATTATTTTGGATTCATGTTTTTGGAAGATGTGGTGCATTTTTTTAAGAGATGTTTCGGCTTTTTTATTATTAAAACTAAGTGGGGCGTTCAAGTATTACGTAACGCAATTTGGGGGTCTTGTACGAGGTTACGTTACGAGACATGGTGTCAAACGACGCGTTACGTAACATTGTTTCTGAAGTGAAACTTCTTTAGTGAGAGTGATTTGAAATTAGGTGTGTATACTGAAACGCTTTCTTTGTATATTTATTGAATAACAAAAATGAAAATGTTTTATTAAAATGATAAAAGCTTACGGGATTCTAGATTAGCTACAGCAATAAATAGTACCATAAAATTATCATTATCGTGAAATGAATTCTTATTTTTATCAATTTTTCCAAAGAATGGGTAACTACCAAAGCCCTGCCATAGCGAAGAGAAAAACACTCACGGTTAGGTAAATATGGCCACTTGGGTGATACATAACGTCTGGGGGGGGGGGTTACAGAAAACGTTACAGCGTGTTACATGGGGAGGGGGGTCAAAAATCTTCAAAAAATGCATCGCATTTTGCATGCGGGATATTACTTTAAAGCTTAAACTAAATTTGGCCTTTCCCTTGAAACAAATCTTCTCATATTTACTCTTGAACATTCCACCCAATTTTTAAAAAATTCTAACTGCATGTTTTAAGAACCCTCAGGTGGATGTTTATGGGTAAAATGTCTTTAGCGTGGCATGTCCCAAGTGACAGAATTCAAGGAAAATTCAAAATAAAATTTTCAGAAGGAATACCTTATACAAATGTAAGGCTTAGTATAAAACTACAAATTTACAAAACAAAAACAAGATTAAAATTGTCCCATGGACTTATGTAAAAATTGATTTTTTCAATATAATGGCTCACACAAATTGTAAGACCGTGTTCGAAGGAGGAAGCTATGTGATATATTTATCTTAATTCGGTAAAAAATAACCTGACTCAAGGAAAAAATTATTTATTTTTGTTAAACGCATATTCTAATCATTTAGAACCGAGAAAAATAAAGGGACAAATTAGTCAGCCTCTGCCGTGATATGTGACGGGCTTAGAATCAGTACGTTTTTCGAAATTGAGTTAAGCTAACGTGTCAACAAAACGCGGATTTGTTTTTTTTTGCAAAAAAGTTTTATATTTATTAAAAAAATAAAAAAAGCATAACTAAATTTCTTATTTCCAATGAAATGCATTTATTAATATTTTTGTGTTTCTAGAAAATCGCCACCGGGATCGGGAAGGCCAGTAAGGGTTCGTCAAAAGCCAATCCTAAAACTCAGATCTGGTTAGTGTGTACAGAACACACACCCGATTTTCGGGGGTTATCACTAGTTTTAAAAATTTTAGTGTGACTTAAAGCAATCTCTGAGCGTAATTACGTTTTAAAATCTCTTAGAAAAACCAAATTAAAATGCCGCTACTGTCTTGTGAAATTAATCAGTTGCAATAATTCGATCGAAAATTAAAATAAATAGCACCATCTTAATTCAAGAGTATTCAAGCCTAGTAGTTTCCAAAGAATCAGCAAAGTTCAAAGAACGAAACATCTTAAAGTGTATAAACCAGTAAATTCTGAATCGGACCCAAATCTTTCATAACATTAACAGAGTTCAATACAGAACCCTAAATTGCATAACACGAATCAAATAAATTTCTTGATTTTGAAAACGTACACTTAGAACATTTCACTATATTCCAGGGCGAAAAATTACGAACACTACAAATGCTCACCAAACATAAATTACATACTGTTTTCATTGCTAAGCAGCCGGTCAATTTGTTTCGCATATTAAATTTTTTATTGAATTGAGAACAAATACAAAATTAGTTTCCCTCTCAGTAAATGATGATGGGTTCTGCGTAAAGGTCATGATTTACATGAGTTTAATTGAAGCATACGACTAAAACTTTTATTTTTCGGAAATAAGCAGTCGTCAGTGTAAAATTTTGTATATAATTCAAAAAATGGCTAGACTTAAAAAATGAAATATGACAGGCGAAATCGATAGTAAAGTTGAGAGTTTTACTGTTGATAACGTTTCGAAAATTGAAGACAACCTAACTAACAATATCTGCCTCAGGATTTAGGGATGTAATGACAATGAGGATCAAACGATAGAGGAGAACGTCATGGTTGCTGAATTTGCAGATGAAGGTTTCGACAAAAAAAAATATGTTTAAGTATACAGCTCGACGTAAAATATTTTCAGAATATTTTGGTCGTTGTTGGTGTGCAGCATTAATTGTGTAATAAAATTGATATCCTACTTGGAACCAACAATAAAAAATCCTTTATTACGTGAAATATATCAACACTCCACATAGTGAGAAGAAGCATGAAAGGCTTGAAGAATGGCTTCACACAAAGGAGCACAATTATCCGAATCTGAAAAGATAAAATAGGTGTCACATGCATCCTTGGAAAATATCTTGAAGTTCTAAACAGTTTTGTAATTTATGCCTATTGAAATTGTAATCTGAACATTCCTCGAAAACGTTTATTTGTTTCAAAAGTATAAAAATACGGTATCGAAATGCTGCTAAGGCTTAAAATGTGAATTAAAATGATGCTTAGAAAAATAATCACTGCGTCAAGTGAATTATTTTTCTAAAATTATAAAACCTTGGTTAACATGTCTTATTGATTACAAAACACAACTGGATTATTAAGAGTTAAAGGCAACTTGATTAACAGAGATTAGTTTCTTGACCTTGAGTCAGTTAGTCTGCACATAAATATTTTTTAAATAGTTTGGCGATATGATTTCGTGTTTGAAATATTCGCACTTAGTGTTAGGAACGGAGCAACCGAAACGGGTATCTCCTACCGAGGATTGCAAAAGACGGTATTTGCTTTTTGGCGGTACAAATTCTAAGGCCTGTAACTCACTACGACAAAACAGTTTCAAGACAATTTTGTTTTTGTTTTAAGTGCGCTCACTGAGACAATTTGTTTCGCGACAAATTGCGTTTTTATGATTTAATCAGATAAATAAATTTGACGGAGAAGGATGCGTTGTGTGTTCTAATTGAACGAACACAGAGAAAAAAAGCAAAAACAAAGAAATGCCCAATTTCTAATGACCCAAAGGCAAAGCAATTCCTTTTTCTTTGGTAGCAGATGAAGCATTTGGTCTCTCAACAAACATATTGTGCGCTCGGCGTATGGTAGAATGCACATTTGGAATTCTTAGTAGTAAGAAGAAGGAGAATCTTCTATAGACCCATAGATGTTAACATTGATAGCCATAATTAATTTTTCAATTGTTTGTCATAAAGGCCTTCTTTCTACTTCTTCCCCTTAAAACTCATTTATTTTTAATATTTTCTTCGTTAATTTTCTTTTGTTTTCCATTTTTATTTTATTTGCCAGAGGTTTCGCGATCTCGTTCGTCGAATAACACGGAAACACAAAAAGTTTCGAAACTCCATACGATTCTCTTATACCGAAACAGTTTTGTTTTGCAAAAGTTGCAGTGCCTCAAAACAAAAAGTTTTGAGCTTGTGTCAAAACACAGTGAGCGCACTCCCATATGTACTAATGTGACAAAAACTGTTTCGAAACTATTTTGTCGCAGTGAGTTATAGGCCTAACACTGGATATGAAACTCGATGGAAGCCCGGTTAGTTTAACTCTTCAATAAATATTCGTTTGCAATGAAGTTGGTAATTTTTGTCAACATAAAATTGGGAATTTTCTGGGTTGGAAAATTTTTTGGAAGTGTACTTTCAACAATCTATTTCACATTATGATCACGAGCAGGGCTCACATAAGTATCACGAGACGAGTACCGTTGAAAATGTCAAAATTACTCGTCATGTACAATGGCGACGTGACGAAATTCAAATTTTTAAATGAATTTCATTTTTTGTTTTATTCCAAATTTGGATACTTTCAAATTAATTCAATTTTGCGTTAGCTGTGTGCAAAACTCATGAAAAAAACTTCCAACTGGACTGAAAATTTTGCAGGATTTTTTTGCAATTTTGTCCCAGAAATTCTAGTTAAAACTACATACGTAACGTAAATGAAAATCAGTCAACGGCATTTGTTCCAAAATGTGGAATTCTGAATTTGTCCGTCCGAGTTTGTTTTCAATTTTTTCATTTTACTTATTTGCGATGGGTTTAAAACCAAAATTTTTCCACAATATTGATTAGAATGGCGACGCTATTTTCTCGCTAATTTTTTCCACTTTACTTCAAATAAATTGGAAAACACAAAAAAAATGACTTTGAATTGTCAAATTTAAACAAAGTAAAAAAACCAAAGATGAGTATTCTGAATGCGTTCGAAGAAAATGCCATTTCACATTATGATCAATAAGTCCTGAAGTTTCACTAAAAGTTTCAGTAATTTCGTGATTAGACCGAACTATCGTATTTTTCACTCGTAGTTTGGAAGATTTACGTTACGTTATTTCGCCTTAGAGACAGACTCACAATATATCTAAATATTTTTCTTTTGTTTGTCCCAAATCTATAGACAAAGCCAATGCTTTGAATGCTCACCAATGGCATCACAAAGTCGAAATTAATATTTTTTTCAGCCAATGTGACTTTTTTGATGAGATAGTTTTACGATTTACATTGTTGCGTCCTATCAAATTGTAATTTGGATATTCCTTATTCCGTTCCAGATACCTTCTGTCTGTCAACTCGGCTCAACTCGGTTTGGGTGGATTTTCAACTCGCTCAACTCGGTTTGGAATATTTCCGAGATAACACATCACTAAGGAAAATACACAAAGTGCGGGACGTATGTGGCCCTCAGAGATGTATCTTACGGCTTGCAATTAGCTTATTGATATATCAAAATATCCAATACTTACAGGGATATCGCTATTGTTACTTTCAAGATAGTTTTGGCTCACGATATATCGATATTCGATATCAGATTGGTCATATCGGCTTATGATATTGGTTGATGACGGAATTGTTTTTTGAAACTTCAGAATGGCTTTCAAAGTTTCTACGTTTAACTGAGATTTTTCATTTGTCCACGTCTTGTTCATTGAAGCGAATACTCGTTCCACAGTGGCGGCTGTTCCGGGTAAACAAAGAACATATTCATATTGTTATTATTATATATAACAGATTTTGTTAGAGAATCGTGTCTTAAAAGAATGAAAAAATTTAATACATGCTTTCTATAAGTTTTGCAAAGCAAGGACAGAAGCTAGCAGCGCTGCTAGAAGGTCTTCGTTGGGAAGTATTGAGCCTATCCACCTCCTTTCAAACGATAAAACAGGCATTACCAAGCAGATCTTCTAAGACCGCTTGCCGTAGCAGGGCTCACAGAAGTACTTGGAAAAAATTAAATTAATGCGTCGTGAGTAACTCTGAGTTAATTGTCTTTTTTTTATCCGCGTCATTTCATCTCACTGGCGTTGATATTTTTAATGTTTATTATTGTGACGTTTTCTTAATTTATAATTTGACACTGAACACACAACACTTAACCACAAAATGGATTTGGAGTTCGGGGATTTGGTGGCGCAACTATAATTAAATCTAAATCAATAGGTACCCTGTTATAAGAGCCATTTTTACATTTTATTTGTTTGACCGCTATGTTACATAGACATATTTAACAGCTGACCTCAGGGTTACGTCTAATCGCGTTTGTGCACAATTTTCTACTCGAATTGAATTCTCTAACTAGTTAAGCGAACAAGAGTAGAGACGCGACGCTTCTACTCGGATTACAACAATGTTTATGCATGTAGGTTAACTCTACCCGTGTAGAATATAACTGGCTAGAAATGTAACATAAACAGAAGTTATAAACACAAAACTGATATGCAACCGTCACGAAAACCCGTGTCTTCTGTACTCCAACTTATATGTATGTACACATCTGTCAAAGTCAGCTGTTTCATTATTTCCTTAACCGAATAAATACTTTTATCATAGAATGTTCAAAGTTGGTTGTTTACGTTTAAAAACTATATATCTTTACCATTTGCAACACTTCCGCCAAATATCAGCATTATATGTTACCGGTGACAAAGCAAAAGATAACTATGCTCCGATTCGACCCTATATGGATTTTGAAGACACATTTCGCAATACAGATCTTTTAACAGAAAGCATTGCCCAGCGGCAACTAGGTATCAACGTTTCGGAAGTACGATTAAAATATGAAAGCTTTTTGGAAGGTCGCAGCCATTTACAGAAACTGGAAGAGCAAAGGGAGAGTGTCGCAAAAAATATAAGAGAACTAGCAAAGGTATAAAAAGTTGAAATCATTGTTTTTTGGTTTAATACGTATCTCTAAAAAAAAAATGAATTGAAAGGCTCAAGTTTTCTTTAGCGATAGAAAGTTCCCCAATTTTGATTTAGTGCAATGGCGTTTTAGGGATAAAAATAAAAATAGATGACGCTTGGACTTAATTTTGGAGATATAGCCATCTGAAATGTCAGCTGTGGCATGGATCTAGTTTCGGAGACATAGTCATCGGAAATGGCGGTTATATCTTTTACGAAAAAAATAAGCTTAACCAAAGAAAATCGACAGTAAAATGACAAAGTTAGGAGCGATTGAATGAATAAACCCAAATTCAACAATTACTAAATATATTAATTTTTTCGAATATTTATTGAGTTAAATTTATTGAGTTTAATTCTCTATATATTTTGGTGTTTTCGTATTATTAGAAGAAGTATGTTTAAAACCTTCGATAGCTCAGAAAATTAAAATGCATATTGGCATTCCGTACCCTTCTTGCTTTTATTACAAACGTTAACTCTTATGGAATTTAGCGACCCAATGAACGACAAATGCTGATCAAGACACAAACTTTGAATCAGACTCTTGGGCTAACTAGTGTCTATTAGGTAGTCATGTGTCTATAAAGAGATACACTTGAAAGTAATTTTAATGAATTGAAATAAGATTTTGGTTATTAGGTTACTTAAAAAATACCACGTTGGTCTTACAAAGTTAAGTTTTTGTTCAAAATAAATAAATAAAAAATTACTCCTTCAGTCGGGTTCATTGTCATTTTTGCCAGACATACTTAATATGTGAAAAAATATTCTATTTTAAAATTAATTTAAAATTAAAAATAGTTCTGTCTTAATCGATATGGAATGAAATTTAGAGAACAATTTTCTTTTACTATATATTTTAGGTTAAAGGAGCCGAACCAAAAATAAATTTTCTTAAAGAACAAGGCAAACGATACAAAGATGAACTTAAAAAACTTAAAGATAAATTTTACAAAATTGAAGACGATTTCGTACACGAGTTTCTAAGCCTACCAAATTCGCTTCATCAAAATTGTCCCCGTGATCAGCATGATAAGATAATCTTTCGTAATTTTCTTCCTAAAACTGAAAAATCCGTATGTCATCTTAAGCGAAAAGATCTTATTAAGTTCATAGATAATAGCTACTACTATCTTTTGGAAGAAGCTGCCGAATTTGATGTTAACTGCACGCTTGCATTGACTAGCTATTTCGTTCATAATAATGATTTCATTCAAACCGCCAATCCGGACTTTGTACGTCGTGTGCTACTTGAAGCCAATACTACTCCAATTGAAGAATATCATGAAGTGTTTGAACGTCAATTGGAGAATAAAATAAATGCAGCATATTTAGCAGGAGGTGGCTCATTCGAAAGTTATCTAGGATACGTTGCAAAACTTTGTGTCTATCCTTTTGTCCTACCATTACGTTTTGCATGCAGCGGCCGCACTTACAACAAGTATTTGGGACCGGATACCGAAGCGAATCTTTTTACTGCGACGCAATCGAATGCAGTTCAAACTTTTACTGCTTCATTAACTGCCAGTGAAGCTGATCAACAAATGGAGAATATTTTAAATTTATCAATAAATTTTTATAAAAATTTAGATATTCCATTTAGGATAGTTTATGTCAGTGCGTCGAAACTAAGACCTGCAGAAAGCTTACGTGCGGAAATTGAAATATATTCTCCAGCTCAGGAGCGCTATATTTGTGTTGGACATGTCAGCAACTACGGAGACTACGTTTCGAAACGTCTGCTTTTTGTTAGCAGAGAGAACAAGAATTACAACTTTTTACATTTAGTAGGCGGCCCTGTTTTATATACGACACGTCTGATTGCTGCCTTAATTGAAAATAAAATATCACTAAATAGCCTTAAACTTTTGGGTGCTGATAATGAATGTGAGCCTAAAGACAAAATAGAAGAATTCAAAAATTTGTTTAAGTAAAATCTTTTAAAAAGTATTTATTTTTTTACATAAGATACATACAAACATGATTGAGTTACATACAAAGCATACAAATATCAAAATATTATTTTTATTTCACTTACAAAAAAATAATAAGATTTTATTTACACAGCAGCACGCACATACATATGTTCGCAAAAAATCAGCATTGAATTTGAATTTTAGGAAATCGTTTTTTAAAACTCTCACACTTGGGCGTTTTAAATGAAAATGTGTTTTCTTCACTTGTTTGCTCTTTATCAAAAATTTCTCTCAGTGTGTTAGATTGAATAGCTTTCAGGAAATATGTAGTGTTGTATTTTAATCTACTGAATTCTAGCGAGTCCTTCTGAAACAAGAGGAAGATTAGGTCAGTGCTGAAAAGCATTGGCAATAAATAGCCTTTTATTTATATTCGATTCTTAATATATTCGATTCGCTTGAAGTGACAAAATAAAATAAAAATTGTATTTGGTAAAGTTACACAGGAGCATACTTTTTCGTAGAACAAAAATTGTGTAAGCCATTCCATTAAGCTAAAATGTAGACACTACCCAGTTAAAAATGTGTTTGGATAAAACTTTTTTCGAGCTTAAATTTGAAAACGAAACACTAAACGTTTGTTAGAAATATTGGAAAACGGCTCCCTGAACGTAAGTTTGTGCTTTTGTAACGAAAAAAATACTATCAGCAAGCTTGGAAAACTTTGGAAAAAACGTTTATTTAATTTATAGTAAACAAAAAAGTACCGTGAATTGTGTTTTTTTTGTAAGGAAATTAATTTTTTCCAAATGATAACATATTAATATAAAAATTTATTTTTTCTTCATAAGAGATATTCTAAAGCCAGGTTCGGATTTCGCGTACAAAACTACATCAAAACTGAATACTTTGGTTCCCAGTCCTTGTAAGGCTACATATATTATATATAATTTATGGAATATAGCTCGGTTTAAACCAGCACAATAGTGAACATGGATTCAGTCTACAATGCGTATATTAATAATATTTAATGGTAAAATTATTGTGCTTGTTTTCATCACTCTTGAACTTAGTTACGAAAAATTTGTTTTGTGCACATTAGTATAGTTAAGGATAATCGAATTAAATAGATGAAACAAAATAGTTTCATCAAATTAATAATGTTCTCCATATAAACTGAAAGAACGTTTTGAACTTTATTCGGCAAATAAAACCTTCCAGACATAGTTGGAACACGTTTGCAATTTCCTGAAAGAATTCATAATTTTTAAACCATTTATTTGTCTTTTTCTCTGTATTACTTTTATTGTAGACTGAATCCATTTTCAGTGTTTTAATGAATTGAATCGTAGATTCGATGCGGTTCGGTTTTCCGATTTGAAAATTTAAAAAATTAAAGGTTCTCTTTTAAACTTCATCTAATTCCCAAAATGTTTACTTACTTTTGCACGAATTGCACTGTATTCGCGGTGCTCACAATTTGTGTCTATCGGACAGAGTTCGTAAACCCTGTAATGCAAATAAATAGTAAATAAATATTAGCAGGGGCGTATTAAACAGCTCTTTTTCTTATATTGCTATTACTTTTCTTTATTTGGCTGGAATCCAGAGATTTGAACAATCATACCAAATTTTCGGTTCAAATGGAAACGTACGTCATATAGGGGATCGCTCGTATTCCTACTGCTTGAGTCTGTGTATTTGTGGATTTCATGTGCAATAGCTGGGTGATGTTTCATCATGTTGTTGCTATTATTATTGCTGTTGTTATTGTTGTATTCCTCATTCTCATGTGAATGAAAACACTTGAGAAATTTATTTTGTAATGCTGACGTTGTATTAAATAAAATTGATTTTTTATCCGATTTTAAGCGACGGCTACCGCTGATGCTTATAGCTAAAACCTGTATATAATAACTGGATTCTGGTAGCAGTCTCGTAATTATAAATTGATGAGCCTTGAATAGAAAAATAAAGTTTATTTCTATTTGTTGGCATTAAATAAAAAGAACTAATTAAAATTGAAATCTTACTTACATCCTTTACAAATGCTTCATTAGAAACAATTGATTCCTCTTTGGATTTAATATATAGTGACCATATAATTTTGTACTTCTCAATAGGTAAATTTGATTTAGATGGGCACCAGATAATATTAGCTGTATAAAAATATTCATTACAATTTGCTCCGATTACCTGCAAATCAGCTGGAGCCATTGGTGGTCTTGGATCTATTTGAATATATATGAGAAAAAATTTAAGATCGAATAAAAAAAGTTAGGAGCAACATCAAAGAAAACTATAAGAAACAAAACCAGCACTTTTCATTGAAATTTTTGAAAAAGACACCAAAATTCATGATGAGATTGAATTCTATAAGGGAAGAGCTTTAGCAAAGAAATCACTGTAATGATTTGACTGTTCTTGTGAAACACTGCAATCCGAAGAAAGACATTCGATGCCTATAAGATTCTATCTACGCCTAAGTTTTAGCAGAGCTACTTAAGCTTTCTATGTATTAGCGACAGGTTCAATTTATGCCGGAAGAAACTAACTACAAGACTCAGGACACTAATTAGGTCAAAAGTTAAAAAATTAACAAGATCATAAGATCATTTGCATGGAAACGTTCAAGTATCATAGTTATACCGTGATTTTACCACGAGTTGAGCAATCGTGCTGTGACTTTACGCGCCAATATTTAACAACCAGTTGACCGATTCTATTCAACATTGCCTTATTTTGTGGAAGATATGTATATACTGCATATAGGATGTGCTTATATTTAGAATTAATTTTGTCTAAACTACATCGATGCAGAGGTCTTGGCTATGAAATGTGCCATTGCAAATTGTTCTACAATTGGATGTATCAACTATTTGAAATTGACCACTTTTGCACCGGAAAATGCCGATCTCTAATTAACGTTGAACGAGTGTATTTAAATCGTTGATAGTAAAGAACTTCTCCTACTTGTTACATTCTTGCAAGAAAAAGTGAAAATGTATGCCTTAAATATTCACAGGTCGATAAAGTAGTTGGGATACTTCAAGATTTTGAGTATGAATGGGCAGGCCGTAGCAGGACATATGTAATTATGACTCAGTGCAACGTTTATATTCATTCGAGTAAGCTTTATTAGTAACTAATCATTGCAGATCTTGAATTTCAATATTCCCAGTAGCTCCAATTATGCATTGAGGAGGAATCAATAACTCAAAGAACAACTCATCTATAGGTTGGCCACTGAAAAGCTGAAGGGCTTAAAGACGTGATAACTTGTTTGTTTCAGTCCTTTTAGCTTTCTTTTTTTTTGTATGTTACAGAACATTCGTTGGTGATCAAAATGACTCACAAACTATGAAAGAGTACCTCGATGTTGAAAAGCTCTCTTAGCTCTTTATCATGTGCACTTACTTTTAAAAAGTGTGAATGCTTTTGATGGTTCAGAATAACCACGAAATCCATTAGCATTTATTGCAGCTATACGTACTTGATACCACCTGCCAGGCTTCAGATTAAAGCAAATTTGTATTCTGAAATACAAAGTATTTAATAATAAACTCTTTATTTTATATTTTATTCCATGACTACCTTTTCTTTTTATTTTCTAAAATTTCCTCCGCTGTCATTTCTACTGGCTGCCAATGCCAGGAACTGAACTTTCGCAATGATAGCTGATGACCTATGTGATATCTTGTCTCCACATGATAGTAAATAGTTGAGTTAGCTGATGTCTGGATTGTTATTTCCACCTTATGGCCCTTGGGTAATCTTATATGTATTATTTTCGGGATAGGTGGCAATAATTCATTCTCTCGTATACCAATTGGACTTGAGCATACTGGCCCGCACGCAGATGGACAACATTTCTTTGTTTCCGGACAGTCAAAATCAACGTTGCATTCATCCAAGCAAGCTAATTGTTGAAGTAGAAGATTTTCAGCTGTTGTTGTTGCCAGAATTTGACGTGTACATAGCCCAATACGTGGGGCTTTCATTGTATCGATTTTACATTGTGTTTTGCAATTCTAAAAGATATAATATACAGAGTGTCTTAACTTTTTTATTGAACATAACTTAAGAACTAAGAATTTTCAGTAAAATACTAAAAAAAAATTTTGAAAAAGTTTTGACAAAAGTTACAGAGTTTGGTGAAAGTAACTTAGCGAATTGAAAAAAAAAAAATGTTATCTTAAGAAATCATTTGATTTGAAGAAACCGTGCGGACGAACTCAGTAAAATATATAAAGACTAATGTTGTAGAGAGTTGAAAACACGCCGATTTCATGTCAAGATATGACAAGAAAGGGACCCATCTTTCACAGTTCTAAAATAGCTAATGACCATCTCCATTTTCAAAAAAATGCGGTTTTTATTAAAAGTTTTAAATTAAATTTTCTGACAACCGTACTTTTCAACCAAAATATTTATTGGGCACTTTAAAACGGTGAAAGGTGGTTCAAATTTTGTCTTATGGAGATATTTCGGACATGGAATCGATGTGCTTTTATCTCCTCTACAACATTTGTTTAAACATATTTTTCTACTTCTGGCTTACTTCTCAAGTTATTGGGTGAAATTTTTTGCATCGGCCTCCCACAATCAAGTCACCACGATTCTGACGACTGACGGTTATTTTGACTATCAGCCATACGTCAAAATTGCAAAACAAAAAAAAAATAAGCGGGATGACTATGAAAAATGCATTACTACCTCCCGGACTATAACAATTTTTATCTTGTCGGCATATGAATTTCTCTAATGCTCTATGAAAATCTTTTCCACGCAAATTATTTACTCAGCGTCAAAAATCATTCCGCTCGTTAGCAAACGCTCGTTTCGCAAGGTCGCTAACTCTTAATTGTAAATTTTCATTAAATATAGCAACATTTGTCAATGAGACTTTTTCAATTTTTTAGATATTCAGATGAAATGGAACATTATAAATACAAAATTTTATTCAAACTTACTTCAAAATTAATGTAGCCCTTTGATGGTGAGCATTTTGCATAACATTGCCATTCGATAACTTTTTCCTTGATATCGACTGTAGTTCTTGAATATGATGATTTTAACCGATGTAAACGGTTTTTATGGCTCTCACTAATTGCACAGAGATTGTTCTTGAATTGCCACAAAAAAATTATCACAAACATATAAACTGAGATCTTTGAAAAATCCATTATTCTTTGCCTGCATCATAGAAATATCGATTATATATTTTATTTCTTTTTCTTTTTCAGTTGTTTTGAATCGTCATAGTTTTAGAGTTATAGCTGGGGTTTTGCTTTTATAGAACTTCTGTTAAATTGAGGCAAAAAATAGGTACAACTTTCGAAGATGGCACTAACCCAACATAATTCATATCCACAAATTTTAATTAAATCATAGCAAAATAACGCTTCAAGCATCACAAAAATTTGTCATGTACAAACCACAAGAAAACAACTTAATCGGATATCTGATTCCGAAAATTACCTTTTTAAAATATAAAAAAATCGATTTTTAAAATGTGCAATAAAAATCAAGAAAATCGAGTCTTTCATGAAAATATTTGCAAAAAATTGAAAGGACAAAAATCAGTTCCTTTAAAAACATATTTCTAAAAACGAATGGTTCGATCAATTTCGGAGTATACCAGAACCACTCAAGAAAGAGAGCCTAGAATTTATTGTC
Source organism: Meiosimyza decipiens (assembly GCA_963680825.1). Lineage (NCBI taxonomy): Eukaryota > Metazoa > Arthropoda > Insecta > Diptera > Lauxaniidae > Meiosimyza > Meiosimyza decipiens. The sequence continues at coordinate 70,671,333 of OY804259.1, forward strand.
ATCAATATATGTAGCTTCTGTGAAATAACAATAAAAATTAACGCATTTATATAAATTTTTATAGGAAATATCTCGCTCCCTGCATGACTAATGAAGTCAACTCATAGCTTAAAGTTGAAGTTCAAAGAATGTTCCTTTGATTGAGTTACATGCATGATACCATTCGAAGATATTTCGATATCTGACGCAAAGTATGCACGTTAGGGTTGTTTATTTTGAAAATTTTTTAGATGATTTTAATTTTGTGTTGATTGTTGTATAATGGGGCTTGAAATAATTGTCACAAAATTCGAGTCTATAAACAGCGTGGACAGAGTTTGTGTGCGATTGTGTCATTAAACTTTACGAAAAAACCGACTTACAAAAATGTAAAAAAATCTGCTTTAGGTATCAAGATATAGCGTTTTTGGTATTTTAGTTGTGTGGTTGGTACCGCCTGTTTTCTTTACTGGGTAATAAAATCTCATCGTATGTACATATATTGTTCGCATTTTCAGTCACAAGAAAAATGTGCGCGTGGTTTGACTACAGGAAGTGGCACCTCTCATACATGAAAATATATTTTCGACCCGTTCTAGCAGCGTATTTATGCTATTAAATATGTACAAGACATTTTTACTAGTCTACTAAATACCAAAAACCAATGACCTATGCACATACATATAAAGGGTGTTTTTTTTAGAGGTTTGTTTTTCGAATAGAGATAAAACTGGCATTTTATGGTCAAATCTGGCAACTCTAATGTCATTTATGTTCAATTTGGTTTGCCATTTCATCATGAACAGGTTGACAAAAGAACAACGCTTGCAAATCGTGCAAATTTATTTCGAAAATAATGGTTCAGTTCGCGAAGTTTACCGCAAGCTCCGTCCATTTTATGGTCAACATAATCGTCCATCAGAGCAATTAATTCGGTTAACCATGGATCGTTTTCGCACTACGTTTACTCTATGTGATAATACGCATCCGCAGAGACGTCGAACAGTGCGCACCGAAGAAACAATTGCCGCTGTAGAGCAAAATGTTGAAGAGGACCCGAATGAATCGATTCACCACCGTGCACAGCAATTGGAGCTTTGTCCATCAACTTTATGGAAGATTTTGCGCAAAGATCTTGGATTGCGACCTTACAAGATCCAGCTTGTGCAAGAATTAAAGCCGCGAGACCATGCAATGCGTCGTGATTTTGGTGTATGGGCCGAAAATGAGATTGATCTCGATGCTGATTTTCATCGCAAAATTTTGTTCAGTGATGAGGCTCATTTTTGGTTGAATGGCTACGTCAACAAGCAAAATTGCCGCATTTGGAGTGAAGAGAATCCACATGAGACCCTTGAGACGCCATTACATCCACAAAAACTGACTGTTTGGTGTGCTCTATGGGCTGGTGGAGTCATTGGGCCATACTTCTTCCGAAATAATGCTGGAGAGTCAGTTACCGTTAATGGAGACCGGTATAGAGCCATGATAACCGACTATTTTGTTCCCGAATTGGATGGCATGAATGTGGATGAGTTGTGGTTCCAACAAGACGGCGCTACATGCCACACAGCGCACGTCACAATCGATTTATTGAAGGAAACATTCGATGAGCGCATAATTTCGCGGAATGGACCTGTCAATTGGCCACCAAGATCGTGTGATTTGACACCATTGGATTATTTTCTTTGGGGATATGTGAAGTCGCTCGTCTACGCCAACAAACCAGAAACGTTAGGGGACTTGGAAGCCAACATTCGTGGCGTTATTGCCGACATACGGCCCCATATGCTCGAAAAAGTGGTTCAAAATTGAACCTGTAGAATTGGCTTTATTCGAGCCAGCCGCGGCGGCCACATGCCCGAAATCATATTTAAACATTAATGGCATAAAATTATCCTTCCAATAAAGCTAAATTGATGGACATTAAAACGATTTTCTTGTGTTTTATTTCAATTCGAAGCTCTATACCTCTAAAAAAAACACCCTTTATAAACCGTGTGTGCTTGACAACATAAGTGAAGAAATGTTGACATAAATCTTTATAAAAAAACAACTCTTGGTAGCCATTTATTGGCATTACACATAAATACTACTACTGGAAATCGACCGACTAGTTTCCGAGATCGACGTTTTCAGTACGTTTGCATTGTTCGTCAAAGGACAAGTGCACGCGTAGAACATTCAAAAGACTTCATAAAAACGGCGAAAAAGAACACAAACTTCTTCTTCAAATAGTGTTTCAAAAACGATCACGATCCAAGCGTCTAAGTATTCCGGGCAAGGCGCCAAGCTCACCAAAAGAATTAAGACAATGCTCATTTGTATTTACGATTCCATAGAAATCGAGTGCTATGGAACGATTGTGGGAGAGAACCTTACGAATAAGACCAGATAATCGTGAACTTGGCAACTTTTTGGTACCTTATGCACGATAGTGCGCCTCCACACAAGACCGTCACTTCTTGTGAGTTTTTCCACCACACTCACCTGATCTGTCCTGCTCTGCGACTATTTCCTCTTCCCCAACAAGATGAAGTTAGTCGACGTACTGACACTGAAAACGTTGTATCTCCGAAACTAGTCGGTCGAATTCAATGAAATTTGTCATTAGTCTACAGACGGCGCCATTATCCCGAACGATGTTTTAGTGGACAAACTGTATATATAGGTCTAAATATGCTACTTTACTATCTGCAAAAAGCGCACTCACCCATATCTCGCCTATTTACCCATTTCATGGTCAACTGATTTTATGTACAGAAATTTCTTGCGTTCTTATGAATTGTTATTGGACCGAAGCTGTAAGCAATCATTCTTCTCAGATTTTCACTTGAAGCTTGTAAAATTTTTCCACCGGCAAATAGGTTGCGATACTTTTGTTTTCTCCGTTTGAATACGAATTGATTATAAGTATCGAAGGCTGATTTTGGGTAATCGCACATATTTTCAAATGTTCGATCTATTTGATTGCCATTGACTTGTGTTCCCATTTCGTGGTGTACAATACGTTTTTTGTTACAGGTTTTTGTCGAATTTTGTTTTCTTTTAGCCATTTTTTTTTTACTAAAATTTTGATGTTAATTTCAATTTTTTGTTTTTCTTTAAACATACATACATACATACACAGTAGGGTTGTTCAGAAAAAAAAAATGTCTCCGATTTTGCTGGTCATGCAGTGGTATGTTCTACAACATAAAACAATAACTCCTGAATTTTTTCAGATTTTTTAAAGCAGTTTATAAACTCTCTCAAAGCAAAAATAAGAATTTACTTAAAAAAAAACACTTAAATTATAAAATGCAGCTAAAAAATAACAAATAAAATTTAAAATTAACTTAAAATACATAATTATCTTTATTTTTTAATTATCTTTAAAGATAATATTTGTAGGTAGGCGAAAAAAATTTTTTATCTTACTTATATGACGAAAATCGTAGGAAAATATGAAAATTTAGCCTTTTTTTACCAAAGAAATGCTTGGTGTTCCTTACCAAATTGAGATTTTTTAGTTTAAAAAGTTTCATTTGATTGGTTTTGCCAAGAGCTACAAAAACTGTGTTTTTTTGTTTTTATTTTTTTTTTTTTCGTGGAATTCCTCGAAAATATATAAAAGGTAATTTTTTAAAATTATCATAACTCTAAAACTAATTGATAAAATTAATTTTAAAAACAAAGGTTTTGTAGCTCTTGGCAAAACCACTGCATGACCAGAAAAATCGGAGATATTTTTTTTTCTGAACAACCCTAATACACAGGTATGTAAGTATTTGTTTTAATTTTTTTCATTACCCTACAATTCAGGTAGTGTTTTCAAGATAAAGGGTGTTTTTTTTTAGAGGTATAGAGCTTCGAATTGAAATAAAATACAAGAAAATCGTTTCAATGTCCATCAATTTGGCTTTATTGGAAGGATAATTTTATGCCATTATTGTTTAAATATGATTTCGGGCATGTGGCCGCCGCGGCTGGCTCGAATAAAGCCAATGCTACAGGTCCAATTTTGAACCACTTTTTCGAGCATATGGGGCCGTATGTCGGCAATAACGCCACGAATGTTGGCTTCCAAGTCCCCTAACGTTTCTGGTTTGTTGGCGTAGACGAGCGACTTCACATATCCCCAAAGAAAATAATCCAATGGTGTCAAATCACACGATCTTGGTGGCCAATTGACAGGTCCATTCCGCGAAATTATGCGCTCATCGAATGTTTCCTTCAATAAATCGATTGTGACGTGCGCTGTGTGGCATGTAGCGCCGTCTTGTTGGAACCACAACTCATCCACATTCATGCCATCCAATTCGGGAACAAAATAGTCGGTTATCATGGCTCTATACCGGTCTCCATTAACGGTAACTGACTCTCCAGCATTATTTCGGAAGAAGTATGGCCCAATGACTCCACCAGCCCATAGAGCACACCAAACAGTCAGTTTTTGTGGATGTAATGGCGTCTCAAGGGTCTCATGTGGATTCTCTTCACTCCAAATGCGGCAATTTTGCTTGTTGACGTAGCCATTCAACCAAAAATGAGCCTCATCACTGAACAAAATTTTGCGATGAAAATCAGCATCGAGATCAATCTCATTTTCGGCCCATACACCAAAATCACGACGCATTGCATGGTCTCGCGGCTTTAATTCTTGCACAAGCTGGATCTTGTAAGGTCGCAAGCCAAGATCTTTGCGCAAAATCTTCCATAAAGTTAATGGACAAAGCTCCAATTGCTGTGCACGGTGGCGAATCGATTCATTCGGGTCCTCTTCAACATTTTGCTCTACAGCGGCAATTGTTTCTTCGGTGCGCACTGTTCGACGTCTCTGCGGATGCGTATTATCACATAGAGTAAACGTAGTGCGAAAACGATCCATGGTTAACCGAATTAATTGCTCTGATGGACGATTATGTCGACCATAAAATGGACGGAGCTTGCGGTAAACTTCGCGAACTGAACCGTTATTTTCGAAATAAATTTGCACGATTTGCAAGCGTTGTTCTTTTGTGAACCTGTTCATAATGAAATGGCAAACCAAACTGAACATAAATGACATTAGAGTTGCCAGATTTGACCATAAAATGCTAGTTTTATCTCCATTTGAAAAACAAACCTCTAAAAAAAACACCCTTTAAAACCAGTTTTTTTTAATGTAAATTTGATTTTAAAAATCGCGTCTTCTTTCGGAACAATTTATTGTTACCCTACACTTTTATTGATGGAAGAAAGTGAACATCTCAAAAAGAAAGAATTCTCGGCCTTCCCAAAATAAACAGTTTTTCCTCAGAATGGTGAAAGGGGTTACATTTTTATGTAGAAAAAATTTGATAATTTTTTTTTTCAACTTTCATGATAATTTCCCATCAAAAATAAAATAAAAATGCAAAAAAATAAAAACTTAACTCCTTTAGTGAACGGAGTATTGGTTGAGGATAGGTCTACCCCATTAGAGGTTGAGAACTATTTGATTTTGCCTGACGATTCCCAAATCAATCAAATTTGAAGTAAAAAGTGTAGAAAAAAAATTGTTTTTTCTAATTTTTTTATCTCAAGCCATTATTGGGGCGTCTTTAATCCTCTCGGACTATCCCTTACCATAGGAGGTAAGTTCAACAGTCTTGAATGTACGTGGCAGTTTGAGCGGCATCTCTAATGTGCTTAAAAATGTATGAAAAAAAACAGAAGTTTTGGAAGAATATCGAACAATATACTTGAAGAGAACGATTTTTATAATCTTTTCTTTTGCGTCACCGTAATGTACATATTTTGAAATTTTTGTTTTATTAATTAAATTAATTTTTATTTATCGTCAGGCATCAATGTTCAGTCCTAGAAATGTCAAAAAAATCGGTATCCCTAATAAGTAATCTCCTACATCTCCGACGGCTATTGTCCTGAATGAACCTATGTATATAACTCCCAATTCAATATCCATGTTACACATTGTTACTTACGTCTGTTTTAGCACACATTTGCTTAAAATAGATTTGGTAAAAGCTTTGCTTCAATCTTTAAACTTTCCTACAATCTATCCATCAACGGTATGTACATACATTTGATGTCGACTCGTGTTATTAATTTTAAGATTAAGATTTTTTTTGTACTTGTAGACCGTATATCCAATTTTAGTTTTTAAAATGTTTCTATGTTTCTTATTCTTAATGCATTCAATGCGTGGTGCTTCGATTTATTTATACACATTTATTTATACTTCGCAGTTATGATCGATGCGAATCGGTTGGGTTGACCTTTTACCAGATTTTGCGTCGTATATGCTTAGGGAAGAACTAACTTGACGTATACGCAAATAAAAAGTTCTTAATGTAAACGCTCGACCCTTTTTGACACAAAGTAACCCTTTTTCTACATTACAGTTTTTTTTTTTTTTTTTTTTCAAATCAAACAGTCGACAGGAGACATTACCAGAACTTTACATCGACTTTTTTTTGATCATAGTTCACTAAGATCTTGTTGAACATAACAATTATAACTGAACACTTTATACGACCGCATATCGATTTAGAAGATACAACAACAGATGAACGATGAGTAGCAGGACGAATTAAAAAAAAAAACTTTTCAAATAAAAAAAATCAAAAAAAATTATTATCGTCGACTTTATGCGAAATTCTATGCGAGCGCGAATGATTCACATCTCAAACTGAACACTGAACTTATGAATGCAATGCCACTTCAAGGCGTGTGCTCAGATGATGAAGCTCCCTCCGCCGTCCCGAGGCAATTAATTGCAAACATGCATGCACCACCTTTGGTCTGGCGTTTTAAGAGATACGAAAACGTGCCGAGCACAACATGGAATTGCGAAGAGCGAAAAACAAAAACATGATCGCATTCAACAAAATTTTACATGCAGACACACACAGTGCGAGTATGTGTTCTCTTTTCTGAAATCTTCCTCACTTGCAGATGATATTCAGCAGTTCAAAATGAAATGCACTGTTTCACATGCAAATAACTACATACAAGCGAAATTCTTTCAAAAATCCTTTAGTGGCTCTCATTTGCTTAAAACTCGAAATATATATATATATATATATGTATATATATGTGTGTGCACACATGAGGGGTAAGTAATCAAAGCGTAACTTTTCCATTTAGCAACTTTGGTTCCTGCCTCCTAAAAACATCACCACATAACACATGAAACACAAAAATAAATACAATAGCTGCGTTCCCGTACAATAATACATTGATTCAATTTACATGACTTAGCCGAACAGTTTTTTTTTTGTACAGATTTTACGGGAGCTGGTATTTATCCTTAAAAATCAACTGTAAAACAGTTAAGTCATGGTAAAAAAATATTAAATGTGAAAATGATCCGTTTTTTTATCACCCAGTCCTCATAAAATTAACCATTTATTTGGTCCATTAAAAATGTGAGCTTTTGAAATAATTTGAATTAATCTCAGTCTCAGAGGTGTAATTTTGTCTAATAATTTGAAAACTATAGGAGATATCGTTAATGGAAATCGATAATCATTTTGAAGAAAATGCTTCGATAAATCCCACTTTTGGAGGTAAACGTTTACGTTAGCGGATTTTTTCATGTCAAAAAATGTTTACAGTAAAACCTCGATTATCCGTCAGGCGTGGGAATGACTGCATGGTGGATGACCGCAAAGACGGATAATAGAAGACACATAAGTTTCAGATCTAATATTCTAAATTTTGAGAATTTTTTCGCTGCGGTGCACTAAAGTATAACTTAAAGGGGCTATTTGCTAGGTGTAACCTAGTGTGTGGAGTTTTTAGGAGAAACGAAATTGGAGGACAGATGTTTTTTTAGTCACACCGTTAATATAGATAAAAAGAGCCTATTGGGGGTCTTTTTCGATATCTTGTGCGTTGCACCGCAAAAAGTTATATGTATATTTTTTGAGTGGCTTTTTTTTCCTATGTAATCCATATGCAGTATGTAATTTTATGTTTTTTGTGATCATAAATTTTTTGTTTTAGTACATTTCTACTTTTTACACGTGGGCCGCCCAAAGTCTTAATCTGCCACTGCAGATTAAAAATGCTAATTAAAAATGCAATTATAATGTTCTTGGATTTATTTACATTGTTATGGTTACAGGCACTTTAAAACATATGACACCTTTATTGTGATCATCTACGGCTTCCCAAAGCATTGTGCCACGAATCTGTAAAATATTTTCGAAAATATAATAAAAGGTTAAGAATCAAAAACACTTTTGTATAAAAAAAAATGGCAATCTCAAACATCTTACAATACATAGACATGATATATGTAGTTTTGAATAATTTTTTTAATATGTTTTCGAGATATAGAGAGTTTAAGATCAAGAGCTCGTTTACTTTTTTGGGCAGGTTCTCAATAAATGCTTAGAGTTTGTTATACGGCATTTCTGAGCTACCTGAACGGAGTTTCAGTTACTTTGCTGCCAGAAACACATTCGCATGATTTAATATGTCGGCATATTTAAGCGTTCATATCCTGCGAACTAACCGCTAGTTAGATGGCAGATCCTTGGAACTGTAATTAGCAACCTTTATGCAAGTACCGTCTCAAAAAGTTTCTTGAGCTCTTGAGCTATTAAGTTTGTTACATTTGATTTGACAAATATTTTTTCAAGCATGAGTTAATTAACTCAATTACAACGGATACGATGGCATTTTAATTTTTTGTTTAACTTACAACTGGAAGATTATTGTTAACGAAAACAGTGGCCCAATATGATTTTCCATCGTTGATTTTGGTAATACATTCATCATTGCCATCACAAGGATCAGGTGAAATCGTAGCTTGTGTTTTTACAGCATTAAATACCCATCTTACGCTATGCTTTAAAAATTTGGTTTCCTTACCTTGAATGATAAGAAAAGAATAAATAGATTCGTGAAATAGTTTGACTCGGTCTAAAAGGGAGAGCGTAACGTAAAAATAATGAGAGCGCCACACCCGTATTACTTGGAGAGCTTTGCTCCCATCCTACTTCGAATATATCTCTATAAACTAGAGCTTATCTCATTTATTCTAAGAGATAGGTTGAGCGGCACTTTATATATTCTGCCTATAAGCATATGTATTTGTTTTTATGAAAGACTCATGTGTGGTATTATCCGCAAGTTTACCAGTCCCGGATTGTGAAGGGAATTCAACTGGTAGGTAATATATTTCTCACATTGTAGTTTAATACGAAGTCTGACCAGAGACTTTCTGCTACCATGGGTTGTCAGGAGCTGACGCAGCTTGAAACCAGCCAGGCATTGTGAGGTAAGCCTCCTTGTTTGTGTTTCATGGAGGTTGTGGCACTATACCCTTGAATTGGATGAGGTTTTTGAAGTTATATCCTCTCATATAACTTAATTGATATCTGCGGCATGGTGTTTGTACTGTATCGAGAGGGTGCGGATGAAGTTAAGCCATCAACTTTGTCCCACAAAAAATTTTAATTTTTTTCAGTTTAAGGAACAAATGAATTTTTTTTTCAGCAAGGCCGGGAATATCGTCTTTTCAACTTATCAACCCTGTCCTACCAAAATTATTGAGACCATACACGTCTTCTAAGCTGCATACGCCTTTCATGAAACTACAGCTGACACTTCTTGGGCGGATGGATATGATTTTAGTTTCGTTAATGTTGGTTTTCAGACCTTGCTCTTCTGAAATAGATCTGACGGCAGTGAGTTTTGATTGCATGTACGGAGGGGGGGCAGAGACGAAGGGGCCGTCTACTCCAGGCGCAACACGTTGAGGGCGGCAAAATTGTCTTGGAGTTTTAATATATTTAATTGATTTTGTCGAATTTTTATTTTTTTTTTAAGTTAATGCATTTCAAAATAATTTATTCGCGACTAAAAATCTGTGCTGTGGAATGTAGACTTTATCTAGCATACCGTTTTTGGTCCTAAAAGAAACTCTTCCTTTGCTTTGAACATAATCATAGCCAACCAAATGTTTTACTATAGCTTTGAAAAGTGCCATTAAAATACTTCTAACAACATTACGATCCCAGACTAAACTATAGAAATTTAAAATAAATACATCTGCAATCAACTTTAAAAAAAAAAGAATATTTCTCATGAAAAATATATATCTGTTTAACCTACCGTTGTCATCAAAAACAACATTCACCAAAACTTTTGATCCTCTGGACATACAACATGGTATAGAGTTACAGCTGGATATATCCAAATAAAGAATATCATATTCCGATCCTGTAAATAGAAATAAAAAGTATATTTATTTTTCTACTGCTAACACTTTTTAAGTAATAAAAAAAAGTACAAAGCAGTACAAAGCAGTACAAAGAAGTACATTTGCCTGCACCTCGAAGTACGCAGTACAACGAAGTATAGTACGGTACCAACCAAGCGTTTTATTAAATATCCTTTTTTGTCTAATTTCGGTCTTAGGCAATATTTCAAATAAATGGCTCATACGTTTAACACAAGACAGCATAGAAACTCATTTAGCAGAAACACGCTGGCTCAGCATCTGAAAGACAATCTTACATTCACTAGATACGTCTTTGAATCTGATGCGCCGCCAGATCATTTACAGCGCATCAGCGCAACGCAAACATATTTAAAACAGCGATTTTCATTCACTTATACCAAATTAATTATTTCGTTGTTAGAACTAAAAACCGCGCATCATTTGTGGCATTATCTCCTTTCTCACGTATCTCATCTGACGTATGTATCTCACGGTTATGCAGCTTAAACGACGATTTGTTTCCTCCTGGACAGGTTTTCTTTTTTCATTGTTTCTTTTCTTTTTTTAATACTTCATTTATATATATTAAACATAAAGTTACATAATTTTCATTGGAATTAATTTTTTGTTGATATATCATAGAAAGTGCAATAATGTACCTTTGGCCTTTTTGAAGATTGCTACTTTATCAATTTTTTCGGAAGATGACCTTTGGAGTTATAGGGAAAGAATAGGAAGAGTACTTCTAAAAGGGTTTTGATGCTAAAAGCATATGCAAAAATCGATATTGTTCCCATTTTTGCAAAGCAAAAATCTCCACTGACTGTGCTATTTATTGTGAACATGTATTTGTGTGAAATTTGGTTGCAATACTTTCAAGAACACTCTCAGTATAATATTTTAAACTGATTGCTCGTATGGGAGTAGCCACGCCTTCTTGTCAAAATTCACTAACATAATTTCTAGCATATGTATAAAATTTGGTTGCATTACTTCTCAGAATACCGTTTTAAGGTTTTTGCTTGTATGGGAGATGCCACACGCTTTTTGCCCAGATATTGATTATCTGGCCCATTTATAGTATTTGTTGAAATGTGTTTGCCTTAAATTACTTTCTCAGTATGGTGTTTTGAAGTTTTTGCTTACATGGAAGGTGCCACGCCGTTCAAATTCACATACTATTTTTTAGTGGTTTTTTGAACCATTTTCCAGAAAATAAATCTCATAGTATAACGTTTTAAAGGTTACATTTATATATTTAAAGGATGTCCCAATGCACTTTTTTATTTAAAAATAAAGACGCGTAGTTTATGAGGGAGTTGTGCTCCGATTAAGTATGAAATAAAATATCCGGCAAATAGCCACCGTGGCTCTGATTACAGGCCATTGATCTTTTCATAAAATTTTTGATGACTTTTTCACAAAGATGTGGTTGTATGTATCCAGTGCCAACGATCAGCGGGAGGGTAACGGGGGATTCCCTTGGGTCCGCAGCTCTTTGAAGGGGCCCGTAAATTCTTAAAATCACAATTCAAAAAAAACGCATTCTTGAAACTCTGACTGATCACCGTCGAAATATTAAGGGCCATTGCGTTTTTTCGTCCGCTAAAATGTAAATTATTCATCTCAAGCACATTTATGAAGCAAACTTCAGAGGTTGTCTCCCTCCACATGAGCTGTTGAATGACATTGGTGCAAAAAAATTAGATACAGTTTTTCCAATCGCTTGTATAGCTTTGCGCATATTCTGCACGTTATTAGTCTCAGTTACCGCTGCTGAACGTTCTTTTAGCGTTCTCGCAAGGATCAAGAACTTTCATCGTTCCTGTTCAACCCAAATAAGAGTACCTGGAATCGGGATTGTCGGTGATAAATCAAGTTTCCATAGAAATGTTACTTTTACCATTCTACATCATTTTTAATTTTACAATTGTTAGGGGGGAGGAGGGGCCTCAGCAGGTTACCCCCGGGTCCGGATTTACTCTCGACGGCCCTGTATGTATCCCATTATGTATCTAAATACCATTTATTGATATTACGTTAAAACTGAAATGTTATCAATTTGCGTGTTGGTCTTTTAGCAAAAACAATATTTGCGGTATTCATGCAAACGTATTAAAATCGTAAAAATTTTTTCCTCTGAATTTTAAACAGTTCATTACGCACGGTGTTCAAATGAAGTATTTAAATCGAAGAGTCATTAAAAATTTTTTTTTTGATAGAAAATGTTAAAAATAACGTCCAGATGGAGAATAAATAAAATTTTAAGCATAAGAATTGGCTCTTTTCTTAAAAAAAAACACATTTTTTAAATTTATTTTTACTGGTTCTTATTAAATTTGTGACCCTAAATCCAAAGCTGATATTTAGGAACATGGTAAAAATCGGTGTTTTCAACACATTTGTGATAAATCACAAGAACCAGATGTGTTAGAATGAATACCAGATTCCGATTTAGCGTCGAAAAACTCAGAGGTAATTATAATAAAGTTTTAAAAAAAAAATTTAAAAATTGATACATATCGGTTTTTTTAAGAAAGTATTTTTTTCCAAAATAACGCTGATAAGATTTTGAATTTCGGAAATATTATTGCTAACATTTTGAATAAAATTCCTGTTCCTCTGTTTCTTTCATTTAAGTCCTTCATTGGAACACCGTGTGCACTAGTACTCGGCTTATATGCCTTACATTATTTGTCGTTTATTTTAAATTAAAAATCGCTAATGTTGTTCAATAAAACGTGCCAATTTTATAATTTTTAGTCAAAGCTAAATAAAAGCACACGTTTTCATATACTTTGTTATACACAAAAATTATTAAGTAGTTCAATGCTCGCAGTTTACTTACGAAAAACATATTAAAATAAACATGAAAAGATCAATGACAACTTAACATAAGTAATTTTTACATTAGGGTGGTTTTCTCTGAAATTTTTTTTTTTAAAACTTACATGATCATTTTTAATTAAATTTTTCACATCAGGGAATTCAGGGAATATTTAGAGGTCGCCTATAGCCGTTGAAGCTTTTTCATATAGAAATGTATGGCTTTTTGGACATGAAAAAAATTCGCTAGCGTACACGCTTACTTGGGGTGTTGTTGGGGCTTTTCCTTTAAAATGTGTATCAATTTCTATTAATTTAGCAATCCTGATTTCAAACATGCTAAGTATTGTGCGATATCTTTTATAGTTTTTTGTTATAACTTTTATCCCAAGGGGGATGAAAAGGCTAAAAGTACGCTTTACCTGTTCCTCTCCCTTCTGAATTTAAAAACCTTCCCTCACACTATAAGCTTTTGCAATTGATACAATTATTGTAAAGGATTGCAAAATGTTAAGAGTTAAATATATTTATTTCCTTCAAAGTTTGCAATAGAAAAAATTCATAAAAAAAAAACTTGTGAAAAGCTGCAGCCAGTGGCGTCATTTTGGTAGGGCTGGGGAGTGCATTGTCCTCCCTTTCAAGGATCTGATACTAGTTATTATTCAATACATCAATTCAATAAAATCATCTAATGATGGTGTAATTATAATTCTCAAAGGTTTTGGTGAAGTGACGCCACTGGCTGCAGCTGGACTTTGGAAATTAGTTAATCAATTATGACTTTTTTAGCTTTAATTTTCAAAGAATCATTGAATATTTAATAATTGAAAAAATAATGTCTGAGCATTTTGTAAAAGTCAAAATATTTTGTTCCTTCTAAGACTACATTAGGGAAAACTTGTCAATAAATAAATTGTGGAAAACTGCAGTTGGTACTTTGGATTTTAGCTAACCATACCTTACCACACAAATAAAAAAATTTTCGAAAATCTGGGGATATATGTACATATATATCAACATGTGTACATATACATTTTTTTCTGTCAGAGTTTTAAAATTTGCCAGTTTTACGATTTTTCATTCTAATTTTACAAAAATCCGTGCAATTCATATAAAGGCGATAGCGGAAAAATTCATTGTTTTTTGTTTCAAACAAGTTAGCTAGAGCGCTTTGTGTTGCTTATGTAAAAAGCTCCATAGCACTGACGTATTATCTGACGATAGTCTTAAAAAATTTGTAAGTCTTTAGCACTTTAAATATTTTTTTTGTATTTGTGGCCACGAACTCCCACTGTGCGGCGCTGCTTTCATCGTTTTAAGTAAAAATACTGATGAAAATATACATTTTTATATGTAAAAGCTCCATCGGCCTTGGGTAACCACTTAATATTCGAATTTGAAGTATGTATTTCTCTTTTTATATATACTTAAATAGTGCCTAAAATAATGGCTATCACGTAAGTTCTATTAACAGTGCACCCTAAAGTACACATACAAAATGAATGTACGTATCTAAAAAAGCTTACACCATAATAATTGTTTTTCTTTACAGTAAAATAACATACATATAACCCCCATAAGCCCGCATTTATAATTTTATATCGGTCACAATATAAGTTCTTATACCATATGCAAGCTTACGTTACACTATATGCCAAACACAAATAAAAACTTTACTCAATTTTGCTGACATAGGCAACAAGGGGTTATTTTAACCCGTTTTTGCTGAACCAAATGCAAATGGTGAATTGATTTTACCAAGATTAAAAAAAAATTTTATAAAATATAAGCACTCACATGTAAAATAAATTAATTGATTTTTATAAATTGTAAAAAAGATTTGTTTTGGTTTTCAACCTCCAGAATACACGCAAATTTTATATAAAGTTTCTAGAAAAAGAATCTTAGAATATCCACAAAAATTTGTTTCTTATTAACCCGACCGAATAAAAGTTATGGATAAAAAAGTTTTGAATAAGAAACCTGAGTGCAGTAATTACGCCAGTTCAATCGTTTTTAAGATATTCAAGGTCAAAGCTTAAAGTTGGCTAAGTTTCTGTATTGTAAATTATTCCATTAAATTTAGTCATAATGAAAATGTTTATCACTATCACTTAATTGATTTTCGTTAGAAAAAAGTTGTAGATTGTGTGATTTTCTATAAATAAAGTTAACATTTCTTTACGTATGACGTACCGTTTTCATGATATAAACTCGTAATGTAAAGCACACTTCTATAAACATCAAAATTGATTAAAAAATATATTGCATTCTGTTATTTTCATGTATAAAAAATGCCTTTAAAACGTTTTTTTTAAAGAAAATGACATGCTTAGTCTACAACTTGTGTCTAATATGTATTACTATAACAACAATAGAAAGTGAGATATCGAAATAGAAATCCACTTTATCCCACTAACTTTGAACATTTTGGAAATTTTTGCAAGCCAATCAAATTTTATTATTAAATTAAAGTTTTACAAATTTTCAACCAGATTTCTACTGGGGAAGTCAAGTGGTTAACAGAACTGCGTTTTTTGCTGATGGCTCTCAATTGAAATCTGGCGGCTACCAAACGAAGAATGGCTTCGAGAATTTTATTTGCCATGCAAAACTTTCTCCACTATTGCCATACGGATGTGCCATTATACTTTTGGTTTCGCTATTCTTTAAAAATTAATTGGCTACAACAAAATGGCAATGAGTTAGGTCTTGTCCTCATCTTTGCATATAATCTGTTAGTCCTTATGAAGGATTTTAAAATTTGAGATAACTTTTTACATTTGCCACCATTTTTTTCAGATATGGAGTAAACACATTCTGGTTAGTTAAAATTGATCGCTACACCGTGAACAACGTGTTTTCATTATAAAAACTTATTTTAAATTTGTGAAAGTTATTCAGAAGTTGGATATATACGATAGAGAAAATGCTCGTAAAAACGTGCTATTAAACTTATCATCGATAAATTTGAAGAAACTGGTTTAGCTCAAGATCAGAGAAGCAGAATTTATCATCACAATGGTCGCTCAAGTGAAAATATTGCAGCTGTTAGCACAAGTGTTGCTGAAGAGCCAAGGACATCAAGGACGTCGTTGTTCATAGCAATTTAACCACAAACTAACAATGTTGTTCAATACTTCATGCAAAGGCTTACAAATTCGAAAATATTGATGTGTTACAACAGGATGGTGCAACATTCCACACAGTAACGTAATCAATAGATCTTTTGAAAGAGAAGTTTATTAATCGAATAATTTCTTGAAGACCAGTCGGTAATTGGCCACCAAGATCGTGCTACTTAACAACATTGGATTCCTACATATGGAGTTTCTTAACGAGTAAAGTTTATGCGGATAGTCCTCAAACTGTTCAAATAAATATCACTAATTGAACCAACATTATACGAAAAAGTTATTGAACATTTTGGTAAAAGATTGACAGTCTGCCGTGCTAGCACAGGAGGTCATTTGAACGATATTCTTTTTTACTATTCGTCGGAATCAATGTACTTTAATTTTTAATAGAAATAAATAACAGATTTCACACAATTTATGTCTTTTATTTGAAATTTAAAATATACTTTAAATTTGAATACCCCATATATAGTCTATTAAAAGCCACTTAAATAATTGTTATTTTATTTATGTGATGAATAAAGTCGTTATTTTTAATAACGTAACGTAATTATAACGTACTATAAAACGTCAAATAACGAAATAAGTTACTTGCGTGAAGCCAATAATAAGGGAAATCGTTTTTTTTTTAAAGAAAAATACTAGTTATTTCAAACGTTTCAGATAAGTAAAATGGTTTAAAGTACGTATTTTCTATAGAGCAAATTAGATTTTGATAGATAATAACGCAATGATTTGATAACTGGAAGGTAAGTTATTTGCACTGATTAAATGAAGTGCTAACGTCATCAGAAGTTTAATCACAAAATGATCTTTTCTTGTGATTCACATATTCGTTGCCAACAGTGGCGTTTACTCTAAGGTGCGCAGGTGTTCTCCGCACACCCAACCAAAATCCGATGAATTTTTTTTTAATCTCTATTAGACGTTTTCATATGGAATTCCATCCAACCCACTTGAATGTGCGCTGCTGATGTCGCACCAAGTCAAAGCAAAAACCTATAATAAAAAAAATCTACTCCATACACATTCTAACGAAATGCTCATGATAAACAATAAACTGTGTTCGTAGGATATCAGCGCACATAACTTGATACAACACGAGTCGACCAACGCTGCTTCTCGTGCGCAATGTCGTATAAAAATGTTGCAGATCAAACGCAACGTTATTTGACGACGTTGAATTCCATCCAACCGACTAGAGTGTGCGCTTTTAATGTCGCACCAAGTCAAAGCAAAAACCTATAGTAAAAAAAAACTACTACATACACATTCTAATGAAATGCTCATGATAAACCATAAACTGTGTTCGTAGGATATTACAGCACACGCATCGACCAACGGCCGCTTCTCTGGCAGAGAATCTCTGCCCTCAGCACAGCACAGTGCTGTTTAAAAATGTTTGACAGAGAAAACTGCGATGTGTGCTTTGAATTTATTGAACTTGCAATGTTTTGAGTTGCGATACAAACGTGTATTTTTTTAAATAATTGATACTTTGTCAACACAAATGGATATAAGATTAAAATTTTTGGAATTGTTGAATTCGAAAAAGTTTCTCAATTTCGAAAGAAGTTTTCCAGATAAGGCTATTGAAAGCCTTAAAATTTCACATGCCCCCTTCTTCGAATTTGTTGAGCTAAGAGATGAGTTGAGTGTATTATATAGTATTTTCATCAAAGATATACTCGAAATTCTCTTGAATTTGGAATTGAAAGATACGTTTTCAGAAATTTTAAAGCTAAGTTCCTTAGTTTTGACAATTCCAACTTCTTAAGCTCTGTTGAAAGATTATTCTCTGCACTTAAGCGCATAAAGACTTTTTCGAGAAACACTATGTGTGAACAGAGATTGTCGGAACTGGCTTTAATTTCCATAGAAAAATTATTTCTTAAAGAAATAAGAAGCAAAAACAGCTTTTATGATGAGTTTCTGGAAATTTATTTAAAAAAACCACGTCGTATTGAACTGACATACCAATAAAATTGTTTGGAATAAAAAAGAAATAATAATAAAAACTTTAAACAAATTAAAAAAAAAATATTTAAAACAGCAGAAAAAGAACAAACAAAATATATAAAAAAATAAAAATGGGATCTCAGTCTATCACATAAACGTCGTGGTCTTGCAAAAAACTTAGGATAGGCATTCATATTTAAACAACATATACACCCTGCTGAAAACACCACGGCCCGCCACTGGTTGCGAAATATAAATTGACATTTGTTTTGTTAAATATGCATCTACGGTCGTGTATTAAAACTCAAAATGTTTCCAAATAAGTGTAGGGTTAATCAATGAAAAGTGAAGCAATAACAAAAATAAAATATCAAAATTCCCACAAGCATGGGTCATATACTTAGTATATCATGTATGTACATATGTAGATTAAAAAATAAATGTAGAGTATACTTTGGATTCAGCACGGCAAGTGATAATGCTCACATATCGTTTAGTTAGTAAAATCGCTGTAGTTGTTGTTGTTTGCTTTCTACCTTTATTATTAAAATTTTATGATAATCAGAGCTGTTAAT
This sequence comes from Meiosimyza decipiens, assembly GCA_963680825.1. NCBI lineage: Eukaryota > Metazoa > Arthropoda > Insecta > Diptera > Lauxaniidae > Meiosimyza > Meiosimyza decipiens. Next base: position 70,690,010 of record OY804259.1, read on the forward strand.
AAAAGTTATAAATTGTCAGAAGCCGTTAATAAATTTGTGTATTTTGGAAGCTTTAAAGATTTTTTTTTTCGAAACAATCGAATTAGACAGCTTATTTTTATTATCTCTATTCGATTAAGCTGATATGTGTGATCGAAGAGATATAATATTTTTTCAATTTCAATTTAAAATAGGTTATTAATATTGTTAAACTGAGAAAACGATTTGTTTGAATATAACATATGTAGGTATATGTATTTCATATAGATCAATCAAATATTTATTTGAGTCATAGAATGAATGTAATACACAGACATATATATATGTTAAAAATTCAAAGCGAGCATGGTATACTAATCAGATATGTGTATGGGCACTTTCTTATAAAGTATGACGCCTTTGCGAAGGGCCTAATGGCCAGCGACTGCTTTAGAAACTGTCACGAGTCAGGTGGATGAGAAATGATAGACTCAAACATCCATATGATTGACAATGAAAGATATGCTACTGTGGCAAACAGTGGATAAACACATTAATGACAACTAAGATTTCCTAATTTTCGTTAAATAGATAGTTGAGGTGTCGACGCTTGTGATTTATGTGACGTGATATCACCGCCGTAGGAGGCGCCACGCTCTCTGGTGAATATCAGCCTTACATTGTTCCGGTGAAACCTTATAGTAACCACTATCGTATGATACGATTCGTATCCAATTTTGCTATCAATGCTCACATAGTGCAGTCAGCGGCTTTCCTACCACAGGTGGAGAGGGTACGGTGCACACGGGCGCGTAAGGGATATTTCTCATACGAAAATTCTTTCCAATATTTATAAAAGTTAAATTTTTTCAAGCATTTTTTTTTTGTCAGTAACATTAAAAAAAAAAGTTGAGTCATAAAATGGTTAAAACTTAATTTTTTATTGGGAAAAACTTGATCATTCAATTCCCAGATATTTCAGAAATGATTGAATTCCTATTTTGTAAAAAAAAAGCTTGCACACAGATGTCAAAGCAGTTGAAAGAGGCTTTGTATGAGAAGTGACACGCTTACTCCATCCACTCTTGACCCAGTAGAGGTTAAAGTAACTGACATTATCATATCGAATTTCATTTCGTACAGTTTAAGAAACATATGCACGAAAGTTTTTTTTCTTGTATGAGAGGTACCACGCCCACTGTTGCATTTTTATCCAATTTTAGTTCAGATCTACCTTATAGTTAGTAGGCCATCTGGATTGAATTTCATAGCAATTGCTGTAATAGTTCACTGAAAATAAATTTCACAACTCTGCGGATAATGGAAGTACCACGCCCAACTTTATCAATTTCAAAACCATGTAGTAACAAGAAACTGTTTTCCATTTTCACTTCGAAGGCCCTGCGTTAGCGCTTTAAGGCTTTCGGCAGTTCCTTCCTCTGCGCATTGGATGAATTATCCTCAAAATATCTTACATTCTATTTTTATGTTTAAAAAAAATATCGGGTATGCAATGGGTTCTTCGGTGGCGTAAGTTATGATGATACGTCACCTATTGCAAATAACGTTACTTAAGTTACGGATCTGTTTTGTCCACATCATTCAAGGAATTATATTGAAATTTTGAATTAAGGCGGTCAAATATGTAGACCTTCCACAAGCTCGAAGGCTTTGATTTTTATAAAGACTCCGATCTTAAAAAAAAAACGCCTAGTCCACAAAGTGCAAGTACTTTGCAAGACCAAAAAACTCACGAATTGAAAGAATACTTTTTGTTTACTTTCTTCCATGACACGAGCACTTACTATTAGCGCTCAAACATTTTTTTAAAACCATTTAAAAATTCTGTACATTTATTCATACATATCTTCTTACCACAATCCTCAAATGGTAAGTTGCGTAAATTTAAAAGCTTTTTATTGATATTAGTAGTTGCTTCCAAGCTTCCTCTACTAACGACATTCTTTTTCACACACAACACAATAACCAACAGTCCAAAAAATGTCAGAATTTTTAAGAAAGTATTGATCGCACGCATCCTAAACGCAAATTAAAATATTTCTCTTTAAATAAAGTAGCTTCTGTCGATAAGCTGTGTACGAATCAACTGATCGCTCGTAAGACTCAAGTTTGTTTACACAAAACCGACTTCTGAGTAGTAGCACGAATGCAGTCCTTTGATTTCGATTTGTGAAATAAAATATTATCAACCTACTTATCTGCTCAATCTGTACGATAAAAATAGGAACATAAACATTAATGATTTGCTAATTCAATATCGCTACCGAAGTATTGTTCAGTAGCCAATTGATATGTATATAACTAGGTAGCACACAGTAAAGCGAACGATAAACATATTTATTTTTACATGCTATAAATGTTAATTTATTCATATTAAAGTATCGTAATTTATGTATTTTATTTTGCTGCTTATTCTAAAATTCCCTTTAGGTAGTTTGTAGTTTTTATTGTTCTGAAATCTGATCTCAGTTGAATAAATTGGCGTACAACGGACTTATCCAAATAGTTCTAAAAATATATATAAAAAAAGTATTACAGTATTAAAGAAAACTATAGCTTGAAATTAAGATTTTACTTACCAGTGTTTCACCTGTACAAACCTCGAGCAAGTTTTCTGGCTTTACCAACAGTAAATTGCATAATGCATGCAGTATATCAAATAGTTGGGTTACTAATGCACTTTCTAGGTCACGTATACATTTACGATACTCGTTAACATCACAAATTGCACACATTGTTCCCGCTGTATTAAACTGCATAGTTTGCAAATGATCATAAATTACTCGGTGCAAACGGACGCCAAACTCATTCAATACATTTTGCAAGTTTTCGCCATCAACACACTTTTTAATTTGTCCAATTACTGGCAAAAGTTGTTGAACAACATGCAGACAAGCCTTAAAGTATATTAAAAAAATCAACATAAACGAAAAGATTTTATAAAATATTACATAGTTTGAGATTGACTTCGCTAGCGCTCCGTGCCCTGTTTCAAAAATAAAGATTTTTAACTTACAGAAGATGATATTGTATCGACATCTGCCTCTGGCTTGTAATCAGTTTTTTTTTGTTCACTTTGTAAGTATACTTTCACCCAACCAATGACTGCATTTATGGAACGATCTAAACCTTGATCCAACTTCGATTCGATTTGTTCCATAAGTATTCTTTTCTTAAATACATAGTCGGAATATTTTTGCGTATTTCTGAAAGTATAAACAAATATAAGGATTTGAAATATTATTATTTAAAAGTATACCAACATTATACATGGAAGCACTGATGTAGTACATAGCTTCCCCAATAAATGAACGATAATATTTGTTTTTTGTACTACATCGAAGAAGTATATTTGTGGAAAAGTTTTACTTTCTGCAATTGGAATCGCTTGCAAGCCAAGTTCAAGTGCATAGTTGACATGCTCGTGCATCAAAAATCGGAACAAAATATCATTTAGCTTTATGACATTTGCTGGCAATTCGACCTCAGTAGACAAAAGTCTGCAACGCTTTAAGGCAGCTTTTGCCTCCTGCAACATATTTATCGACAATTCCTCGGAGAGAAATGTTTCTCCGCCATAGTCCTCAATTTGTGCTATATTTATATTTGCACGGGTGCCAATGAGTGCTTGCATATCCCTACGCAGTTCTTGAAATCGTTCTGTTTGCTTCTTTTGGTGTTTCTTGCTTGAATAATATTTTTCTAATTCTGTCGAACACTTGTCATTTAAGCACTTTGATTCAATTTCAATGTAAGATGCAATGTGCTTGGAAAATATCTGTTGCGTTAGTTTATTTAGCAGGTCATCATCCATTGTAGACATATATACCTGCAATTCTGTTGATATTTTTATTGTCCTGCAAAAAATACTCATTATATTTATTATATGTATTAAGTTTTATTCGTAATCAGTCAATATGTTAAAATGAGAAAAACAAAATGTAGATATTACTAATTATTTGTATTTTGTTCCATACAATGATTTATTGCATGAATTTAATGTTTAGTTAACATTATGGACAGTGACGAGTGTTTCGCTGACAGTAGGTGCAAAATTTTTGTTGTTGGAATTTAAAAAATTTTCATTGCTTTATAGTTTGCATATGGCACAAGTAATTTATCCTGTAAGTTTAATACCAATAAAACATCATCTAGTTGACTTCGAAAAAAGTATATTTAACAAAACTATCTACAAAAAGGAGAGCTAGTGGCTGACATCCATCGTACCTGTTTTTGTTGGCCAATATACATATAATGCGAAATGTATTGATCTATGCAGTCGCATTGTTCAGACACTAAAGGAGGCCGAAAGCTCTATAACCGCGGGGAAAATGTAACCATCTACTAAACAAGGCCAGGTGTACCCGCTCCCCGCACTTACTTTTTAATTTTTAAAATTTTAAGTGCATACATACCGTGAATAAAGCTCATAAAGGGTCCTTAAGTATTTCTCTTCATTCTTTTTGTCATCCAATTTTGTAATCGCGTACTGGTGTAATTTGAGTTGATAAATATTAAGTATGAACTTAGACATAACTTGCGTTGGATTTGCAAACACTTTTTTGATAATGCCAAAATGATGATTACACATCGGTACAATACCAATGAATATATCCTTTCCACCGTATGGTGTCTGCAAAAAAAATTAAAATCTCATTAACATTACTTACTACTAGTCTCGTGCACTTGAGAACTAAACACGCGTAAGCTTGTTTCATATCACTTAATAGCGCCGGTGGTTAAACTACTAACGTCATTTGAACCGTTTAAAGTTTGCCATTCCAGGTTTATTTTGTCTCGCAAAATCCCATGAACATTACTTACAATTACTACAGTCGTGCACTCGTTTAAAGTTTGAAATTCTAGGTTTATTTTGTCTCGTTTACCACCTCAATGCAACTGCTTGCTCATTAAATTATATGATTGATAAGCGATCAAATCGTCCACAGGCCTCCCGAAAAATCAACATAGGCCGCCGAATATCCACACCAAATTATTTCTTAAATGTCACGCTTTCACTAAAAAATTTTATGTGAAAGAAAAACACTGATCTGGTACAAGAAAATTTGATCACTTCATTTTAATGCGTCCCAAATAAGTAATTAGATTCGTTTTATAATTTTTTCGATATTTATAGATATACATGGGCATACAAACAGGGATGTTTGTACTCATCAAGAGGTTTTACACAAAAAACTTAAGGACAAGTATATAAAGTGTGCCCCATGACTCATATTTTTGTTAAGTTTATATAAATGTCATTATTAGTTTCCTATCATAAAGAATGAAATATGAGATGAACGTGTTTGACCGCCAAAGTAGATTGCTCAGGCTATTAGAACTCTTAGAAAATATTGCAGAAGTTGTGTTCAATTGCTTGTACGATTGATACTATGTAACTGTCATATTTTGATGATTGTTACACATGTTTTAGATTAGTTTTTTTTTATCTTTTCAAAGTCCCGTCAAAGTCGTTGATGTATGTACATATATAATTAAATAGTATTTAAGTTTAAGAAAACGATTTTGGGCAATCGTATTTCAAAATCGCAAGAATATATGGTAATAACGGATACATACATACTTAGATGTGATTACAAAATGCTTTCGCAACAGTTTAAAACGTATTTATCAAAGCTTAATATCCAATTTGGACAAAGCATTAGAGCAACTCCAGAAGCTACATATAGCAAAAGCTAAAACTTATACCTTATGCTTCTGTATAGCTGTAAAACAGAATTTAACTTTGACCTTCATACAAATTTTATCAGCGACCATTTGCAATTCACGAAAAGCCAATAGTTTCCAAGAAAAATGTAAATTACAATTAGACAAACATTGCTCATAGGATTCAAGCGAGGACAATTGACACATTATTGTAAACATCAGAAAAAAGTAGCATTCAGCTGATTTGGAATTTTTTATATATGGGTCGTTCCATCTATAATTACTCTGTTTTTTAAATAGGCTGAAACTTTTTTCAGTGATTGGTCTATCATGTAGAAGATATAAAAAAAATCGATAAAATTTTTTTGACCAGTATTATTGCTTAAAAAAAAAGTTTCAAATTGTGTTAAAAAAACTCATAAGTAAAACAAAAAAATTCATTGATGAATATAAACAAACTTACACAATCCAAATTAGCTTTTATATTATTTTTAGGTAGTTGTGTACTAGTAGATGGCAAAAAACTGCAAATCTGATTAAATTAAGGCCTGAACGGTTTCTATGTGGTAAAAAATAAAAAAAATGACTTTCCAAGAAAACATCACTTTCCCAAATACTCCATCATCGATTTCAGAGTTTTTAGGCTAAAAATTTTCAGAACATATAGGAGTACCATCTCTGAAAATTTTATCCATGTTTTTTCACCCTATTTCATTTTACAAGCATTGAAATTCGCAAGTAAAACAAAAAAATTCATTGATGAATATAAACAAACCAACACAATCCAAATTAGCTTTTATATTATTTTTAGGTAGTTGTGTACTAGTAGATGACAAAAAAACTGTATATCTGAATAAATGAATGCCTCAACGGTTTCTATGTGGTAAAAGATAAAAACATTTACCTTAAAAGAAAACATCACTTTCCCAAATACACGATCATTGATTTCAGGTTTTTTAGGCTCAAAATTTTGAGAACATATAGGAGTACCATCCCTGAAAATTTTATCCATGTTTTTTCACCCTATTTGATTTTACAAGCATTTAAAGTTAAGATTTATGATTGGCAATGTAAATTGAAACATTGAGAATGAAAGCGAGAGAATAAAATTTGAATTGATTTTAGCCTTTTTAAGGTCAAAATTTTCATAACATTCAGGAGTGTCATCTCTGAAAATTTCATTCATTTTTGTTCACCTTATATCATTTTACAAGCATCTAAAGTGAGTGTGCTATATACAGTGGAATATTCATGAAAGAAATATAACGGAATATTCAAATTTTCTCGCTCTACTTCTCAATGCTTCAATTTACATTGCAAATCCTAAATCTTAACTTTAGATGCCTGTAAAATGAAATAAGGTGAACAAAAATTAATGAAATTGGTACTCCTGAATGTTCTGAAAATGTTGAGCCTAAAAACGCTGAAATCGTTCTAAAAATAATATAAAAACTAATTTGGGTTGTGTTGGTTTGTTTATATTCATAAATGAATTTTTTCGTTTCACTAACGAGCTTTTTTGAACACAATTTAAAGCTTTTTTTTTAAGCAATAAAATTGGTCAAAAAAATTTTATCGAATTTTTTTTATATCTTCTACATGATAGACCAATCACTGAAAAAAGTTTCAGCCTATTTAAAAAACATGAGGGTAATGATAGGCCCATTATAGATGGAATGACACATATGCAGTTAGTCTTTTGACAATATTTTTAAGTTGTTTAGGGGAACAAAGCTTATTAAGTTCAAAATTGATTGATTGTACAAATCAATTATTTTGACGATACTTTTGGAGAGATAAAAAATTAAGAACATGTATGTACATAACTTAGGCTAAAGTACAATGGAGAATTGGGCAAGCAGAACCGCACATGTCCATGGTCGGTCACCCTTTGTTTTTTGATAAAATCCACGCAATACGCTAACCTTGAGGTAATTTCAACATTTTTAGCTACTGGACTTAAGCCGCCCAGTTCGTCTACTTCTCAATTATTTATACTGTAGAAATTTTTTTATCATTTAAATAAAAAATCACTGAAATTTAACTAGTATCAATCCTACTAGCAGGTAGACTATTTTTACAAAATTTTTAAGTTTTAATAGCTTAAGTATACTGTACAACCAAAATATTTTAGTTCTTTTTGATGAAACAATACCTACGACCTTTAATCATCGTTATGATTTTAGAAGTAATGGGGCAACTCTGAATGTGTTCGAAATATGAAAGGTATTATACTAAAAATTACCATTTGACTTTGCTCAATATAAGCATCAATACATTGAGCGTAACCTTTAAATTGTGAAAGTATTTGCGCAAGTTTTTTCATTTTATCGATGTCCTCACATTTTTGTGCGGTTGCAAACTCCTCGATTAAACGCCTTTCAACTTCATCATATTTCATTTCAATTTTTCGTTTGCACTCTACAAACCTCGTTGAGGGTAAGTCTTGAGAAATCGTATATAGCTTTTGTATTATATCCGCTGCTTCATACAAACGATTCGAATCGGTAAAAATGTCATTGACAATGGGGCCAGTCACTAGAAATTCCGACATATAGTTAAGCAATTTCTGGGCCTCCACAGTTCGACTACGTGGTGTGTTGACATTTTCTAATTGTTCTCCCAAATGTATGATCTTACCAGCAACCGAGTTTATTTTCTCGTCTAACTGATCAAACCAATCAACTGAAGTCTGATGACGTTCCTGAAGTTTTGAAATTTTTTTTGCGTGCGTTGATTGTTCTTGCTTAAGTGAGTCCTCCATACGTTCACATTTGGCTTGTTGTTTTACTTGTAAAATTTTCAAATCTTTGATGGTTTGTACGAAGGTATCGTGTAGAGCTAATGGATTAAAGTCATCTATTCCAGCACCAGCAGAAATTTCATTATTTGTCCGCCATGTTAGCCGTTCAATAAACTCACCAACTTCAAAAGGATCCTGTAAACACACAATTCAAGTTATTTTTTGTATTTAACATGTAAGAAATCGTACCTTTTCAAATTCTTCCATGTATTGTGAAAGCATTTTACTTCTTTTCTATATTTTTATTTGTAAGAATTTAAATTTTTACCAGAATGTAGGCGTCAACAAAAAAACTAATCAGCTGGTCGCGGCTTACAGAAGTTTCTGACGTAGGCAGTTACGATGCCAAATGCTTCTTCCTGATAAATTTTTTACCCAGCAAATGTCAAATTGAGCAGATGCTCAACCATGATTGAATAATGTAGGTAACTGCGATGGTTTAATGTATTTAATGTAATATAATTAAACCATGGGTAACTGCGAATACAACTGCCTCTTCCGAACTGTCAAATTGTATTAGCTTTTTTCCAATTTTTGCTTCATGTATCAATTTTGACACTCAAGCTTTCTGACGTTCATCACGGCTATTGTGTGACTTTATTCATATATTTTGTGCACTGCACCCACTGCATCCGTAGGGTTCTGCAAATTCAAGCAAAGTTGCCATATATATTGAATTATTTTAGGTTTGTGTCTACAGCTACTTGCAATGTGCGACATCTATTCTTCAAGTTTCACATACACAAAAAAGTTAACTCAGTTGAACTAGAATTGAGCTGGTTCACACATTTTTAACAAATTTTGGATTGGCTAAAGCGAATAAAACACGGCTCACACAAGGCTTCTTCGAAAAAAATGCTGCTTTTCCAAAAGTAGGTTTAGTATCAAATGGCATAAGATTTTTTTTTTTGTTTACTGCTTTGATTATCAATTTTGACATATACTCTTTGCTCAAGTTATGAGTTTGACAGCTTGCCTTAACGGGCATTGTGCTGTTTTGACCATAGACTTTTAACACGTTTAAAGTGTACAATATTTAAGTTAAAGCATACCTACCAGCGGAATTTACAAAGAATATTTTATTTTTCTTAACCATGCTCCCTCACCAAACCAGCAGCGACTCCAATTGGCACCTATGGTGTCGGCTTTGTGCTAAAATAGATCCTGGAGACAAAGTGAATGTTTTTATAAAGAACGATCAAAAAGATGACGCCTTCAAAGACAAAAGTCGAACAGATTTTAGTTTGGTTGCGGCAATTCAAAAGTATTTATGGGTGAAGGTAGGAAAGTTATAAAATTGCAACTTATGTTTCAACCTTGGAGTACATTTGACACGGTCTCAAAAAAATCTGACAATGTCCAATCATGAAATACTCTGCATTTGAAACCTTTGTATTGAATCGTGACGATAGGATCTTGAGTGCTGTATCTCGTCTGTTCGATGCATCCTTGACGCAATTGCAGGTAAAGCTATGAAAAGCAGGGTACATATATACTTTGGCTCCCATTCCTTGGATACCTTCGGACATCAGTTTCTTTGAAGCACAAAGGCATCTACTATGACGAGATTTTGCAAATTGACCAAGTAATCTTTTAAACTGAGCGTTTCCTAAGAATCTACAAGATATAGGTAAAATATATGAGCAATATTTCAGAATTTGGAACAATGTGAACAAAAAAAGCATAACTCAAACAATCTAAAGTAGAATAGATATATATCGAAGTACCCTACCAAATCTTGATTTGGTAGATAAGAAATTGCAAAGATGTACATTGACTAAAGCAGTTGTCACTCTTTAATTTATCTACTACTACTTTTGATTAAATAGAATTATAAATTAAATTGTTAAAAATTAATAATTAATAGGTTTCGGGGCTAGAGTTTAACCGGCAATTAGATATCGAAATTTCTCTTTGAATAACTTTCAAAATGTCTTCCGAGTACCAAAATAGGTATTTGATTCAATAAACACAGGATTTTTATTTTTTAGATAACCAGCGACGAAGAGCTGCCAAAAATGATATGTACCAATTGCTTTCCCACGGTGACTTCACTAGTGTACTTCGCTGAGCGCGCAACAAAAGTACAACAAATGTATCACATGCTGCTTAACGTACCAAATACGACAGTCTTAGACTTTCATGCAATACGTTTAAAATATGGGCTCACGGATGAAGAAAACGAAGAAGTGCCTCATTACGTTGACATATTAAATAAAAATACTCGGAAGGAAATGATAGAGGTGGATCCACTAACGCAACCATACATAGAAATTAAAATAGAAGAAGAAACTTTAATAGAGCAAAATTTTCTGTGTGAAAAAAAGAAAAATATAATCAAACCTAAAATCGAAAATGATGAACAAACGAAAAATTCTTATACAACCAACCCAGGTTCGGACCGAAAGGTACAAGAAAATAAAAAAGTTTCGCTGGAGCTCTCCGAAAAAAGATCGTGCCAAAGAAGTAAAACAAAAATCTGTACCGAAGCTGAAGATTACACAGACATCAATGTTATTGCGACATCAGATGACGTAGATGTTGATTCAGATACAACTGAAAGAGATACATCTGATGCAAAAACGATTTACACATGTACAAAGTGCCCACGAAATTTTAAGCGTCTCTGTTCATTTCGAGCTCATATTAAACGCGAGCATTTGCCTTGCCCTCATTGTCCGAATATTTTCTTTCCAAAAAGAAAGTTGGAGAAACATTTACAGTTACATATACCAATTGAATTGAGAAAAATATTTTCTTGTCCAGATTGTGAAACGAAATTTAGTTCGCTGACTGCTGTAAAAACCCATATGAAGTTCATTCATTTGAATGAATGCAGCTATATTTGTGAGCAGTGTGGTAAAGTGACGCATACGGAGAATATGTTAAGAGATCACATGCTTTCGCATAGTGATGAAAAACCCTTCGAATGTGAATTTTGTAAAAAGGCATTTAAGTGTCGTAGGCGTTTAAAGGTGTGTAATTGTGCTATAAATTTTTAACATGATGAAATTTGAATGTTATATATTTTTTAGAAAGGTTTTTCTAGGAAATAGCGTCATCTAAAGCAGAGAAGTAAAGGACCATAGCCTATCCTATTCAGTCTTATTTTCAATTGCTTCGATGACTTAACCATCTGTTTTAAGAATACAGGCGTCATGTGAAACACTATTAAGGCATAAAATTGTTCCGTGATAGTTTGAGGAGACCCGTAGTTTTCCACTGTACAAAGAATTTTCGAAATTAATTTTTATTTTCAAAAAATCAAGTACAAAATTTATTTTAAAAATTAGTGCATATTAGCCTATATTTTAAACACTAATTCATATCAGTTCATCTGATTTTTTTTAAAATGGGGTAAAAAGTAAATATATGAAAAATTTCTAATAACTCCAAAACTGGGAGGCAGATTGAATAGCTTATTAAATTATCTTTTAAACTCTATCCATGTCATTAAGATCGATGCAGATACATACTCCCATCTTATCCGATTTTTCAGATGGAAATATCTTGGAAAATACCAAAATTGCTTAACATTTATGAGGACGATTCGAGTAAGCTCCCGATTATCTTTAAATTTTAATATGATAGGGTAAGTGGCACTGTACGGACTGTACAGTACTTTTGTGATTTTTGACGTTTAAAAAAGAAATTTAAGATTTTTTTCCTCATGAATTTTGACAAACTCTGAACGCTCACAGAGAACGCGGAGTGAAAAGTATCGATGTAAGATTTCTTCTGCTCGTTTTGTTTCACCAAAACGTATCGAAACAAGAAACGATCAGAATTGTTTTTTAAGCACGTACGAGCTTATGGGATATGCTGCTGTAAGCGTTTCTCTCAACCAGCTACGCCGAATCCTTGGTTTTTTATATGTAGTACTGATATCTCTACACCAAATTTCAATACGATTACTCTGATAGTACACTAAATATAACATTAAATTGCTTATTGAAAGAACAAAATATTAAACTAAATGTTTTCGCATATGTACCCTAAGATCCTTATTTTTCTTTCGCAGGAACACACACTGCAGTTTCATGACAACAAAGATCACAGCTGCACTGAATGCGATCTTCAATTATCTAGCCCAATAACACTTAAACGACATATGCTCGTACATTCAGATGAATTAAAGTTTAGATGTGATTATTGCGGAAGCGCCTTTAAACGTTCAAACACTTTAAAGACGCATCTAATACTACACACCGGATTAAAGCCTTATTCCTGTAATTTTTGTGATCGCACTTTCAATAACGGTCCGAACTGTCGAACACATAAGAAAAAAGCACATCCAGAAGAGTTAGCTAAACATGAGGCGGCAGGTGGAGCCAAAACGTTTACTAAAAACATTCCAAAACTGAAGGAACTAAGAGCTGTGTAAGAAACTGATATTGTGTTTTTTTTTTAAATTTCGCTAATTTCCATTTTTTTAGTACAAAAACTTCAAATAATTTGTTTCCGGTTGTTTCTAAATCAAGCGGAAACTTTGCATGCAAAAAAAGACAAAATCCTAAAACAAAAGACATCCAGACAAATATTCTATGTTTAGAATTCAATAAATAATAGTTCAGCAAAAACTAGCGTAAATATTTCGAATCAATCATTTGTTTCTGCTAATTCAGATTACACATACACACAAATTTTTAACTAACAATTAGAGATTAAACTAGGGAGTTTGAAATAATTTTGTGAGCTAAATACGACCGCATTTTTAGGTTTTCTCATTACTTTAGGTTTCTGATACTTCCATATATTATGATAAGACCTCAGATAGTAGCATTCTTCATCTTGAAATATTACCCTATGATATTTTCAATAGAATTGTTCCCCGAGAGGTATCGCAGATTAAAATGAAGTTGTTTTTATTAAAACAAATGTTCTTCGTATGAAGGCAAGTAGCCTTTATTCTAATAAACAATATCTCTGAGAGAAAACATTCTGTTAAAAAAACAAAATGAAAATTGATTTGAATTATGACTGTATCGTCGAAAGTAGATCCAACCGACCCTTTTTTTTTTGAAAATTTATTTTCCCATCGTTTTTAAAATATTTCAAAAACTTAAAATAAAAAATAATTTAAAGAATGACCGAACGATATAATATATTCTTGATCAGCATGCATACTAAAATTAAAAAAAAACGAAAAGGTGTCCCTTATAGTAAAATTTTACCTTTTTAATTATTCATGGGATACCTTGGTATAATACTAAGCTCCATAAATGCTATTCACACAAACCGAACTTGAACGCCGGCGTATGAGATCGGAGCTGTTTTTTGACGTCGAGGAGGAGTTGTTTGGTATTTCTACGTAGGCAAACTGATGAGTAGATGTACAAGTCCACTGTCGCGTGAAAAGAGATTTGTGCGTCGGTGTTCAAATGTCAACAATGCTTAACTTAATATTAAAGTAAAATAGATGCATAAAATAGCATTTAGTTAAAATTAATTTTAAAATTCAACATAAATAAACCTTAAAGTAAAAATATATGCGTAAAATGAGAGAAAACATCTGTTGTTAATAATTTTTATTATTGATCTTAGACTGTCCTAGCGAACTAGTTTTGTTTTGTTTTGACAACAACAACATTTCAACGCTTACGTATGCGCATCCATTATTGAATAATATAAATAGGTAGCTGTGAAAAAAATGCTGATTCTTCCAAAAGTAGGTTTAATATCAAAATGAATCAGCTGATTAACCAAATACCTTTTGCTACAGCGATCAATTGTCAAAGTATATTGGTTTTTTCTCTTTGTTTTGGCTATCAATTTTGACATTCGGTTGTTCAAGGCGTCTAACACTTTCAGAGATGAGTTTAGATGAGTTTGACAGCTTGCGAGAACCTTCGTAGTTAAATCTAGTGTGCGTATTAATGCCTGAATAATAAGGACCTTATAAGTCGGTGTTACAAGTCGAAGTTGCGTGCAAGCAACATATATACCACCAACCATTTTTGAGATTAAAAAAAAAGCTGGTAACAATTTGAAAAAAATGTAGATGTCTATTTAGGCTAAGGCTCGGTTCATATTAACTATTGCACGTTGAAATTCTGTTGCGTTTCAAGCAGTCAAATGTGTTGTAATAATGACAGTGGCTAACCGCTGCGGTTTCTCCGCCACACGTCAACAGTATAAGTGAGTTATTGCAAAAATGTCATCTAGAACAAATTTGTTGAATCGCTTCAATGTGCCTCATGTGCTTGTGTTGGCTGAACGAGACTACTCATCTTTGGTTTTTTTACTTTGTTTCAATTTGACAATTCGCAAAAGTCATTTTTTTTTTGTTTTCAAGTAAAGTGAAAATTATTAAAAAAATTAGAGGGAATAAACAGCGTCGCCATTCTAATCAATATTGTGGAAAAATTTTGGTTTTAAACCCTTTGCAAATAAGTGAAAATGAAAAAAGTGTAAAAATGTAAACAAACTCGGACGGACAAATTCAGAATTCCACATTTTGGAACAAAATTTCATTTACGTTACGTAGTTTTAATTACATTTTTCTGGGACAAAATTGCAAAAAAATCCTGCAAAATTTTCAGTCCAGTTGGAAGTTTTTTTCATGAGTTTTGCACACAGCTAACGCAAAATTGATTAATTTGAAAATTATCCAAATTTGGAATAAAACAAAAAATGTCACACATGACGAGTAATTTTGACATATTCAACGAAAAAACTTTCCGGTCCTATATAAGTCTATGATTTCAAGTTTCATACAATTACAACTTTTAGCAGGACTACGAACGAAATCTACAAATTGCATAGTATTTTTGCTTTACGATGCTGCCTCAACAACGCAGCGGAGACTCCAATTGGCACCTATGGTGTCGGCTTTGTGCCAAAGTAGATCCTCAAGACAACGTGAATGTTTTTATGAAGAACGATCAAAAAGATGGCGCCGGCAAAGACAAAGATGGAACAGATTTTAGTTTGGTTGCGGCAATTCAAAAGTATTTATGGGTGAAGGTAGGAAAATTATAAAATTGCAACTTATGTTTCTCCTTTTTTTAGAAATTACTGTAAACAGTTGATTTTAAAAGTCCCGAACAAAGTATGTGACTGTTAAAACCCATCTAGTATATCAGTCTTTTTGAGTGATGCCTCACGTTTTTAGCGGTCGTCGCCAAATTACGTGGGGCGGAGGGGTTCCGGAAAAATTTAATCAAATCGGAAGGGGTTGCATGAAAATCTCGTCTACTTTTTAATTAATTATAACATAATATTTTGTATCACAAAATCAATGGCACGATTGTTCCGCCTTGTCGATATGCCACTTAACTTACGTATTGTAAAAGCTGCCGCAGCTCAGTGCTTACATCCTCCGATGTGTCCAAAGCGGTTCACTTCATATGCCTTACACGGGCTTCGCGAACACACCGGCGTTACACGTATTGTGATGAACTAGTTTTGCCTAGGAAAAACTAGTTTGTCCGGTAACATATATACAAAATTGCGCCGTCTGTGCAGCCATTCAAAAACAATTAGTGTCAACGGAGCCGGTAATTTTACAGCAAGCAATCGTCTGAAACACAAAAACCAGGTTCAGTATGACTACTACTGCCAACTCTGGATCGGCGAAAAGCAGCACACTTATCAGTGAAATAACAAAAAAATGTCTTCACGATATGGAATACAAACAACTGTGGCACGACGAAAGGCAGTACTTTTATCTGTGGAATACCTAAAAAAAGTAGATCTTAACGATATGGAATACAAACATGCTGTTAATCTTACGTATATTACATTATTTTAAACCAGACAAAAACAAATTAATCTAGTCATCAACAGACGTATTGCCAGTACTGGTTCGTCGCATAAACAAATATTATTCTTGACTGACGATTTGCCGAAGAAGTTGTGGTTGTGTCTTAAAGAATGCGTGAAATTCCATACAGCTGTACTCCATGTTGACTTTTACAAATGGAAGGTTTGGAGATTGTAACTTTATACTTTCCATACCTTTTCAGTGATAACAGGCAAGCATAAAATGTATTCGATGATTTGAGAGAATTCTATATATGTATAGCACATTTTTTGTTTGAACACAGAAAGCATAACAAATTTTCTGGCAGTACAGACAGCTGCAAAACAGTACTGACTGCTTTTAGCGCTCATATATACATGGCAGCAATGATTAAATATGGAAAAATGCCAAAATTGCGGCCGTTTAAGCAAAAGTGTTCGAAAAATGAGTATTTCTTGGGTGATTTGTAGGTTTGAAAAAATTAAAGTTTTGACATGATTTTATTATGCCATCCACACGACGTATAAGTTGTTGAAATTTCATTAGGATCGGCTCAGTAGTTTTGGAGAAAAGTGATTTCGAGAGAAGCTATATGTCTACATGGACATATCAAATAAATTTCATAATTTAAAAAATTATAGGGATATCTCACGTGAGAGTAAAAGAGGGGGGTCGCAAAATTACATCAAGGGGAGGGGGTCAGAATTTTCTAAAAACACTTCACGTAATTAATGGACGCACCCTTACACTTTTCAAACTATACGAATCCGTGTTTAATACAAAATCCGTTTTTGACACGCTAATAATTTAATTAGAATTGATAAATATATATGGGCGTGTTAGAATTCACGCAATATTTGAATTTTAAGCTATTTGTGAGGTTGATAAAAAAAATTAATTTTTTTCTAAAAATATGTGTATGTCATCAACAAAAACATCTTCGTCTTTTGAATTTGTATTTTTTTTTAAATATTTTAGTAAAAAAAGTTGACCCTGAAAAACGGGGGAACCCTATACATTATATTTAGGCTCATCAAGATATATCATTTAACATATGTATGTACATGTAAAAAAAAGCAAAAAAACGGGTGGTTTGGGACGGAAATCAGCAAGGCGATCCTATATATTATATTTAAGCTCTTCGAGCTCTATCATTTGACTTACATTTGGAGTTGTAATATTATACACTTTGTGTCACAAAAAAAAAAATTGGCCAAAAGTCGAGTTTTTTCGGCACTCGGGACGGGCTGTAGCAAGGTAACTCTAGTTGGTTAGTTTCATCAAAATGCATTACTATCTTTCCTGTACATCTTATCTTTTAATCTTATACACTCGACTTTTCTACAGTGGACTCTCCGGCTTTTATTAAATAACCTTCCATGAGACACCCATATTTTGACATCGATCTCGACGTTACCAACTTATAAAGATCTTTTTAAAAGCTATATCCAAACTTCTAATGTCAATATCTCCGAATCTAGATGCGCCCTCCAACTTTTGATTTCATATTCATTGCCAGGCTTTTAATGCCTCGTAAGAAAAGTTAGTTTTTATAAAAAAAAGTGGGGGCTCCTAATGTAAACTTATGCTATGGGTTTTACTAAAGGGGCACATTCTTACGTTTGCATGCTAAACGTTAAGTAATTGATTTATTTCAAAACAAAATTCTTTGGCTTATCTGATTGATACAAAATGCGTGAAGCTTGGACATTAATTTCCTGCAAGAAGTCTGTATAAAGTTGTTCACTAAAATGGAATATTGTGAATTGACTACTAGATTGTGCGTACAACTGTATATTGTGCCCGGGATGAACTCGAATGTCCCGAGCCCCACGAAGTTATTTAGCTTTAATAGAACTTTTGTGCGTATAAAAATGAACAAATTAATGGTTTTTAGCAGGGCTATAGTTGAACAGGCAATTACTTAGATATCGAAAACCTTATTTCAATAATCTTCAAAATGTTTGATCAATATACAGAGCAATATAATTATCTTTATTTCTTTTTTAAGATAACCAGCGACGAAGAGCTGCCAAAAACGATATGCACTAATTGCTTTTCTATGGTGACTTCACTAGTGAACTTCGCTGAACGCGCAACAAAAGTACAACAAATGTATCACATGCTGCTTAACGTACCAAATACGACAGTTTTAGACTTTCATGCAATACGCTTAAAATATGGACTCACGGATGAGGAAAACGAAGAAGTGCCTCCTGTAGTACATTACGTTGACATATTAGGTAAAAATACTCGGAAGGAAATGATAGAGCTGGACCCACTAGCGCAACCATACATAGAAATTAAAATAGAAGAAGAAACTTTAACAGAGCAAAATTTTCTGTGTGAAATACAAAAAAATATGATTAAACCTAAAATTGAAAATGATGAACAAACAAAAAAATCGTATACAACCAATACAAGTTCAAAACGAAAGGTACAAGAAAATAAAAAAGTTCCGCTGGAGCTCACCGAAAAAAGATCATGTCGAAAAATGAAAAAGAAAATATATACCGAAAATGAAGATTGTAAAGACATCAATGTTATTGCAACAACAGCTGACCTAGATGTTGAGTCAGATACAACTGAAAGAGATACGTCTGATGCAAAATCGATTTACACATGTACAAAGTGCCCACGAAAATTTAAGCTTCTTTGCTCATTTCGTAGACATATTAAACGCCAGCATTTGCCTTGTCCGCAATGCCCGGAAATCTTTATGTCAGAAGGAACATTGGAGAAACATTTACAGCTACACATACCAATTGAATTGAGAAAAATATTTTCGTGTCCAGATTGTGAAACGAAATTTAGTTCCCTGACTGCTGTAGAAACCCATATGAAATTCATTCATTTGAATGAATGCAGCTACATTTGCGACCAGTGTGGAAAAGTGGCGCATACGGAGAATATGTTAAAAGAGCACATGCTTTCGCATACTGATGAAAAGCCATTTGAATGTGAATTCTGCAAAAAGAAATTTAAGTGTGCTAGGCGTTTAAAGGTATGTAATTGTGCTTTAGTTTTTTTAACAATATGAAATTAGGCAGTTAAATTTGACCGCTAGTTTTTCTTGGAAATAATTTTCCAAGAAATATCGTCATCGATTGCAGAGAAGCAAAGAACTCAGCCTATCCTATTCGCTACTATGTGTGTTCAGCAATTTTCTGACCCGTAGTTTTCAAGTTACAAGGAATTTGCAAAAGATATTCTTCAAAAAATCGGTTTTAGAAAAAAAAATCTATCTTCATTCTAAATTGTAATTTATGAAAGTTCCTTTAAAATGGAGCATCATATGTAATACCTGTGTTGAGTATAATACATTCAGTGAAAATAATAATTTGTTTTACAATTTTCGGTTAGTAAATATTAAAAATTCCTGATAACTCCAAAACTGTTGGGCCGAATTTCTTCGAACCGAAACTCCCCCAACTTATTCGTTCTTACAGACGGAAATACCTTCGGAAATACTAAATGCTTAACACTCATGAGGTTTTGAAACTATTTCCTGAGGTCCTGCTATTTTTATATAAAAGTAGAGGATAATTTGAGATTTCTTCCAATGTGATGCAGTTAGAAAGTTTTAGGTTTAATTTGCAATCAAACATAATTACAAACAAAAAATTGGAATAGTAAAGTTGAGAATCGCATAAATATGAATACAAATATGAGCGGATATGATGAAAGATATAATGCCTATATCTATCTAATAGATATAGACCAAATGTGTGTTTTAAACCAATTTTTTTTTAAAAAATGGTACTGCTTTAATAGATGGGAAAAGGCCGAAAACGGATTTTGCAAGCCACACCTCTTAAATGGGTGTTGGGAAAAAGCCAATAATGGGTTTTGGGACTCACAGGAGAGCTCCTCACTCTCGCAAATGGGTGTTTTGAACAAATTTGTCGACGTTTCTCGATTTCTGGAAGTGTTAGGAGGATTCCGGAATCAAGTTATGAGCTGTTTTGGAAATATTCGAAAAAAATTAATTGTCTTATTACAAACAAAAAAATTCATTGAGTGGAGCAGGTTTATAAATAGCTAAAAAGAGTCTTTGGGTATTAATTGTGATAAATAAATGCCTGGGAAAGAGTACGACCCAGGGAAAAACTAAAACCAAAAAAAAAATTAAATTAACATTTTGTCCCAACAATTGGTGAAATGCAGTTATTTTTCAAGAACTTGAAATACTATAATTATTTAACTGAATTTGACACTCAAAACCAAAAAAAAATTACACAGTTTTTACGCGGCATTTCGTGTAAATTTTTGAAAAAGAAAATGTCACATCGCAACTTAAAAAAGTCGAAAAATTATTTTCATTTACATAAAAAAATTAGAAAAACTGCCATGTCGAACTCAAAACTTTATAAATTATTAGCTCACAGCCCTAACCATTTTAATAAAATATGTATTTATAAATAATTTTCCTAAAATCCTAGAGCAAGCTTTTGTTTGAATAGATTACTCAGGCCAGCAAAATTAAGGAAATAAAATGCAGACGAATAGCGAACGTTGCTTATGCAAAATGAAGCATTGAGACCGAAAAGCACATCGATATGTATGTATGTCGGTCATTCTTTACATAACTGTACACTTTTTTGAGTTTGACTTTTTTGAAAATTTTTTTCAACGAAATGTTTCAAAAACTATGGGGAATAGTATAAAAAAACTTATTACTTATATGTTCAAAAATGCTTTAATTTTATGACAAAAATAAACTAATTAAATTTTTGTAAGCAATAATGTATTGATTTATAAAAATGTTTCGGAAAATAATTTCGACATTTAATAGAAAATAGAAAAGATGCTGTTTCGAAAATATTTTGAGAATCGAAGTACCCGCCTTTTTAAAGGTAATTTTCCAAAGTTATGTCGGAAATTTCGATTTGAAAGCAGAAACATTCATGGGATTGATAAAATATCATGAAAAAAATCAAAAAAAAAAATGTTAGGTCGGAGATATTTTGCGAAACATTTTTATAAAAAAATTTTTTTTTATATGTAAAAAAATTAATTTTCAAACAAATTTATTAGAAGGAATTTTTTTTATAAAATGAACGCATTTTAAACAAAAAAGGTTTTGAGTTTTTATATTCTATACCCCATCGTTTTTGAGATATTCCGTTTCAAAAATATTTCAGTCAAAATTTGAAACTCTCATAACTTTTTCGAAAATACATTTTTTGATTATTTAAAAAATAACCGATATATATTAAAAATCGTTCTCTTACGTGTAGTTTTTGAAACATCGATAAATTAAATTTTGTCTATTTTGAAAAAAGTAGATCAGCTTAAAAGTACATAATTAAAGTATCAAGATGACTTATGTGAATAAGTTATGTGATAGATTTGGCTAGTATGTAGTTCAACAAAAAGAATAAGCTATTGTGAAAAGAATCGGTTTATAAGTGTTGAAGTATAATGCGTTTAACTGAAAATAAAAAAAAATAAGATCAACTGCAAACAATGTGTGTCAAAAATGTGTTCCATACCGAAGTTGTTGTTATCTGAGATTTTTATAGAAATTGGTTCTATTATCTCTCTTGAATATTGTAAAGAAAGTTGATATCGGTATTGCTCTTTTTTTTTAACCAAAACTAAGACTTTACAAAGCCTTTAGGCTGGGAAATTCAAGCGTTGTTTTCAGTCATAATGATATGTAACTCATTGAAAATATATTTTTCAGAACTTAACTTTTTACACAAAACTAAAAATAATAGGTCAAAGTCTAGAAGTCATATACGTCAATATATACAAAATATAGATCTAAAAAGGTCTTTCTAATGAGATACATAAGATCGATGACGACATTTACTATGAAAAAGCTTACACAAATTGGATACTACAATGCTCGAACCCTCTTCAAATGCGACCATCTTCATCAGGCTTCTATCGAATTTCAGTGCTTAAAACTTGACATCCTGGAGTTCAGTAAATGCCTCTGGATGAGAATACGAGAGTCCACTATTGCTGTCTGCTGCATTAAGCTCAAAAGCCGAAGCAACATTTCCCGATGAGCTGTCGCAGTCGATAGTCGACTATTGTTGTCTGCTGCGTAAAACTCAACTGTCGAACCAACAGTTGACGAAGAGATATCACAGTTGACTGTCTGCTATTGCTGTACCAGTTGTTGTCGCAGTCGACTGTCATATTGCTATAGCATTTTGTGTTATATTTTCCAATAGCAATATGTAGCCCAATATCGATTGGCAGATAACAATAGCTGACTATGGTCTGCGACAGCTTCACCGGTATGAGGACGATGCGATAACTCGAAAATTATCGTATCGTGGTAACGCCAAGCTTATCGTTTCGTTTTAGTTTAAATTTACATATTTATTACTATCTGGACCTACAGCAACTCCTCTTTTACAACCCCGCCAACATTTTACGCAGTCCTTACTGTAGACAATTGCGTTTACGTATCAAATTTCACAATTTGGTATAAGCACTAAGAATACTAATTTAAGTGTATTCATTGGATGGGAGAAGCCACGCCTCATTTCCCGATCCCTTTCACTTCGTGTTTTGCACAAAAAATGTACATCACGTATCAATTTTCATAACTAGCTGCCATAGATGCCAAGATATAGCATCTTAAGTGTTTTTGTTCCCATCCCGATCCCAATACCGTCCACATTTCGTGAGGTGCTTAGTATAGACATAATGCATCCTAGCACCTAATTTCAAAGCGCAGTCATTAAAACATTTCTGGCGCCTTGTTTGCTGTTAACCTAAAGTTTGCATATTATTGGTGATACTTCCTTAATTTATAAGTAGACTCTCTTATGCAATATCTAATGTTTTTTTTTATTAAAAGCATACTGTAGAATTATAGTAATGAATTAATTGAACTTAGCCATTTGTGACTTTAATTTGTTTTCAATTAGTTCCTTTCTCCTTAACTATTAAGCGTATATAGGTACTTTATAGAAGTTGATGTCAGTATAATAAATATATTATATCTGTAATTTAGTACCCAATTCATCATAAAAAACTAATATGAACATGTTGAATGTACCATAAAGTTGGACTATCCCTTAAAAAATTAACAAGTGCGCAACTTGTGAACATCTCAAAAACTACACGTAAGAAAATTTTCTTAATATGATTTCCAGAACCAGTTTTTCATTCTGCATAAGAACGGTTATTATCCGGTGGACACCAAAACCAATAATGAGCTCTGCTATCATGCTAAATACCTTTTGAATTCCATCGATATTTTTTTGTTTTTCTTTGAATCACCTTAAGTGGATAGGGCGAGTTTCGCATCTGCACGACACATATTTTATGTATATAAGCAAAAATTTTGGAGACACTACAAGTATTTTGCTGTACACCTCCTTTTTCAGTTTCATAAACGAAACCTGGAACTTGACACAACGACCACAAAGAAAAATTTCACAACGAAAAACATAAGTAAGAATAGTGCCGCCTATAAAAAACAACGAGAAATGGCAAATGCAAGAAAACGAAGATTTTTAGATAAAATGACTCTTGAGCAAAAAGATTTAAAAAAACAAAAAGACAGAGAGTACTACCAAAGAAAAAAGGCTAGAGTAAACTAAATGTATATCAGATATGCCAAAGCCAAATAAATGCCGTTAGCAGCCCCTGTCTATATAATCCATTTTACGATTGAAAAATGTATGCCAGCAGTAGTATAATAAATAGCAATTTGGCAAAAGGAATCAGATGTTTCAATAAAACATATTATACAACGAATACCAACGGGAAACTAAATAACTCAAATTAGAAGGTGTCATATAAATAGAGAAAAACATGTACCATGACGCATGCAGCTAAACCAGCTCCGAGGATGGAGATCTAGACCTTTGCTTCTCAACAGCAAATACTTACACATATGTAGCTATAAAAGCATTTCTTTATATTTCACAACATACGAGTATCACTTATTTCACAAAATAACACAAACATTTTAATAAAAATTCAAAAAAACGTTAAGATTTTTTTTTCCTTTTAAATTTTGCCGGTGTATATATCTGTATCGTTTGTCGCTTTGGAATTTCTGCTTTGAAAAAGTAAATGTATTCAATTTGACAGTTTATCACTTCAATTTCTCAAAATCGCTCAAATAATATACTACAAAAATGTTTACAATAGGTACATTCTGCCTGTGTACTTTTGTAGTTAAATTTTTGTTAAATCCTTAGACAACGTTTACACGAGGAAAGTCTTGAGAAAAAGTTTTCCTGTTTGTTGGCGAAAAAAACGAAAGGGTGGTGTACAGAATTTGTCGTACCCGCAAACTCTCTTTCGTTCTATTCGTTAGCTGATATTATGCTTAGAATTTACGTTTGTTGTAGTGGGTTGACGCAGTAATTGCTTTGAAATTTTCTTGCACAAAGAAATAATAGTTTTCGTGTGTAAACACAACACAAATTCACAAAAAAGAATAGACATGAATTTGTCTGACATAATTTGATAGAGTGAGAGGGAAATTGCTCTCAAAGAGAAATTTAACTAAAAAATTAAACAGACAAGAACTAGTTAAATATTGGGTAATGAGGCATGTGCCAAAAACGAATAATATATTTTATTACGATCGACATTTTTCAGATTTGTAAAACAAATTTTAATTCGCCACAAAATTTTATTCTGACCAAGTTAAGCAAATTTATATTTCTATTTAAACATAAGCTGCGTTTTATTCGCCATCTGCTGCTAAATATCTATAACTAGCTAGTATATTTGTAAGGCAAAGCAAAATCTTAACGAGTAAAATTATAGTTGCTATGTAGACATAGCAAGCAAAGAATTATATATTTAAAGAACAATACTCCGCGATTTGTCGGTAATTGGATAGAACTGTAGTTGATTGCAAAGTAAAACCAACGGTCTTAGAATCAGGGGAAATACGATTTTGGCTTATGTTGCGCATTGGGAGTTTTACGAAGCTAAAATTCAATCAATCGGCTCTGCCATTTTTATTTTGTTTATTGTCAGATTTTCTATTTCGTTTATTTAAATTCATAGGGAAATTTATGAATTTAAGCAAATGAAAATAAAATCTATATGAATTCGACACTTGACAAAATTTAATTAAAGGAACTCTTTAGGCGCTTGTTGTTGACTTCTTTTCGAAGAGAGAGTATAGGGAACAGCTGTTTTTCTCTCTCGCTCTCATCTAACTACATTTTGGAGTAAATCAGGGGTCAGCAAAATTTAAAGTGAGAGTGTTTGGTGAGAGGAGAGAGGCTGCACCGCAAGAAATTTGTAACTAAATATCGATTTTAATGGAATGTTGCGGTAGAATGTAGAAAATAAAAAAGATTAAATAAGATGCTTAAAGTTGTCGAAAAATCATAAACAAAGCAACATCGAACGCGGGCATAGCGCTGTTGTCTTTAAACTTATCAAAAAAAAATACTTAATTAATGCAATTTCAAATTCCTACATCAAAAATTCATTCAATTGGGACAGCACACATATTATTTAGATCAACAATTTGGTTACAGTTTCTTATTAACAAAATATTTTTCAAATGTCTGGCATTTATTCTATTTCGCTGCTTAGAACAGATGAAACTAAGATCAGAGAAGATTTGTTTACATAAATAAGTTGATGGAAAAAATGATTATAATCTCAAAAAAATTGATTTAATTCATGTTAAAATGAATCATCTAGATTTTTCCAGAACTCAATATAATTGCTCTGCCCTGGTTGGCCATTTCGCTTCGAAGTGTTACTAATTCTAATTGAATTTGAAATTCATGTATAGTAATATCACACTTGAAAGGATTTTCAACTACATCAATAAACTTGTTTAGTTCATCAAAGTCCCTGAATCTATCTGTCTTCGAAATTATTCAATAAATTTTCTTTAATACTAGCATATTCATATTTTTTAGCTGTCTTATCATCGGCATATATAAGAGCCGTTTTTGGAAAATTGGAAAAATTATTGGATCGAAATTCGCATAAAAGCAAAAATAATGTAGTCATAAAATTAAATTATTTTTAATTGTATTGTATATATTAAGGTTTTCCCTTAAAGTTGTAAGTTTAATTCATTTTAATATTAACTAACGTCAGAGAAAAATGATCAATCTAAACTAAAATCATTGTCTTGCAAAGCCTGCATCAATAGCATTTTGAATCATAAAATATGTTTTATCATTTGCCATAACTGTATTAGAAATTCTCTATGTGCATAATAAGCGAAAAGAATCACAGCAGCGCTTGATGTTGCTTTGTCAATGGCTTTTTGACAACTGAATGAAAGAGCATAAGAAAATGTGTAATATTCAATGATGGGCGCCAACATTAATGCAAAATTTTATTTCCATGTAGTGGTACAACAACCATATGGAGAAAAAATAAGAAGAAGCATAAATATAAAAACAAGCGACATACGTCTTGCCTTCTTCAATGCTTGCGGTGAACTGAACTGAAAACGCATTGTAAGCATAGAATAGCTTATTCATGATTTGCAGTGAAAAAAAAAATGTTATCGTGCGCTGAAGGGATTTATTTGCTTTGCCTATTTTAGATGAAAATTAAATATTCAAAATACTTGTACTTATTCGGTTGTAATCAAATTAAAAAACCTATTGTTGTATTAAGTGGCCGCTGTGGTATCAAAAAAATTTTAAATATTTGTTTTATTGTTAGAGAATTTAAAAATTAATGAAGCTTTTGAATATTTTATTAGTTTATCAAAATCAATTTCAATGCTAGAGACCTTTATTCGTAATAAGTTCTCTAGATGTTCATTAGTTAGTAAATTGCTTATTTTTAATAAATACATTACAAAAATAAGTTGTTTTGCAAAAATATATTGTGCCAAACATGGAATATAGAGGCAAAATTTTACTTTTTAAAATCGGATAAATAATTAGATCGATTTTCACCAAAACTTCAGCCCGCGCTCAAGGGGAAGGGAGGTGTTACATTTTTAAAATGCAAGTCAAATTGTAAATAAGTCAACATTTTTTGGGTGTATCATAAATCGCTTCAAAAAAATACGCTTGCTAACAATTTTCTGTCGCAGGTCCTGCTTCGTTGGTTGTTGAAGTAGAACTGAGTCGCTGTTGTGCGTACACATTTGTGTACGTACACATAATTCGATCTCGTTACACTCAATTACTCTCAATTACGCTCTTGCTAGAACTTGCAGAAGAACTTGTGCCCATCATCGGTAATATTTGATTGCACAATTGTGCTATGCGTGCCGACCAGCGCTGCCGCACCATGAAAAATTTCAGTGCCAACCACGTGAAACTTAGAGGGCCAAAGCGTGCCAAGCCAAGTTAATACGAAATTAAAGGACAAATTATGAGGACGCTATCTGAAGCTTCTGGTTCCTCATCACGACATACTATTGGAAAATTAAGAAACTTATGCAATCAACACTTTATAGTAAAATTGCAACGTGATGAAATCACAACGTGACAAAATACACAACTGTGAGTTCGCTTCCTTTTAACGTCTTAATTTTGGTTTGTAAATTGACAAAAAACATTAAGTATTCAAGCTGAATGAGCTGCTACTCAACATCCAAGGAAGCATATTTAATATGCTTCCAAATATAGGCTTCTACTTAGCATTCACGGTAGCGCATTTCATGTGATTCCAAAGATGTGGATCGCCGCAATGACATCCTATGTTAAAAAATATAAACAGTAAGAAGTTCATTGCAAGCAGCTTCTGCTTCCCTATATAAAAGTTGATCAGTCAAAATTAACACGCTCAGTGCCAAAAAAGTGCCATGAGAGTCAGAGTGCCAAACATTTTTTGAAAGTGCCAGTTTGGTACGATTGTGCCTGTTTCGGCAGCGCTGGTGCCGACCCCTGGAGTAAATACACACGAGTTAGGCAGATTTAGGCAACAAAAGGCGCCTTAATATAACTTTAGAGGAGTAATCAGACACAACTAAGGAAAAAAAATTATTTAAAAAATAGAAATGAAAAATTTTCAATTTTAGCGAGCGTGTATGATTTACACTTAAAAAATCAACCGTATTTGCCCCATGAACATTTCAATAAAAGAAAGATGAACATATTTGTATGGAGCCAAGTCCCGGAACCTCTTGTGCCCTTTATTTCCTCACGCAGCATAGGACATCTACAAAACTCTTCCAACGTGCACGATCAGTAGCGAATTCCTTTAATTCTCTCCAACATTATCTGGGTTCACATATTTCCTTTTCTAGCGATCGTTTTCACGATGGTATAGGACGGCCGCGTTTTCTAAAGTCTATATCTTGTCCAAATCGGCTTTGAATGTTAACCTATTTTTTCTTGGTATTTCTGAGTGGCCCCAGTCCATGATTCCTTCAAATATTCTGAGGCGAACACAATGGAACAGTACACAGTACGTTTGCGGTACATGTATTTGCAGTGAAAAAATTGTATTTTAAAGGACCTTCGTGAATCATTCACACATATATCGTCGTTCCGAAATGCAAAGTTACGAATTTCGTCGCAAAAATTTCCATCGCTCAGGGATATTCATTCGTTCAGCTGATATACGAAAAGAGTTAAGAAAAGAATAAATAATTGGAGGATGGAACTTATGGTTCGTTAACTGAATGTGAATCCGGAAGAACGAGAACAGCTTGACGCGGAAATTGAATAAATTATAGGGCAAGAATTCGGTCCATCCGAATCAGGTGACGGCTTAGACGATGAAGACTACGTACCATAATAAGAAAAATGAGCATGACACATCCGATATTAAACAGGAGATTGAATTAGAGGCAGCTTTGGATGATGAAGATGCAGAGGAAATATACAGAGAAGCAGTTGCAGCTCTTGCTAGTCAAGCCCCACTGAAATTCCATTGCCCGGTGCTATTGCTCCAGACCACGTGGCTGCTCCTGTTCAACAACAGGTTTCCGCTCGAAAGATGGCAAGGTATTGAATGCAAATCCACCAGCTTCTGGTAGGCCACATTCGCATATTGTGCCAACGGTTACTCGTAAAAGACCATTACGAAGAATATTGCCGCATCACCGAGCCATCTTCAAATAGTTATTGTCCCCCGGAATAGTGAACGTTATTGTGTGTGAAATCGATCGAAAAGCCTTTCCTTCATTTCCTTCAACCGGTTCAAGCACTTGACCACCTATGTACATCCGCATCGATAACGGTAACACTCGTGCAGAGGGGCTTCAAGAAAGTAAATCTGTGGCCGTGGACGAGGATTATGGTCCATAGTGATGGTCATCTTAGAGAGGACATACACTTCGGACTGCCAACTGACCGTCGATGAGCAGTTACATACATATATCCGTATCGCAAGCGAACTCGGTTTACACAATATATTAAGAGTTAGCCCGCAAAAAACAGAACAAAAGTTCGGTGAGAAAACCACCAAGGCAACAAGGCAAACAGGTCGTCATGTAATTAATGGAGAAATATATTTCTGGCCAGCGGCAGAACACTTTACGTTGACGGCTTCCTTTCTTTGTATAATTTGGCAGAGACGTTGGTGGATCCCAATATGGCGTTTGTGGGCACCTTTAGAATGAACAAAACCTTCATCCTCGCTCAATTGCATAACATAACCAACTATATGTTGATATATATATCGTTATTTTCAGGTACCGGACTTCCGCCCATCGACATCAGCCGCAGTTCAACTACAACCACTGAGGTAACCTCCACACGTTCATCATGCTACTTTTGCTATATCACTGCAGTACATGCAATCGTCCTACATGCCTCAATGACCTCAATTGTATATGTGTAAACCAGAATGCTCTTATCGGATAATAAATGAAGGTACGGGTGTACCTTTTTTTTAGAAACAACTCGACTTTTAGCTACTCTCTCAATATACCAAAGTATTGATTTACATATTGTAGATTCTTATGTATGAAGCATAGTGTTGGACAAATAACAGAGCTTAGGGATATTGAGAGAAAAAGTATTCGTCAAATATTTGGTGTATGTCTCCTGTTAAAAAAACCATTATTTCACAGCTGTCAGACTCAAGAAATCAGGCAAACGACGACACTAGGTCTCTGTGTCTACAATAGAGGTCTGCGTGAGTGCACTCGAAACGATCATCATATAAACTTCCGAATGCAATAAGCTTTGATTGCTTGAACTTGTAGAATATTTCATTTGCGATTTATTTGCAAGTGCAGCGCTCACCTCTCCAGCTTGGTGTTTCGACTTGTTTTGATTTGATTTGTGGTTTTTGTGCACAAGGGACCGATGGATTCGCAACGTGGCGAGTGGCTTGATGGTCGTTTCGAGTGCACTCATGCTGACCTTTATTCTACAAAGATAAATAAAAGAAATTAGTTAGCACGGAATTGTGGAAAATGTAAATCTACAGTAGGTTAGGCCATGGCCTTTAATGGGACGATACCGGGTAAGTAAGTAAGACAGATAGATTTTCACCAATAGAGATGAAAATAAGATAGAAACAGTAAAGAAGAGAAACATTTGCTCCCTATCGAATCTTCGTTCACAAAGAAACAGAGATGACTCAAATCGATACGTCTTTCGTAAAAACAATGAAGAAGAATCTCGAATCGAATTTTATTTCATAAAAGAAATGAAGAATATTTCAATATTTCACCACCTGAAAGCAAGTCGTTCTCGCGCAAAAAAAAAATTACTTAGTACCGTCCTGCACCTGGAGGTAAAACTCGCATATTGCAAGTGCGCTGGCACATGCTTTATGCTCTGTGAGATTACGAAAAACGATTCGGCAGGTACTCTGCCCAGATAATTTTTCTATGGGACCATTGTTTGTAAAGTAAGATATCCAGGGTGGAACTAATTTCAAGGTCACACTTATGATTGCCACCTGTCTCGACCATGTCCTTTAGGATCCACTGTACCACCTTCGTATACATCACAAAGCCGTGGAACCGAATAAAAGCCGAACCCTTAGTATTAAGTTCTGCGTCTCTTTCACTGGCGATTTTTAAAAGCCAACAGACCTTTTACACAACTTGACTGTCGAGAATGCACGCCGCCTAAAAACATCCACTCTCAACATATACCGTGACGTTCTCGTCATCGTCTCCACCAGATGTCAACTGTCTCTTGCCCAACAAGAATTGTATCCACCGTGGAACACATTCTTCAACGCCATTTCGTCTGACTAAAGCCCAAATGGAATATAATGCAACTGCACATCTTATTTTCAAATATTTATAGAAAATTATTTTCTATAAAATTAAATCAAACCTTAAAAGAAATTGGCACACAAATCAGTTGAAATAAGTTAGAAATTGCCAAATTTACAGGGCTTATGATGTCAAACCAGCCACCATGAACTTCCTTTTTTACAGTCTTGTTTGACAGCAAGTTAACATATTGCCAAAATGGGAATCTGTATTCTATCGTGAGTGCGATATTTACATATTGCATAAAATTTATATTTCGGGCTTTTTCGAGCCTCTAATATTCGGGCCTCTAATTTTCGGGATTTTGTGGTAAGGCCGGACCCGCACGACACTCGATTTTGAGGCCCGAGCCCGTGGCTGGAAAATAAAGGCCCGCGAGGCGCGAAAAAAAGCCCGGCCTGCGCCCACCTCAGAATCATGTCCAGGTGCTCTCAAAAGTGAAGAAGACAAACCTAATCGATTTTTTGGTCACCAACCTAGCAGCAATCACAAATTTCAATGAAACCAATTGTAATTCTGACTCTGATTCTGGTCTAGAATGTTGTTCTGTAATAACGCTATATGGCAATCTCGAAAATGTTTTACAATGTGGACACTACAGGTCTCAGGTTTCGAGTCCGTGAATGTAACATATCATTAAGTAAAGTAAATATAGAAATGCATTCACATTTCAATCTGTTGTATAGTATTTAGTCCTCTTAGATTACTTTATGGAACATCACTTTTAGACCTCTCCTGAATTGTTATTCGCTTTGTGTTTTCACTTTTCACTTTCCATAAATATGAAAATTTGCTGTAAATAACTCATAAGGAAACTGACTTAAAAAGAAAACAGAAACTTTAGATTCATATAAAAGAACAAAAAATTGAAACTGAATGTTATCGCATATGAACAAACTCTATGATCCACATTTTTTCTTTTTATATTGCAGAAACACAAACAGCAATATCATGACAACAAGGATCACATCTGCACTGAGTGCGGTCTTCAATTATCTTGTCCAATAACACTTAAACGCCATATGCTCGTGCATTCAGATGAACACAAGTTTAGATGTGATTATTGCGGACGTGCCTTTAAACGTTCAAAAACTTTGAAAATGCACCTAATACTACACACGGGATTAAAGCCTTACTCATGTGATTTTTGTGATCGCACCTTCACTAACGGTTCGAATTGTCGAACACATAAGAAAAAATCACATCCGGAAGAGTTAGCTAAACAAGAGGCAGCAGGTGGAGCCAAAACATTTACTAAAAACATTCCAAAACTAAAGGCACTAAGAGCAGTGTAAGAAAGTGATTTTTCAACTTGTTTATCTAAATTTCGCTAATTTTCTTTTTTTTTAGAACACAAACTTCAAATAATTTGCTTCCAGTTGTCTCTAAACCAAGCGGAAACTTTGCATGCAAAAAAAGACTAAATCTTAAAACAGATAAGACCCAGACAAACATTCTATGCTTAGAATTCAATAAATAAGAGTTCAACAAAAACTACCGTAAATATTTCGAAACATTTATTTGTTCCTGCTAGTGCAGATTACACAGACACACAATTTTTTTTACTAAGTTAAGCGGATTAGTTGGGCATCTGCAGTAGTTAAAAGATTCGGTTCTATGTGACCAAAAAATGTTCAGCATACTTTTTTATTAAACCCAAGGAAGCTCAGCCCCCTGTTCTTTTTCTTCAACGTGTTCTTTTTGACAAAATAAATAACGTAAAATTCACCAAAAATTCTTATGGAGTATGGAAAAGGCAAAAGCATACAACATTGTTGTAAATTCTGATATTTGCTCGCAAATGTTTATTTGTACGGTTGAACTCTACATTAATTTTTTATTTCTTCTGGGAATTCATAATGTTTCGGAAGTACATTTTTTCCTTGGACAACGACTGTTTTTGATCTTGCAATAACTTTGTTACAAAAAAAAGTATTTAGGTAATTTTTTGGTCGATGAAAATGATGATGTCCTTTGTTTTTTGTTTGAAAGGGCGCTTTGAATATCTTTGATAGTTGTTTGTAATTTCTAGACAGCTTGTTAGAATATCAATATACGTATCAAAGTTCAGGGTTCCAACATTTCCCTTGCACAAGGTAGCTAATATACCGATATCAATGTTAAATGCTTGCTAGGGTAAACAGGATGTGCACTCGAACGGTATGAAAGGTTGGAGCTGCTCCATACCAAATCGTTGTATAGAAACAGGGCGGGTTTACAGATAAGCCAACTAAGCTTGAGGCTTCAGTGAAGAGGGTCACCACAAAAAGAAATAACTTATTTTAAATTTATATAAACTTAAAAATTTTTTATAAAGTAAACTCAACTGTTTAAAATTAGAAATACATTTTTTGAGTCGAAAGATTTTTTTTTTTGACTTCAAAAAAGTTGAACTTATATTTTCTAACAACAAAAGTTGAAACCATTCAGCCCAGTATTTTCTAAATTTGTCTCAACCGTAAAATTTATAAATCCGCGATGAATGTTGTTTTTTGAAATTTATAATTTAGTAGAACAAATAACATTTTTATACAAGATCTTAACCCATTAGTATCAATTTTTATGGAGCTTTCAAAAGTTGGACTCCAATGGAATAAGGTGTTTTACAAAAATATTTTACGAAAAATTTGAGTAGAGATCACCAAAGGCAAGAAATATATATAGAACTTAAGTACATACAATGCGCGAAAACGGACATTGAAGGTGATAAAATGTTCAACATAATCATTTTCGCAAAAAGGGTTTAGAGACCTTGTAAGGCTATGATTACGCTGAAAAGACTGAATGGAATGCCATTGCTTTGAATATGAAAAATTGTATTTGAAGTCGTAAATTGATATCTAAGAAGCAAGAAATTGGAAGCACCATTCACCCAAAGGCAGCAAGAAGCTTAAATCCGACCCTGTAAACAACTTGTATGATATAACCAAATTATGTGTTGATTGCAAGGCTGTGTTCACAGTAAGCTGTGTAAACAACCCAATGTGCACAAAAACGGATGCGGATCCGTAACGGATCCGAAACGGACCTCATTTAGGGATCCATTTCGGATTCCGTTTCGGATTCTTTGTCGTATGAAAATCCGCTCAAAAAACCGGAATCCGCTTTGTCAGAACCGTAACGGATCCGAAACGGAAATCATTTACGGATCCGTTCCGGATGCGTTTTTTGTAAATAAAACGGATTCGTTACGGTCTCGAATCCGTTTTATTTTATTTGCAAAAAACGAATTCGTATATGAAGTCCATTTCGGATCCGACGAAGCGGACGATCCTTCCGTTTTATCGAGAGGAGTTTCATACGAGAAGGATCCGAAACGGATCCGTTTGTCACATTGGGAATATGCAAAAATAGCAACAACACGCCTCTTGTGGTCGCAACCTGAGGTTGTGAAACGACTGCAATTTGCCAGAGCCAACCCGAAGCACGGACAATTTCAATATAAATTGCTGTGTCTTGTATTGATTGTGCTGTCGCTGTTTGTTTTGATATTTCAAAAGTTTCAAGCGATCGATTTGTTTGGCTGTGCCCAGTAAACATAAGTATGTACATATAGACTCACATTGTGTGTACAAAGGAAAGTTTTTTATTTTAATTAAAAATATTTACTTATAACGTAAAAAGAACAACACAAAGAAAACTACAATGAAAGTAAGAACTAAAAAATAAAAATAAATATTCGGTATCTTCGAAATGTTCCCACACAATGCTTCTCTTGGCCATGTTAGACATATTCTTTCAACTTTTCACTTGCACCATACACAATACACAAAGCACAACTGATTGCATGAATTGAATCACGGTTCGACAGCGATCAGCGCGAAACAGTCGGCATGCATGTGGCAAGCTACGATCTGAAAGATCTGTTAGTTTTAGGTTCGATACTTTGATGGAATGACCTAGCAGGTTCGATCAGCTCTTTACACACCCTTAGTAAACAGATTATTCTTCGTATTTTTTAACACTTTTATTTACTTTTTTTACATATGTATCGTTAGAGTTGATACTAATTTTACATTTAAAAGAATATAAATTTCCTATTGCATTGGTAATATTTTTTTTTTATTTGTTTTTCTTTTCAACCAATACCAATACCAATAACCAACTTAGGCAACTCAACTAGAAAATTCTAAAAAAGTTTTACATTTCTAGATTTCATTTAAAATACCTTTTATTATATAAAAATATGAATTTGTTATGCTATAACTGCAGTTGTTTTTGATTTAGTTCTTAAACAATAGTTTATTTAAACAGAAAAAAGCAATTAAAACATTTATTTATTTCATGTTGTATTTTTTGTGGTACTGTAAATCCTTAAGTTACGATAATCGACAACAAAATCTGCTAGCACTGGAAATTACACATAACATATGTTAATTTATCTGCGTACATTTTTTTGGTATTGGTTTGTTGTTGACGATGATGGTTTTTGCTGTTGTAAGTGTAAGTGAGGATGGGGATGCGCATGCGACTGTGTTGTTGATGCAGCAGCTATAGGAATATCAAATGTATGCGATGTAGATGCGCTATTAATTGCACTTGATTTTCCCGTCACCGATGTTACCGTAATTGCTGACGATGAAATATCTAAAGCTGGCACACGTTTGTTGTCTGTAGCACTGATGATGGAACCACCTTCAGCCAATGGTGTCTCTACCAACTGTTGAAGATTAAGCAGTTGATCAGTGGAACGTAGGCTTGCTGATAAACTTTCACTTGAAGCAAGAGATGTTGAAAGCGGTGAATTTCGGTCCATTGAAGATGCCATATCTGTTATGTATGAAGAATAGATCCAAATCAACATTTTTTTTTTTGGGGTGGAAAAGAGATTTGCTTTAGTCTTTTCATTATTCTGAGAAAACTTCCCCCACTTTACCTCCCAAAACTGATTGGAGCCACAATAAATATTGTATTTTTTTACTATATCAAAGGTAAAATAAGAGGAAACACCTCAACGAAAAAAGGTTTTTTTTCATATAAATTGATTAAGCCCATTTTTCAAAAGAAAGTGGCGTTACAAAATATGTATACAGAGTGAATTGAAGATTGTAACTGATCTATTTTGTAGTTCTACTACATAACCATCATAATTTATTTCTTTACGAAATTTTGAGGTTTCTTGAAGTTGTGCTTAAATTATTAATTTATCGGTTATAAAGTTCCGTAAAAAAGTATAAATTAATAATTTATGAAGCATTTTATAGATAAAATTGAAAATTTTCTAAAAATATATTCGCTTTAGTGCTGGAATATGATCGTAGGTGTTCTACATTCCGATTTCAAAATTAACGAAATTAAACCGGATTGTTGATGTTCCGAATTCCATTTTTTCGATTTTATCGGATATAATCCGTATGGCTAGAAATGCAACTGAAGACAAAAAATAATAATAAATAATTTGCTTTTTTATACGATATTAAACAAAAAAAACACAACATTTTAAGACAAATTTATAAGTTTTTTTCAGGAGAAACCATGAGAATAGCTGCTACAAAACAGCATTTCTGAATTTTATTGCGTTTCAAAATGGCCCCACAAAGAGAGGTTAAATAGTTAAATCTCAAATATCCCGCTTAATGTGGAATGGCCGATAAGCAAAATGTAGTCAGAAACTAGAAAAAAGACTCTGCTAGATTTTAGGAACATAGAATTAGGACGAAACTTGCGCACATACAGCGTAGATTGAACTTTTTCTATTTTATAGATTTACGAAATTGAGTATCCTTAAACTATAATAGCTTACCAGTTTTGTCTGTGTCTGGTGAGCATGCGTTAACTATTACTGGTGCGTGTGCTTTATGTAGCGAAAATATTTTTTCTTCCATTTGTAAAATAATCGCTTTTTGAACCTCATATTTTTTGTTTAATGTCTGCAAATAAAATATTTTTTCAGTTTTAAGGTATACATATGAGCCGTTGATTTTAAAAGATTATTAAGTCCGAATTCGTGGGAAAAAAGGGGTTAATGATGTCTTTGGCTGTAGTTTCAATCAAATTTTTCGGTGTAGCAAAATGTACAAACAAATTTTATTCTATGCCCAATATTGCAGCACATATGCATTGGAATCGCAGTAAGATTTAAATCCAATTTCGTTATTATACATATTTTAACTTAAATTTGAAAGTAACTGAAGTCTATTGACTGCCTCTGAAACGAGTATAATAACACCATGGTGTGTCATAGACAACAAATCTCAATTTTAAAATAAACGAACTAAGGACATTTTTAAAATAATCGGCTCATACATTTTGATAAAATGTACTATAAAAGCGTTCAATGCTTTGAACTTTGCTAACCTTAAATTGTTCTTCATACTCATCCTTGACTGTTCTCAGTAAACGCTTCTGTTCCGTTACAACTTTTTCATTGCTAACCAGTTGCAAATGAAGTTCACTTATTTTATGCTTGGCACTATCCAACTGCGATGATTTCTCTTCCAATGCATGTTTTATTTCTAGACAATTGAGAAAAAGCTAAATTTCAATACAAAAAAATATAAGTTCAACTTTTTAAAATTTCTATTGCCTACGAGTATTTACAATTAGTTAATTAACAAAATGTGACCTATTTATTAATAGTGAAGTAGCATCCAACTTTTGTGACAGCAAAAACGTGTATAATGGCTTTTTTTTAAAAAACACATAATATTAAACCTTTTATAACATTTGGTGACATACAAATTTATATTACAACCTACCTTTTAGCTCTATGTTATAACTATCTTGTAACATTATCATTTCTTCATCACGTGCCCGATAATTATCCATTTCAGCTAAGCGATCACGGCATTTCATTTGCACCTCGCCCATTATAACGAATTCGGCCTCTAAGCGTGCTAACTCTTGTTTACATTGTAAGCCCATTTCTGCTTGTAACTGCGAATGTTGACATTCAGTATTTATATTAAATATTTGGCCACGCAATGATTCCAATTCATAATTCATTTCTTTTCGATTTGATAATTCTTCAGTGAGACGGGTTTGTAGGTTATCATTCGCTTGCCGCAAACATTTGTTTTGTTCCAACTCATTTTGATACTTTGCCTTAAGCGCAACTACTTCATTTATGTATATTTCATGATATTCGTTAGCAAATTTTGTTTGTTTATCAATTTGTTGCATTAATTCCTCATTTTTGGCAGCAAAATTCTTCAGCTGCTCACGCAAACGATCACGTTCCATTTCAAGACTTCTTTTGTCACGACTCCTGCCCATAAGACGACGATTGCGTTCAGCATGAATTTCGCGACGATAGCGTTCATATTGTAGTTGTAAACAAAGCAGTTCAAATTGTTCCTTTCAAAAGAGTAAGAAAATAAAAATACGATTACTTACATAAAAAGGATTATGCGTAGACGAATTGGATACATTTAATTGAGAACATGCCATAATACAAAAAAGAGTTCTGCATTGTTAATAATTATTCATGTTTATAGAATTACCTTGTCCATCCGATAGCCAGCGTCAAAATTTTCTTTAAACTTTACTGTGCGCATAATAAACTGATCGAGTATTTCCTGTGGACATGATAAACTATCCTTTTTATTTATTGTACTATTGCGCAATCTACTGTTCTCTTCAAACATTTCAAACAATATGTTTTCATAGTTTTGTGGCCACGTTTGCACGGTTTGTGTTATTCGCGACGTCAAACTGATTGTATTTAAATTAGCATTAGTTTTTACATTTTGTCTCACCGATGCAATTGCAAGCATTTTTCCGCTTTTTTGTAAACGCCTTTCATTATTTCGGTTGCATGTGTCAGGATCTTCATCTTCTTGCCGAGTGGTGGACAAATACATGGATGAACAGGATTTTGTACGACGAAATTTAGCAGTATCTACAACAACGGATTCTTTCTCATTAGAACCAATTTTTTCGCAACTCGAATCGTTGTAACAATAACTAGTCATACGATTCCTTCTTTTAATTCCTTTAGCTAAGAGCTGCATCGATCGACTTGTTGGTATATGAAGGCCACCTGCGGTGCACATAGATTGATCTGTTTCATTGCAGTTTTCGCAACCTTTTGGAATATGGTCGACAGCTGTACTTAATTGTAAATGACTCAATGGAGAACTTCGTTTAGCTGCTACATTTGTATCGCATTCAAGTATTTCTTTTTCTAGAAAATAAAAGTTATAAAAATAAATATTGGAATTCTTAAAGTGTGAGCAAATTAACGAAAAGAGTAATGATTTAATCAAGGTTGTCTAACCCACGACATGCCACATTTGTGTCGATATAAGTTCAAATATATGGAAAAAATTTAATGAAAATTGAATTGTTGAAAAGGTAAAATGGAAAGAAGTCGAAAAGTATTGGAAATTGTCGAATGATATCGAAAAATTTTAACCATCACTTTAACGACCAAGAGACTGAGAGCCAGGTTCCTGACAATTTCGTGTAAAACAATAATAATAATTTGCAGAACTAAATTTTTTGGTTTCGATTCAAATCATATAACATAAAAACTTAAATTGAAGCAAATAAAAAAATAATAATAAATTCTATAAAACCTTTGGTTGAGTAGCCAAAGGACTAAAATTTTACTTTGCCAAACACGTACTTTTTATCTCGAAACACTGCTATCACTGAATTCAAAATTACTCACTAAAGATAGCGTAAGCCGCTAAATTAAAATCGTTTATACAAAACTATTCGGTTTTAATCTGTGTTAAAACTCTGAGAATT
Source organism: Meiosimyza decipiens (assembly GCA_963680825.1). Taxonomy (NCBI): domain Eukaryota; kingdom Metazoa; phylum Arthropoda; class Insecta; order Diptera; family Lauxaniidae; genus Meiosimyza; species Meiosimyza decipiens. The sequence continues at coordinate 70,730,012 of OY804259.1, forward strand.
TTTGATTACGCTACTTTAACTACGTCAATATTGTTAAAAATAATTTCAAAGATGATTTATATAAATTACTGAAATTTTTTAAAAAGCTTGAAGGAAAATGTAAATCTTTACTTAGTGAAAAAAATGTTTCACTATCACTAAATTTATTTATTTTATCACTATCTTTAACTTCTACTAAATTTTTGTGGTAAAATATTCTGTCGTAATATTTTTTTAGTTTCATATATATACTACTCCTAAATGAAGTAATACTATTACTAATTTCTTCTGATTTTTGGCATATCGTTTTCTACTATTCGTCGCCAGGAAGTTCTTGGCCTTCTTCTGCATCCTTCACCCTGAGGATTCCACCAAAGCGTTGATCGCCAATTTTCTTTTACATCTTTCCTGATTGTATGATATATCTATCAGCGTTTTTTAGGAACATTCCTTGTTTCTAGAGCGTTCCAAACTAACTTGCTATATATGCTATCGAAGGCTGTAATAAAGTTAAATTTAGCGGTAGTGAAAAATAAATAAGTTTAATGACAGTGCATAATGTTATCGCGTGTTATTAATCCAATCTAATAGGTTTCAGTAAGTAAGAAAGAACAAAATAATTACAAATTTTTGCATCTTACTATTTATTGTCATGGATGACAAAAGTTCCATATCATGTTGCATTGACGATCCATCAGTTAAATGTTGAGAATTATGTACGTTGTTACGGTCATGCATCATTTGTTGCACCATGCGATCATGCAGCGTTGTAGTAACACGAGTAAGCACTTGCTTTGTTACTTGTTGGTCTACAATTGCAGTAGCAGTCGTAGTAGTTGTTGATGTTGTTGTAATATCAGGAAAGCTAAATTGATGTTCCTTGCGCATCGGAGAAGAAGGCTGGCTTGAAATCAATATAGCACGTACAGCATGAGGATTTGTTGCTGCATTTCCCGACATATTCACGGCGCGTAGTTTATAATCGTTTGCTATATCTTTCATGGGAGTTGTCTCAGGTGTTGCTTCGACAGCTGCTTCTGGCGGTGATGAACCTGTCAAACTCAATAACTGACTATTTAAGTTACTTGATGTAGCGCTTGTTAGAGCATAAGATGGTGTTGGTGTTAATGGTATTGCACTAGATAAGTTAATTTCGTTGGTTGGGCTCCACATGATTGCATTTGAACCGCTAACTCCGCCACAATCAAAACGTGAGTATGTATGTTGCGATTCTTTCAATTGGTACGTCAGGCCCAACTGCCTATAGTGATTTGTACTCATGTTAGGTGTTGAGAGTCCACCAGTACTATCGAACCAATCACATGAAGCTACATTAACGGATGTCTGTTCTGAGCCCAAATCCTTTAAAATAAATATATGAAAAAAAAAAATATTTTTATATTTCATAACTTGAATGTTTGTTTTGTAAAGTAATCACCTGTTGCGAAACTGGCAATGATAATTTGGCACACGATTCAACTACATCATGAGGCTCCATTTCTTTCCAACGCGAACTGCTTAGTTCAGTATCTGTGGAAGCCGTAACCAGCATTGGATGGACACGGACGGTTTCCAATAAAGGCTTTATTGTATGATGAAAAATAGCTCCTTTATCTTTTTTAATGAAATCACTCAAATAAGCTAAAAAATTCCACGGATACATGCCATAAAGGAGATGAAATAGCATTTGAAGGCCAAGTTGCAGATGAACTAACTTATCATCTGGTAGCTGATTTGGATTTTGACAATTCCACGAAGCTAAATGACCAAAAACATCAAATAGATCGTTGAGAAAGTTTGGAACCAGATTAGGAATAATGGGCAGCAACGTTATGATGCAGAGCAAAGCACTCATAAGTGGAACAATTTCTTTTTCGGTCTTGAAAAAAGAGATATTTTATTTATTAATATGAAATTGCTGAATTGCTAAATATTTAAAATTTGTTAAGTGGTGAAGGAAAACACTAAAATCAAATTTGTCAAAGTTTTTTCAAAAGTATTGTTGCTAATTTAAATTCCTAATTTATCGTCTTCGCTTTTTAAGACTATGAATTTGGATACAATTAAAAAATATTTTATTTGTTTACAAGAATTAAATAAAACTAAAGAAAGATAATGTAAAAAAGTCTCACTTGTAAATCTTAAGATACGAGTATTGATAAATACAATTTTTCCCTTAATATTACTAAAATATTATATATAATAGCGCTTAGCTGATTATTGTTTCAACGACTGACTAAGCAAAAGCCTAAATGGTATGGGTGTTTCCTAGTCAGGTTGAAGCACTGACCAGGTAAGGCTCTTGCTAGTCATGGCTTATTAATATGGGGCGTAAATGTTTAATTTTTTGCGTAATGAATATTTTGCGGCTGCGCTCTGTCGTTGATGAGTAGCTTTAAACTCTTTAATTTAATGAATTATAATTTTTCAAACACGATTCAAAAACATAACGCTTTTCAAAATATATGTAACTTCACTTTAGCGTGAGTTTGTATGCATATATGTAGGTAAGTATGTACATATATCGCACACATTCTACTTAAGAGCACAATTCAAACAACTCCTTTTCGAGTTTACTTGTTAAAACTGCTCATCATACACATATCTACCAGCACAAAGGAGATAAGTTAATTTTTTCCTGTACTATACTGTCAAAAAAGAGTTAGGTCTTACTTCATGTCGCAATGGAAATTAAGCTGCAACACACAAAAGTGTCCTATTTTTAGTTATGTCGGAGTTAAACCCTTGCGATCGATACGATCAAACCAAATAATTCACACTTTATTTCTAAAAAATAGTTCACGCGCTCCAAGCGTCTTCTAAAAATTTCAAAATTTTGAGTTATGCTTCTTTAGTAGAATGTGTGCAATATATAAAGTATAACACAAACTAATAAATAGATATATTCCGATCGTGTTTTCTTTATATATTTTATATTTTTTTTATCTTTTCAAACATGGGATCGCCGACTGAGAGAGAGAGGTACTCATGGCGCGCTCCGGTTTTTTTTTTTTTACAGAACGCACTGCGTTCACCTCGCTCGTAGTCGCAGAGCACAAAAAAAATAATAGAAAAACGTAAAATGTATGTGTATATTTTGATCTGCTTTTTGCGATAGTGCCATCAGTTTTGGCTCAAAACCCTTTTTCGTGATGGGAAATGGGTTTGAAGTTCAGGACGTTTCTCGGGAATTTGACACAATTTGATAAAATATAATTTAAACGAAACGAAAGAACAATTCTTTAGCAACAGTTCCATAATTTTCGGAAGAAATGCGTAAATGACATGCAAATAAAGACGGACAAATCATATTTAATACTAGACTTTCTTCTAGTTCTTATAATTTCATAGGTACCATTTCACAATTTTTTCAAGCTTTCAATTGCTCTAACTTGACTTCTTAGAAGGTAGAACTTGGGTTGAAATCATACTTATTTTTTGTACATACCAATAGTAGTTTAAATATATCCTTAAACAGACGGTGTTTCTCAACTTTAAAAAGCCACGTAGGATGCTTACGTATAACAAAGCAAAACAAATTTAGCGCTTGCACGCGATGAGTTGATTTTTTTAACCATTCGCTTAGCACATCAAAGATGAAACCGTCGTGTGGGGCCTGTACTTTGACAAGCACTTCCATTATACGTAGGGATCCCGAACTTAAAAAATATTCCATCATATTGTGTACCAGCCATTGTTCCTTATCTAAAATAACAGGAAATTAAAATATAATCGAATGCAATGTTGGTCATTTACTTTGCATTATTAGATCTAAGAGTTTCTTTTTTGCTTCCTCAAATTCCTGCATTTGGTTTGATTCCAAATCGTTAAAAATCTTTTCTATATCCATGTTGTCACACGATTCTGATGTCGTCTTTTTTATTAAGATTTTTTTGTTTTTGTAAATAAATTTAGTTTTATTGTTACATTTACTCCTTTAAAGTTGGAATCTATTTGATAGCCTATGTTCCAACTGTATGTAAAGGCTGTAATTGATTTTATCACAAAAGTACGTGCTTAACTGATTTAATGGGTTTTACGTTTCGTTCGATTCGTCGACTTCTACATTGGTAGAAAAAAAATTGTACGGTGCGTATCAACAATAATCATTAGTTAATGGATTATTACCTGTTTCAGCAGCTGTACCATTTTCTAAACTACAGTTTTCAGGATTTTATTTTGCGCAGACAACGTGCTAATAATCTTTGTTTTCCGTAAAGTTCTAATCATATTTTAATACACTCTTCATCTTGGAAACAACAAATAGAAAAAATATCTGAGTAGTCTGACAGTCCGCTGATGGTTTGCTGACAGCTGTCAAATGTGGCACAACGATGACACTGTACCATGGTACAATTACTAAGATAGCATTATCTTGTCAAACTCAAATTACTGCAACACTAAAAGTGGCGCCATCGTTGTCAAAACTACAAAGAAAGCTTTTGTATGCAAACTTAAATTAATATACATATTAACATAAGCTGATTAAAAATGCAACATTGATCCCTCAAACACGACACTAAAATTAAATCTATGTCAACCGTCAGAAGTGGTGGTTTCAGCATCGTCTGCCGCAATTCTGTTGCATTTCCAGCCGACAAGTGATTTTGAATTTCGACAGCACCAACCGCTGGTAGTTTTACCGTCATCCTTTGATATTGTACGTAAACTGTCATTGATCTATAGCTCAGAAAAACGTAGTCGTGTTTCTTCTACTATCAACGAATTCAGAGCTCAAAGTAAGTAGTTATTTCATTATCAGATCGAAACGTAATAGGATCGAACATTTGGGAACATGTGAAATACCGGACGCAACCAAAGCGTGTAACCCCTGTCAACTTGTCTATTTTCTTAGTAACAGTTTAATCGAAGATTTCTTAAACTGCTATTATATCTCGAATTAAATTTGGTAACATATCTCTGAATTTATTTAATACGCAGAAATCTCAGTTTAACAAAAAATGCATCACATGAAGTAAATTGTGAATAGTTCATATAGAAATTTAAAGTTAATTGAGAATAGTACATTTGACAAATTATAAAAATATTTCAGAACGCCAATAAAGTCTCCAGCGGCTTTCAAAATGCTGCCTATTTCTTAAAATACCCCAATGTCATCATCTGAGCTCTTATCAAGAGCTCATAGGGGCACTTATGGTTTAATTATATAAGGTAAGAGCAAGTCCAAATTGTGCCTCTTTCTTTATTATTTGTTTCTTCTCGAATTGTTATGCAAATCGATTATTGGATTTTACCTTATGTAAGTTATAATAAGCATTTATTACGTATAAAACTGCAATGGCGATGTTCTTTGTGTAATTCCGTATGTTTATGATTTTTGTTTGTCTTGATTATGCCGTTGACAATTTGAGAAGAAATCTTCTATGCTCTCCTAGGGCTGCAATTACAAATTTTGACAAGATGCTCCAACCTTACTTCATTAAACCATGGTGGACACTAAAATTTGCATTAAGGATAATGAAGGAAATTATCACTATTTTTCTCTCCATTGTCTGCGCTTTGATATGCGAAGCGTTGGACGATTTTATCAGTCCAGTTATTGGATCGCGAAAAATACCCATTTCGCGGTTTTGCATAGCTTGTACTTCATAAAAGTTTCTACAAAAGTTTCCAATTGAGAGAAAAACAAACGTCAAACGTAGTCGAGCTTACTTCGTTAATCAGAGAAACTTCTTATATTAACTTTAATTGACTACTATGCACGTTAAAGATCAAAAACACAAAAATCGCACGCATCGGAATAAACGATTGCGAAGTATTTCGACTTTTAGTTACGTTCCGTTTCAAATAAATCATACAAACATATAAGTTAAGCTTGGATTAGAAATTGGGTCCAAACAATTAGTGATATTCATATAAATTTTATGTTTTCTAACTTCTTATAATAAAAGCTACGCAAAAAATTAGCGGGATTAGCAGCGACACCACTCTACGCCATTCTGTGGAAAAATTTTGGAAATTTCTGAAAATGTTAAATGAAAAAAGACAAGTAAGTCAACGGTTACACGAGCAAATTCGGCCAAACAAATTCTTGTCTATTCTCTTTTGTGAATTTGTTTTGCGTTTACACACGGAAACTAGAATTTGTTTGTGCAAGAAAATTTCAAAGTCAACGTTTACACGAGCAAATTCGGTCTGAAAAATTCTGGTCTATTTTCAACGTTTACACGAGCAAATTCAGTCTGAGAAATTCTTGTCTATTCTCTTTTGTGAATTTCTTTTGCGTTTACACACGGAAACTAGAATTTGTTTGTGCAAGAAAATTTCAAAGCAATTACTGCGTCAACCCGCCACAACAAACGTAAATTCAAAGCATAATATCAGCTAAAGAATAGAACGAAAGGGATTTCGCGTGTACGACAAATTCTGTACACCACCCTTTCGTTTTTCCCTTCTTGCCTACACACAGGCAAACTTTCTTTGAAGAGTTTCCTCGTGTAAACGCTGACTAAGTAAACAAGCATGGACGGACAAATTCAAAACTCCACAAATACCCGTTGACTGAGTTTCATAATTAGAGTTTTAAGTAGAATTTTCTGGGACAAAAATTCTATAAAATTTCAGTCCAGTTGGGAGTAAAAATATGGGTTTTTTCAAAACAAAATGTGACTACACCACACTACACAATTCCACTTTTTTAAATTAACATCTGTTTAAATAATATAGTAATAAAAATCAATGAAAAACGAAATGTGAAAGAAAAGAAAAACCATGTCAATTTTGACGTTTGTTTTTGCTGCTGGTAGAGAGGGTTCCGAAATAAAACAAACAGTAAAGAGTAAAATTTTTTTTGATGATTTTTACGTTCAAGTGCTGAGAAATGTTAAAGAAATTTCGCTTGGTTGATAAAAGCACGATTAAAAGATTCTCAACGCACGTTAAATCAGCTTCCCAGGAAAATAGGTATTTTTAGGTTACTAATTATTTGAATCATATGATGAAACGTTTAATTAAGACCATGGAAAAGTGTCGTTGGACTAGAAGTGCATGCACAAATAGCAACCGATTCCAAGTTATTTTCATATAGCGGTACTAAAATCGGCTCCCCATTAAATACATCAGTCTCATTTTTTGATGCTTCCATACCTGGAACTTTGCCCGTAAGTAGTTGTAATCTTTATTATAACTATTTAATATTCTTGCCTTAGGTTCTTAACCGTAAATGCGTGGAACTGGGTGTAAGAACAGCATTGGCACTTGAGTGCAAAGTAAATGAAATTTCAATGTTTGATCGTAAACATTACTTCTATGCAGATCTACCAGTAAGATTGTTTCATAGGGATGGATGATAACAAACAGTAATTTTATTTTCCTATCAAATTTATTTTAAAGGCCGGCTACCAAATAACTCAGCAGCGTGCAGCCTTAGCCAATGATGGTGTGATTACGTTCCCAGTTATAGTCCCAGGAAAAAAATCTTATGAAAAGACTGTACGACTTTTGCAACTACAGTTAGAGCAAGACAGTGGAAAATCCATACACGATGATGTGGAGAAAAGGTACATATTGTTAAAGAAAACTCGACTCCTTGGGTCAGTAAAAGTCAACGCGTATCAAAAAGTTTTTAAAAATTGATGTGATAGATCTCTTACTGAATAGTCTTACCATTAAGTGTTTTTGCCAAAATATCACGATAAACATTATTTGTGTGGCTTTAATATGTTACAAAAATCCTAAATCTTTCATGAAATTCTACAATTTTCTAAAAGCTCTTTGACATCTATAAGGTTCTAAAAACAATTTTACAGTTTTGAAAGGATATGAGAAAGTAGAAAAATTAACAAATATTTTATCCTAAGGCAGCAGAAATATCACAGTTTCTATAGAATAAGGACAAGCATTACCATTTCTTTTAATCCTTTATGGTCATTGATTCCATAAGTACTGGATTCGTATCCAATTACAGTTTGAATAAATAAAAAAGCTTCATTACCTTTAAAAAATAAGTCATATACAGTTGTGTTTTAGCAGCTCCTATACATACATATATTGCGATATTTCAATTAATGCCACGATTTATACATATATATATGTTTAGGAGCTTAATTGACCTAAATCGCGCTGGTATACCGCTTATGGAATTAGTGTTTGAACCCGACTTAGAGACGGGAGAAGAAGCAGCATCTCTTGTGAAAGAACTTGTGCTTATTTTGCGTCGACTTCAAGCATGTTCTTGCAAAATGGAAGGTAATTTTCTGCCTTTTGTGGAGCAGTAGAGTTAATACTAGTTTCTGCTATTCATTGTAGAAGGTGCTCTTCGAGTAGATGCAAATATATCAATACATCGCGAAGGTGATCCGCTAGGTGTTCGTACAGAAGTTAAAAACATTGGATCTGTGCGCAGCATATCACAGGCAGTTTGTTACGAAATTCAGCGGCAGTTGGAAATCGTCAAAAAGGGAGGTAAAATTACTAACGAAACACGATCTTGGGATGCTGAATCAAACCGCACTATAGCTATGCGTGATAAAGAAGTTTTGCAAGATTATAGATTTATGCCAGAACCAAATTTACCACCTTTACGCTTGCACATGGGTGAAAACGAGAATAACCATCTTTTAGTTAGTGTTCCAGATATTTTAAATGAAATGCCAGAGCTTCCGCATGAAACACGAAAAAAATTAGTAGATAATTTTGTAATGAATGACGAAACTGCCATGATCTTGGTGGTAAGCAAAATCTTTACATAATACTGATAAATCATAAACTTCAAAATTATATTTTCCAGAATGAACCAAAGCTTTTGGACTACTTTCATAATATTATGCAAAATTCACCTAAAATTTCTACAAAATTAGTTACCAATATTTTGCTTAATGAATTGTTGACATTTTGCAATAAATCTGGCATAAAGATCGAAGAATGGTAAGAGCAGAATCTAATACTCTATAATTTTATTTTCAAGCCATCAAATAGAAAACAGTAAAGCAGCTATTACTTTCCCAATTTAATTTTTAGATCACGCGTAATAGTGCATTAAATATGTTTAAATAATTTTAAAACATATACGTAAATTATCGAAATTTGGAAACACAAAACTGTTAGCCAAATAAAACTCGTTTGAGACAAAACTTTTTTTGAGGGTTGCAAAGGGTTTTTGATCTAATTAAATTTGGAGCTTAACTTTTAAAAACGGCTAAGAATATTGAAAATTTGAATTTAGAACGCGATTTCTACTCAAATAAAAAGTTGCTTATTTATTATTGTTAATTCTATAAAATCTTGGTCGCTGCATATAAAAAATTTACGGATCAAGACGTGAAAGAAGTTCTCAAATGGATGCAACCAGTTAAAAAAGCTGTAATAAACAGTGACCCCCTGCAAATAATAAGTCTCATAGCCATTTCAAAAATGTCTATGTATTGAAGTCAAGCTTACTTTTCACTCTTCGATATTCGTATATATTGTCGACCTCCACCCATAAGCGCCCCCCGCATACCTCTCCCTGAGGGAAGACCACAGCTATTGGTCTCTTATCTGCCCTCACTTACGATGAAAACAATGGCCATAAAATCTCTTAAAATCAACAAAGCAGCAGGCGTAGATAGTATAATGCCGAGATTTTGAAAGCTTTTCCCGAAGCTCACCGCTGAACTTATATATGTAAACTGTTCTTATATAAATTTGGGACGAAAATCGAATACCTCAAGACTGGTTCATAGGAACTTTAGTAAAAATCCACAAAAAATCATAGGCTGAATTTTTTCGCATTATTGTGGAGCAGATACATAAAGGAGTTTCAGGCTTCGTTACATATTACATTCATCGAATACACTGCCGTTTTTGATTGCATCGACCGATATTGCATCTGGGATGCTTTGAATATACGAGGTGCAGCATCCAAGATAATTAACCTCATCAAGGCTCAGTATAAAGTTTTCAAATATAGAGTATTACATAATGGGAAAGTTTCTGATTCTTTTCATACCATCTCGTGTTCAACAAGGTTGTTGGCTGTCCCCAATCTTGTTTCTGATAGTATGGGCCTCAGCAAAGGTCTAGACTCTAAAAATCGTGGCATTCAATTGACTTTCAGCGAACACCAGCGATGGCACATGTCCCCTTACCACCATCCAGTCATACATACAAGAAAAACTCGCTGACGTCAGAAGTATAAAAATCAATACAAATAAAACAAAAATTATGTCTATTAAACTACTGTCAGCAATAATTTCATAATAAGCGAATCTAGAGCTGGATAACTTCAGATATTTGGACAGCGTCAAAATACCTGATGGCGATATCAATAAAAACATCCATGCTAGAATCAATAAAGCGAAAGGTACCTTTGCTCAGCTTCGTAATGTCTGGCAGACTTGCTCCTGTCAACGACAGCGAAGCTTAAAATCATCGGTTCTTATCTACGTGCGTGAAAATGGGGTAATCAGCAGCGCTCTTCTATATAATTTACAAGTATTCACCAACAATTGTCTTTGCCGAATTCTTAAAATTTGGTGGTTTTGCACCACCTCGAATGAGGAATTACTCAAAACTTGATTTCCGTTCAAAACAAACTTTAAACTTCATTATAACATGCTGATTATATCGAAGTAAAAATTATTTTGTGCTTTTCACAAACTTTTTGTGCCACTTAGCCGCACTTTTCCATACACAGAATATGTACCTCAAAAGCATATTCATTCATAATTTGCACATTAAATTTAGTCCTTAAGCTGTTTTTGTTTTCTGTGCAAATCGGGTATTTTTAAAGTTGATTAATTTTTAACTTTTTCAGTCAATTAAGTGAGATTCATTTGGTGGAAATAATTAGTAGTTTACAAAAAAACATAATTAATCTACAAGCTGCTAGTTTACTGATAGAAAAACTTCACCAGGATCCAACGGCGAATTTTATGACGGTAAATTTAAATTATATTTTTACGGGTTTTTTTTTTGCTTATACTCATAAATCTCATTTTAGATAATGAAAGAAAATAAACTCGAGCAAATAACAAATTTAGAAACCATAGAAAATCTTTGTAAGCAGGCAATGGAAAACCAATCCAAAGCTGTTCTGCAATACCGAAATGGAAAATCAAAAGCAATGTTTGCAATTGTTGGGGAGGTTGCAAAACTATCCGAACGGAAAGCCAACATGAAAATTGTTGTAGATTGTCTTGAAAAACTTCTAAAAGAAAAATAAACACTGAGTACCAAGTTTTATATATAACTAGTACATATATAGTTTTTTGTTTTATTGGTGATGTTTATTAACTGAATTATTGAAATAACGTATGTATTTCCAAATTTATTTTTTATCGTTAAGTGCGTGCCTAGTGTTACATTTGATTTATATTGTATACAAATAAAAATAAAAAACATTTGTTGTTTTACTTCTCATATAAAAGGAGAATAGCAACAGCTTTTCATAAAAAAAAGTATATAACTGAATGTAATGATGTTATTATATGATTAACTTCATATTGAAGTAGCTTACTTTTCTTTCTCAGAATTTATAACTTAGCTCTGTTGATGCAATGTATTTTGCGATTAAATAATCAAGTTAAGAGAAACACACTGTATTCTTTTGTCTTACAAAAAGACAAAGAAAAGTTAAAACGAAACCTTTTCTTGATATGTAACTGTATAAAAGTGTAGATGGTATATTGTTATATAGATAAAATCTTAATGTAAATACTACGGTTATATAATATATATATAAAGATATATTTTATGAACTTACTGTGGGTTATGTGAACTTTTTAATTTAACTACATTACGGAGCTTGAGTGACTAGAATCGAAACTGGTTAGAATCTTTTAAAATAATATATATTAAATATTTATGCTGAATCAAAGGATAGTTTGTTTAGTTTAAGTATTTGGTCAAAATTTTAGATTTATAATAACAAAAAGTTATTAAAATAATTTAATTTCATTTAAGGCGAATTTTCGCCTAAGGTCTATTTAGACCTAATAGACCAATAAATAAAATGTTTTTATCAAAGCGCGTCATAATTCGACAAATAAACATATTTTCATAAGTATGCAATTCTCAATTACATATGTAACATGTGTAAAAAAATATTTGCATATTTTAAATGATGTATAGTGCCTACTTGTATACAATATTCAAGATTTTTCGAACTATAAATTTAGTATTTTAATAGTTTTTCTATGGCAGTGATTTTGTTTATTTTTTAATCCATTTAGTAAATGCAGTTTTATCGATTTTATTCATAGTCCCGATAGGTTGATGGTGGAAGACTCATGGAAACTGCCGTATCCAATCTGTAAATAATTTATTTAAGTTAATTGTAATTGGTTTTTTTAATGAGTCGCAAACCTTCTTGATTCGCTTTCCAAGAGGTTAGGATCTAAAGGGTGTTGTGATACATGTCTAAGTGAATCACCTAAGGTGTTTCGTAAATGCTGCATTTCTCTATTCGCCTTGGAGCTTCTCAAGATGTATTGTTGACGTCGTTTCGCTTCCTGAGCGAGCTGCTCGCGTAGCATGGATATCTGAAATTTAAAAACTTAATATTTAAGTAAAACTCACTTGAATTGAGATTCCATCGGGAAAGATTTTCCAAACTGAATGGGTAACTCAGACATTGCTTAGGCATTTTTAGACCCAAAAAAATAGTTGTGGTCGTGGTTTTGAGTGCGCTAAATTAAAATCTAACAGCTAAATTATCTGTTCATGTCAAGTTTTTGAGATACTTAACCCATGTGAGCCAAGGTGTCTGTTTTGTCTATATCTGCTAATCTTTAGCTTTTGCTTTGCATGCAACTTTTTTTCTATTATATGCTGTCTTCACAAAAAAAGCTCTAGTCAGTTTTTTGCTTATCCTAAAAACAATGCGAAAATCGTTTCAGTTCTTAGTATAAATCATTAACCCTCAGTGGCATATCCACGAACGAGAGACAGGGAAGCTAAGGACTCGCATCCATTAAATTAACGTTATTAGAAAAAAACGCTTAGTTTCACCGAATAGCACTTAAACTTTAACCAAATCTGCGCAGCCCTTCTTTCAAACTGAACCTGAATCTATTACTGATTACCTCGGATGAGTCTAAATAAATAAAGTCTAAATATTTTACCTTAGTACACCGGTATACGGAATTTTTATTTGATGGCTTAAATTATGAATTTTTCACAATATTCAGAAGCCGGTGAACGCTATATTTGGGTGATTTAGAAAGCAGTGAAAATATTTCAATTGAATCAAATACCTTGCATTTGAATTTGTAGCAAACTTAAGTTCAGAATCAAGAAGTATGTAAATAATAGAAATTTTTTTAGACCCTACGCTATTAACAGAGTTATGTCATAATAAAAGTAGTAGCAACTCTCCAAGAGACCTGCATGCAAAACATCAAACTTTTTTGGCTAATTTTCCTGTAAAACATGAAAAGGCTGAAAACTTATAGATAATAGACAAAAAGACAATTTGGCAATTACAGGTCAAATACTTCTGTCGTGATGAAGAAATTTTGCTACCACATTTAGATTCTGTGGAGTTTTTTTTCTGTGCGTCTGTGTTATTATTTAGTAAGTTCCTATTTTCTGGTGGACACTATAATGAATTCGTCGATTCGTCTTCTAATAGCATACCTGATTTTCTAAGCGCAAAACTTGCTGCCGATGTGATTGCTCCCTAGCGTCTAGTAGCTTTTCTGCATGAAGGTGGGCGCTTCGATACCGTTCCGAGTCGCCGTCAATGCATTTAGCACTATCATGCATTCTGGCTTTTGCTCGTGCTAACTCTGACTCTTTCTCAGCTAATAGGGTTTCTAAACGGCGTACCTTCAGACGAAGATCTCGCGACTCCTGTTCAATAGCTGTATGATCTAAGCCACAACTGAAGCTACCCTTTAAATAGTTTCCGTCACTGCCACCGCCAGCAACAGTACCCTCTAAACGATTTGAGTCATAGTCACCAGCGTCGTAATAACCTGACTTTTCAGAGCGATCATAGGCTGTGCCATTTGAGAATTTGCTTTTCCGTTCCGATTCTAATTGTTTTACTTTTTCTTGTAGAGTTTGCAATTTATTGCGTAGCTCAGATTTTTCTCGCATAGAGGATTTCAATTGGCGATTAAGTTCCTCTTCTTTGTGACTGTCACCACTGCCATTTCCAACCCCACCATTACCATTTTTATCTTGAGATTCTTGGTTCCATTTAACAATCCGAAGTTGTGACTCAAGTGCAGATTTTTGCACTTCCAAATCGGTCACTTGCTCCTGAAACCTTTGTATGCTATCCAATTGAGCCTGCTGGCCCCGTCGCAATTCATTCAGTGTTGTCTGTGCATTATCCATGCGCTCAGATAGAATACGTTTTTCATTTTCTGCTGTTTGTAGTGACTTTTGTAACAGTTTCAATTTGTCTTCATTCGCCTGCTGAATGTGACCTTGCTCGGCAAGCTCTCTTGTCAAGGATTTTACTTCTCCGCGTAATTCTGTCTCAGTTAGAGTAGATTTTTGTAGACGTTCCTTAAGTTGGTCAACTGTTGTTTTCAGTGAAGTGCATCGGTCCTCTAGTTGGGTAACAGCACGATTTTGATTGTCCAGTCGTTCTTGCAATTGCCGTATGTTACAGTCTTTTTCCTGCAATGCCATTTGCAGTCTTGTGATATCACCTTCCAAAGCAACACGTTGTAGATCAAGCTTACTGGCGCGTCCCTCTACCTTTGCTAGTTCTTCTTGTAAATGCCGCTTCTCAGATTCCAATTTAGCGCAATGTTGACGACACTTTTCAATGCGTTCCTGCAAACAAATGAGTTGTAGCAAATTACTGAAAGCTATTGGGAAAGTTAAAATGCTTACAAAAGTTTTGGAAAAGATATGCATTACAGATTTTTCAACGCTTCAACCTTAAAATAGATTTATCATATGGCACTGATTTTCCCCTAAAACTTTACCTTTTTACTTCTCCAATGTGATGTTTTCTCTAGAAGACAATGCACATTAAAATTGCAGTAAACTACCAGAGCCCTAACTAACGTTCTGAAACGGGAGTGTTACCCCGCGGTCTCAAAAACGGACTCGAATTTTTATATCAAACTATAAGCCGACTTAACTTTTTTTCACTTCTCAATCGGAACATAGCGGGAACAAAAGGACAGTATGGGTATTGGGAAAACAATTTTTTTTTTATGAAATCCGTATTGGGTTCTATTAACGTAGAAGTCCTGAAGATACTATATGTGTATTGAAGAGACCATTTTTTGCACATACCACCATTATTATCAGAGGAACCCCGGGCCTTTGTTGCCCCAAAACCACAAGCCTATTATTATGGTCCTGAAGATAAGTAATAGTTCTTTGCCTTTGCATTACTTTTAAAGATATACGAAATAGACCTCTACTTCTTTATTGAAAAAAAATTTTAAATATAAAACTCTCCGTACTTTGTACTCTAAAATTAAAATTTTGGAATTAAAAACTTGATATAAATCATAATGCGCATTATGTGGAGTTTTTTGTAGTGATTGTGATATTTTTCGTAGCGAGTGTACCAACCTCTTTTTGAGAATTTTCCTCACCGCATGCGGCTAGCTGCATTTCAGCTTGTGTCAACTTTTCACGCAACTGTTGAGATTCATCCGACTTGTTTTTGTATTTTTCTTCCAGATCATGAAGTGCTGAAACTTTGATGCCCTTTTCAGTGATCAAATTATTCTTCTCTTCTTGTAAATGTCTTATCATTTGTTGTAATTTTGCCATTTTCGCATCACAACGCATCTGTTGATCAGATGCATCTTGTAGTTGTTTCTTGTTACAGTTCAATTGTGATTTAAAGTCTTCCTTTTCTCGTTCGATTTGTGCTACCTGTTGCATTAAATTGCGTACACCTTTGCGCACTAAATCTGGATCAACATCAACTGGTGCTTCCGGGCATTGCGATGTGCTTCTGACATCATATTCATGACAGCTTGGACCTCCCACGCTTCGTACTGGACTAAAACGTCGTGAAGGGCTAACCAAACGCTGTGAAAAAATAACAGATCCATCTAACTGTATTCCTGCAATGCGCCGCAGCGTGTGAGCAACAGAACTGAGCTTATGCTCTGTGTCACGTTTGTGCAACTCTACACAAGTCAACTGTTCGTCTAGTGCACGAATACGACCCTCAGCGCCACCGAGACGAGCTTTAAGCTCTTGAATTTGTTGCGTAGCATCAGCAAGACATACTTCCAAATTATGCTTCTGATCTTCGAGTCGTTTTTCGCGTACGCGAGCCTCTTCGATACGTGCCATTAACTCTTGTTCGCGATTATGAAAACGATGTTCCTCTTGGTTGGAGTTGCATCGTGCTCGACCAAGTTCTTGACGTGTTGCACACAGGTTAGCTTCCAAATCTGCAAGCTTTATAAGAAAGAAGAGTGATTTTTGATAACTTTAATGCTGTTTTTTTTTATTAACGCCACAGTTACATACCTGTTTCTTAGTTTGACATAACTCCTGGAATGCGCGCTCTTTTAGCTCAATCTCAGCGGTTAATTTATTTTCAGTTTCTTTGCCACCTTCGTCCTTTTGTGCAAACTCAATCTGAGTCTTCTGCAGTGTCGATTTTGTGGTTTGTAGTTCTTGTGTGGTCTTCGTTAAATTATTTTCGGTTTCTTTGAGTACTGTGGATAATCGTGTCCTCTCAATCTCCAATGAATTTTTGTTGTCGTCCAGAGCGCTTATTTTTTGTAAAGCATCTTCAATCGCTCTGGCTTGTTCCCGTTTTGCGCTTTCAACTCTTTTAACATGATCTCGTAGCTCTTTGTTACTGCTCGAATACTTATCACGTTCGATATTGCTATCACCTAACTGTCGCCGACAATCGGTAAGCTCTTTCCGCAAACTTTCAATATATCCTTCACCTTGAGAAGTATTTAGAAGAATTGAAGTGTATTAGAGAAACTTTCGATAAAAGTTATGTTACCTTCTTTAGATTTGCGCAAAGCATCTTGTAATTCATTATTTATTGCGTCCATTTTATCTTCCTTAAGGCGAATATCCATTTTTAACTCATCACTAAGACGGAAAAGATTATCACGTTCTTCTCTTAAGGACGTCAGTTTGATTTCCTGATTTCTTATGCATTCCTCAAGTTTAAACCTAAAGCAATTAGCAACAAAGAAAGTTAAGCCTAAAACTTAAAAGACAATTATAAAAACCATAATCATTGAATATTTGATCTCCCATACTATCCAAAACTTTAAACCCTTGAAATTAAAGTTGGAGTACATGAAAAAAAAGCAATGATCCAGCTAAGAAGATTTTGAACTCAGAGCCGTCAGGCTTGAGAAAAAAGTCGAGACCGAAGCTTTGTTTCGAATCAACATATTTTGCCCATAATTAATGCAAAAATTTTCCATTACTAGATGGAAGAACTATCCAAAAAATCTTCTGTAAATAAAATGTCAAATCTTGAGCGTTATTTTCAAAGCAAAATTATCCAAATATTCGATATTCCTTTACAGAAGATTTTTGTTCTGAATCATCAAAAAACCTTCGAGGAAGACTAAAAAATGGTTGAGTGAACGCCTCGTTCTAGTCTTCCTTTAAAATATTCTACAGAAGATAGCATCGAAAAAATAATGGAAATAATGCTGAGTCTGGGGGAGAAGAATAATCACAGTTATCACCATTTTTATCAATTTTTTGGACATGGAATTCGTCGTGGTGTGACTAGTTCCAAAAGAACTGAACTATCTCCAAAACAATCGAATCTATGCAAATTTTAGGCGAAAAGCTGATGAATATCAGATAGGTTTAATGTTATTTTTCGTGTTCTCCAATTTCAAATCATCACTATTCGAATACGTTTTAGGCCAATAGAAATCATAAAACCAAATTCGCGGAGGGAGATGATTTTAATTAATAAGTGAATATTTTTTGCAAGTTCGGGTACTTATTTAACATACGAGTAACTTTCTTATAGATCAACTATGGGGATAACCTACTTGTTTTCCTCTTCTTTTGTTCTTATAGCCACAATTTCGTCCTTCAAATGTGCAACTGCACCACGCAATTTCTCTTCCCTTGCATTAAATTCGCGCTTAAAGCGATCCAATTGTTCTTGCTCAGTCTTTAAGTCCCTAGAGACAGCTTCTAGTTTTTCGGCGAGTGTTTGCTTATCCCGATGAGCTGTGTTTACAAGATAAATGCTTATGCTTAGCAAAAATATGTTATTGCTTGACACCACTTACCCATTAACAAGGCCTGTTGCTTCTCATTTTCAGCTCTTATCATAGCCTCTTCGTGTTGCTGCACTAAACTTTCCATGTGAGCTTGAAGTGCTTCCATACGTTCTTGAAGCTTTTCTATTTCTTCGTCCTTTGCTGTTTGTAGTGCCTGCAAAGCTTGTTGCATACGTTTTTCCAAGGCGTTTCTTAATTGTATGACTTCGTCTTCGTGTTTTTTTCTAGCTTCATCTGCTGCATCTTTGAGATTAGATATTTTTTGATTAAAATCGCTTTCTGCTGCACGTGCAGCATTTGTCAGTTGTATCTTCATTTCTTGTGCTTTACGCTGTGAAGCTTCCAGCTCTTTTTGTAACCTCGTAACATTATTTTTCAAAGACTCTTCGCGTACTAAGGCTTCTTGTAAGTCTTTTTCTAACTGAGCACGTTTTTCTTCTGTAGCTTCTAATGTTGTATTTGTATCAAATAGAACTGCATCTAATGATTCCTTTTCTGATCTTAACGATGCAAAGAGTTCCTATAAAAATATAAAACATATGCCATTTCAGCTACTATTATAGAAGGGTTGTGAAATCATCAATGGAAAGTTAATGGATTAATTATTATATAGTATACTATGTATATATAGTATATGCTTCTGTAAATTTTCAAATCTCAAGCATTTTTGCAATGCATTTAAAGTTTACCTGCAAGCGATGCATTTCTTTATCCTGTAGCTCAATTTGGATTTGTTTGTCTGCAACTTCTTTTACCATTTCTTCAAGGTTTCTATTCAGCCGATTGTTTGTTTCAGTCGTCTGCTCAAGTCTCTGACGAATTCTCATTAATTCTTCATTCAATGCATCTTTCTTTCGTCCGAATGCTGTCAATTGATTGTGAATATCGCTACGATCTCGCGTTACGCAAGCCAAATCTTGTAGAATTTTTTCATTTTCAAGATGTAAACACTTGAGTTTTTCACTAAATGATAAATTCTCAGTTTCGAGTTCAAGACGTGTTTTTTCCGCATTGCAAAGTTCTTTCTTCAATTCCGCTATTTCGTTGGAGTGCTCATTGTTCAGTGAACGTAATTTCTTTCTCTCTTCTCGTACTTCTATCAGAGAACTTTGCATGGATTTCAATTCATCAGTTGTGGATGCGCTATTGTTATTGACTTTCTCTAAACGTTCCTGTAAGTCACATTTTTCTAACAGCAATTTATCAAGATCATATTCCAAATCTGCTTTTTGTTTTTCAAATAGATTTAAAAGATTATCCGACTCAATACGTTGCTGTTCTAATAAATCTCGATTGAGACTAACTCTGTTTAGCTCTTCACGTAACGATATTGTTTCTTCGCGTAAACGACTTCCTCGATCTTCTTCAGATCTGAAATGGAAAATAAATTATTTATTCTTATCTTAAAACATGTTTTAAGGCTACAAGCTAAGTTAGGTAGTTGAGAAGGCTAATGGCAGTAGTAGCTGAGAAGGCTATTAGCTGTAGTAGCTAAGATTTATTTTAATTATTATTTACTTATTTATTTATTTATTATAAAATTTTTATTTTCTACACCAGTACGTGTTTCCGAAATTTCTCATAAATTTACGTAAGTAAGTGAATCAAGAAACTCTAGGAAACGCGGATGGTTACGTTAGAGAACCATCTACGATTTCAATTGATTTTCTAGAAAAACGTGCGGATGATAATCTTTTGATTGTTAATAACAACAATAATAATAAAACGATATTTACCTTAAATTCATTTCCATTATGTTTTTGTCTTTTAGAATTCGCTGGATTTCCAATTCAACCGCTTTTTTGTCTTCTTCTAGGGAATCAACCTTTTTCTGAAGTTTTCCATAGTTTAACTGCAGCTTCTCAAAGTCGATACTTAAACCATCAAACTGTTAAGAAATCGTCCAAAGTTAAAATAAAACTAATCAACAAAAAAGTGGAAATTTGTGGTAACGCTGTCAATATAGTTATATCCAATTGCGTCGCAAAAGCGCTCCGCCCTAAGTGACACCATCGAGAGCTTGGCACCCATTGCAAAAATATTTTGATTTTTTCATGAGTTCTTCATTGAAAATATTAACAAGCAAGTGAGCAAAGAGTGATAGAGCTTATTTTTTCTTGAGTTATGTATGGTGGAAACTATAACCGATTAGGCGCCCGAAAACCATCCGAAAATGAGATAATATATACCTTAGAAAACCTTATGATAGGGCCCCTGCTCACTTGTTTACTATTTCCATTTACTAAAAAAAAATGTTCACAAAATTAATTCAATATGCTAAAAACCCAAGAACATTTTGCCGCCCCTCAAGCTGTTGTCCCCGGGATAACCGCTCTCCCCTATGTACGCTAATGAATACGAATATAGTCGAAAACAGACTATTAAATTCAAAAATACATACATTGAATTATCTACATATGCTAAGCGATAGTAACCCGAAAACCTCTATCTTGATTTTTGGCTGTCTTGAGGTTGTCCAATTTTCCATGGGCTGTCAGATATGTTTATTATATAAATTAACCAAATTTCTTCTGGTATATATCTCTTTGAGAAAATTTTTATCGATTTCTACTTACTGCAGAGTTTATTTCAGCGCGTCCTTTATCAGAATGTTGCTTCTGTTGTCGAATTTCTTCTAAAGTTTTCTGCAAACTGTCACGTTCCTTAAACAACTCTGACAGTTTCGAGTTACTTGTGTCTAACTTTTCTGTAAGATGAGTTATTTTTGTAGTTAAGAGGTTCTTAGTCGCTTCATTTTGTTCCAATTGTGCCTTAGCATTCCTTAGATTCTCATTGGTATTTTGAAACTTCACTTGCATATCATGCAATGCCAATTGATACTTGTGAAGCGCAGCTTGAACAGCAGAAATCGTTCCTTCAGCAAAAGCTTGCGAAGCTCTCGTTGAACTGCGACGTGGCGATTTAGTCTGACCAGCGCCCATTACTGATGAAGATGATTCGCGTGACAAGTGCATGTGTTGTATGGTCGCGTTGCCGGTACCATTGAGGTCAGCATCTGTCGTCTCCGCACGATCAGCAATGTCAGCATCTTGAACCACAGCCTGAGCAATTTCTCTAATAGAATTGTTGAGTCGTTCGATTTCGTCATTATAACGATTAGCCAATATAGCCTGTGACTCAGCTTGACCACAACGTTCATCCAGTTTCTTAAGTTGGTTCATAAGTTCTGCAATACGTTGATCACGTTCATTTATCTCATGGCGTGCCGATTCATATTGCACCTTGAGCGTAGCCAAATGTGCCTTTAGGCCATCAGCTTCCCTTAGGACATTTGCCAATTGTTCATCTTGTGCATTTTTTGCCTGTCGCAAAGTGAAGTTAACACCATTGCATGCTACTGAAATATCCTTATTGGTGCTGACTATTTCCATACCCATCTTAGCAATTTCATTTTTCATTGCAGTTTGTATGTCCTTGAAAGTTCGCTTGACGGCACCAACTTCTCGCCACATTTTCAACAGACGATTTTGCTCGCTATTGTAGTAGTCCTTGAAGGCCTATGGGTATACATAAATGAAATGAGTTACGATTAATATTATTATTTTATAAGCAGTTAGTTACCTGTTCTTCTTGATTATATTCATCCTCTTTCAACATAATCTCATCTCGAAGATTTGACCAATCATTAGTCAGTTTCTGCAAATCGTTTGTCAAAGCCTCATTTGTTCGATTTGACTCTTCCAATTGTTGTCGCAGTGCTGCGTTCTGCGCCATCAATTGCTCACATTTATTATTCTCATCTTCAAGTTTACGACAGAGTTCGCTGCTATCATCATGAACTGTGTAATCACGAGAGCATGTTGGTGGTGGTGAGTCCAATGAAGAGGCACAGGGCCCCGATTGTCCCAAGGTCAATGATGTTGAACACTTGAATGATTAAGAAAATATGTTAAATTATAACAACTGAATTTATAAGTTGTATTTATAGTTTGGCATATGTTATGTACTATCAGGGAGTGAGGACCGATTTATATATGTCGTGAAAGTCGGTCTTTTATAACTTCTGAACAAAAAAGGTAGTGTCTTAATGGCCGAAATTTAAGGCTATTCAAGTTGAAAAGTCACAAAAACCATTTTATGGTCATGGTTAAGGGCAAATTGTGTAATAGACCAAAGCACAACTTCTTTCGTTAGAAATTCTTAATTCTACAACATTTTCTCCAGCTAAGTCTCTTTCAGACTAAAAGGAAGCGAGGTATAAAAACAAGGCTTCCTCAACTGATTTTCGAATTTTTCAACTTACCAGAACTTGACTGGTGGTCGGACCTGTGGTTATTTTTGGTTGGCATGGCAATGCTGATGATTGTAATGAGAATGGCGGTGCTTTTAGTGTTTCATTCATACGTCCTTCTAAATCGCTACATCTTTGCCGGTACTGTTGTACCTTAGATTGCAGACGACTAACCAATGCAGCTTGATTTTGTTGAGCCAACTTAAAAGTATCAATTCGTCGTCGATAACTGTTCGACTCTTCGGCCAAACGATGACGCAATTCTTGATTTTGGCGTAATAGCGCTACATTGGATGGCTCTCCACTTGAAGGTATTGGACTCAACATTCTAGGTGTAGTCGACGCTCCGTTTTGTGATTGATGTAAGTTAGCAGCGGGTACCGTGGATGGTCCGTAGATATTATCTGTAGCTCGGTTTCGAATTGCTTTCGAAAATGGTAACCGACCTAAAGTGTTATTCTCAGATTGTTGCTTGGAATGATCCTTAAGCGGTTGCATCTAAAATTAAGATTTTTATTTGAAATTAAAAAATTGAGCATTAATTGGCTATAATAATCATATGGAAAGTTTATGTTTGTCGTTGCTCGAAAATTACTGATTTTGTGCCAAATAATCGTCATTTGCGGGAGATGTTGATTTTCTTCTTTCAATCGAAGAAAACGGCGGCTGAAGCGCATCGAGAGCTCCAAAAAGTTTACGGAGATGGTGTTCTGAGCGAAACAACGTGCCGAGATTGGTTTCGTCGCTTTAAAGACCATGATTTCGACATCGACGATCGACCACTTGAAGGAAGGCCAAAAACCTTCAATGATACGGAATTGGAGACATTGCTCCTAGATGAGGATTCGGCCCAAACGCAAGAATAGCTTGCTTCAGTATTGGGAATTACCAGACAAGCAATTTCCAAGCGTTTGCATGCGTGAAAAACGGCCCCAATACGAACAGACGCACGATAAAGTAATCCTATTGCATGGCAACGCTAGGCCTCACGTTGCTAAACCAGTGAAAACATACTTGGAAACTCTCAAATGGGAAGTCCTACCCCACCCGCCGTATTCTCTAGATATTGCCCCGTCAGACTACTAAGGACTGTCTAAAAAAAACTTGCACTTTGCTTTTTATAAAAAAATACCCAGTAATTTTTTTCGTCTTTTTTCGTTTTTTATGAATAATGGCTAAATACTAAGTAACAATTTTTTTTTTTATAAAAATTTATTACTTTTTTCGTAAGGCCCTTCATTAAATTTTGTCCAGTCGTTTCATCGACAGTATAGTACGATTTTTTCCACTTAAGTCTGAAGTCTTGTGAATTTTTTGCATTCTTACCAATCCTTCGAAAATCTCTTTTCATTAGAGCCCGATATCTTTCAATTGGGCGAAGCTCTGGGCAGTTGGGCGGATTAGCTATTTTTGGTACGAAATTGATCTTTTTACTTGCATACCATTCCATCGTAGCTTTATAGTAAGAGTAAGTATCGTCGTCCATAACACAGCAATCAAATTCAGTCAGGGATTCTGCTAAAAAAGGCGCTTCACCTTCGTCGCTACCTTTGGGTTGGAAAATTCTGGTTTTCTGCCTGAATCTTTTTTTCGTGAAACAGGTAGACCCTTCTTATAATTACAAATAACCGTAAGGACAGTTCTTTTTGATGCACCAACTAATTTTGCTATAGCTACACATTTTAATTCTGGATTTTGCAGGTATGTGGACAAAATCAGTTCGCGGACTTTTTGTTGATTGCTAGACATCTTTGTCGTTAGAAATGCTATCTTCAAGTGTTATACATCATATTAAACGTCACTTTTTATAGAACAAATATTGTGTATTATTAGACCTATAAGATTATCAGGTATACAAGTATTAAGCATACAATACAATATAATACAAAAAATAAAAAGCGCAAGTTTTTTCTGGGACAGTCCTTACATGTTCCGCTCAATGGCACATGGTCTGGCTGATCAGCAGTTCAACTCCTATGAAGACTCATAGAGACGAATACTTCCATCGTGACGGCATTTGAGCTCTACCAGAAAGATGGGGAAAAGTGGTATCTAGCAATGGGCAATACTTTGATTGATTCATCTGTAACTATTTTTTGACAATAAAGTTGCATTTTCTAACAAAAAACAGCGAGAACTTAGTTGCGCACCTGATATTATACTTTAAAGCCTTGAGCATCCAAATATTTTGGTTTCAACAGCGTCACACAAAGTTAGCAGGAGTGGCTCAAAATCATTGTTACATAAATAATTTTTGCTCAACATTACCTAGATGTTATGTTCTTTTGATCCGTAGCCGATGGACTTCTTTGTCTAAACTATTTAAAAAGGAAATTTGAACACTAAAAAATACAGAGCTTGAGCGCTCTGCAGTAAAAGAGGAGAGGAACAAGATACGTTAGAACTTCAGATACCGTGAAACTTTTTTTTTTGCGTATAGAATGAAATATCAAGTGGTACTGCCTGTAATCAAATTTCTGCAGACATTAGGTTTATGATTTAATTATTTATTTTTTTTAATGAGCGGTTTTCAGAATAATCCAAACAATTTATATGTATAATGCCTTACCCGATTTCATGCTACAATTTTTGTCAAAGATACTTTTGTGCAGAATGTCGTTCCACCTCTGAAACATACTCTTGACTGGAGCACTTGCGGATATCAGCACATTATACACATTATCTACAAAGAACTTAGCCCAATGTAATTCAAGACGCTATTAACATATCATTTGACTTGCTTACTTTAAATGGTTGCTAACAACAATCTGTTTATCACTTATGCTTAGAATAACTAATGAATATCCTTTGTGTGTACGGATAGATATTTGAAATATGTTGCGACACGCATTGCACGGTTTGTCACCACACTTTTTTTTTGGATTATTGATAATAAAATCTATTTTCACCAGAGAGAGGATTTGTAATTGGAACTTATAACAAATAAAACTTTAAGCATAAGAAGCTCAGATACATAAAAGCTATCCAATATTTTTAGAATAATAGAAGATGAAGATAGTGTGGTTTTACTGTTGTTTTGCAAATCATACGAAAGAATCAAAGTTCACATTTTGCAAAAACTTCATAAATGAGATACATAGGTATGCAATCTTGTAGAATAAAAAAGGATACTCAATGGTGCTGCATAACTTTAAAATGCCAACACATTGACGCATAAAAGTAAAGGCGGTCTGGGAAGACTTAGTGCTTTTTAACGAGGAACCTTTACATTTCGTAAAAGTAACTGTGGGGTAAGGTTCGTGGCACAGTGTAATCATTGGTTCTTGTTTTTTCATTATCGATTTATTACGTGAAAACTTTGATGGGTCAATAATCTCAAAAAATGCAGATTTCGAATGGTCTTTAAGAGTACACCTTGGGCACACACTTGAACTTCTACTTGTGGGGTCATTTGAACGCCAAATTCGTGAAATAAGACCTGATTTATGTATAACTTATGTAAAATTGTCGAAAATTAGACTCATCGTATTCGCCTTCGTAAGAGGAGTTGATGCGGATGTATATTGTTCGTATTTTCAGCCACCCAAAAAATGTGGGCGTAGTTTGACAACAGGATGTGGCACCTCCTATACAACTAAATTTCCTAAAACACTATATTTTGGCGCCTAAAGCAGAGAGACTATATTTTCGGTTAGTTGATTTGCTGTTGAAATTTTTCAACCTATAAATCAAAAAAAAAAACGGCCTTTCAAAAAAGGCTGTTCTTAGAAATTGACCAATTTTAAGAATGTATAATTACAAATTAACTTTTATTTAGCACGAAATCGGTGCAAACTATAAGTGACAGTTTCCACGCCCAACATATGTATGTATGTGAAATTACTTCGATGAATATCCTCTACGGCAAATGTTAATTTAAGAAAAGATATGGTGTCCACCCCCTGTATAAATGTACCTTTGCTGCCTTCAACTTTTCAGGTTTTTTTACAGATTTTGTTTTTTGCAAACTTTTAAATATTATTTATATTTTATCTAGTTAAAGCCACATTAAAGAAATCGAGTTTTGTTATTAGTCCGGGAGGTAGCGTTGCATTTTTCAAAGTGAAAGGTAGGTCAAATCGTATCGGGATTTTATCGATGTACTTTTATCTCCTCTACAACATTGGTCTTAAAATATTTTTCTACTTGCGGCATACTTTCTGAGTTATTTAGCAAAATAAATTCTCACAAATAGGCCCATCACGATTTTGGGGACGGATGCTTATTTCGATTACCAGCCTTACTTAAACTATCAATTACAAAAAAAATAATGGAAATGACTGAATAATGCTACGCTTCTGCTTGGCATTATGGTATACTTGAACTAAGTAAGTGATAAAGCCTTCAGTGGAAAATCTAGTTAATCATTTCGAGCCCATAGTTCATTGAGACGCCTCAAAAAATCTGCATACATTTTATTACGTCATAACTAGTGGTGTCACTTCACCAAATATTGTAGAGGGGGGTGCCGAGAATTATAATTCCGCCACTATTAGATGGGTTTATTGCATTAATGTATTGAATAATAACTAGTGTCAGATCCTTGAAGGGGGGCCAATATCCTCCCCAGCCCTACTGAATTGACGCCACTGGTCATAACCCTTTAAGAGCTTGTTTTTTACCTATCGCCTATTTATTCAACATTTAGAAGTACAAAATTAAGAAAAAATGATTTTTCTCGTAATTTCATGGATATCTCATCGTAGGACTTTGCCAATTACTAAGTTTAGTTAAACGGCATACTCCAGGCTTGCTAAGTGACCGGTTTTATCCCGGTCAAGCCCGGGATTTCGTGTCAATGCCGAGGGCCCAATAGAAATGGAAAAATTTCTGAAAAAGCCAGGAATAAAATGATTTTGTTACATTTTTTTAATGAGCTAAAAAATGGGTTTAACTTCATTACGTAGAAAATCGATGTTTTGTTACTCTGAAATTTTTTTAAAAATTTTTTTAGTTTTAACATTTTAGTTTAACTAAAAAATATTTGATTTATATATATTTCACCAAAATGGTGTGACGCCACATGTTTTGCCACCCTAACAGCTTACATACTTAAGCTTTTTAAGCTCTAAAACTTTAATTTATTAAAAATATCGAAACAGGTTTTGCCAAAAACCGAGTGGCAACTTATAAGGCAAATCTTAGTGCCTTATAAGTTAAGATAAAATAAAATTTAATTCAAACAAAATTTGTAAATATCCTGTAGAAACCTATTTTTGCTTTGCTTAAAATTTATTGAAGAGTTTAAAGTTTTAACATTTCAATTTATTTGAAAAAAAAAAATTTCACTTATAGCAAGTTTTTCTACATAATAGTCATACTTCAGTGAGCATTTTACTTAGGTCATTACTTTTGACTTTCAAAAACCCTAGTAGAGAGATATTTAACGATAATTTTTTCGACCCCTTCTCTAGATACGCTACTGGGTATGTGAGTAGATATATTTTTTAATACTTTACTACTATATATGAAAACATTTTAAGCAATTCGTGCAATTAAATGTAAACAAAGAAACATCAGAAAAGTTACGAGTGCACGTATCTGAAATTATTTTATTGATTCAATAAATTTTTTTAAATTCTTAAGAATTTTTTCTAATGAAAAAAATTGCTCTCGATGCTGAATGTGCTATATGGAAAGTTTTACCAGCAAATATGAAAAATAAAGTTAATAATAAATAAATTACAACAAAAATTAGATCAAAAAATTTTAAAAAAAAGGTGCCAAAACCATTTAATTTTTGTCAAATTAAAACAAAAAATTAAAACGTACATTTTAGATGTAAACCTTTCTATCGTCCAATAGATTAAGGAAATGTGCATACACAGGGATGGATTTACATTAGGTGCTCTTGGTGCTCCGGCACAGGGCGGCAAATTTTGGAGGGCGTCAAAATTTAAAACATATATTAAAAATTTGTTTAGTTACAAAAGAGTTTTTTCCAATATACCAAGAAAGGCATCATTCAATTGCGATAATCTTAGCTTTATTTGTTGAATATTGATTATTTACAGCTATCTGAAATCGACTCGGTAATTGTCTAATATTAGTAATATCAATGAAAGTAACCAAACTAAGTTTATTCTACTATTTTACTTTTTTCACGCCACGTATATGGCACGTATACTGAATTCAAATTCAAATTACGCGCCTCAGGATACAACGAATACTGCTCGCAGGTCTATAGCCACAGCGTCTCACAGCTATCAGCTGTGATTCGATTTGCGATCGAGTTGATGTTTTCAAAACAATTCAATTCAATATTCGTCATTTCGTTTGAGTTGATTTGTTGATTATGTACATTTCATAAACCATGAGTGACGGGCGGAAAAGGTTAAGCGACTTCACTTATAAAAAGTACGCTTTAGATAAAGCCAACAAGGAAGAGTAGATTTTGTGCAAAACTCCAAAACTACATAATTTTTTTATGAAGAAGTAAGAAGAAAAGCATATTAATGATGAGAGCTGTCTTATCTCAGAGCACAGTGGCATGTCGAATTACGAAAATGATGCCAAGTATTTGCAAAAATCCACAAGATGTTTTCGGATATCATCGAATTCGGCAATCTGAACTTTTGCGAAATTCGTGAAAAGTCAGAACATTTAAGGACAATCTATACCTCGGACCACGAACCTTCATTGGATGACGAACTGGTGCACTTCCACGCGTATTGCTCTGAGAAAAATTGCAACTTGAATCACCACGCAACCTATTGAAACTCTTAAGAACGAAAGACTTGTACACCGAGTTCCCAAACGTAGAGATAGCATATCGTATATTCATCACATTAGCAGTGACGAATTGCAGCGCAGAACGTTCATTTTCATGTTTGAAAAGAATCAAAAACTATTTGCGTTCGACCATGACCGGCAGTCGGCTACATAGTCTAGATATTCTGTGCATCGAGTCGGATTTACTTGAAGGCTTTAATTGTGAAGATTTAATCAATCAGTTTGCGGAAAAAAAAGTCAGACGTGTTTGCATTTGAAAGGTGTATAAAAATATATCAATAAAATTGTAATTTTTGTTACAGTGTAGGGTTCAAAATGTTGCTTGTCGAATAGTTTTTTTTTTCATTAAATAGCGGATTTTGTCGACGATGAGATAATGCGTATAAGAAATTACCATACTTAACCCATTTGAGGTGTGTTCCCATGAATAAAAAAAATGAAGAAATCCTTATGTGATTATGTGATTATTCATTATTTACTATTGATAAATCAAAACCAAACGATTTACATTCATTTCATCTGTTAATTTAATTTAATTTTAATGACAGATAATTTAACAATAGAACCTCTGGCGATTCTAAAAAATTCTATCAGAGAGATTTATCGTCCTGATTGAATTATGAAACTTTATCAGGAAGCGCTGATACAGAGCTCTAAAGCGACAGAAACATTAAGAAAAATAATTTATTTTAATAGTTTGTTATGAGCAATTTAGAAGAATGGCATAAAACTTAGACAGGAAAATTATTTAAGTGTAATTTCAATTTGATTAAATCTATTTCCCGAAAAAAAATAAACGAACTCCGTTGCTCGCCGTCTTATTTCTATTTCTATGGAGTCAACATTATAATTTAGATTGCAGTATCTTAAATTTATTTATAGGAAAAATTTTATAATCTCTGACTTGCATTTATTAAAGAAGTACTCCAATGTTTCTTAAATAGTTTTGTAATCGAACTGAGAGTTAACATTTATAACTTATAATCTTTTTTTAATTTACCTTGTTATTTTAACAAATCAAGGATTGAGTTATCACTGCAAAATACAATTTTTTTCTAAACACCAGAACAATGTAGGAGCAATCCGCTTTTTGAATTTGGATCTTCACCGCTCGGATTGTAATCAAAGACTTGTGAACTTATCCTGATTCAGATTGCCACACATAGAAAATTGGTATGTCTGTTGCCTGTTCGGCACGAAAATATGTGTGTGCGGTATGTTGTTTGTTAGCTGCTGCGGCAAGAAGCGCCAATAAGCCAACAAGCCTCAGATACTGTTGACTTAGCTACACGAACAAACATACCTGTTATTTTATTAAATCGAATTAAATTGCAATATTGGTTGTTTGGTAAGCAGCGTATTTGGGGAAGAAAAAACAATTTTTTTTTTCGATTTCCCCCGATATTTAAATGTGTACATGAAAAAATGAAAAAATATTGCACAAGTCCATCAAACTCTTTTTTTTTTAACATAAAATAGCATGATTTGATTTGATTTTGTTTCCATATTAAGAAGCAACATAAACTCTTTTCCGTGAGATGGGTAGGGGAACATAAAAATTGAATTAACAATTTCCTTGTTTCTAAGGACAACAAAATCGATTTTATGCTACAAGCAGGACGGGATTTCTTTTTTCAAAATTATTACAACAAGTTGTAAGTTAGATACAACATGCCTTAGTGCGTTATTATTGACCACGCCTTTTAGGAATACTTTAGGGATTTTTAGGAAAAAATTATGGGGCGATTGCTCAAAATTGTGGCAAATAGCCTCAATTGTACGAAATCGCTGTAACTTGTGAAGATATTTGCCGTAGCACCATTAGCGAAAGAATCATATCGAAACAAAGTGGTTTGAAACAATGTTGACCACAAACACAGACATTCCCTAAAGTAGTGTTAGGTACGCTAGGAGTAGCAGTCAGTTTTTTGAGAATTGACCCACTTTGACCATGTGACCATACCGTGCCAATATTTAACTAAACCTGCTCTTAGAACCAACCAGACGTCGTAATGAAACTAAGGACTATCTCCGAAAAAACTCGCGTTTTATATTTTTATATTATGCTCTACCTGATAATATCATAGGTCTAAAAATACACAATATTTGTTCTATATAAAGTGACGTTTAATATAAAGTATAACACTTCAAGATAACACTTTTAACGACGTAGATGTCTAGCAAGCAACAAAAAGTCCGCGAACTGATTTTGTCCACATACCTGCAAAATCCAGAAATAAAATATTCAGCTATTGCAAAAATAGTTGATGCATCAGAAAGAACTGTCCTTACGGTTATTTCTACTTATAAGAAAGGCCTACCTGTTTCATGAAAAAAAGATTCAGGCAGAAAACCAGAATTTTCTAACCCAAAGGCAACGACGAAGGTGAAGCGCTTTTTTAAGCAAAACCCCAACACCTCAGTGCGAGATATGACGGCTAAAGCAGGTACATCAAAATCTACTGCACAGAGCATAAAAGAGAAAAGTAAGCTAAGGATATATAGAGTTCAAAAAGTACCAGACCGTTCTGATGAAAAGCAGTTGATGGCTCAGATGCGAGCCCGAAAATTGTATGAAAGGTGCCTGACTAAATTTGATTGAGCAGATTTTAAGCAGCTACCTGGACACAAATATTATACATCACCGAAAAAGGGGCATGTGCCTAAGTGCCTCGAAAAACGTCTTCTAACATTTATTCGTGCACATGAGGGTACCGTGATGTTCTGGCCTGATTAAGCAAAAAACTAAACTCTAAAGCTACGATGGAATAGTACGCAAGTAAAAACACCAATTTTGTACCAAAAATAGTAAATCCGCCTAACTGCCCAGAGCTTCGCCCAATTGAAAGATATTGGGATCTTATGAAAAGAGATCTTCGAAAGAGTGGTTAGGCTGCAAAAATTTTACAAGACTTCAGACCTAAGTGGAAAAGATCGTACCGTGCTCTCGATGAAACAACTGTGCAAAATTTAATGAAGGGCCTTACGAAAAATGTAAGAAATTTTTATAGAAAAAAAAAATTGTTACTTAGTTTTTAGTTATTTGTATTCTGAACACTAGCCATTATTAATTAAAAACGATAAAAAAGACCAAAAAATTACTGGTTATTTTTTTATAAATAAAAAGCAAAACGCAAGTTTTTTCCTGGGACAGTCCTTAAGTAACTGATCTATTCTATCATGCCTGTGGTCACTTTGGTTTTCAAATTAGAACGATCCAGTGTTTTGTGTTATCTCTTAGCAGTTGCCGGATAGGAGCATGAAAATCTTTAATGTTTTTCTTCTCCTCAAGATCCCTACCATCTAGCGCCGAGTTTGTGCTATAAAGTGCTTATCGTCCCATTTCGGCCAGATTTACCTTGTTACATTGCATGTTTATATTGTGTTACGTGTATTCTACCAGGTCGAGAAGTAGTATTTTCTATAAGGACTCCGACCTTAACAAAATATGTTAATATCGTCGTCCATTTTAAAAATATCAATTTTACCACTCCCTTAAAACGATCGATGTAAAGGGGGGAAAAAATGAAATGAAATAACAGACGAAACTTTCATAAGTTTTGTATTTCGAATTAATCAATTTAAGTTAAGCGTGTCGCTTTCATCGAAATAATAGCGAATTATCTTTTGAAAAATGAAATGTGCCCACGCGGCTATTACGTGAAAGTTATATATACATACACACACACTTATATACATTTGTTTATATTTACAAACATATTCACTTTTAATGATAACAATCTGTTCAAGTCCAATTTATTATATATACTACGAGTATATTAATGTTAAGTGCCGCTTGCTTTACATAAAAATATGTAGCAATCTCCATAAAAAGCGCTTACAATTTCCATGATATTTGAGGTTTTATGAGTTATGGTCAATATTCTGACTTTTCCGCTTTGGAAATTGACGAAATCGATCAAAGTACATGTCTGCTGCCTACACGATTCAGAACCTACTAAGAGATTTTTACCGTCTATACGGGGTAGCTTGGGTACTACCATACTTGGTCAAAATAAGAAGCTTTTATAATTCATGGTTAAACTTTATCTCGTTGTAACACGAAAACATGACACACCTTTTACCAAAAACCCAATAGTCTAGGCGTTTTCTTATCTAGCTCAGTTCGACCAAACTTATTCCTGATTCTAAAACTTTCTGGTGTATAATTTTTTCTATATTGTTCTCTCTCAAAAAGCTCTACTTAACATAAATCTTTCAGCTTGAAGCTTGATAATCAGTCCAGGACCAGTCCGCCTGGGCAATCAGTGGTTTCTGAATACCCTGCAAAAAGATATAGGTTAGGTTATAGTGGTGAATTGAAAGCCCCACATAGACACTATGGTTCATGGTGATACCACATCTCTCAAGATAAAATCAGTTAATATTACTTGTTTGGTTTATAGTGAAAGTATTTCACTGCCTGGTGAAATCGTAAACTATGTGGAGTTTTAGTTTTGCAACGTCGTGCAATGAGTATAGGACAGTATATCCAAGAGTTCTGAGCCTTGTCCGACCGAGTGCAGGGCAGTCGCAGAATCAGTGCTTCAGTTCCTTGCAGTTCCTGCATATATCATTTTCAAGCATTCTCATTTTAAGTGCATGAGGACCTATAACGCAGTATTCAGTTTTTACCCCTGTTAAGAGGCGGCAGTTGTTATTCCTGGATAAAGATATTAAAATTTCTGTATTGGTCCTATCATTAGGCCAAAAAATTTTTTTTATTAAGCTAGTGTCCAGCTGTTCCCAGCGTGTATTAGCTTTTCTTAACATACAGGTGTCTATTTTTGAATTAAAGTATTGTATACGTGCTGCGATACTTATTGCATTGTATCCAGATTCGCTACTTATTTCGCTTGTTCGTCCGCCATCTCGTTACCGATGATGCCTTAATGTCCAGGTACCCAGTACAAATAAACTTTGTTATCGATGCTGAGATCTTGTAGAGACTTATAGCCAGTGGCGGACCTAGGATTCTCTTCAGGGGGGGGGGGGGGGGGGGGCTGACATTTTATTTAGTGAAAACGCACATTGATTGAATTTTTCAAACAAAAAATATAACAAAAATGAAAAGGTTAAATTTAGCCCTTATAAAACATAGAGATCTTTTTTATCTAATCAGTAGTCCAGTCGAGGGTTTCAAGACGGCGAGGTTTCTTCTGGCAAAATAGTTCTACGATTTTATCTGAGCAGATATCGATTTCTTTATGAATATTTCCCAGAGCCAATCCATTCAAGCGGTCTTCTGCCATTGTAGATCTTAAATACGATTTCAATCGTTTTAACACAGAAAAACTTCGTTCTGGTGTTGCCGAAGTCACTGGAATCTTGGAAAATATTTGTAGTAAAATTTTGATGCTTGGGAAGAACGATTCCATTTTTTTGCTTTTGATAATGGTCAATGCTTCCATTGCACTCAAAGCATCTTTAAAATCGGTCTAACAACAATACTGGTGCCACAATTGAATTTCGGATTTGAGCTCAATTTTACTGCAATTTAAATCACCTTCGTAAGTGAAAGCAGCCTCCACGATTTTGTCAACTGACACATTCGAGTGATTTGCCGGTATTAAGCCTTCTAATGCTCAAAAATTTACCTTGGAATTTTGATTTTAGGTCTGAAATCATATGATCCAAGTAAGGGTAGTATATTGCGGCTCTAAAACATTTGAGAGAAAAAAAAAATTAAAATAAAACTAGTAAGTGCTATGTTTGGCCAGGCCGATACTCACATACCCTACACTGCATTGAAAGTACCTTTTAAAAAAATGTAAAAAAAAATTGAAGAGGTTGAAGTCGAAAAAACTGTAAAATGTTTGTAAGAGGTCGAAAAGTGTTGAAACAGTTGACAAAGAATTAAAAGACTAAAAAATATGGAAACCATTAAAGAAAGTTGAACGAAATTGAAAACGTCGATAAATATGGAAAATGTTGAAAAATGTTAAAAAGTTGAAAAATGCGAAAAAATATGGAAATTGTTGAAACATGTTGAAGGCGGTTGAAAAAGTCAAAAAATATTTAAGAGGTTGAAAATTTTGGAACCATTCAAAATCGACGAAAAGATCGAATGAATTAATAAGTTAAAATATGCACCGCCCACTTCTCCAACTTCGCCTAGTTTCGGTTCAATAAATAGGTGTCCTTGCTTTGTTCTAAGTCTTCTAATGTTTCAGAGATAAACAGTAGCAATTCGCTGAAAGTATCAACGCATTCATGCCTTTCTACCCATCTGGTCGCACACAATGTTTTTAAACAATTTTGTTTTTTTTCTGGACTCCGTTCGGAAATTTTATCTTTTAATTGTTGTACTCTTTAAGATGAGTTCGAGAAAAAGTTTGTCACTGATGAAACTGTTTCTAGCAGGTTACGAATTTTAGAAACATCGCATTATTTGCCTACGCACAGATTCAGAGAGTTACTGAAACAATGAGTGTAAAATGCTCAGGGTTGGTCTTCAGATATCAAAGCCTAAAAATTAAAATAAATAAATTTTAAAATAAAAATATAAGAAAGTTATGAGAAAATATGTATTGTTATTAATTTTTCATTTTAATTTTAGACTACGTCGTAGCAAAGACTTCTTCTTTTGATCTCAGAATAGACTTTTTGGTGCCGATGTTATAGTAACATGAACTTAGGAAACAATGTAGCCACTATTTCAAAATTAAGTATTATTACCACTATTACATAAATCTTATTTCATCTCATATTTCCTTAATAAATGAAACCCATTCAGGATCTTTTTTGACTTTAATTTAGATATTTAAAACAGTAAATATGAAGATCTATGACTATTTTAGTACATTGTACTCTTAATATACAAGTTATGCGTATGCGCACAGTTGCATAAGCTGACTTCAATCAATGCATGTATAGTTTAGTTAGGTCTTGAGATTATTTGTTGGCTTTGAAAGTGGAATAGAAAATCATGCGCCTGTAAATAGAACACGGTGGAGTGGTAGTGTTGGTGTTGTTGTGCTGTATGAAGAAACCAAAAAAAAAATGTTCGTTGACATATTTTCTACATCATTCATATTTTTCGGCGGATGCCAGGGGGCTACAGCCCCTATAGCCCCCCCCCCCTGGAACCGCCACTGCTTATAGCATTTGAGAACTACATTAGATTTTATTGTGTTGCTTTTGAGAGCTCTTAAAGCGGCCTGACTATCTACTTATATGTTTATGCGACAGTTACTGTTGTCCCTTAAAATACTCTCTGCTACTTTTTGGATTGCTATTATTTCGATCTGAAAAATGCTGCAAGGGCTTGGAAGCCTGTAATGCTCTTTAAAGTTAGTGTTGGCAGTTTAGATTCCCGCACCTACGCCTTCGTTTTGTTTGGAACCATCTGTATATATATTGATACAGTTTGAAGGATCGCCTTCCCTACCAGTAGCTTCTTAAAGGGAAAGCTTCTTAAAGGAATTTAATGAACAATTTTTGATCAAAAAGAGTTCTAGGCTTAAGGAAATCTGTAGATTGTCTGTTATATTGTCCATGCTACCATGAAAAAAGTTATATTCAACAGAATAAACAGTCCAAAACCAAAAATTAACTTTTTTGTTGCACTGTCCAACCGAGCGAAAAATTGAACACCCTGAAAAAAAGTTCTATTCAACATAGCAAACTCAGCTTGGAACTTGATGCAGTAAGTTTTTTCGTCAACTCTCAGACTTAAACTTTTAAGACTTCATATTGATGAAGACTACCTCAGACATTTACAGGGAGATAAGTAGGTAGAATGAGTGGGCGTGACACGTTTTATGCAAAAATGGTATACTAAGAGAAACATATAATTAAATACAACAAAAAATTGGCACGTAAACCAAAAGAAATTCAACTAACCCCTAAAAACGAAAATTGGGTGCATCTGCATAATTAGGTGTGGCATCTCCCATATAAGCAATTACGCGAAATATCTATGATGTGGGCAAAAGCAGCTAAACTTGACATTAAGAGATGCGAAAATTGAGGCAGGCAATTTATAAATGTGGACTTCATTAAGCTAAGCACAAGACTG
The DNA here is from genome assembly GCA_963680825.1 of Meiosimyza decipiens. Classification (NCBI taxonomy): domain Eukaryota; kingdom Metazoa; phylum Arthropoda; class Insecta; order Diptera; family Lauxaniidae; genus Meiosimyza; species Meiosimyza decipiens. Next base: position 70,767,156 of record OY804259.1, read on the forward strand.
CCATGCCCATCTCTAGTTAATGTAGTGCAGGGTATTTAGATTTTGACCATGCTAAAGATTAGCTTAGATTTATTTGATAACATATACATACATCTAATTTAACACTATGTATACATAACACATTTAACAACATATGGTCCCTTTTCACATATGCCATATGTATATAGATGCGCATATTGTGCATATGCAAATCTACCTCTAAATCAGTTCTTTAACATGAGGTTACTTGTCTAAAATTATAGTAATGATACTACTTTGAAGCATGAGTTATTTCAATGGAATATAAGTTAATGCTTGGTGAATTCATTCAATTCACCATAACTAAGGTTTTTTCTTTAAAGAAGAAGAAGAATTGAATGAATTCACCATAACTAAGGGGTTTTTCTTTAAAGAAGCATTAACTTATATTCCATTGAAATAACTCATGCCCAGGTGGCATGTGTTTTAAGTTTGTTTGTAAGTGCGGTAAGCATATTCGCAAACCGATATTGTCCATTTTCAATGCCACAAGCTATAATTGAATACATACAGCCTGTGTACCAAATTTCATGGAATTATGATGCGCAACTAAGTTCTCGCTGTTTGTCAATAGATGGCGCTAGCGGTAAGAGCTGGTCGATTTGGTTCATATCAAAACGTTATGAATCTAGCCTAAGCATATGGTAAACAACCCGATTTGCCACTTTTAAGATTTTGCGTTTTCATAGTCTGTTGACTGATTTTGTGCCAAATAATCGTCATTTGCGGGAGGTGTTGATTTTCTTCTTTCAATCGAAGAAACGGCGGCTGACACGCATCGAGAGCTCCAAAAAGTTTACGGAGATGGTGTCCTGAGCAAAACAACGTGCAGAGATTGGTTTCGTCGATTTAAAGACCATGATTTCGATATCGACGATCGACCACGTGAAGGAAGGCCAACAATCTTCAATTATACGGAATTAGACCAAATTCGGCCCAAACGCAAGAAGAGTTTGCTTCAGTATTGGGAGTCACCCGAAAAACCATTTCCAAGCGTTTGTATGCGTTGGGGATGATTCAAAAGTAAGGAACTTGGGTTCCTCATAATTTGAAACCACGAGACGTAGAGCGTCGTTTGTTTTCCTGTAAACAACTACTCGAGAGGCAAAAACGAAAGACTTTCCTTCATCGCGTCGTTACAGGTGATGAAAGATGGATTCATTACAGCAACCCAAAGAATAGAAAGTCTTGGGGACTACCCGGTCATGCTTCTACATCGTTAGCTCGGCCAAATATTTACGCTGATAAGGTTATGTTGTGTATTTGGTGGTGTAATCTATTATGAACTTCTGAAACTGAATGAAATCATTACTGGGAACGGTACCGAACTCAACTGATGCGATTGAGCAGAGCACTGCGTAAAAAACGGCCCCAATACGAACAGAGGCACGATAAAGTAATCCTATTCAACTCCTATGAAGATCTTAAAATATAGCTTGATTCGTGGATAGCTTCAATAGACGAACACTTCTACCGTGATGGCATTCGAGCTCTACCATAAAGATGGGAAAAGTTGTATCGAGCAATGGGTAATACTCTGATTGATTCATCTGTAACTATTTTTTGACAATAAAGTTGCATTTTCTAACAAAAAACAGCGAGAACTTAGTTGCGCACCTAATACTTCGCTTCGATTTCCAGTAATCATGATTTCCACGGACATGACTATGTGAACTCAAGTGTTGAACAAGAGAGTTTTTACTTTTCAATACTTGCCACGCCCTCTTCTATGCGTAAAATGACATAATGAATGTAAGTCCTGTGTAGGGTACAAAAATAGTCCCTTCCAAGACAAGGGAAAAAAACCTTTAAAAAGTAGGTAATAGCAGATACACAAAGGTATGTTTTGTGTGACCCAAAATAAGTTTTTTCATATAATTTCAAATTGCTTTGAATTATCTAGTTAAAAATCTCCGATTTTCAATTTCTAAGCACAATGTATGTAGGTATTTATTTACTTAAGTCTTTCAAATAGAAACATTTTCAAAAATTCGTCGTAGATTGAAATGCTATGCAACTGCAATGCTTAGAAAATTATTGCAAAAGGTTATCACTTGACATGCAGTAGGTATTTTACGAAGCCTTCAAGTAAATGAGGCTTATCAACAATGATATTTTTAAATTTGTTTTATTTTTTTGCTGTATTAGACAAAATATTAAACCCTCGGCCTTGAATTATTATAAATTATAAATTACACAGGTTCACAAAACAATTTTTTTTGACCTATTTTAATGACATACTTAGAAAATAACTTGCTCTGTCTGAACAATTAGAGGACATTCTCATTGCCAAGCTGGAAGCTTTGAGTCGTTAGCAGTACAAATTAAGCAATATTGGTCAAATGATATATGTATGTGTAAGACTATGTGTTTATGTTGTAATAGCTGAAACATGTGTCACCAATTACCACGTTAAATTGCTCCATTCGTTGCATTGACCGATTTGTGGAGTCAATTGGAAGATATGTGGATTAAACAGAACGGAGCAACATGCCACAGGGCAACGGAATCAAACGATCTTTTGAAACAGAAGTTTAATAATCGAATAATTTCTCGAAGGACAGACGTGAATTGATCACCAAGATCATGCGATTTAACACCATTGGATTTCTTCTTTTGGGGTTTCTTGAAGAGTAAAGCTAAGGCGGGTACTCCTCATAGTGTTGAATACCTCAAAGACAACATCATCGAGCAAATATCAGTAATTGAAACTTCATCATGCGAAAAAGTTACTCAAATTTTGGTCTGCCGAGCTTTTTCATTACTAGGTTAGGTAGGAGTAGCAGTCAGTTACGAAGAACCGACTCATTTAGACCAAATGTGATCCATTGTAATACCACAGGGTATCAGACGACACCTTCTCGTTGAACCACTCAGATTTCGTAATGAAACTAAAAAAGCTGACTTATACTGACATGTCTAAGGTCATCCAGGTCATCAAATAAAAACGAACCAAGTGTCTTGTCGCGTTTTCTAGCAAGTGCGGGGCAGGAGCAGAGAAGATGTTTAGTATTTTCCTCTTCTTCCACATCTCCACAACTTCTACAGAAGTCAAATAACCTAACACCTAATCTCTCCGCATGTTTGCCGATGAGGTAGTGGCCAGTTATGACTGCAACAACTGACGAGACACTATGTCTAGTGCGAGAAATTAGTTCTGACGAACGCTTAGCATCCCATTTCGACCAGATTTGCCTAGTTATATTACAAGTTGACCCTTCAGTCCATCTTTTGTTAGCATTTTTTAACATTTCTTCTTTAAGCAGTAACTTGCAGGTAGTGGCATGCCAACACCTTCCTTGTCCTGAGGGCTTTGTGCGGTAGTCCCCTGTCTAGCAAGTTCATCAGCTTTGCAATTACCGTCAATGTTCCTATACAGAGGCACCCAAATGAGGTGAATGTTAAAATGTTTAACCATCTCATTTAAAGACGAGCGACATTGTTGGGCCACTTGTGAGTTTAGGAAGACTGATTCTAGAGATTTGATAGCAGCCTGACTATCTAAATAAATTTTTATATCCTTTTTGGATACAACATTCATCTTCAGCCAGGATGCTACTCCCTCTATCGCTATGACCACCGCCTGAAAAACGCTACAATGATCTGGTAGCCTCGCAGCAATTCTTATCTTCAGTTCCTTAGAGTATGAGATTACTGCAACAATATAGTCCAAATTAGAAGGTACAGACCTCAAGCTATGAAGGATATTTGAGTGTCCTGTTCTACCCTCGGACCAGCAGACAGTTTCCCTGAGTCTAATGGCAGCACAAGCTGCCATCCGTTTACCTAACAGGTCAAGAGAAACGAGATGAAAAGGGACCTCCAAGGCGTCAGTCGGTGTGGTGCCAAGAGCACCACTGATACACATGGAAGCAGCCCTTTGAACTCTTTGCAATTGTTTGTAATAGGTGATCTTGTCTAAGACCAGCCACCACACCACAATACCATATAACAGAATCGGTCGAATGATTACTAACCGAAACCAATTTACATAAATTTTGAACAAACATTAAAAAAGATTTCAAACATCTATATCGTTTACTTAAAATTTAAAAAGATACTTTCATTAACAGGCATTAACGGCTTTCAAAGAGAAGAGTTCCAAGCGTAGTTGTCTTAAAATTTATTTTTAAATAATTTTAAAGCTTTTTGTTAAAAAAAGGTTCCGACCAAAGGACGGACAAACATCTGTACCAACCGAGTATCATGCCAAAGCATATACAATTAGTTTATGGACAGCTCCATTCGCAATATTATAACCAAAACACAATCAAAAATTTTAGAAATAAAAGAATGTGTTTCACTTTCATTTGATAATCGTGTTGCAAATTAAATATTTCTTCGTAATCTTACAAGTTCTCAGACTGAAAGTAAAAAAAGATTAGTTCTATGATCAAGTGCAATAACCGCTTAAGCACACTAAGGACAAATAATCGAAAAAAAAACTAAATGTTTTCTTTATGGCATTTCATAGTTTATGCTCTAATCTACGTTTGAATACAGAGGCGCATAGTCACAAATATTTGCCAAGTTGTTGCTAAGCAGATTCCAGATTTTGTTATCCGCAAAGAACTTGCGCACACATTTAACACAAGACACAAAAGTCTACCTGTGCATGTGTGTTGGATTAGCACTATATGGCCTTGAAATTGAAGTTCAAAGTTGGATCTTATGGCAAATTTATTTTGTTATTTCGCATACTCATGTTTTTCCTATATTTTATATATTTTTTTTTTTTTTTTTTAATTATTTTTGACATTTTACCATGATTTTTATTTGTCTCACGCTTAAATTTTTATCTTAAAACGGTTCTAAAAACTTTCACCAATGAAATGGTGAAAAATCTTTTTTCTTCAGCGTTTCACAGTATCAAAAGCAGCCGACGAGTGTAGTACACTCTAACCCTTACTAGTTACATTGTGGAAAAACTTTGTCCAGCCGTAGCTCAAGAGAAATTAAGAGTTGACTCCCAATATAATTCAACCATTTTACACTGCATATTTTTTTGAATTTATTTTTCGTTTAGCTTAAAACATTCAGGTTTTATCTTGGAAAAAAATTAGTTTGAGTGCTTTTTTTTTTGTTTTTCAAAACTTATTTTGACTGTAGTTATGGTAAAAAATTATAACAAATAATAAAGTCTCTTTATAGTACATAAAGTTGTAGATAAAATACGGTGACTGTTAGTTTCTATACTTAGGCGGTTATTGCTTTTTTCCACTTAGCTATCAGTGGCTACATGGAGTCAAAAGAACGCATGAGTGAGCGACATACGAAATAAAAACAAAATAAGAACTCATATAAAATCCAAGCTATTTAAAAAACAAGAGGATCAAAGTACGTGATAATGGAACGGTACAAGTGGTTCGAAAGGTTCAAATCTTATCCCCCTAACACTGTGGGTGTTTTTAAAATTTCAGTATACAAAAAAAAGGTGAGAACATTCTTTTGTATTGAAAATTTTAACCTATGCTTTGTAGCTGAAGTTGGGTTAGTTGAAGCAGGCAGCTTACTAATCAAACGCTAAAAACATCCGCACGTATTCAAAGCCCATCGCAATACCGGTAATTTGAAAAAATGACCAATCAGAAATGAACTTCATTCCGTAAGTGAATTGAGTTTAAATAACGATTCTGAATATTATCGTTCAGAGTTGAGGCACTGCTGTTGGAGACAACAGTGCCTCAACTCCACAGGAATAGTTGCACACCAATCCATGCTAGAGTTCCCAAATATTCTGCCCTATCAGTAGCGTAATTTATGTTGTTTATAAATAGCTACTTCTGGATCAAAATTGGTTTAGATTCTACCAGTAGGTCTGTCACTGATCTAAATTCAAGACGTTTTACGGCATATCTCGCATACTACAGAAGCTATTGTGATAAAATTTGTCATGCGTATGCCAATCGGAAATATATATTGTTTATTGAATCTTAGAAGAGTGGAAGTGGCTTTCTTCGACATTTTAAAACTTTTTCAACATTTTGTATATATATACATATATATGAGTTTTTCAGGTTTTTTCAACTATTTCAACAGTTTTCAACCTCTTCCAACTATTTTCAAAATAATCTATATTTTTTTTTACTTCAATTTTTTTCAATATTTTTCGACTTTTTCGGTTTCCAAATCTCTTTCAACTTTCTTCATTATAATTCATATTTTATCGATTTTTTCAGCGATTTTCAACTATTTCAAAATTTTTCAACCTCTCTCAACTGCTCTCAAATTCAACCTCTTCCATTGCTTTCAACATTTTCTATATTTTTCTACTTTTTCAGCATTTTTCAACCTCTTTCAGGTTTTTTTTTTAACTTTTCTTGAGTTTTTCAACCTCTGTTGAAGTGTTTTGAAAATTTCCCATTTTTATTCGACATTTTTCGGAATTTTTCGTCATTATTTTACATATATCGACTTCTTCGCCATTTTCGAGATTTTTATACTATTGGACACTTAACGACATTTCTTCCGACTACATACTTATCTACTATTCTTAAACGAACTAAAGTTGTATATGTATGTACATATATGTAAACATACATACACACATATATCATTTAAAATATATGGCTAGACTGTATTTCGATAACGACTGCAACGATTTTGATGAAACTTGATTTGGACATGTTAACCAGGCGTGACATTTCCCGAAATTTTAAATTTTATTGCATTATATCTCGCAAGCCCTGCAAGATATTGTGTTGTAGTTGGGTAGAGAAATTCAAATAATGTGTAATACAAATTAAGTAGATTATACCCCTAAAAACAATTAATAATATAGGAGAAGTCACTTGACTGGCAAGACTCGCTAAAAGGCGTGGCACTGCCTGTAATTCTTTGTAATAGGAGAACTAAAAATGATACACTGAAAATAACTTGAGAGCAATCTTCGAGGGCGACCAAAATCTGATCAATTTCCCATAGTTACGTAAAGTTCTTAAATATTTCTCTTGGATGCTAATTTTTCGAGGTTCTTGCTTACATACTACATAAAAAACATAATTCAAACAAATCCCACTGTGAGGATGTTGTTCTCTCTGTTGTAATCTCAATTATCGAAAACAACAACATTATATATTTTTTACGATTTATTTATTGCAATTGAAGTTTTTAATCAGAAAACTTTCAGCACACACTGTTCGATTGCGAGTATACGAGTACTTAAGTTACAGTTCCAAACAGAGCTGTCTATCCGTGTCCATGTTGGCGTCGATTTCGGTTGCGGGGTCGATTGCGGTGCTGCTATTAATTAATTAAGTATAAGAACGATGCTGCTTAAAAGATGTGGTTATTTTAAAATTGCATTTAGTGTCTTTTTGATTTTTGACACCATTGCAAATCAGTGCAGTGACGCGTACTGGCAAAAATAAGAAATACTTAACGCCAATAACGCTATACGAGTAGACATTGTGAGGCAAACGAAAATTACGTGCGAGTTTTCCAAGCGAAAAATGTCGTTAATCTCTAACGACAACCAACAAAGTACAATTGATCATAAAGAAAAACATTTTTTCGGTGCATGGCCCAGAGAGTTGCAATTATCTGACGATAAAAATAAACAGCATTTGTGTAATACAAACGACGACGACTTAAGTCTCGAAATTTATAGACGGAACTTAAATCAATATCATTGTGGCCGCACTATGAGATCACGATTTCAAAGAGTAAGTTCGCTAGAACTTATACCGGAATATCCCCAGCAAGAGTCTGTAAACAGCGTTACCGGTACAGTTTGTCGCAAAATACGTAAAACACAAAATACTTCCGATTTGCTAAACAAAAGAGTGCGCCGAGTGATTTTCTTTGTTCCCAGTTTATTAGTGCAACTTATGCTATCCATTATACGATACATTTTGTATATACCACTCTCAATTGCTGCACCCAGTTTTTGGCTTTCAGCTTTGTTATGGGTGTCCTGGAAAGTACTACGTTTTCCCATTAACTTGTTAAGATGGCTTGTTAGCAGCGTTGGGGACATAGATAGCGTCGGGCAAAAAAATACGCCTTCTATTTCAACATCATCGACTAATAAAAAACGTACGATACTCATTAGCTGTGGCAGCACCATTCAAACTTTACATCTGGCGCGAAATTTTTATTCTTCCGGTGCGCGTGTTGTAGTTTTTGAGTTCGAAGGACTCTTTGGCTTAGCGCGTTTCTCACAGGCAGTAGACAAATTTTATGTTGTACCTCGCCCAACAAAAGATAACCCAGACAGCTATATCAATGCACTTTGTCACATCGTTAAAAAGGAGCAACCTACGGTCTATATACCTGTTTGTGCTACAAGTCCTGCTTACTACGACGCCTTGACCAAGCCACATCTCGAGTTCTTGGGATGTGCGAGCTTTATACCTGGTGTTCAGGAAACTCTTGTGCTAGATGATTGCATGGAATTCTTTCAGAAATGCAACGCACACAATATTCAATTACCACCCCATTCGATATTACATTCGTTGCAGGATCTACAAAATTTATACACCAGTGGGTTTGTCAGCAGTTTTCGTAATATTTTAATAGCAGTTGGCATGCAGGGTCTGCTGGAACGTTACAAATACATACTACCAAACAATAATAGAGAGCTAAAATTTAATCACGATGTTAGCAAACAGCATCCATGGCTGGTTGTCCGTGACCTTCCAGGTGATCACTATATCACTTGTACAACAGTGAAAGACTCTCGCGTTGTGGCCAATGTTACGTGCAAGGTCGAGTACGGTACACAAAATCTGATACCAATTGTATCATCAGCTGGGTATCGAAACTCGTCGAAAAGTTCCAACGAAGAAGAGGGAGAGCAAGTTGACTGTTGGCTTAGGACATTTTTTGCAAAAGTTCGTTTTCAACGTAATATAAATGGACATATTAGCTTTAGATTGGTCCGAGCTCAAAGTAACAAGCAATTATTACCGCTAGGTATACGACTTGGCGTATCCCTACCATATATTTGTTATAATCGTTCAAATGCGCAAGTACTCTGTCGCACCATCAAATGTGTGCATATGATGCAGCGTAGTGTAAGTCAAGAAGAAGAATCCGTGCTAGCTGCGCTGAGCGCTAGTTGGAAATGGTCTTCCTCAGAAAGAAACAGCTCTCCCTTAGCATTAGATAAGCGGGAAGCGCTTTTCGTTTATTGGGATCCACTGCCTTACTGTGCGTTCTATCATTTCCAGCTGCCGTTGGAGTCCGTTAAGGAATTTCTTCAGAATCGATATGGTTCAACAAAGGATATAGATTCACCTCGTCCCATCAGCACTCCAGCTTATTAAACTCAATTGTGCAAAGAGAAAAATACAGACATATAAGATTGAGAGAGAACATTTAAGACTGATAGTTAAAGTGGACAAGTCCATAATATTTATATTTTTATAAGATTTTAATTAAAATCGCAAAACTTTAAGTTAATTATACGCGATATTTTTCTTTAAATAGTTATTATTAATGATGCAGTTGGGAGCAAACCTGGAGAAAAAAGTTTTACAAAGTCTGGCGAGTAGTAATGCCATGATAAAAAAATTTGAAATAACATCACAAATAATAGATAATTAACACAATAAAATGTTTAAGTTAAAGTTAAATATTTAAGAATATATGTAAAAAAAATGTCAAAAATGTTTGAAAGAAAGTCAAACGCCATATTTTATAGTTAATTAAAAAAAAAAATTAATTAAAGAAAACTGTTGTTTTTTTTATTTCATGATACCATGTGTATTGTGAGACATAAGGCCGTTTTTAATTGTTTCGTCTCTACCGTTATTGTGTAGCTTATAATATAAAAAATCACTCCAAAATCCATTTTTGACCTTTTCCGCACGATTGGCGCAATATATTTGTAATGGGTCAAAACACACTCTTATGAGGTTCGGCTACAACCCTGTTGGCTTCCAAAATCCATTTCAAATCTATTCATTTCGATTTTTGCAGTAAATTTTCTCAAAAAATGGATTTAAAACACTCCATGTGGTGGTGGTTGGGTCCATCTGGCAACGTCCAAAATATATTTTCTACCTTTTCCCATCGTTTGTTCAGCACATTTTTTTTTCGAAAATGGTTCCAAATACCTTCTTATGGGTACGATTCCTCCCCTGTTTATTTCTAAAATCCATTCCCATCGATTGGTGCAATAAAATGTTTTTCATCGTAATATTGGATATTTTTGAAAATCAAAATCAAAATATATGATTTTTCTGTAATATTTTTCAAAAAATCTCCAATTAATTGGATATTAATGTCTTCAGAGTGCAAGAACGAATTGAGTTTTAAGCGCGGGCATTTTTACTCCAAGTCGATGTAACGCTGAACTCCAAGTAGTTCGTTTTTACGTGAACACAACTTATAAAGAAATATTAGCATTCGATTCTCTGGTTTATTGTGAGTAAAAAATTGTATGGGAATGGGGGGCGGATCTATCTTCAATATCCTTTGAGTAACAAAGTATTTGACAAATTTCCCTTAGTGTAGTACTTTCAAACAAAGATTATCCCTTAACTTTCTAACTAATACAGATGAGCACATATTATTCATAGCACCATTATTGCCAGCCGTGCTGAGGCTAGTTATTAGAGGCCGAAAAAAAAATCTCCTCATGCAATGACCATGAAAAATGCAACGCTGCCTCCCGGACTACAATTACCGATCCTTAAATTAAAGAAAAGTTTCTTTTAAATATTTTTCCAATTGCAGTTTTTCTGAAGATACCCTAATAAAAAGTAGTTTTTTATCCATATATTTTAATGCACCATAATTCTAGCTAACTTTGACCAGGGTCCGTACACTTTTCCAGTTCAAGTCACTTTTTAGCTTCTCTTACTGTGACTATGGAGAACCGAATGTTATGATTTAGTTCTCTTAAGACCTGGTTTGCTTAACGGGTGGTTCACTTTTATCATTAGTGATCTCATGACATCACGCGTGATTCGTGTCAAACTCTCACGATATTTTTGCTCAGTATTGGTTTGACATTTCATCATAGAAAGACCGATACAGCATCTACAAATTATTCAGCTTTATTACGAAAATCAGCGTTCCACGTCGAATGCATTTCATGGAGCTTAGAGCATCTAAGGTTCACATAATGGGCCTTCCGAACTCACAATTCGCTAAACCATCGAAAAATTTGAAATCAAATTTTCAATATTAGACAATACGCTACCAAATATACTACAACAGACTACTACAGCACGTGGTCATGGTATAATAATACAACGTAAAAGGAAATCGTCAAAATTTGAAAATGCAGCACTCAGAGAGTGGTTCAGCAAAAGTCAAAATCGTATTTTCTCGTTGATTAATTATTACGTTTTTTTTGACATATGCTGAACTCAAAAACAAAAGAGAAAGAGCCAACATATTTCAACCATGTTAATTATATCATGCACGTAGTATAGAAAATTTAGCGACGATTAGTGAGAGTATACGCGATGACCGTGATGAATCGATTTGGCACCGTATAAGTTTACAGGATGGGATGTACGGCTGAAACTAACCAACGAAGCCATACTAAAGCCCGTCCCAAATTCCTGAAAATGCCCGAACTTTTGGCAATTTTGTTATTTTAATTACAAGTGTATAAGATTACAGCTTGAAATGTTTATCAAATGATAACACTCACAGAGTCTAAATAGAACATATAGGGTGTTTTTTTTAGAGGTATAGAGCTTCGAATTGAAATAAAACACAAGAAAATCGTTTTATTGTCCATCAATTTGGCTTTATTGGAAGGATAATTTTATGCCATTAATGCTTAAATATGATTTCGGGCATGTGGCCGCCGCGGCTGGCTCGAATAAAGCCAATTCTACAGGTCCAATTTTGAACCACTTTTTCGAGCATATGGGGCCGTATGTCGGCAATAACGCCACGAATGTTGGCTTCCAAGTCCCCTAACGTTTCTGGTTTGTTGGCGTAGACGAGCGACTTCACATATCCCCAAAGAAAATAATCCAATGGTGTCAAATCACACGATCTTGGTGGCCAATTGACAGGTCCATTCCGCGAAATTATGCGCTCATCGAATGTTTCCTTCAATAAATCGATTGTGACGTGCGCTGTGTGGCATGTAGCGCCGTCTTGTTGGAACCACAACTCATCCACATTCATGCCATCCAATTCGGGAACAAAATAGTCGGTTATCATGGCTCTATACCGGTCTCCATTAACGGTAACTGACTCTCCAGCATTATTTCGGAAGACGTATGGCCCAATGACTCCACCAGCCCATAGAGCACACCAAACAGTCAGTTTTTGTGGATGTAATGGCGTCTCAAGGGTCTCATGTGGATTCTCTTCACTCCAAATGCGGCAATTTTGCTTGTTGACGTAGCCATTCAACCAAAAATGAGCCTCATCACTGAACAAAATATTGCGATGAAAATCAGCATCGAGATCAATCTCATTTTCGGCCCATACACCAAAATTACGACGCATTGCATGGTCTCGCGGCTTTAATTCTTGCACAAGCTGGATCTTGTAAGGTCGCAAGCCAAGATCTTTGCGCAAAATCTTCCATAAAGTTGATGGACAAAGCTCCAATTGCTGTGCACGGTGGCGAATCGATTCATTCGGGTCCTCTTCAACATTTTGCTCTACAGCGGCAATTGTTTCTTCGGTGCGCACTGTTCGACGTCTCTGCGGATGCGTATTATCACATAGAGTAAATGTAGTGCGAAAACGATCCATGGTTAACCGAATTAATTGCTCTGATGGACGATTATGTCGACCATAAAATGGACGGAGCTTGCGGTAAACTTCGCGAACTGAACCATTATTTTCGAAATAAATTTGCACGATTTGCAAGCGTTGTTCTTTTGTCAACCTGTTCATGATGGAATGGCAAACCAAACTGAACATAAATGACATTAGAGTTGCCAGATTTGACCATAAAATGCCAGTTTTATCTCTATTCGAAAAACTAACCTCTAAAAAAAACACCCTTTATAAAGTTGCATTGTTGAATCCTGCCGCAAACATGGGTTGCCACCGGTTAGTAAAGTTTACAGCTTGAAATTTATGCCAAATAATAGAGTTTGAAAAGCCTTAGTAGAAAATATAGGAATGTCTTGTTGAATCCTGTCCCAAACATGGGTTTCCACCCGTTTTTCGGTTTTTTTTAATTGGATGGCAGGATTTCACAATACAATCAATACAATATGTATTCTATTTAGATGTAATCTATACATTTTTAATAAAAATAACGATATTGTCTAGAATTTGGGCAATTTCGGTGATGGGGTCAAGCTTTGGCAAGGCAACTTTGGTTGATTATATTTTTCTTAAAATGTCGATTTTATTTTATTTTTAATAGCTACGGTTTTTTCTAATATAAAGCGAAGTCATTTAAGGCGGTTTTTGTTTTTTATTAAATTAACTTTTTTACCAAAATTTTGGTTGATTAGTTTCACTAAAACGGATCACTATCTTTCCTGCACTCAACTTATGCACTCAAGTTTTCTACAGCGGGCTCTCCGCCTATAAAGATCTTGGTTTAAAAGCATACAAAATGTAGATCGTGCAAGAACTGAAGACTGTCGTCCTTTCGAAACGTCACCGTTTCAGTTTAGGTTCTTGAAAAGCTTGAAGAAGATTCACTGTATTCGACCATAATGTCGATGCTCAGTCGCTATTACATCCAGACAAAACAACGGTTTGGCGTGGCTTATTGGCTAGTGGAAACATCGATTCAGTAAAATGTGGCTTTACGTAGAAATTACAAAGCGTAACTATGGATGGCACCCATTATCGTGCCATGATAACGAACTATTTGCTGCCTGAAGTTGAAGCCCGTGATCTCGATGACATTTGCTTCCAACAAGACGGCACCACTTTGCACACAGCCCGTGAAACCATGGCTTTATTGTGAGAATAATTCGGTGAACAGTTAACTTAACGCTTCGAATCGGTGAATCGGCCTTCTAGATATCACACCTCTAGACTTTTTCAAACTAAAAAAACAATTTTTCTTTGAGCCGCTCCAATGTACAATAAACCTTATGCACGGTCATTTATGTAAAGAGTTTTTATTTATAAGCGTACCTACCTACTATATGTGGTTACAAACATGTTTGCAAAAGTAATTTGTTATTTTGGCAAAAAATAGATTCTTATTTTAAATACATATTGTTTCGTTTTACTTTAAGGAGAAATTCACTACTTAGTACTATACTTGGCAACAGCTAACAAATAACTAGGAATATTGTGTTCATAGCTTGACCAAAAAGGACAAAACAAATATCGAATGCAACATAATTGGTGGTGGTTGCTTAAGCCACATGGACAATATTGTGAGGTAAAGTATGGCCAAGGTACCATGGCAACAAGTCGATTTCATTATTAGGGCTAATCTTTTAATTTAATTCTGTTTACTTTTAAAACTATGTTTTACTTGTAAACATCATTTTTGTGTTATAACCCAATTCGGAAGCTCTATTTTTAGCTATTCTATAGCTTCATTCGACACAGAGGACATGATTTCATTATTTATATCGAGACAAATTATATAATTTATATAGGCGATTTAAAAGTATTATATTATATTATTTAATATGTAGTATATTTGCCATTGAATCACATTTTGTCATAATTGCCAAATCGCATATTGGTTGAAACAAATAAATTGGTTTGGGACAAAGAAATATTTCTCTGAAAACATGAATTTATTATTATCGATTTCAAGAAAAATCTATTAAAAAAATTGATGTTTTTGGATGTGGTGACATTCCCGGCCTTGACAAAATAAAAAATTTTTCCTTAAAATGGTAAAGAGTAAAATTTTTTTGGGAAAATGTAGATGTCCATTTTTTTCGGTCAGCAATATTAAAGGATAAAATTTCTGTTCACTAGTTCACACATTCAAAATGTTAATTCCTTACAGAAAAAGATGGAATCCTTAGTTAATATTATAGTGAAAAGTAAATTTATTTGGGAACCTTTTTTAATTTTTGTGTCAAAAAATCTTGCTGAACTTTTTTTTTGCCAACAACCCTTAAAAACGAATTAATTTAATCGAAAAAATATTTAGAAATAATTGAATTCCTACCGGATTTCCGGCCCTCCAGTCATACTTTCAAAGCAATTGAATTGGATATGCATCTGCTGTGTTGGTTAATGAAGCTCCTCGTTGCTAACTTGATTAGGTCAAAAAGACTTGAGGATAGTAACGCAATCAGTGGATTTTTGCAGCTTTCATATTTATATTCAAGAGTGAAGCCCCAGATGTATGGGCTTTTATCAGGAATTAACATGAGAAAACTTCGCCAGCATTAATTTTCGTTCATTCGTTATTTTGTTCTGCACACACGGAAATTTGCAATTTATTCTTACTATAGACACTTTTTTAAATAGATGAATGAAGGGAAATTTTACTTAATTTGTTTATCCACTAAAATGCACCTATGCTATTTTCCCAAAAAAATACAATCTACATTTTCATAAAATTTTGCTTTGATAACAAAAGAGCACAAAGGAGGAGGCCTGATATGCTACTCTATTTTGTTTGATTTGTTTTATTTAAATATTTTCCAAACTAAAGAATAATTACACGTATCTGCATGCGACTAAGCAATGAAGTACATACATATATGTATGCATAATAGGGTGGTTCGAAAATTGATTTTTTCAATTGGCTGGGTCTTAAAATCACAATTCTGAACATCAATTAAAATTTAGTAAAAATATCGATGCTGGCACATATATATCTAGCTTAAATCTGGCTCATATTTTTATTTTGGATACTCTTTCGATAGACCGTATGAAGGTCAACTTTGCACTCTTTATTTGAGTGGTAGAAATTATTTGAAATTCTATATTGTTCTGTGTTCTATGAGTATAGTGCAATTTTAGGGCTCTCGCGCTCCCTCTATGACCGCTTATAAAAATTTTTAACACCAGTGATGTTCAAAATGATGACCCAGCCGATTGAAAAACAAAATTTCAACACAGTTTTTTATTCAATTCCCCATAGGCTTTGAGATATTTCGTTTCAAAAAAGTCAAAAGTGTACAGCTATTTAAGGAATGACCGATGTACATATATATGCTACCGGTCAAACTAGTTTTTCCTAGGCCAAACTAGCTCATTCAAAGGATGTTAAGATGAACCAGTTTAGACCAGGATGATTTAGGATAAGTGGGTGATGCCTTTCGGCCGCGGCTCGTCCAAATTGTCCAACACTGGCTTCAGCAGCGGTTCATTAGTGTGTGTTAGTGAAGCCCGTGTTGGCATAGTATATTTAACAGCGGCTGAAGGACAATGTTGTAAGTATTTAAGGCTTTAAAGTATTTTTAACTACAAAGCCCACAGAAAAACAATAAAATTTATTATCAAAAAAAAATTTTTTCGTCCAAAAAACTAGTGAAAAGTAAATTCAATTTTTTTTTTATTTTGCGGGCTTTGTAAGTAATTTTGACTACAAAAATGTGTGTATATATTTACGTAAAATCGGTTTATATTTTTACTGTGTTATTCACCACTTTTAATGGAAATAAATAAAAAAAAATATTTTTGGCCTAAACAGTGGAAAATAATTATAACTTTTATTTTGTGGACTTTCAAAGTATTTTTGGCCAAAGAAAAATATAAAAATTATTCTTTGCTAATTAACTTAACATTTTTTTTTAAAATTCAGGCACCGAAATTTTTGTTTTTTGAATTTCGGTATTTAAGCTCTAACTTAAAAACAAATTGCTCATCTCTGACAAAGTTTGTACTCTCTAGTAATTTTTGAACCAAAAAATTTCGTTTTGGGACCACTGTGCGCTGGTGCAAACGCTAAGCATTTATTTTGTCCTTATGAAGTTAGCGAGCCGAAGTACTAACGCATTACAATTATGAAGGTAAGAAACTATCTCGTCAAACTCAAATTAAATGTAACCACAAAATGGCTCCTTCGCTGTCAATAATAAACAAAATATGTAATCTGATTTTGACAGAGAAGATAGCCCTACAAACTAAAAGGAAGAATCATCATTTAGCATTGCTGCTACCCTTATGATTCCTACTATGTATTTTAAAAAAAGAAAGAATGCTTGCGAGTGTTGCACGAAATGCTAACCAGTAGCTTGGGAGTGCAAGCCACTCACTACAGATCTCTGATATGATTCAACTAACATGGTTGCAGTAAAGCATAATGATTTAGTTTCTTTATTATTTTTACTTATCTACGAGTACACTGAGAACACAATTAAATTATACAGTCGAGCCTCGATTAACCGGGAAAAACAATTATCCGGGATCGATAGCGAAAAGAAAATTGATTTATCTCGATCGATTAACCGTGCTTACCTCCGGGATAGCGAAAACATTTTTCCACCGGTTTGTGATTCATCGTATTTGATTTTATAATGGTATCGTTAAAATAAGATGGAATAAAATGGTTTTGAGAGACAAATCTTTAATTTTCTTATGAACATTTTAAAATTTCTTCCAAGACTGACATAAATACAACTTTTATCTCGTGTATATGTAGGTATATATGGTATCCCAAATAATCAGTGTGGACGCGGTTAAGCAATTTTGATAAGCTGTTGACAAACACAGCATTAAATTACTAAAAAAATGAAGAAAGCTACTAAAATCATGTAAGGCCAATGTACGCGGCTACGGATAGCATTTGACTGTTCATTAGAGAAGAACACTTCATACATTTGTCATCCGGCAAAGTGTGAAAGTAGAACGTAGCATGTACACAACAAAGCACTCACCGACCTTTGAATTGGAATGTGCATTCTGCACATCGTTGTCGTTTTGGGCTTTTCTACCAAACTCGGTGGGTTTTTTTTCCGTGGCCGATTAAATCTGATTTTGTTAGACTTAAGCCACTCTGAAACTTTTATGGTAATCGAAACTTCGGAAAAAATTATTGTTATATGCAACTTTTCACATAAGTTTCTATACTTAAATAAAGGGGCATAGTCTCATATAATAAAATCTTTGAAACGCTTTTCATCTAATTTGGAAAATTTAAGAAACAAACGATATTGGTATGCTTTTGGGAAAATCTTTGCAGAGAAGAAAATTTCTCAGTGGCAACGTTGCTTTCAGTATTCTTATATATTGTTCTGTGGTTCACGCAATCTGTCAAATAATCCCCAGCAACTGAAATTGTTTAAGTCTTGAACAGTCATATACCACTTTTAGAAACTAGTTTTGACGTTAGAAGCTTGAGAGTGACAAGAAGCATTCTGCATAGAGTCAGCGATAATAATTGACCCATGTACTTATAGAGCAGTTGATTCTAGATAACAAATATCACCAACTAAACTTTAGTTACTAAAGCACCCAGAATACTCATCTTGGTTTTTTTTTACTTTGTTTCAATTTGACAATTCACAAAAGTCATTTTTTTTGTGTTCCAATTTATTTGAAGTAAAGTGAAAATTATTAAAAAAATTAGCCGGGATAAACAGCATCGCCATTCTAATCAATATTGTGGAAAAATTTTGGTTTTAAACCCATCGCAAATAAGTGAAAATGTAAAATGAAAAAAGTATAAAATGTAAACAAACTCGGACGGACAAATTCAGAATTCCACATTTTGGAACAAATGCCGTTTGACTGATTTTCATTACCGTTACGTAGTTTTAATTAGAATTTTCTGGGACAAAATTGCAAAAAAATCCTGCAAAATTTTCAGTCCAGTTGGAAGTTTTTTTCATGAGTTTTGCACACAGCACACAAAATTGATTAATTCGAAATTATCCAAATTTGGAATAAAACAAAAAATTATAATTTCGTCACGTCGCCATTGTGCTTTATACATGACGACGAGTAATTTTGACATTTTCAACGATACTCGTCTCGCTCTCGTGCCGTTGGCTCTGCATCATTGTAATTGGGGCTTAAAATGTTGATTCTAGATAACAGATATTTAGTTGTCATCACCAACTAAAGCAGCACCCATTCTAAAATATTTATTCCTGCCGTAGCAGTTTTTATTTTTTGTAAGCACAAATACGAAACGTGATGAATAACAGTAGAAACAGTAACAATAAAAAAAATTGCATTGAAATAGAAGCACCAGGAACAGCAGCCACAAACGAATCCACCGAAATAGATATTGAAGCAAATACATCCCAGCAGTTGCAAAATAAAAACTCAGATACTGAACTTCCCCAAAGTACCACTATTGATATGGAATTGGAAGGCACCAACAACGGCGAAACGGATAACGAAATGAGTGATCGGTTAGGTCGAAGTGGCGCTACATCAGTCGTACAGAGAAATTTTCGCACACTGTTAAGTGATGCACGCCAGCAATTTGTACGACCTCATATCCATGCCTATACGCTTTTAGAACAAAATTCTGCTGCTATTTCTAATGAACCGATACAAGTAGAACAACTTAATGGTAACGGTGGGGGACTAACTCCGCGGCGGATGGGCTACAACCAAAGTAGTGGTCAACACATCCAGCATGCATCAGCGCCGCTTTTTTTACCAACACCTCCGACACATTCCCGGAACATACGTTCCTGGCGCATGAATCTTAACAATGTGCTGTCATTTTCATCAGCACCTTCGACGGAGGCCATTCGTTCTTTGATTACAAACTCGGGTACATTTCGTTATACACCATTGACCACTAGTGCTGATGTAGGTGATAGCATAAATTTAATGCTACCCCAAGAATCAGAGCCGCAGAACGCCCGGTCACGTGTTTTAACAGAAAACCCATTAAACAGAGATAATAGTATCTTCTCTAGAGCCGAAATAAGTGGTGACACGCCAACAGAAAGCAACATTAATCGTAGTACTAGCACTACCGCCACATCTGGCGATACTTCCATTGATGTACAGCATGAAAATGTACCTTCAACATTATTTGCAACTAACACGACACATTCGGGAGCCACTGCAGCTGCAAATAATCGCAATACTTTACAAGATGATGAGGATAACAATGTTATATCCGATATGTTTGTCAAATTTCTTAGTCACTTTATACGTTATCTCCCCTTCATTTGCATTTTATTTGTAAAATTTATACACGACCACCTATTGGGTATATTGGATCTGCTCTTATTGCATGGTATTATGTATCAAATTAATAAGTCGTTACGTGACCAAATTGCAAAGTTTTCACAAAAAAGTTATGGCATTTTATTGCGTGATTTTAGTTTAGTTACTTGTGTTGTAGCGTATCGATTTTTGCTTGCATCATCTACGCCAGATCCATTTGGACTGCTGATAACACCACCAAGTGCAGGTGTTACTTTGGAGTTGGCAAAGGGTGGTGAAGTTACAAGTGACACTAGAGACAAATTAGCTATTGTTCTCAGCAATTATTTGGGTAATGTTAATGCTGTTAAGGATCAACAACCAGGTGCTGCGGTGGCAACTGCATCATTAGAAAACACTGTTACTATCACAAAAGCTATATCACTTGGTGTTCTTCTCTATTATGTAGCAGTGAATGACTTAATATTAAAGTTACTTACCATTCTAATAAAGATTTCGATCACCTTAATGCCGACAAAGATTATTAGACACAAGCCTAGAGTAAATATATAAAAGCCTGCATTATTACATAAGACTTATTATTGCTATTTTTTCTTCATTGCAGGCCCGAATGTATGTTCTTGTAGAATATTTTTCGCAATTTTATCGTGCTTTAGCGCCACTTCGACAATGGCTGATATTTCTATTTGAATCTTACTCTGGTTTGGAAGTGGTAAGTGATATAGAAATTGTGCTTATTTTACATTTTTTGTTAGCTCCTAAAAATGTTGGAATGGTTTGTAAACAAATTCAGTAACAAATTGCCGATTTAGAGCAGTTTTTTCCTATTGCATACATACATAACTTTTTCTGATGTAGATGGAAAAAATAACCACTAAAACGAGTACACACTTGATTACATTATCACCTGTTTATATGGATCATCAAATTTTGTTGAGATACTTGAGACCATACATGATTTAATTAATATCCTTAAATTTCTTCGCCTGAGCATCAAGTACAAAAATGCCTATGACCTTGTGCCTAAATAAAACAGATTATCTATTTTTTTTTTGTTTTAGATATCCGGCATACTTTTTTCATCCTTCTATATGGGTGCCAAAGGATTCGAATTTGTTGATAGAGGAAAATCATTCAAAAAAGCTCTTATTAACTTCGTCCGAAATATGGTATGTACACAAATGAACATTTATGTTTATACTCGTGCATATATTTTAACTTTTTAATATGTATATGCATATCGCTAGTTTGCTGAAAGACCGTAATATCTATGCTATCCCAGTTTTTTTTAAGAAATGCGTGACGCATAGATGCCCCATATTTGGATATTAATTTTATACTAAGTTCCTATTTGCGCCAAAAGAAATTTGGTTGTGAATTTTTTTGCAGATTTTTTTTTGTCCCGGGCTCCTAAAAAAATGGTTACCGTAGTCATGACTAAAAAAAATGCGAGCTAATTATGTAGAAGTAACCGAAATTTCATGATTTATGTATTGTGAAGAAATCATAACGATATATAATAAACTTGGTTTGTGAGAATAGTATATGTCGACATGCGTACTAAATTACACGTAAAAAGTAATTTATTAAAAAGATTAAATGCATTTCTTTGCTAATTCATGTTTTTTGAGAACAACGGTCTTGCAGAAAACAATGCGATTTGTTCCGGTTTTTTTTAATTTGCATCACTTAATAAAAAATGTTCCGGAGCACTCAGAAATCTGAAAAGTAGAAATCTGATGTTATTGTAAAAGTTAATATTACACATACTTTTTAAATATACATGCAAGGATCTTATATTGATAGGAGCTTACAACGTTTTAAAATTTCTGAATTTGGGAAACTTATGTAAAAAATTATTTCTAAAAAAAATTTGACGCACACCCCAATGGACAAAAGAAATACAAAAAAACATTAAGATTACACTTTATCGAACAATTTTGAGCGATAATCTTTTAGACAAAGAGAAAAAGTTATATAATATGCGAAAATTTTGATACAGAACGCGACAAATGTACTAAGGCAAGCTTCTAAAAGGCAATGACAAAACTTTTAGCTGCGGTGAAGCTCTGAATGCCCTATAGCTCGTGCTTTGTTTTTTTAAATATTTATTTGCTTCAGCTTTCGAGCCCAAAATTTAAGGTTCAATATTTGCAACATACCGGTTTACGGAAATGGCTAAGTCCATAGACCTCTCGATAAAAATCGTTCCAGCTAGCACAAAATGTCAAATATTTTATAAATAGCGAACAAATCAAAGTCTAAAAACTACTATCAAAACAGTGATGTTTTTAATATTCTTTCTCATGAAAAAACCTTTTGCGCTCAAAAACGGAGATATTCACGTTATTTGTACTAATAAATAAAATAAAGTAGGTATAAAAATTTGTATTTTTTTAGGACTACGAGCGCAAGCCAACAAAAGATGAACTAGACGCCTCTGGTTCACTATGTCCGATTTGCCATGATACATATACCACACCCATTGTATTAGAATGTGGACATATATTTTGTGATGATTGTGTAAGTACTTGGTTTAAGCGTGAACAGACCTGTCCCATGTGCCGAGCTAACGTTAGTGAAGATCCAACTTGGCAAGATGGATCGACAACGTTTTTTTATCAGCTATGTTGAAATTTAAGAGCATTAATGTTTTATTTTATTAATTTTATTTACTGTTAATAAAAACAAATATTAAACAAACAAAAACTCTAATTTACGAACTAAGGTGAAAAAATCTGATTTTTCCCAGTTGTACAATCACTGAAAAAGCTACCATCTTCTCGTGTTGCTTGTTTATTAATTTCCAAATGACGTTTACGACTAACCATTTCCTCCAGTATTTCGCCATCCCCTTTAATGAGGCGTTTTCGTCCTGTAACTGGATCTACTTCGTGACGAATTCGGTTTTGCCGCTTTTTATATTCTTCTGGAGTTTCCGGGGCTCGTACTTTACTTGACATTAGATCTACAGCAATGTCAGTAGTAGTAGTAGTAGAAAGAAATTTACTTTTGATCTAACTATTGCACTTACCAAGCGGAATATCATAATTATCATTACATTGAGTCTTTTCAGTAGCTACATCTTCAGCTTCTTGCAACGATTTTGAAGATTTCTTTTTGGACTTTACAGCTTTTGTTATGGCTTTTTCCTTATGGTGCTTTTTCTTTTTTAATTTTTTATCCTTCTTGTTTTTTTTGTTTTTACCCATATTGTTGAAATCAAAAATAAATTTTCCAAGTGCTTGGTGAATGCTAGCCAAGGCACTGTGTTTACTTTTTTGATTGCTGTCAGATACAAAGGAGTTGCAAGCACGGTTGCCACATCTCTAATATTTCTCGGATCATGATTTTATGAAAAATGTAGGGTAAACTATTTAAAAAAAAAAATTATAATGGCCCATAGTTAAAATCGCCAAATAAAATACACATAAGTTAAAACCGAACTTTAATTGAAAAGCACATTTTTTTATTTGAAAATAATATTCTTATTAAACTAGGTTTTAACTATAATAATAATAGAGTTATGTAGTAAGACCCCATGAAAAAAACTTGTAAATTATGAGAAAATTTTTAAAAAAAGATCACCTTGTGTAAAGTGATATAAAATGGCATACAAACACAGTGAAGAATAAAGATATCAGAAAGTAATTTATCATTTTCTTATTATATAATATATATTTATAGTAATACATGACATATGTCACTTAAAATCTGCTTTTAAATATAAAGTGCGTGTTAAGGGTGACGGTTTTAAGCCGACTAGAACAGACTTAACACAGTCGTTAAAACTGATTTTAATTTGCTTATAAATAATTTTAAGTAATACCATTGAAAAACATGTTAGTGTCGATAAAAAATTAAATTTTGAAACAGACCCCAACGAAACTTTTCTTATATTATTGGAACGAATAGAGTTCCTGGTCGCTCTCAGTTTCTAAGGTAAAGTTGTCGGAAAAGTAGTTTAGTAGCCTAGAACATGATACATATCATGAGATGACTTAATTCGTCTATTTGTAGAAACAGAAGAAAAATCCTCTCCACAGCTATACTAATAGACCGATTTTGTTGAAATATAGCTTAGAGTATATTAAGCCCTAACAAAGATTTCTAAAAGTTTTATGTGCTTTTAGTGGGCACGACACCGCTCCTAACAGGAAAAGTCTCAAAATTTTTTTTGTTGGAGGTTGTAAAGAAAAGTGTAGAATGTAAATTTTTTGCAATAGTGAGCGGTGGCGCGATTCTAACAGGAAAATACGTTTCCACGGCTTAATCAATGAACCGATTTTGATGAAATTTGTAACAGCGATAGGTTGGAACTCCAAAAAAAAGTATTAAAGTGTGTGTTCTTTTAATGGGTGTGAAACCACCTTTAATAGCAAAAATCGCTGACACAGCAATCCGCTACACCAATTCTGATGAAATTTGGTATGGAGATAGATTGAATCCCCAGTAATGATATTTATGTTCAGTAGGCGGTACCACGCATCTAACAGGGAAAACGTTTTCACTGCTAAAGAAATTAACCGATTTTGATGAAATTTGGTACAGCAATAGATTGAACACTTGAGAACGGTATCTATTTCAAAGTGCACGGTAATATGCCCTCAATAGCAAAATATGTTTCTCTGCCGAAGTAAGGGAGTGATTTTGATGAATTTTGGTATGGAAGAACTCTAAGAAAGAGATAAGGATAGGGCAACATGCTAACATGATTTTTATTTTCGGAAGCGTTGAAAAAGATAGCTCTTATATCAGCTTTTAAATCTCAATTATCAAAAAGTTAGTTAAATTTCAGCCACTGGCCGAACTCTAGTATAGGAGTAATACACAAATCTACGGCTGTTGATATACCTATAGCAATTACTATATTTCATTGAAAAAATCTATCATTGTAAAAATATTTCCAAAAACATTTTGAATTAGGGAAATAACTATTTTCGATTATAGGATACATCGTTTGGGCAGCACTATGGTTGGATTTTTTGATACTCTCTAGTATCTCTAAATAGAATGCCGTAAGTTCTTCAAATAAAAGCCAAGCCTCAATGCTTGCTTTAGGGTAATCCAAATGCCATGTCGGCAGTAAGCAGCGCTGATGAGGCTAGGTTTAATTCTAAATTCACTGCGCTGCTATCGAATGCCACAAAAAAGTTAACAGTTGTTTTGCATTGGTACTTGATTTAAAAATTGACGAAAAATCATTTGAATTCATTCTGGCAAACAAATCTAAGTATGATAAAAGCACGAAAACCAAATTTTAAAAGACAAAAAATGGAACTTCCTTATAACTAACCAGAAAAAATATGAAATTGTCATACCACTTACTACTGCCGACGCTGTATAGGGCTTTCAATACATTTTAAAGTAGTTTTTTTTACAGCTACTGCCGACGCAATATTAAAATTCCGGTTTAAGAACTGCGTGAAACGAATAACAAAAATCTTGATAAATACGTCTTATCGTGTCTGGAGCAACGAGAAACGTAATTTGGAAGGAGAAAAAATTCCACGAAGTAAAATCATATATCAACAAACTTAATTGTATCGTGTCTAAACACGCTAGGCCTTAACCAAAATAGACGTGACGAGACGATAGAAGCTGACATTTAATCCAAAATGCTACGTTAGCAAACGAATCGAAACATCCCATAGATAAAAACTATTTTAGCAACCCAAAAATTTTGTGTCAAAAGCAAAAAATGCGTGAAATTACTGAGAATTTAATAAACTTGATTGAAATAATAAATAGGTACATACATAAACTATTTAAATTATTCCCAAATTTTAAGATAAAGCTTAATGAAACAAAATTTTGCAGCTACCCTTTCCAAGCTTTGTTCCTCTCATTTTTATTTTCATATTTTGAATGGCATTTCAGATAAATTCCATGTTCATCCCTCACAGTAGCAATTACATAAAAATCTGTCATTTTAATTACTTATTGTTGAATTTTACTTTGAAAATATTGTTGTGTGCCGGCAAACAGCTGGTATGACGAGTAGTGACGCTTTGAAGTTCGGTTCTTACGGAACAACTCGGTTCGTCAAAATGTTTCGTTCACTTTCGATCAGTTACGTTTGTTTATTTTGGCTATTACCATTGGCTTACATATATTCGAACTTACTCGTCACGTCTATTTTGGTTATGTCTTTAGGGTGGACACGAAAGAAAGACGAAAACTGCGAAGAAGTATATCCTGCTTAAGTTGGACTAAACGACTTTTAAAAAAGATGTGGCAGCTTGGATAAAAATCAAAGTTTGAAGACTTACTAGTCGTTTCTTTTTGTTACACACTATTTTCCGTGCTCGAGCGAGATGTCGATTATACATAAACTGTTACGACGTAGTCATCTCGTTTTTTCTTTTAATAATTAGTTTTAGAAATAAGTTCGCCAGACGCAAGGTAGTTCCAAGACGCGAAAATAAAAGTATTTCTTGTAAAACGCAAAAATTTAAAACTTAAAGCATTGTAAAATTAAAATATAACTCATTAAAATTATGCTTGTCAAAAAATAAATAACTTAGAGTAAATATTAAAGTGAACAGTTTTTAAAAATAGCCACGTCATATATGTGAATTTTATGTCGAGAGTGGTGGCTGCAGTTAATAGTTGGTTAAATTGAACAAAAGATGGTTGGTTGGTCATGGCACAGACTCAATTTATTATAGGGAGACATAGACGGACAAAAAGCCATACGGACGGACAATACATCCCGTTCGTTTTCATATTCGCGACGTAAGCAAAAAGAAAAATATTTTCACGGTTGCATTTTAAAGCAAGACTACTTGCTGCTACCAGAATCTAAACAAAGAAATTTGGAATTTCGGTCGCAATTGCTTACACGAAGGATAAAAGAATTTTATGTAAAGGAAAATAGTATTACGTTTTACTGATTACGAAATACGTTTGAAACCGCCCAGGATTGCAGTTTAGTGACTTAAATCGTTCCAACTGTACTATTGCATGTGAAAATCTGCAGGAACTATTTCGTTATAATTCAAGTGCTAAGTGTAGGAAACCAGTAAAACGTGCCGTACGCACTTAATCTAACTGTTACGAAATTGAACTTAAAAAACATTACTCAGTAAATAGTGCATTTCTGACAGAATGTTAGTTGATAATTTGTTCTTTTAAGATGCCAAGTCGCCTAAACTATTGTCTGTATATTTCTGCTTCAACCGCGCGCTTTTTCCTTCATTTTTTCTAATTTTTATGTTTGCAATTCTTTTCCTCTCGTTTTTACCATACTCAATATATTCCTAGTGCATTCGCTCAACATTTCATGGACCGCTATTAGTGCGAGCAGAACGGCTACTGTATCTTCCCGGTTTGCAGTATTCTTCCTCATCGCTGTATGTCTGATTTCATTTTTCTTTTTCGGACATTCTAGTTGCTTTCTTTCCGTGTTAATTTTTTCATATAATTTTTAGTAATAAAGAAAATAAATTCGTGACTGGTAATTATTTTATCTACAAAATTGAGAGTTAACAAGAAATTTAAAATTCGTTCAATGTAAATTTTGTAAAATTAAAATTGATTGGTGCCATAGTGAAAAATTTCTGCCGATAATCATGCCGTTAGTCGCATGAGAATGGCTTTGAGACTTCCTTCTGGTTTATTGGAACCTTTGTTTTATTGCATTTATTCGTTGGATTTGTCATTTTTCGTTGGTCCATATGTGGATAACCATGATCAGGCAGTTTATAAAGTTCAGGTTGAAGTAGATGAACGAGATTTTGTGGGGTTTATTCCTTTTTTATTCATTCTGTATTGCTGCTAAATCCAAAATTATGTTTAATGAACGCGGGTGAATTGTTAGTGATCTCTCAAACATAAAAACCTTAACGGATTTTATTCATCTTAAATTAAAAATAGTTTAAAAATTGACGAAAAAGTCATATTCAATTGCATGTTTGGTTTGGTTTTACTCGGTATAATGTGTTAAGAGACATGGTTTCAAAATGAATGTAGTTTTCCGATGAAAAAAAAATATAACTTCTGGAAGCTAAGATTAATACGTTCTCGAATGTGATGCTTTGTCGTCTTCGAAAACCTGTAATTTCGATTTTGACATTGAAAAATGAGGACCGTTCTCTCTTTTTTTTTACTCATGAAAGCTGGAGGCAGAACATCCTATCCGAGATTTTTTGTTAACTGTAGTAAAATGTTGACATTTTTCTAAAAGTTCTCGATGTGTCTCTGGATGATTTGGTAACCACATAGAAGCACTTAATTCAAGATAAAGTTTAAAAATGTTAAATCTACTGTCCCTCTATTATTAACAAACATAAACTATAAAACTACCAGGCTAGCTTCCTATGAATGGGCCTTGGCTTCCTTTTGTACATATTTTAAATATGTAAATGTAAATTTGTTCATTTCTTAGGAAAAAGTACAGAACCTTAAGGCTCTCCTCATAAAACTAGATTCACACAGTACAATATACATATATCTAGTTTTTAATTTCGAACAGTGAATTAGGTCAGTTTGTAAGGGAAATTTATGGAAAATAACAGAAAAACTACTAAAGCTACCCATTTCCTCTTTGGGATCGGAAAAAAATGTCACCTCATATTGTCTATAAATTCAAAATTGGTTTAAGCTTTGAAATGTGTTCGAAATCAAGCATTAAGTTCTAAACTTTTTGAAAATGCACAAAATTTTCATTGATTAAAAAAAGTTGATCTAAAACTGTGTTAAGTTAAGTCAGTTGAGAGAAAAAATTTTGCCTTGCACAAAATGAACCAAGTCATCTACATATGTATGTATTTATATACATTCTAATGTGCTAATGTCCCTCTTGAAATATCCATCTTTTCCACATGTAAAAGGTCATCATTTTTGACCACTTTGTCTAAAAAGAGTTTAAATATAGATTTGTTGGGCCAACGACAGAAATTTCTACAGCAAACTTGGAGCACATCATCAAATCTGTTAACTTCGGTCGCATTTTCTATTTTTGATGGCATTGATACATGTACTATTTTGAGTAAAAGAATATAATTATACTTGACAATCCGATGAATGATACGTGAATAATGAACTCAACTAAAAGTAGCATTAATTTTTCATAAGCTATCGTTAGTTTGTATGAAAGGTATTGAAATGCACTTTTCATTGATTTATCAATTTTGTTGGTTTTTGAAAATTGAAAAAAGAACAAAATTTGCAATGGTGAATGAAATATTTTTGGAGCGATACGTCAATTCCTTCCATTTACTTTTTAAAGATTATTTCATGTAAATGTTGCCTGCGGCCATGCCTGAGGTGATTCATCTGCAAGCTCCAATTTCGGCATACTTTTTCCAGCATTTGGGCCGGTATATCACCAATGGCAGCTGTAATGTTGTCTTCCAGGGCTGCAATTTTGGCTGGCTTGTCCCTGTACTCGAGAGACTTCAGTTGGTCCCACAAAAAGAAGTCTAGTGGGGTCAAATTGCATGATCTTGGCGGCCAATGAACTTCTCCAAAACGTGAGACTAATTGCTCACCAAACTCGCCTCAATAGGTCCATGGTATCGCGTGCCGTGTGGCAGCGACTTGTTGAAACCAAATGTCGACCAAGTCCAATTCTTCCATTTTGGGCAAAATAAGTTGGTAATAATCGCACGGTATCTTTTTCCATTTACTGTAACGTTACGATTTTCATTACTTTTGAAAAAGTACGGTCCAATGATGCCGCCGGCCCACAAACCACACCAAACAGTATATTTTTCAGGGTGCATTGGCAGCTCTTGAACTGCCTCTGGCTGCTCTTCAGGCCAAATTCGACAATTCTGTTTGTTGACGTACCCATTGAGCCAAAAATGAGCGTCGTCACTGATGAACATTTTTCGATAAAAACATTTCTCACAGAGCACGACTTTTGATAATAAAATTCAATGATTTTAAAGCGCTGTTCGTTTGTAAGTCTATTCATGGTGACATGGCAAACCTTACTGAGCATTTTTGGCGTTGACACCTGTTAGGAATCACGCGTGAGGTGTCAAAAAATTTACACTGAAATAACAAATAGCAAAACAATCACCCGTTATAACCAAAAATGTACGAAAGCATACTAAATAAATTGTCTCTATATACTCTAATTCTTTAGTTTGACCCATTGACCCAATAACATGACCACCACAGTAAAGCTTAATGCAAAATCTGAGCGCCGAATTGTAGTGTTGTAATAAAAATATGCCCCCAAAGCACAGGCTTTTAATTTGAAATATATTTAGTTTTAATATATCGGGTGCTTCATATCAAATTAAGATACTGATAAATGTTTTAGGTCAAAGATGTAAGGTTTATAAGGAGTCAAATAACAGTAACCTTGACTTTGACCTTAACTGCATTTTTTTTATAAATAGACACCTACATTTTTAATTGCAGATTTGTATTTTATGGTAAAAAATAGATATGTTTTGTAAGAACAATTTTTCTCTTAGACTTAAATTTATTCATGATTATGTCATGAAAATCATTCCTTAGCATCTATTGCATGTTTTGAAATTTTTTAATACATCTTCTTAACTCCTTTTATTTTATCTGTTTTGTTTCCACAGTGCAACTCCACAATCTACAAATCCCGATTAAGTTTTACAATTGTGATCTTGTATCAAAAGTAAAACTTAGCACGAAAAAGGAGTTTTAATTAAATTGGAGTACGCAACGTTGCTAAAAACATTTTCATCTAGTATTTGAATTTTTTTATAATTCAACAGAACATAAGAAGTATATTCAGAAAACACTCCACTAGTGCGTTTATAGTCAACTTCTTAAATTAAATTTAACTAGCAACATATAAAGTATTCGAATATTCTTGCTAAAGTACATAATTGATATTGTTATATAAGGTATAAGGACACAAATTCCATTAATTATATATGTATATACTCGTATATATATTTGTGTATATATGTATGTAATTAGAATTCAGTAATTTATTAATGGAAATGAAACTGCAGCAGTGAACTTTAAATAAAAACCAAGGCATATACAAATTAATAAACTACAGCGCACTTGAAAGCGTTTTACCTACGAAGAATTTTGACAGCTGTTGCAATAACAGTTTACAGTTAAATTCTTTGTATTAACTGTAAGCATTAGCAACGACACACAACTTCTCGAAAATGGATGAGTCACAGCCTAAAACATTGTATGTCGGGAACCTTGACACTTCAGTTTCAGAGGAACTTTTGAATGCATTGTTTGGTCAAATGGGTCCAATTAAAAATTGCAAAATCATACGAGAACCAGGAAATGATCCTTATGCGTTTATCGAATATTCGACGTTCCAGGCGGCCACTACTGCACTCACCGCAATGAATAAACGATTGTTCTTAGACAAAGAAATTAAGGTTATAAATTTTCTTCAAACGAAAAACTGTCAACGTTTTAAGCCACGGTATTTTAAAATGTCATATTTTGTATTTTATAAGCCTAGCAAATACAATGGAATGTCTGGCTGTGAAATTACGGTTCAATTTTCAAGATTATAAACTTGCGAATTTGTAGACTATTGAAAGCTTGAAAATGTCATTACGAGTTTCTAATTTTCTAAAAAAGAAACCCTGAAAGCATAATTCTGCATCCGTCTACCAATACGTGAGACCGCCAGAATTTCGTAAATTGAAACTGAAAACGTTGGCAGATTTTGATCGTTAATTTTATATTGTATATTTTCTATTTGTATCAATGCTTTATTAAATTACAGGTTAACTGGGCAACTAGTCCTGGCAATCAGCCAAAGACAGATATTAGTTCACACTATCATATATTTGTGGGTGATCTAAGTCCTGAAATTGAAACAGAAACTTTGCGCGAAGCCTTTGCTCCTTTTGGCGAAATATCTAACTGTAGAATAGTGCGTGATCCCCAAACGATGAAATCCAAAGGTTATGCATTCGTCTCTTTCATTAAAAAAGCCGAAGCCGAAAATGCGATACAAGCAATGAATGGTCAATGGATTGGTTCTCGTTCAATTCGAACAAATTGGTCCACACGAAAATTGCCTCCACCACGTGAATCGACAAAGACCGGTGTTGGTATCAAAAGTAATAGTCGACATACTTTCGAGGATGTTTACAATCAATCAAGCCCAACGAACACAACGGTCTACTGCGGTGGTTTCCCTCCAAATGTTATAAGTGACGAGTTGATGCACAAACATTTTATACAGTTTGGTCAAATACAAGATGTTCGAGTATTTAAGGACAAGGGCTACGCCTTCATAAAATTTATGATAAAAGACTCTGCGGCACGTGCTATTGAACACACACATAACTCCGAGGTGCATGGCAATCAAGTTAAATGCTTTTGGGGCAAGGAAAATGGCGGTGAAAATTCTATGAACAACATGTCAAATAATATGGCAGCTGCTGCTGCCGCTGCTGGTGCTATTATTGGACCTGGTGGCATGTCAACACAACAGCATGTGGCCGCAGCGGCAGTAGCTGCGAATGCTGCTGCGGCGATACCTGGTCAAGTAATGACCCAGCAACAAATTGCAGCAGCTACTGCTGCCGCACAATATCCATATGCTGCGGCTGCTTATCAGCAAATGGGTTATTGGTATCCACCTACAGTGAGTTAATTAAAATATGTTTTTAATGTTATGAGTTCTTAACTGTTTATTCAACTTTTTTGCGTTGGCTTCATCCAAATTAAACTAAATCTCAAAAAAAAAAATATTCCGGTAGTAAAAGCTAAACTGTGAATTTCTAAAAATTATTAAATTTTCACCAATTCGAAAGATAAATCCATGCTTAAATAACTTCAAATAACTTAGTTTAAAGAGAGATATTAATAAGATACAAAAATTTAAGAAATTGAACAAAATGTAGCTATATCACATCTATCGCCAAAGATTTTGAGAATCACAAGATATAAGTCGCCGGCAAGCTTGTCTTCTGATAATGGCGACATTATTATTCTTCGAGAAAACTGTTCAATACAGACAAGTCACGAATATTCTTCGCAGAAGATTCTCTGCAATATTATTCAACGCCTCAATTTCGTTCTGCATATGAATTCCCTGAGTAAGACTAACATTTTGCCATCATTCTTCAGAAAATTTGTAGAAAAATCACGCAGCTGGGAGTAGATGAAAACCTTACTATTTTAAATTTCACATCAAGTTAATCACAGGAGTAAGTATGCAGGTTAATAAATTTCTGCTCCACTAGAAAAAATAGTGTCAAAACCTGAACACAAAGTAAATTTTGTTTTTATTATTAAACATTCAGAAGTATACATTTATGATTATAATAATAGTTGTTTTAATGAAATTTATATCAAAAAATATCTATGCCAAGAAAAGGTGATGTTTCTCGAAATAAAGTTTTGACTAGAAATAAAATGTATAAAGTGGTTGGATAGCCCTTGTTGTTATAGCAGCTCAAAAAGAAATACGTTGCTTGCGCTGGGTGGTTGAGTTAGGAGGTTTAGTCTTGGAGCTCTAGTTTGTGAATATTCCTTTTGTCTTTTTAGTATAAAAAGTTCCATTCTTACTCCTACAACTTCTAAGATGGCAGTTAAGTGTAGCTATTGACATAACTTATAACCCTAACAACATTTTGTGTGAAACAGATTCCAACAAATCGCTGTACTATGTTAACGAGGGTTCGCGGCTACCTTTAATTTCCTAGTTAAAACTTATTTTAGAAATTTTACTTCAAGACTTTACTTCTCTTTGCGTACCGGATTTTATGAAATAAATTTAATACTACTTAATAATATTCACTTCAGCATAGTGTTTACGTCAATTACATATAAAAAGAAAATTTAGATTTCAGGTTGTGATATTATTTTTTTTTTTCACGAAACATAAATTTATATTTACTTTTGTGATTGACTTTATTACTTCCAGTAGTGCAAAGGCTAGCAGTCCAAGTGTAACCACCTAAGTGATGTGACGTTTTGATTGCTAAATTTCATTGCAAAGTGTCTGAACTTTTGAAATAAGGCAACAGTTTTTGTCTATTTCTAAAAACATAGTTTTAGTGCTTTTAAAGTCAGCAAAAATTCAGTTAATATTAAAAAATAATCTTTATGCGAACATATGACAATCATTATTATAAACATGAAAGCAGATAGTCATTATATTTATTTGGTATATTAGATCGCATATAACCATAACTATTTATTTGGTGTATTAGATCGCATGGTTATATGCGATCTAATATAACAAATAAATATAATGACTACAAATATGCTGTAACGACGATTTATATATAAATTATATTTATACAAATCGCTATTTTACTTATTTTTTATTATTATGTTGTCTATGTCTAAGCTTTTTTTTAGTAATAGCATAAAAGATGCTTTAAATCAATTCTGCCTAGAACCAAGGAACCACGACATGAGTGACTACCACATCACAACATGCGACCAATGTTCATACTTAAGGCAAACAAACAACACGACCACGACCAGCTAAAAAGCGACGTTTACTGCACAACAGATCTTACAGTAATGGCGAGATTTCAAATTTAGCAACAGGGAGTCGACGTCGTGATCTCAAAGCGCTAACATCGTGTCTTCACTTTATTATAGTTTTGATAACGATTTAGGTCCTCCACGTTGATACAAGCCTCGTGTAGTCAAACAAAACATGGCGTCCAACGTTGTGATGTAGTCACTCATGGCGTGGTTGCTTGTTGGTTGGATTTAGCTAAAACTGATTTAAAGCATTTATTATGTTACTAAAAAAAATAACAGCTTAGACTAAACTACATACTAAAAAATAAGTAAAATAACCATTATATTTGGGACGATTTTTATATAAAAACTATCACCACAATGAATGCAATTTTTCGGGAATTGTAACTAATCTTTTAAAAATTTTTAAAGTTAATTGTAAGAATCTTAAACTTGAATTGCATTCGAATTTTTAGTGTTTCGGTACTTACACGTTAAAAACCTAACATTTGGATGTTTTTGCGTTCATGCACAGATTTAAAAATCTGTGTCATGACTTGCTATTATTCTATGTCCTGTGTATGTTTCGTTCTATTAAAATGATTTGCAACAAATAAAACATCGGATTTTGCTTTGCATGTTTTTATTAAAATGGTTGACATTTATACCGAATTAAAAAAAATTCCACCACATGATGATGTCGAATAGGCAGGAGAACTATTAAATTGATCCTTGTCCTTTGTGCTAATTATTTTACTCAAAGACTTGGCCTATATGTTCATCTTTTTAAAAATTAATTTTTCTTAAAGGGTTATCCGGCAGCTCAGATGCAAACTCAATACATGCAACAAGGTTATTATCCTTATGCATATACCAGTGCTCAACAAGCTGGCGGTAAGTAAAAAAATTTATAATTAAACTACTTATTTTATAATTTTCATTTGCTTAAGAGCATATTACTCAATAAAGTGCAGGAGTGCGTGTCAAAAAAAAAAAACTAAGAGTAAAGGCTAATATTTTAATATATTTATTATACATATGTAAACATAGTGAAAATATACATAAGTCAAAACCAGCTTGCAAGGTCATATGGCGCCAGCCAGTATCAAATTATTAGATGTCATTGATATGTTACTAGAATATAGTATAGAAAACTGTTAAAAATCAGACTGCATAGTTATAGGCTACAGAGCGTCAGCACTTCACAAATTAATGGGGTCAATATCAGTGTGTTGTAATTGCTAGCAATTTGTAACTGTATATTGCATATAAGAAAAAAGACGTCAGATTAATAGAACCGCCTCGGTCTTTCGCGCGCTGCTGCTTGAAGCGCTAAGTTATTTGCTTGTTAATTAAGCGGATTGAATAGAACGTGAGTGCTTTTTGTCCAATGGAAGAGTGATTTTGTGCGAGCAGAGAAGAAATATGTCCTTTGCGTAATTTGTTTCCAAATAAAAAATCAAAATATATTGCTACTTGTTCAGAAAACTATGTAAAAGTGAAAGAAATATCAAAAGTTCATCAAGAAAATAGCAGGGTTTGAAATTGCTGAATTATTTTTTAGGCTACTGATTTTGCTCAGCTGCGACTATGGAAAAATATATGGCAGAAGCAACAGTCGAAGCAACGAATTCAAAATCGCAACTGTCTGCTGTGCTTAACGGCGCTTTCAGTGCACAAGCTGTAGCAGCAGCCGAAGCTCTTGTACGAAAGCAGATCGGTGTTGCTAGAGTAGTAGTCGTTTATTTCGAAATGTTTGCTTCGGTTGCCGCTACGCATTTAACAAGAGAACGAAGTAGTTCAAAGTTAAAGTGAAATAAAGGGTGTTTTTTTTAGAGGTATAGAGCTTTGAATTGAAATAAAACACAAGAAAATCGTTTTAATGTCCATCAATTTGGCTTTATTGGAAGCATAATTTTATGCCATTAATGTTTAAATATGATTTCGGGCATGTGGCCGCCGCGGCTGGCTCGAATAAAGCCAATTCTACAGGTCCAATTTTGAACCACTTTTTCGAGCATATGGGGCCGTATGTCGGCAATAACGCCACGAATGTTGGCTTCCAAGTCCCCTAACGTTTCTGGTTTGTTGGCGTAGACGAGCGACTTCACATATCCCCAAAGAAAATAATCCA
The DNA here is from genome assembly GCA_963680825.1 of Meiosimyza decipiens. NCBI lineage: Eukaryota > Metazoa > Arthropoda > Insecta > Diptera > Lauxaniidae > Meiosimyza > Meiosimyza decipiens. Next base: position 70,803,670 of record OY804259.1, read on the forward strand.
ATGGTGTCAAATCACACGATCTTGGTGGCCAATTGACAGGTCCATTCCGCGAAATTATGCGCTCATCGAATGTTTCCTTCAATAAATCGATTGTGACGTGCGCTGTGTGGCATGTAGCGCCGTCTTGTTGGAACCACAACTCATCCACATTCATGCCATCCAATTCGGGAACAAAATAGTCGGTTATCATGGCTCTATACCGGTCTCCATTAACGGTAACTGACTCTCCAGCATTATTTCGGAAGAAGTATGGCCCAATGACTCCACCAGCCCATAGAGCACACCAAACAGTCAGTTTTTGTGGATGTAATGGCGTCTCAAGGGTCTCATGTGGATTCTCTTCACTCCAAATGCGGCAATTTTCTTGTTGACGTAGCCATTCAACCAAAAATGAGCCTCATCACTGAATAAAATTTTGCGATGAAAATCAGCATCGAGATCAATCTCATTTTCGGCCCATACACCAAAATCACGACGCATTGCATGGTCTCGCGGCTTTAATTCTTGCACAAGCTGGATCTTGTAAGGTCGCAAGCCAAGATCTTTGCGCAAAATCTTCCATAAAGTTGATGGACAAAGCTCCAATTGCTGTGCACGGTGGCGAATCGATTCATTCGGGTCCTCTTCAACATTTTGCTCTACAGCGGCAATTGTTTCTTCGGTGCGCACTGTTCGACATCTCTGCGGATGCGTATTATCACATAGAGTAAACGTAGTGCGAAAACGATCCATGGTTAACCGAATTAATTGCTCTGATGGACGATTATGTTGACCATAAAATGGACGGAGCTTGCGGTAAACTTCGCGAACTGAACCATTATTTTCGAAATAAATTTGCACGATTTGCAAGCGTTGTTCTTTTGTCAACCTGTTTATGATGAAATGGCAAACCAAACTGAACATAAATGACATTAGAGTTGCCAGATTTGACCATAAAATGCCAGTTTTATCTCTATTTGAAAAACAAACCTCTAAAAAAAACACCCTGTATATGTCATTTTACTAGAGGGTTTGAATATCAAAAGTGAGGACCACGAAAATATTTTTTGTTAGGGGCAGCAAATAAGTTCTTTGCACCGGGCGCCCACTGTGCAAGGTACGCCTCTTTGTCCCGGTAGTTAACTAGCGGTGATATTTTGCAATAACTAAGGCGCCTACTACACGTTCAATTTATATTGAGCGCGATCCAGCATCGCGATATTTATTACACTTTTGATTTGCAATTGATGTCCATATCGCAAAATATCTATATATTTTGAAATTCATTAATATAGATCGCAACCCAAAATCACAATACAATATATAACAGGCGCCTAACGACCACTTTGCGTAAAAACCAAAGCTTAACTAATCGGCTTGCTTTAATTTCGTTCTTCTCAAAAATGCACAGCAAGCAGCAAATCCAAAATTTGGAAAGGAATAACTGTAGCAGCACAGTTAAGCACATAATTATTTGCTGTTACTATTTTTTAGTCAGCAAGTCAAACCCTGGTAAATAGTATCAATTTGCTATCAAATTTAAATGAAGTTTAAGGTTGTCATATACAAAAAAGCTAGAAATAACGTATGCATAGATTGAGAATGAGTAAAAGTTAAAATCCTATCACTGGCACTTAAAACAAAAAATAAAAAACTCTTCTTCAAAACAAGAACTTGTTTGGAACATGAATTTTTAAAATATAATACTTTCATTTCCTGTGTAATTTCTAACGCTGAATTTGAATCTGGTTTTCTTTATTTCTATTTTGTTAGTAAGAGCAAGTAATTTTCCGGCACTTGTATTCAAATCTAAGTATTTAACGTTATTTTTAAAATCCATTAGAAAAACTCATGTTGACTTGTTGTTTATTAACATAATTTGACCGCTGTATACAGCCAAATACATCATTCATTAATTTTTTTTGTTTCATTCATTCATTAGTTTATTATTATCAAATGATTTACATTGGAAATACAATATTTTTCCTAAGCACTAAAAATCTGAAAAATATTCATTTAATAATATCTATATTTTATAGTATAAAAATTTTTTACTAGTGGCGAATACAAAAACAGTACTAATACTAAAAAAAAATGCATTCAAAACCGCACTAATACGGACTCTACAAGTATATAGCTCAAAAAAAAACAAAATATGCAAGGGAAACGTAAAAAGCCAGTGATAGGATTGTAAACTTCGCTGATATTCAATCTGAACATTATCCCCATTTTTAAAAAAAAAAAAATGTGTTGATATTTTTGTCCAACTATGTCCTCCATTGAACCGTACAACCATACTTTTATCTTAACTAAGTTTATGAAAAAACGTTGTGAATGTATAGGTCATATCATAAAGAAAGATGCTAGAGAAACTTGTGGATCAGCGCTTTCACCAATAGGGTGAAAGATGTAGAGGAAGAACTTCGTGGTAAAGAACAATAAGAAATGATACATCAAAAAATCGAATGAACTGACAAAGCATAGAACAACAAATCAGGGATCGAAATGGTTATAGAATCTTTTTACAGGCCCTGTTCTCCTAAACGAATTTTAAGATATTAATGGTAAAATTCAAACTATTGTGCTGAAGAACTTATGAGACAACAGCAATGTATTTTGGTCTCTTTGCAAACAAATTAGGTAGAGGACGCTTTTTTTCTTTATTATCATATAACTCGTATGTCTCTCCGCCACCGGACATTTAAGGCATATAACTAAGTGCTTCAAGCAACCGCGCATGATTGATATTTGACTTCTAAGAACTACAGACTGATTGTTTTTTTTCTTCCTTAATTACATAATTGCAATAGTTTATAAATTTTTAGCTATTACAAATCATTTAAACTGACTGAACTATACAGTGTGATTACTTGCTTACAGTTTATTCTAGTAACGTATAAACTTTGAACTATTAAACTTAAATTTATGCCATTTGATAATTGAATATACATACATACATACTAAATTGCGCCCCGGCGCCAGGTGTACTGATGCCTGATCTTTCACAGTATATTAAAACATGAGTCTCTACAAATCTCTTGAAGTTTTCTGGCCCAGAAATATCGCTCGAATCACAAGTCAACTTGAAATATAATAAACAAATCTGGCCAAAAAAGGATGATAAGCGCTGTCTCGAACTGATATCCCGCACTAGACTCGTAAGTTGGTGCTGCCATAACTTACCACTGCCTCATCGGCAGACATGTGAAGATACTACGAGCTTGGATTTTTGATTTCTGTGGAAGTTGTAGGGATGTGGAAGCATTTTCTTTGTTGCTGCCCCGCGCTGTCTAGAAAGCGACACAAAACCATTTTTCTAAAATATTTTCGAAATAAAATCTTTTTTTTTATGGATTTATATGTTATTTTTCAATCAATCCTAAGAATGCATCTGCTTTCAAATCGAAATTCCCGACATAACTTTAGAAAATATTCAATTCATACAATTAGACTGATGCGCGGCTTCTATAAGAAATGAATATTAACGCGCTACTTCATACTAGTAAATATCAATTTTGAACTACATATTAGAAAACTCTTGAAATTTGATAGTTCGACACATGTACTTCAAACCACGCCCAATAATAACCTTGTGAACTGATGCTGAGTCATGAATGCCCTTTTCAAAACTCTTGCAGTGTTTGTCACGAGCTCCTGGACTATAGAGTATCCAATGCGAATCCAAAATTTAGCGGAATATCTTAAAGTGCCGATATTTTATACAGAATTTCTTACAGGGTGTACATATTTTTTTATAGACTTTTGTATGTTCTAATGACCAAAGTTTCGGTAAAGTCGTGCGAACAGTGGGAAATAAAGTGTTATGGTTTTTCTTATGACTTTTAACCAACTATATGCAAGACCAAATATTATGATATTGCGAGTACCCTAATTAATTTATAACTTATTTGTATGCGCACACTATAACGTTATTTGAGTGTACTTGAAAAATTTTGAAATGGGTTTGTGAAGACATAATGTTTAAATTATAAAGGTGAGGCCCACATTTTCAATAGTGACTTTAAAAATCGGAAATAGGATGTAAGTAGGAACACCACGTGAAATGGGATTGCCTTAAATGAAATACAGTGCGACCTCGGAAAACGAAACTAATAACAACCAAGTCTATTGCAAATGATAGAAGTTGCAATGATAGAATTAAAAAATTCTTAGGTAACCGGATACAGATATTTCATAAGAAAAAGAAAATCATCATTTATTTGCTTAAGAAATCATTTGTTTAAACATTTTGCCATCTTGGAGTATTCACAAAACTCTCAATATTATTCGATTTACCAGGACAAATGCTACAGATAATATTCGAATGGCGTACGATGCAATAAGCGTAAACGAGGTAAAATTTGTTTGAAAAGTTGCACTTCTGTTATGAAAGAAATCTACTCGTTGCGAACATTGAGGAGTTGCATTTGTCGAGGGTTGCGTTGACCGAGGTCGCACTGTATAAATAAAGAAATGCATTCAAATACAAGCACTTTTCATACAATTATTGCGGACGCTATTAGATAAAAGCAAGAAGGTGGGCCTTGTTTTATTCATAATACTATAATAATATTCATAAATATTTCTTATAATGAAAGAAAAAAGAAATTAATTTTTATTTTTATCACAGCTCAAGGCTACCGTATGGTCCAATCGAATGTAGCTTGGGGAGTTCCAGGAACGGTTGTTCCCGGCGTTACAGCAGCAGCCGCCACTGCAGCAGCCGCTGCAAATGGGACACTTACACCGCAAATGATGTACAGTGCCGCAATGCCACAATATCAGACACAATGAAGCTGAAAAGAAGTTGTTGCATCAAATGTGTAAAGTCGATGACGACCATCGCAGCAATAACGACATCAACATTACGCTATCATTTTGATCATCTCTCGTTATTCCTGGGTTGTATGCAAATAAGAAACACAATTCAAAGCAAAAAGAAAATACAAAATAAAAAAGATATATAATAGATGAACAAAATTTTAATCGTACATTAATGAACACCAAAACCCGTTCTATAAGTTAAAACAACTGTCATTTTTGCATACAATCTTTAAAACCATAGAAGTTAGGTCGTTGTTAATTAAATTATATTTAAATAAACAAAACAAAACAAAAATATATATATATTACAACCTTCAAAAAACATCAGAAACTTATTTTAAGTAATTTAATTTTTCTTAAAATTGTAATAAAATTTATAATTGAGAAATAAAAAAAAAACGGACAAATGAAACAGAAAATTAAACACCAACACACAATTGAGAAACTACAAAAAAACCTAACATGGGAAGCCAATAACCTACATGTAATTAATTAATAGCTTAACAATCGAAGACAAAGTTGAGAAAAAACAAGAGAGAAGAATTAATAAAACGTGTTTTTCACTGTAAACCAACAAAAATTGATTTGAAATAAAATACTGAAAAATAATTTGTAAACAACATTAACTTAAAAGCCCATAGGAGAACGAATGCGATATATCTATATGTAATATATAAAAAATAAAAATCAGAAACATTAAAATGTGTTTATTAAATTTTTCAAAATAGAGTCTGTCTTACACAGCTGTGCTGCGCAAGTAGCAATTTGGTGATTATGACGAAGCATTCTTCAGACCGAGTAATAAAGAAGATAGATAGCTTCAATATTAATATTTGCTTTATCATTATTCAGAAGAGTTTTTAGATCGTGAAAGTCTATATTTTAAACAAAGAAAGAAAAATCTGAAATTAATTGAGGAAAAAAAGAATCTGCAGAGTTCCATGATTTATACCCTGATTTGAGAAAAGATAAAGAAAAGTTCACAACGATGAAAGAAAACGTTCGACTACAATTCGGAAAAGTAGAGCCCTTTACACAAACCAACTGGAAAAGTTTCAGATCAATGCAGAAGGAGCTACGATTCCCGCAAACTGGCAAATACCAGACCAGCTGAAGAGATTTTGTGATAGCCACGACTATTTTAATTAGTTGCAAAAAAAAATACATTTATTTAGTTAAAAATAAGTTTGAATAAATCGGAAAGTCACAAAAGTGTAGATTCTTTCTTTCCGCCTGAAAAAAATTCCTGAAGATGTTTTTTTTTTTGTTCTAATTGTATCGCTGCCCTTTAGTCCCAATCAACGTCAGTAAGAAAGAAATGATAATTTTGACATACCCAGAAATCAGATTGGATAGTACCGATATATTTTTGTGCACTTCACACATCTCCCCATACGATGGATACTGACTTTTCAGACTTCTTATGCTTGGGAAAAAATATTAAAAATGATATCGTTCTTAGAGCACAAGAATTTGGATTGATCTACTAAGCCTGACCTTGGGTAAAAATCATGAATTAATTTTAGCGGGTTTGAAATTTTTTTTTTCGAATGGCTAGAGCCATTGTGTCTAACTTTAGCCACATCAAGAAAGTGATCGGAACCGAAATCTGCGTTATCCATTGTCAGAATGTTGAACTGCTTTGCCATGATTTGCAAATGCAAATCTAATCGATTTGCATTTCTGTACCACATATGAATGTCAGAGTAGTGTTGCCCGTTTCAGCACATAATTTTAGCTGAGCACGCCAGCGCTTGACGAGGGGACTTTTTATGGGCAGAGAATAAGAATGCCAAACCGAAAAAAGTACAAGTGTATATATTTTTGTTTTAGATTTTGTCAATAAAACAGCTTTTCCAAACGGATACTAAAAGCAAACATTGGAACTCTGAAGAGCGTAACTCACAAAGTGTGGATAGCATGAGGAAAAAGTACGGGGTGCAGTGGCTGCTTGCGGTGAAGTAATCATCGTCTCACAACATTCGTGCGGTTGACTTCTTATGCTTTGTTTATTTTTTTGAGAAATGTTCCGCATATTTTCGAATTTTGAAAATTAGGTGATTTTTGGGCTATATCAAATTAAACTCGATGGTTTTGTGCATTAAAAGCTGAAATTGGGCTCCGACGAGGATTCAACACCTGGTAACCCTGAATACGACTAAATTGCGATTGTAAGACATTGTCCGGCACTGCTGTGCGTCAAAAAGCGCAAGGACGCAAAAATAAGATTGGAAGATTAAAAGGCAGGCAAAAAAACATGGAACTTTGTCTGAACTACTTGTAATAAAATTTTAGGGATTTTGCGTTCATGCAAATAAATAGTTTGGCGATTGAGTGCTACCTGATAACTTTTAATATAATCTGTTATGGTTGTATTAATGAACGATGATTAGCAAGCGCCTAGCTGATCATTCTTTCAACGACTAAATCGAATTCAACGCTGCAAATTTGGTTCGGTATGCACGGCGTAAAATCAAGCTTTGTCGGCTAAGTCGTTAGACGGCCTTTCTGTTCAGTGGCAATCTTTAACAGTGCGTGTCCTATGCCGAAGCCGCAGTGACATCTAGTGGACAACTAAGTTACACCTCTGCTGATCATGATCAACTTTTCGCCTGGTACTGATTTAAACCGCTTTGAAACCTTTGCATATCATTTTATAGCTCAATAAATTACTCAATAAATAGCTGATACCTATGTAAATACATGTATATGTTATTCCAATAGTTTAAGGAATTCTCATCTCATTGTTTTTAGTTGTGTTCTGTCTTAAATCGATCGAAGAATTCTAAAATTATTGAATTTTTTTTATTTTTTCCTAACTTCTATTTTACTTTGATATATTTATTTTTATTTTTTTGTATCTGTTGCTTTCCTGATACTTAATGAGTTTTGCTCAAAGAAAACCTTTGTTTAAAATTTAGTAACAATGTATGAATTTTTGGAGAGGATATCTCTCATTTTGCGATCTAATTTAACTAAGTTTTGGAGTACAGGAGCAAGATTTAGTCAAATTTAGGTAACAAAATATAGCTTGAGGCGAGTTCGAAAACTATATTCTTTCTTAATCGAAAGGGATGCACTATTCTGGTCAAGGCTGTAACTTTACGCCGTGCATTGGATCACAAACAAAATGAGTAAGCAACAGAACGAATAGTGTAATTTGGCAACATATTTTTAATTCAACAGAAGCCCTAAGTGAAGGATCAAAAATGACGTGGCGGAGATACGCAATGATATATCATGATTCAACTAAATACACAATGGTTAAAACGATCTGTCAAACTCATCCTTGAAAGTGAAATCTTTCTTTTAATCTGAAATTGTCAAAACTATCATGTAAAATTTTAACCAAATTGGTGTTAGTCAGGACAAAAAAGTTTACGTTTTTATTGAACACTTTTTGGAACTACCCTTAATTGCTTGCTTAAAAACGAAACTAAATATCGTAAAATGGATGCATTCTTCTATTACATTTGTATAAAAAAATAAAACAGAAGCGGTCAACTTATGAGGCTTATGCTTGAAAATGTTTACATTTATTTTAGTATGTTTTGATGCAGGCTAAAGTACTGTATTATACCGTGACTCTAATTTTTATGTTCAATACATATATGATTTCTTTGCTTTTGTTGTAACTATAAGTTGGTTTGAACAAATTTTAATTACAAATAAAAAAACTCTTAATTAAAACTTATTGGCTACAATTTATAAATTAAAAAACTATTTCATACCATTTTTGTAAAACTAACATTCATACATATATCCTTTTTTATAAATGGAGAACATCTATTAAATTAATACGAATAAAAAAGTACGTAAGTAAATACTTATACATAAATAAATTTATATCTGAACATATTAAACATTAAGTAGCAATGAAATTAGTAGCACAAGCTAACACATAATTCCTACACGTTTTGTGAGGGAATGAAACCGAACCTGATTTCAGACTTGTTTCATCACATCAGAAATTCGAGATATATCCTTAAATGTCAAAAATTATATACTTCCTATGATATGCGAGTTTTTATAATTTTCACAATCTAAACGAGTTATGTATTCAATAATCAACCCAAGTCCAGTCAAAGAAAGTTCTAGCACGTCAAAAATTTGGGATATGCCATCCTCAAATTCAAATTAAAAATGTATTTTATGATTGCAAAATTCTGGAAGAACTAACATGCTAGAAAAATGCTCCGACTGAATTTGAATTCAGCATTCCATAAGAAATGATAATTTTTATTCCGATCGTTGAAAAGCTAAGAATATACAAATCATGTGAGAAGTTTCAAAATTCCGACCTGATGGAGCACTTTTAGCATGAGATTCGGTTTCAGCATGATGCTTTTTTCTGTGTAATGATTCTTCGAATAAATTTTAAAATATCATTTCCAAAATATCAAAGTAAAATTTTGTTGAGTGTTTACGACCTGATTTTCTCTCACTTCTTCTTAGGATATGCCAATCATTTCGAAAGACATATATTAATATCAGAGTTAAGGACTACCGAAACACGAGGTTTTTATTGAGTCCTTAGCGTTGTGATTGCTAATCACTAAATAACACGATTGCCTTTTACAAAGCTAAAATAGGTATCCGAAAGACCTTGCTCTCACTTGATGAATACTGATCCCCTTGAGCCGGCCTAAGCGCTTTCATGAAATACAGCACTTAAGCAGAGAGCATTTGAAAATTAAATTGAATAACTTTGCTGCAAATGTTGTACTGACTATTCAAATTGTAAGAAATATCATTGTTATTTGAAAGAAAGAAATATCGCCGAGAGATTGAAACCCGTTATGTATAGTACCTATTTAATATAATAATTCAAAGTCAGAAACATTGGGCGCTTAAGTTTTTGTCTTTTCTTTAACGAGCAATAATTATTGTAGATAAATATAACTTTGGGAGTTTATAACTCCTTTCTTTTTTTGGGGGTTGACACGCCCTTTTACTGTAGCTTAAAAACATTGGGCATCTCAATCTTCTTACTACATCCTAAAGCATTAGTCAATTGATTTTGAAAGCCTGTAACTCTGATAATATTTGAGTTGGAGCAATTAAGTGGAAAAATTTTTAAAGAACAATAAATTATCTAAATAATGAGACCTAGTTTCATAAACATTGGGAGAGCCATTTTGAAAATAATATTTTTAGCATGGGCACATTTGATTTCAGTTTTACTAAAAAATTCTAAATTTAGGGTGCAAAAACAATCTGCTAAACATTTGTTTGCTTGTTACAAAAAAATCATCAAAATCGGGTCAGTTTTTAAGAGTTACGAATATTTAATGACTTTTCCGCTTTATTAGCTCGATTATAGTTGAGCAGATGTATTATTCTTTGTAACACTAATATCTAGATAAAGAAATAAGCTGAATAAATGAAACGAGACCGAGAAACTTAGAAATTACAATATTATCAAAAAGACAATACAATTTTTAGAATCGCAGCATCATTAAGTTTAGCATCGTAACTGAAAAAAATAATATTCTAGTACAAAAACACGTTTTAATATCAGTTATAACACAGGCGAGCAAAAAAAAAAGTATGATGCGCGATAGATTAACTAGCACTTTTTTATGATTGTGGTTGTGCGGAATTTTAATCTGGCAGAATTACTCAATCACGATGGGCGATATTTAACTCATAACTCTACGGTCTGTTAGTCTTTAGACTTTCTACAATCGTTTCGAGAGTTGCGATTTCATATTCATTTTTCGATGGTAAATCCAAACCACATCATACTTTATTTTTGTGCCTGTGCAATTAATAAGAACTATAATAAACGCTTGAAATTTAAAAACGCCTATGAAACTTAATAATAATTGTTATAATTAAGAACGGAATGTTCGAAAACAAATTTTGTAATAAAAACATACTAAAACTACATCCTTAAATTATGTATTTAACAAACTATTGCTTGCAAAACTATATAGAAATCATATCTACATACATGAATCATTATTTATATAGTTATGTCTCCGTATTCTTGTGACCATTTTTCATAAGAATTAAGGCTTTGTGGTGCCACCGAGCGACGTATGCGCTTTAAAGAATTGTGAAAATCATTTTCGGTAATAAGACGCATAGAGCTTATGTCCAAACATTTAACTTGTTCAACATTGAGTTCACGAATCGGCTCCAAGGCTGCATCTTTTGCTAATGCTGTTAGGTCAGAACCAGAATACCCTTCGGTGAGTTTAGCTAAGCGACGTAGTGCATCTGTAGCTATAGGGCTACCTTGCTTCTGCAATAAGCGTCTTAACAATAATTCTCGCGTATCTAAATCTGGCAATGCAACATAAACTCGTTTTGTAAAACGTCGAAGTGCTGCTTCATCTAATTCTTGTGGTCTATTTGTTGCGGCCAGAACAACAATACGATCACCGTCTGGATTTCCTGGCAGACCATCGAATTCAACAAGAAATTCAGTTTTTAAACGTCTTGATGCTTCATGTTCATTAGTACTGCGTTCTGAAAGCAATGAATCAACTTCGTCTATAAAAATAATTGATGGTTGCATATCGCGTGCCACAGCAAATAAAGCTCGTACTAATTTTTCACCATCACCTACATATTTGCTTGTTAGAGAGGCTGCTGAAATATTGAAAAAAGTAGCGCTGCATTCTGTTGCAACAGCGCGTGCTAATAACGTTTTTCCATTTCCAGGCGGTCCAAAGAGTAGAAGACCCTTAGCTGGTGCTCTAAGGCCTTTTTTTAAAACAAAGTGTTGTAATATTACGCAAACGATTTGTAAAAAACATAAGTTTTACCTGTAAATAGTTCTGGCCTAACAGCTGGAAGAATAACCATTTCTTGAAGTGCCTGCTTTGCAACATCTTGGCCTGCAATATCAGACCACTCTACTTTTGCACCTCCTTCGATTATTTCGTCGAGTATTATTTGCACTAGCTTTTGCTCAACACCTTTTACGCTAACAATCGGAGTGCTTGCACCACTGCCACTACCAGTTCCTTGACCACCAGCAATAGGGGTGCGTGAGCGCTGGGGAGGTGTGTTACGACCAGAAGACTAAAATATTTCAATTTTTAATTTTAATTTAGATACATAACTATTATATCAAATGTGATGAACATTAACAGCTAGGGTGATCCAAGGTAAATTTAACTGTCTGAACTATTATTTATAACTGAAGGGACTATAATAACGCAGTTTGAAAAACATTTTTTGTTCTTGGTCTTATCCCCTATAAAGTAAATATGCAAATTAGAAAAAATTTACAGTAAATGAAAAAAGTCTATCACATACTACGTATAGTTTTGATGATTCATAACAAATTCAAGTCCGCGATTTTGAGTACGATGAATTTTATAATGATCCTCAATATCTCGTTCCTATTGACCAAACAAAACTTTTGCTTGAGCAAAAGATTTAAACTGAAGTACTTCCCACCGAAAAGGTTTATCCATTTTTTTTATTTGAGTACAGCCCTATTCAAGATATTCAAGGTCAAAGGTTAAAATAGTTTTTTGTTAATATCTCACTTCTAATTGATCTGACTCTAATGATTAAAGCTAAAAGAAATCTTGTAATTTATTACCTTGTTGAAATGTACTGAATGGAGAGTTGGGATGTACCAAAATTCCAAAAATCTACAAAACTTTTATAAAATTAAATGTTCTAAAAAAAGTCATTACTAAAAAATAGATAATGTCATTCAATTTTTTTGCGAATATCAGTAAAAGTTTCTAAAATTTACTAAAACAAAAAGAAATAATTATTTGAAATACATAGTCCAAATGTACCGAAAATGTACTAAACGTGCGCCAAATATGCTGAAATTTCATCCCAAAAATGTTGCTGTCATATTTTAAACAAAATGTAAGTTTCTTTTAAAATTTGCAATAGAACAAAATAACATAAGGAAAGTTTAACTAAAACAATAAATAGTAAGTACAAATGTCAGAGTTGCCACTTAAAAATGGTAATACTTTCAAAAAAAACATATGATCGTACAGTTTTAGGTGATTGAAAATACATTTTTTTTATCCTTTGGATGTTACATGCGGATTGTACTGTATTACGAAAATTACTGACTAGAACATTCTATTCACTTAACTACTTCACTTTTTCTAACTTAGCTACGCCTCTACGTTCGCGGATTTTTGGTAAGAGTTTGGCAGAGTTGTCATGTTATGTTAAAAATCCTCTGAACTGAATGACTCAGAACTTGTTCAGTATATTTTGAAAATTTCATATGCATTTAATACGAACATCGTAGTATCGAATGATATGTCTAAGGTCGGAACGAACTGGCACAACATAAGACAACGAGCTAGGGATGGTCACTTTAATGGAATTTGTATTTTAGACTAGAATTAGAATTTTTCGGTTTTGACCACCCTAATATTGAACACCTACATTCTTACCAATAAACTTATATTCGGAAGGTTAATGGTCGAATTTGACACTGCTATGTCAAGTCAACTATAACGCTCCTTAATAAAGTTGTATTAGTAAGGTCGTTGTAGTTTGCATTCTAAACATAAAATTCAAACCTACAAATTGTCTGCGCACAGCTGGGGGTGTAGCAGCAGTTTTAATAGATTGACGTTGTGAAACTCCATTGGTTGACGTTTTTGAACCAAGATTACGTGGTAAAGTTTGCGATTTATTTATGACCGCTAAATTTCCTGGGCGTTTTGTGCCAATAGTTAGTTTTCGTCCAGAAGCTGAAAAAGAAAATAATCAATTGTTGACAAAGATATTTTAAATGGTTAGTTAATGTTAAGGAAAAATTTTCTGGATGTAATTTTAAAACAGAAATTAGGGAAATATCAAATCAAAATATTCTTCAAGTATGTGATGCATGAAATTATGTTAAAAAACTGCATTTTCGAATTGGCCACGCTTACGTTGATTGTGCAATAATAGAAAATCGCCGTGTAGTTTTCGCTTGATCGTCAGTACGAGTAACTCACCTGCAGTAACATTCTTGTCGTAGTTTGTTTGTGTGCTGGGAGATGATTTCGTTTTAGTAGTAGTTGCTGCAATACTACGCAACTTTGTGGCATTGTTACTACGAACTGTTGGCAGCCTGCTGCTCGAACTTGTAGTCTTTGGTGAATAAGTGTCCACCATCAAAGGTTGCACAATTTGAACTCTATTTGTTGTTTTGTTTGGATTTCGAACGCTTTGTTTTGCATTAGCTTCGGAAACGTGTAAGTTTTCCATTCGCAACTCTTCATCTCTTAGTTCTAGTATGTATTTATTCAGACATTTATTTTATTCAGTAATGGGATTTCGCATCGCATAGTTTGAAAATGAACATAAAATAATAAAAATCAAAATGATTTTAAATAAAAATTTAATTTTATACAAATTAAGGAACTACACACTATTTTGGTTTTAAATATTAAGATGAAAGAAATTTTATTTGTTATTAGTCGACTGTTACGTTAGTCGACTAATAACAAATAAAATTTCTATAACCGGAAGGATCATCCATTTTCATATACATAAGTGGTGCAAATCACAACTATACGAAAAAGCCCATCATAGCAAGTCTTTGAACCGACGGTTCAACAAAGCTATGGCAAACAAGAAATGACAAGAGGTGACAGGTGGCGTATTGTGTGCTTAAATGCAAAACTGCACTTTGTACACGTCTTGGAGAACACCCTTCATGGCTCAAGTGTTAAGAGCGGCTGTCCAAACATAATTCATGGAATGGTCGGAGTTCAAATCCGTGTACAAATTAACCAAAACTGGTCTGATGAGGCTATATATATATGTATGTGAATATGAATATGTATATATGTGGTAATAGCCGAAACATATGTCACCAGGTTAAATTGTTCCATTTGTTGTCTCTGTCATGTTTGTTAAAAAAAAGCATTGACCGATTTGTGAAATTTCACACAAAATATCGGTTTCTGCTAAGACTGGACAATTCGATCAAAATATTGTTTAATTAAGATAAAAGGTTTGCACCCTGATTGTGAAAATTGTAGAGAAAATATAATATAAAAATTAGTTCTTGCTCTTGAATGGGTATTTAAAGCTCAATCAGCTTATAACAATTTTTTGAGCAGGAGTTTTACTGACTCCTGTAGCCTGAAACGATGAGAACCCAATTGTAATAAAATTTTAAGTAATATGGCATCTTTAGAAATCGACTGGATCTTTATAGCTCAATTTAAACGTTCTATAACAAGTGCTTAATCCGATTTTTTTACTGATTCCTGTAGCATATTGTAAGAAATCCAGAGGTATCAAAAGTCATGATGCATTTTTAAAAGAATGTACTACTAAATTTGAATTCATTTTAATATTAAATTGATTTTTTTTATAGAAAATTAAAAAAACAAAATAAGACCCTTATATATTTTTCTTTAAAATCGCGCCTGAAGATTTTTTCAGAGGTTTTTGAAATGATTTTGCTAATCATAAGCATAAAACTGGTAGATAAGTTGATGCTTTTTCTATAGTTTAAATAAAAGTATACTTATAAGATGACTAAGCGCGCATTATTCTTTTCATATATGTATGTACATATTTCAATGTCAAAATGTTAATATTCTATTTTGTTGATTATTTAATACTCACCTAAGAAATGTAAACGATCTCGTGCCATTGAAAGATTAGTTTGCATTTTATCATGCAAGCGTTGGGCACGATCCCAAACATCGCCACGACCGCTCCAGCAGTCAACAGCAATGCCGTCTTCGAGTTCTTTAATTCCTTTGCGATATAATTCAATTGCAAGTTCTTTGTGACCTTGAAATTGAAAAATTTGAAAATTGCCAAAATACGAAACGTTAAGTTATCTGCTTACCTTCATTTTCTTCGTCTATTTTCAATGCTTTAGATATGTATTCAAAAGCACGACGATGATGGTGCTTTTGTTTTGCTAGCAAAGGATCGCCTGGCCCAGGTGAAGTTGACATATGGCCAGATGATATAGTACCTTTATGGGACATTTCTAATTGTGGCTTATTATTGAATTTATTTTGAAAATTGTGAGGATAGTCTGTTAAGGCGCCACCGGGCGCACCAACCAATGGGTAAGCGGCTACTATCGAATTATTGGGTTGTGTAAGCAATGCTCTGGAACCTTTGTTGTGTTGATTATGCTTCTGATTAGCTCCTACAACAATTTCAATGTTACACTCCCGTCTATTAGGCCTATAGATAAATCTTGTGCTAGCACCGTACAAATAACGAAATATACAAAACAGCTGATAGATCAGCGAGCGCAAAATATTAAAGAGAAATATTATTGGAAATGACACAATGTAGAGGTTTTGCTTATGAACTGATCCAGTAGCAGAGACGTCGTTGCTGTCGTCATAGTCTGTGTTGGGCGAATAATGTGAAGACTGTGTCACTGAGCGTTTATTGGAGGCGGCGGTGGTGGGTTTGCTATCGTCAATAAGAGCGACACTGCATGTACTTGATGATTTGCGATGGGTTCGAGCAGAATTTGAGTTCTGTTTAATTGGTGATTTGCTACTACTGTTACTGCTACTAGCGTTTCCCGATGAGGATTGAGTCGTGTTGTTCTTGTTACGAACCATCGGAAATTTGTTTTTTAGTGCTGTAGTTTTGCGCTGGAACAGGGCAAGCACCCCTTATCCAGTTATTTGAAAAATATCACTTCAGTATTAATTCATCGGTCTCCTTTCACTTTGAAAATCCTTTCCAGCTCTTTGAAACTGTTTATTTTAAACTTTTATTGTAAATAATATTTTTAATTCCGATATACTTCCTTCAGGGACTGATAGACTACCGATTTTTTCAATTCCAACATTTCATCCCTTATTTGTCATAATACTTGACAGTTAAATTGTTGAGTATTTGGAGTGGCACTAGTAAGAACAGTGGGCATGCACATGCATACAACTTAATAAATGTTTAATTTTTTGAACAAAAAATAACTATTATTAACTTGTTATTTATATAAATAACTGCCTGCTAAAATGGAAAAGTTTCAATTTTAAATCTACAATTTACAATTATAAAATTACAATTTGTGTGTTTGAATGAAGTTAATATAAATCGTCATTATATGGAACTTACTGGTTATCTGGAAGCAGTAAAAAGTTTTTTCTCAGATACAGCTTTGAAGATTCACAACCAAAACAAATATTTTTACTAATTTGCTGCATTTCTTCATTTTGGTAAGCTTCTTTAATATCAAAGTAGCGAGTTTTTATACCAAGCGACGATTTTACGACGAGTTTTTAAACTAAATGACAAGCTGGCCTAATTTGTCGTTCAACTTACTCACTTTGTTGTTTCTCGCTCCACTAATAGTATGAGTTCCCAAAACCGTTCTCACAATAGACTGATCTGGTACATATATGTAATGAGTTGGATAGAATAATTAAAAATATGCTTACTTTGGAACTTTTTTAAAAAGAAACTAAATAGCCATTTTATGAAGAGAATTATGTGAATTTCTATACTATAAGAACATCTTTCGTTTTTATTATATTAAGAATTCTTTGAATTCTTGGTGCTAAGTGCCTGCATCTCATTTTGCTAAAACAGTTGTCAAAATCAGCTCCAGGAAGAAACTCAAATACGATATCATGTTTTGTTTTGACTATTTTTGAAAGCAGTGGAAGAACTGCAATTGTGAGGTTTCCAGTTTGATATTACCTCAAACATTTTGTGGTTATAGAACAGCTGTTTATTTAAATTGCTTTGATTCTTTCGTATGTGGGGAAAATATTTTACACTAATTTGTAATAAAATGTCAAAAGCTGCAGGAAAATTAAAATCCTTAAAGAAAAATGTTGAAAAAATAACGCATACAACAAAAATGAAAACCAATATACCTGCTGGACTAGCAGCTGCTGGTCCGCCATTGGGCCCAATGCTGGGACAGGTAAAAAACAAGCAGTTTTAAATTAAATTAAGTGTTACGCAAATGTTCTTGCATTTATTTGTGATTTAGCGTGCTATTAACATTGCTGCGTTCTGCAAAGAGTTTAATGCGCGTACTGCGGAAATAATAGAAGGCGTTCCATTACCATGTCGCATATCCGTTAATAGTGATCGCAGCTTCGAACTTGGTATTCATACACCGCCCGCTGCATTTTTCCTGAAACAAGCTGCTGGTATTCAAAAGGGTGCAATGACTCCGGGTAAAGAAACAGCAGGCAAAATAACACTTAAGCATTTGTATGAAATAGCTGCGATTAAAATACAGGATCCACCAAATGCATTGCTCACCATGCAGGTGCAGATTTCATAATTAAAAAAATACGTTCTCTTTTAATGTTCTTCTGTTATTTTACTAGCAAATGTGTGAAATGCTGATAGGCATCGCGCGCACCTGCGGTATTCAAATTGTTCGACAACTAAACCCGGATGAATATGCTGAGTTTTTAAAGGAACGTGTTGCGGTAGTGGAACTGCAACGTAAAGAGTTGCAAGAAAAACGCGATGCAAAAATGTTACGAACAGGTTAAATGGAATAAATTGATTGTTTTGGCTAATCAATATATTCAAATATTTTACTATAAAAATATACTAAGCAACTTGTTACCACTCAATAAAAACTTGGATAAAAATAAAACTGTGGATTCATTAAGTCTAATTTTTAAAACCTTGAGTAAGATGATTAATAGATTAACTGACTTTACCTACAAATAATGTCTAACTATATTTTTTTTACTAATGACCATATCAGGAATTCAGCTATAAAAAACTTAAGTCTAACTTTTGAGACCTCTTGCCTGCAAATTAGCTGATGGCTTCTATGTATCGATGCCAACCTTTCCTTGTCAGTGAAGTTTCATTTAAGCATGTCTCAGCGTTGAAAAAATCTCCGGACTGCAAAACACTAAAATCTCCAAAATTTTTAAAATGGTATGTACTATGTGTACATACATAATATATTTGAATGTAATTCCTTGTTGCACTCCAAGAGTCTGATGTGATACTTTGTTGAATTTATAGTTGCAGTAATAATTTCACTCATATAGAATCACCATATTTATGTAACAAAAAACATGTTAGGGTGATCGTTTGTTCCTCTTAATTCTTCTCTGATTCGGGTAATCCTCCTAAAACAAATTGTTGACGCTTGTTTCAGCTATTCATGTTGAACATTGATTCATACCCTTTTGCTAAGTTTTGTACACTTTAAAAACATTTTTAGAAACTATGAATAAACACACATACTGTTCAATAAATACAATTATTGAATTCATCCACGAAAATTTAATTAAGCACACACCAGAAGTATAGCGGATTCTTAAAAAATATTACGATAAAATTCCGATGACTTTAAGTGGGAATTTAATGTGAAGTTTGCATTGGATACAGCACTCCCTTCGATTTAGCTTCTCAACATCAAATTAAATTTAAAAATGTACATCAGTCGCACTGAATCGACAAGATCAAAAACAGTAATTGACGCTGTATTCCAAAGATATATTGATCAAATACATACCAAAGCATTTATTTCATACTTTAGTTACCATAAAACATTCGGATCACTTGTTGAAATTTAAAGCAAGGAGTCTGAATAATAAAATTACTTTTAAAGTAAGTACATATATGATAACAAGTAACCCCTACAATTATCCCACTCCTGATATTGCATTCTTTTGCATTTTCGTTTTCTGAGGGTTTCACTTCTACCGTGTGTGAACTGAACACATTTTTTGTGTGCCACCTAGCAAAGAAATATATATCTTATATACTTTTTTGATTGTATATCAGTATTGTATCTCATTCTCTTGCAGGTTAAGTCCTATAGATGTCGTTTTTAGTGCCGTCCATTAACGTTTGAAATCAACTCGTGGCTAAAGCAGCTTCAGTTCAAAATAACATAATACTTTTTTAAATACATTCGTCACATCATTAGTCAACATAACCTTTCTTGAACCCACTTTTACTTCATTGGAAATACAAGCCCAATACGATTTATCTACAACCCTACAGATTTCAATATCCTCACTATTTACGAATTTATAAAAAAATTAAATATATATCGCACATTTACGATAATTGTACAGTGAAAGAACTTTTTTGAATACTTTTTAGGTCGATAGCAGCTAGTGCTAATATTAATTACACATAGTTAATAAAATATATTAATAACAATAAAAAAATGGTTGAACCTCCCTTAAATATAAATTGTATACAAAATCTTGAAAGTTTACATGAAGCTTCCCTTTTGTATATGTATCAAGCAAATTTCTACCCTCGCCATTATTAACTACAATAATATTTTTGTACATACCTATATGGCACATACTACTTGAAAAAAAGACATGACATTATGTTTACATGCATGGCTTTTGAATTAGAACCGTTTGTTTAAAAATAGTACCTCAAATTTTTGGCTTTGTCCTTTAAATTGAGTTATCTGGATGTCAAGTGAAACCGAAAGAGCCCTTGATTATATCAACCAACTCTACATTAATTGGTAAATATAATCGAGTATACTGTTGCTTGAAATGACCCAGTAGTTTTTCCATAATAGTTCAGAGTTCTTTACTTAATGTAACTGGACAGTTTTAAGTGAAACATGATGTTAAACGATTTATGTATACTATATATATTATGCTATATCTTGGAGTGTTTTTTACATGTTTTTCTTGTGTATTTAAACTGTTTTAAGAATTCCGTAGCAACAAAATGATCACTAAATCACTAAAATGATTGGCGGGAGAAAGGCAGAGTAGTTATTAATTATGTAAATTAAAATTGAAAACATAATTTTTATAGACAATATAAACTCTAAATAGAAAAAAAAGTATTGAGTCATTAGAAAAATTACATTTAATCAAAACTAATTTTCTTGCGATCCTTTGCAACGTTTTTCTTCCGTTTTTTATCCATATGCTTCGCAAGTCTTCCAGTTTTTTTAAGAACTTCAAATTGCTTAACCAACTCCTTGGCCCTGCGTTCCTCTATGTATTTATATATGTAATGAAATGAAATTACAATGAAATAATTTTCCTTTTGCCTAGTTTTTACTATTATACTCACTTTTAGTTGCATAATGAGGTGTTCTACCTTCTGCTATTGCTTTTTGTGCCTCCAGTTGCTCTTCCTTGAGCATTTTTTGCTTTTCATGCCAACTTCTATCTTCAACGTTTTTATTTATCAACCGTTGCATGGTGAATTTTATATTTTTTTTTTCTTCTTCGTTATCAGCTTTGGTTAATTGTTTTTTTAGCTGAATAATTTCTTTTTGTCGTACCTTTGACAAAAATTTATAATTTTCTTTGAAGTGTTTTGTATCGTAATCGCCAGACCTTTCATCAAAACGAGGGTCGCGCAAATTGGTTTCAGATCTCTTGTGAGCACGTTGATCACTCCCTAAAAAGGGAACTTGATATTTTGATGATTGCTCTCGTGGTCGATTTTTGTTAGGACGCTTAAATTGCGCTACATCGCTTTCGAACTGGTTTGACTTGTCCCCAATTCCAAAGACAGCTTCTTTGTAAACTTTTGAGCCTAGTTCTTCTTTCAGTTCCAATAATTCTTGAAATGACATCGAACGCAGATCATCTCGTATTTGTTCCTAAAATACATACACAATTTCAATTTATACTTAAATATTTATATTTTTACCCTTTGGCTATCATCCTCGACATCGCTTCCAAAAGAAGACATTCTAAGCTCTTTGAATCAAATTGAAGACTTCAAATATTAAAACCTGTGAACGAAATCCTTCAGATTATTGATTTCGCATTAACATGATTCTATATTAGTTGATAGTTATGTTCAGATATTACTGCTGAACAGCTGGATTTTTCTTGAGATATAAACACGAAATAATCATTGATAGCAGTTCGCATCGCACCTCCCAAAGTAAACGAGGAATCAGCGGGATTTGACTACAGAACGAGCAGTAGTGGAGGCATTATTTTCTTACCTGATTGTTTCGCTAACAAAGTTCTTTATCGCTTATTATTAAAAATTTTTGGTTTTACTTTTTCTTTAAGCTGCACAGACTGAACACGTTTTACTATGTGTTTGTTTAATGTGACGAAGTGTTTATTTTAACATTAGCGCCATTCAGAAGCATTTCGCAGCGACGTGTGTCAATACGATTTCTTTAAATGCAGCCACCATATTGCACGAATTACTGACTACAGTGTAGCCTTAAATTGAAGTGTCACAGTAGTTTATCTGTCAAACCTCTCTCATGCACATGCATTTTATACGAAGCAATCTGAAATATACAAAGCACTCACGCCAGCCTATTCTGTTTTCTAATTTTGACAGAGCGTTTACAACTAATTTCCAGTATTCTTGTACTTTATTTTGGGGCTGTGAGAAATCGATAAGAATCATCGAAAACATCTCTATTATTGATTAACTTATAACATTAATTTTGATGATAATAACATAGCATTTATGGCTTAAGTTTACTTAAATTGACATTCTCCAATTTTATTTTTTTAGGGGTAAACCATATTTTTGTAGATATGACGTTTTTTTCTGAAATTTTGACCATGTGAAGAAAGCTATAAGAAAATCAAATTTACTTGGACCGATTGTGAACTTTTTTAGCGGGGTAATTTTTGCTGTCAGAGCTTTCAACTACAATTTTTCCATTGACAACACCGTACTCGATGCCTTTTAAAGTGATCTCTCATATTAGTTGTATTCCCAATACTAACAACATTTTCGTAACAACCGGTGATCTAACAAATTACAAACGATTTGTCTTAGGGTTGCTTGAAACATTTCCAAACGGTCGACTATATGCCTGAGCTCGATTTTAGTTACGAAGTTAATAGATATTTTATTGCATGATCACGACTTTTCGTAGCAAGTATTTCAACGTTTAGACCAGGAAATTCGGTCAGACAAATTTTTTGTTTTTTCTTTTGTGAATTTGTTTTGCGCTTACACACTAAATCTAGAATTTCCTTGTGCAAGAAAATGAACTTTTGCTCAAAAGTTTCCTCCTGTAAATGTTGACTAACAGGAGCAGAAAACACAAAAGAGTATGCAACAGTGAAATAGTTTTCGATATTAATAGTAAGCCCTCAAAACTATCGAGAGTTAACGATATAAAAAACATCGATAGTATGATAATCGATATTCTCCCAGCCTAATTTTATTTACCTTAGACGCATTTTAACAAATTCCAGAAAGGAACTAAAATGGTGCAAATATACTTAAACAAAATACTATTAGGTGTTTATCAAATTAATCCAGAGTCCATAAGGGACTATATTACTAGAAAAACTGTGAGTACAAATTTGTTGCCAGTGGTAATTATTAACTAATAAATTTCCCTAACAGGGACTACTGACGGCGGACTTCTATATGATACAAAATGGAAGGTTGTTATACGATACTGAATCCATTAAATCCCACCTTAGTGTGCAATGCGTGATTAGCACTTCTGGTGGCAAAGGTGGATTTGGATCGATGCTGAGAGCAATCGGAGCACAAATTGAAAAAACAACAAATCGCGAAGCTTGTCGTGATCTTAGTGGAAGGCGCTTGCGTGATATAAATGAGGAAAAACGTTTGAAGGCGTGGTTGGAAAAGCAAGCCGATCGGGAACGTGAGGCCGAAGAGCGCAAAAAGAAGAAAATTGAAAAACTTTTACATGTGCCAAAGCATGAGTTCAAGGACGAAGTGTATGAAGAAACTCGATCCAATTTAACTGAAAAAGTAAATGATGCTGTAGCGGAAGGCCTAAAAACAGCAACAACAAGTGGAACTAAATCGTCAGCGGTAGATAACGTACGCAAACGTAAAGCAGAGAAAATCGATAGTAAAAATAAGAAAAAATGTACCTTGTGGATTGATGATAATATTTCAGGCAGTGATAGTTCTTCAGAATGTTCAGACGATAAAGAAGACGTTACTGTTAAGAGAAAAAAACTAATAAAACAATAATTTTAGCTTCGAAGCATTGTCGATCTCCAAGTATGTATGTATGTTTTGCTGAGTGTAAAAACATTACAGGGCGAACTGATTTTCGATGCCAAATTTTAATGTGACGAATCAAATAGAAAATTTGTTGCCCTATTTAAATCAATAGTTGTGCTAATGTAAATAATATTTAATATATCGTTCACTTAGCACAATATACATACGTAATGACTTCAATGAAATTAATGTTTCTGTTCATTAATGGATGAAATTGATTTTTCGATGTAAAACTATCTGACGGTTGACATAGTCAAACAATTCATGAAACTAAATTATTATTTATGTGTAAAATAACTTAAAAGTTTATTTTTGGGGCTTAACGTTACCTAGCGCTCTAAGGACATCAAAAGAATTAAGTTTCTCTGGTCACTCAAAATTAGATCAAATGTTGCAATTAAGACTCATTAACTAATTTTTATTTTTACAGTTACGTTTAGGTTTGGTTTTATGGTTATTTTCACCGCTTTGAAAAATGCTTGTTACAAGTCAAATGATTAAAAACATTCTATTTAGAGAGTGGATGCTATCTGGATTATCCTTGGAGGAGCTTTATTGTGTTATATGACATACGCCCGCTGCAGAGGGAAGGGGGAGGGTCGTAATGCATTTAACAGAATTCGAACGGTTGATGTAAATACCACCAGCGTAAAATCATTAACGGTAAAGCCGTCGTAAAATCCGTTCGAGTAAACAGAATTGCGACGTACAACGGCAAATTCAGCTGTCATTTTGTGTTAAGAAGAAAGTAACCATGTATTGAAAAATTTTTGATTGTGAAAAAGTGAAACCTTTTTTATTTTGTGGGCAAACACTTCTTCTATTAGTAATTCGATGTAAATAAATTCGTTTTGTTTCTTTTTTTTTATTAATTTATTAAAATCACTTTTCCTAAAATGAAAATTAACATTACAAACTTAAATTATTAAATTAGCATAAGCTGATTGAAAATGCAACACTGCAAAATTAAATTGAAATCTAATTCCACAGTCAGCGGTAGCGGCATTTTCATCCGCCACAATTCTGTTCCATTGCATTTAATCAAGTATGTTGTAATTTTGATAGCGACTTACCGCTGCCGATATTTACATCAACCGTCCCAATTCTGTTTAATTTATAAAACCGGACAAAAGAGGACAACCCCCTGGGAGACGTCGAGGCCTTCTCGTGCGTCAATTTTTAAAAAAATCACTTGAATATCCTATGTGGACGTCCTTTACGGTGAAGGGGGGTAGCGAAATCGCACAACCAGAGGGGAGGGTGTTCAATTTCAAGAATTTACGCGAACGCCCGGTATGGTCGTCCCCTTATTTGGTTGGAATAATGTTTGATAGTTTCAGCAGGGGAACTCAGTGTGTTCCTTCATGATTATATTGGTAATTAGTTTTTATATAAAGAAAAATTTGTTTGGACGAGAATTGAAATTTACGACTAGTTAGAAATTCAAAACTTTAAGGGAACATAGCTAGATCTCTATTGGTATAAAATAACCAACAAAACCCGTCTCGCGTTGCTACGCCTCAACAAATAGAATATAATGATTTTATTTAAGTAAGATTAAATAATTTAATTTTATTTGTATTGAAATTTTATCTTAGTGCGAGTGGATAAGCAATGTTTTTGGTTTTTCCATATGGTCCATAAATCAACAATGTATTTGGTAGGATTCATTGGAATGCGTGTAATCAGCACCTTTGAATGAGTTTAATTTGGTTATAGTTCTTGTCTTCTATATACATATGTATGTATGTACCGAGTGTCATTCATCTGCGTTAAATAGTTGTAGAGATATAAAAAATGTTGGTCTTTTCACATTTTGAGGCGTGGCACTACCCATTTTTTCATTGAATCTTACATTTGACTCTCTTTTGTATAAACACACCAAGTCTCATTTATCTGCATCATCATTGTTTATAAGATGTAATAAGTGATAAATTCTTCTGTTTTATGGGAGGGCGTGGCATTGTCCACTTTTTCCAAACCAAACTATGCTAAGAATATTTTACAAACTATAATAAACATATGAACCGAGTCTCTCATTCATCTGCGTCAAGTATTTGCAGATCTATAAACAATTTTGTTCTTATACATGCCAACATTGAGCTTTATACAAATATTTTAGATTGTTAATAATATGGAAGAATAAATTTAAATGAGGAACTCCAAACAGATCACAGTTATTTCTTTTAATTTCTAATAATTTTCTTTTGAGATATCTTTAACGAATAAGACACAATTTTTATTTTATAGTAATTAAAGTTTATTTTTTAGTAATTAAATATTTCGCAACATTACTCTGTTCTGGATCAATTCTTGATATTTTTTTTTAAACTATAGACTATCACTAAAATCATCGCTTATGCCATTTTTGCAATGTCCAAAAATTATCCGAAAGCACTGCAACAGGTTTTAATAATTAATTTTATGAATATAATACAATTGTCTTATTTATTGTTCCAATTAAACACCACAGCGCTCACTACACTTTATCTTGTTTTTATTAATTAGCAAATTGTGACGATACCCAAGCAAGGCCCCACTTAAGGTTAGTTAGCATAAACTTAAGAGCTTTCGTCCACTGCTCCTCTGAATTAAACTGGATTCTATATAGAAAAAAAAAAATGTATCAGAAAATTTGCGGTACTTTTACTTTGGCTTACTTGATGGAGTATGAATTTCCAGTAGATGGATCAATAATCTTGCCCTTTTCCATTTTGTAAGGGAGCAGAAACTCTTTGTCACGTATTTCTACTACTTGCTGAAATTGTGCTAGACAGTCCAGAAATGCGACCATAGCAGCATCGAATTTTGTATCCCAGAAAAATTTAAATCCACCGGTACCATACAAAGGCAGCTCACGGTCCTCACCCAATACTTCAACATATGAATGATTACCAAACGGCACAATACGATATCTTTCGAATGTCACACCAATTTTGCGAGCCAGCGCACACAGCAATAAAACAGTTTGTCCCCAGGCAGCATTAATCTCTGACCAATCGACAGACGCTGAGGGTAAGCGCCCAAGACGAAAATTATTGATTGTACCAAAATGACCAGCATGCCAAATGTGAAATGTTATATTGAAGATGTTAGCATCTTTTAATTTTTCAAATTGATTCTCAGCATATGAAATTTGACACTCTAGGCTGCGTTTATCATCTTCAGTTAGCATCAGATCCCGACGATGTTTTGTATATTCACGCCAGTAGCACTCTTCCTGTGCGTGTAGTCTTTCTTTTTCCAACTCCTCATCCTGTATAGCTGTGTTTAATTGAATCTCTTCCTGTTTTAAATTCGACAGTTCATTAAGCAATTGTTGTTCCTCTTTTACAAGCTTGTTCAACTCTTTATCCAATTCACTAATGTTTGGGTGTTCTTCCTGCTGTTCTAATTTCTTCAAATAATGTTTGTAATCTGTCCACTCGTTTTCTGCTATTTGCAATTCTCTTTCCATTATTTCCAGCATTGAATCAGCACATTCTTCGCAAAGTGGATGATCAATTTCAGAGTTCGATGATAGGCAGTCAAAAAGCTCAGCTTTTAGCTTGAAAGCAGAGCAAAATTTTTTGTAATCTCGACCGTCGGAGACCAACATAAATCCGGCACCGTTGATTGAGTCCGTGAGGCGAAAAGGAGGTATGATGTGATCGAAGCTACTGGTGTCATGAACATTTATAGTGTTAACATTAGTAGCATAAATTGGCACTAAAAAGTCATAGATGTATATTTTGATTTGAAATGAACATACTTTGTTTTTAAATGAGCTTACATGAGAGTTCTGCCATGGCATGCACACTTATATTTTCCAACTTTTGATCCAGCGTTATTGGCTGCAAACATCTTTGGCACGCAAAATTTACAGGGACCTTTTCGTCACCCATTTTAAATAAATTAGAATTTTTTAACTTTATCAAAAATATGCAGATTTAATCACAGGCAAAACACTGAAACAGCTGTCCTATGACAATACAATAAAGCATTCGTTGAGAGAGGGGTTAGGCACTGTCATATTTTTTTGCGTTAGCAAAATTCGCTGTCTAGATATTTCGTGTGACTTGTGCGGTGCGCAAGAATCTTTCTTGTTTTCTGAAGAACTTATATTCTCAAGAACGGTACTCGATCTCCTGACACTTAAATTAAGCTAAAATCTGGTCTAAAACGCATTTCACTTGATCTAACACTTTTCCGTGGAATTGTCATTTAATCTAGGAATTCACCTCATTAAAATTAAAGTAAATTGGCCGAAATGAAGAATTGCAGCGAATTGGTAAAAATACTTTTCACGAAACCAAACAGTTCTACGATGTCTTTCGAGACTCGATCCTAGAGACCTGATTAAAAAATATATAACATATACACCATGGTTTAACTAATTCTACCATGATATACACCATGCATTGTACAATTCATGCATGAAAAATCAAAACTCCTACTAATTTCGAAAGAACCACCAGAGAGCGGATATTTTATATAATCACTACGTAAGTGATCACTTACAAATGAAGACGAGGCAGTTCGTGTTGCTGAGAAAGTAGTCCGGATCTACAAACAAGGAGTCTTTGAATTGAAGTACTTTGTGTAATATTGGACACATGTGAATTTTAAGTTTACAAAGTTGGAACTGCGATTTTTCTGAAGGTGCGTTCATATATTGGGAAACCGAAGAAGACAAAGTTTAGCTCGAGTTGGCCTTTGAGAAAGGTATCAAGAGCTTCTAAAAGTAGTCAGAAATCCTACCAAACGCGAAGTCCTGAGTACAACGGTGTTCGTCCTTGATCCCTTCGGTGTTGCAGCTGTTGGTCTAAGTCTAGAAAGTTAATTAGGATGAGCATTTCAGAAATCTTTCACTTGAATCTCACAAAGTTTCAGTTACGTTTCAGAAATTTTTGATTTCCATTTCAGAAAGCTTTCTCCTATGTGTCACTCAGCTTTCAAATCAGTTTTACTTCGCATTTACCTGGAATACAACATTTTCAAAGATGTTCCTTTTTTGCGATTTAAAAAAGTTATTTGTGAACAATATACTTAACGATCGGATATCAAATGGCAGAGCTATCTGAAAAAAAATATTGAAAAGGGAACATCCATTTCATGACACAATTATAGTAGCCAATTCTAAATTAGAGTTCGTCTGCATATTTGGACCACCTTCTCTGTCAAAATCAGTTTGGATAAGGCTCCGAACATCTTCTACAGTGATCAATTGTTAAAGTGTATAAGTTCTTCTCCGTTCTGTTTTTTTTACTATCTATTGTGTCGCTCGAATGTTCATGACTATTCACACCTTTATAGATGAGTTTGATAGCTTTTGAGAACCCATATAATTCAATCATGCACACAAGTATACACAAACGCAAGTTCATCCAGATCATGATTTAACTATATAGTTAAATCCATGATTTAACTATATAAGGTTACTGCAAAGAAAAAATTCTGCTTCTTCCAAAAGTAAGTGTAGTGTCAAATCGTATTAAATTTTTTTTCAGTTTTTGCATTGGATATCGATTTTGAAAGTCCAGTCTTCTGACGTTCAACACTTTCAGATGTGAGTTTGACAGCTTGCGAGAACCTTAATAGTTAAATCATGGTTAAATCATGATCCAGTTGAAATATGACAGTATGACATCTCTATCTCAGAAATCTGACACTAGTGTTATTCTGTGGGGTGTTAAGTTATCATATGTTTTAGGATGAGGCTGTATTAAATTGTCAAATTAAATTTAAGAGCAAAATGTGGCATCATAGTTGTCAAATTCCAATATATAGCGCAAACAAAAATTATTGAACTTAATTCGTTTGATTACATTTTGCATTGGATTTTGACAACTATGATCCCCAAAAGAGACACATACTAAAATCAAGTGAACGCTATTATTGAATCATGTCTTCTATTAATTAATGTTTTGATGCTTCGTAAAAGATGACACTGTTGATAACAACTGACTGATTAGAGAGAAATTCCAGAGTTCTTTGGCATTTTATGAACTCCAATCCGATCAGTTGAAAACATTTCCTCGTGCTATTATATTATAGTTAACTTTTTGGAACTGTGAACTTTAATTTTATTCGATTTATT
The DNA here is from genome assembly GCA_963680825.1 of Meiosimyza decipiens. Taxonomy (NCBI): domain Eukaryota; kingdom Metazoa; phylum Arthropoda; class Insecta; order Diptera; family Lauxaniidae; genus Meiosimyza; species Meiosimyza decipiens. The sequence goes on from OY804259.1 coordinate 70,833,443, forward strand.
GAAATTGAAAACAGGCATTCGAATTTATTGCTCTAGAAAAATCAAATAACACTAAAAATAAAAAGAGAAATTCAATTTAATTTATTGCGACATAATTTGTCATACGTATGTGCATTAATACGTAATCACCACAAAAATAAATAAAAAATGGTCTCATACTTTGTGCCCCGTGGAAGGTTTCTTATCAAATCTATCAATTTGCGCCAATCACAAAAGCAACAGGGGAAGTGGCCAATCTTACGAAACTTTCGGCAATCCTCCTCCGACACAAAAGTCGAAAATCTCATAAAAAACACTCAAAGCAAATCAGTTTCGACTAATGCGTCGAATAAAGATAGCGCTGAAGCACAAAGGCGTCATAGCGTCTGGGTAAAATGGACAGGATTTTTGTTGCGTTTGGCTCCAGTTGGGATATTTGTTTATGGTGTTGTCGAATGGCAGTTACATAAACAGAAATACAAGAAGGAAGGTCCACGCATTGCTTCAGATTTTCAATCCAAGGTCTACTGCTCCCTGCCCTTGCGTATCATGAGTCGATGCTGGGGTTGGCTGGCCGCTTGCTATATACCGACAACATTTAGACCGTACATCTACGGTTGGTACTCAAATGTTTTTAATGTAAATTTGGAGGAAGCGCTCTACCCCGACTATAGACATTACAGAAGCTTAGCGGAATTTTTTGCTCGCCCTCTAAGGGAAGGAGTACGTTATATTGATCCGGATGCACCACTAATATCGCCGGCCGATGGTAAAGTGTTGCATTTTGGTTCCGCTACCAATAATTTAGTTGAACAAGTTAAGGGTGTCAATTACAGTATCGAATCCTTCATAGGACCACCAACGTGGTCACAACGCTGTGATAGTAGTGATTACATGGAAACTGACGATGGCTCTACAACGCTTTATCAGTGTGTTATCTACTTGGCCCCTGGTGACTACCATCGTTTTCATTCACCCACACAATGGCAGCCTACTGTACGTCGACACTTTTCCGGCGAGCTACTATCGGTAAACCCGAAAGTTGCCGAATGGTTACCAGGATTGTTTTGTTTGAATGAACGTGTATTATATATTGGTAAATGGCAGCATGGTTTCTTTAGCTACACCGCAGTTGGAGCTACAAATGTTGGATCTGTGCAGATTTACTCTGATGATGGCCTAAGGACAAATCGTTGGGTGGGATTAAATGTTGGCGCATACAAGAAACATCATGAATATGATGAATTACAGCTTCTAAAACATGTCGAGTTAAGAAAGGGTGATCTTATTGGCCAATTTAATATGGGAAGCACCATAGTGTTGCTTTTTGAAGCCCCGAAAAATTTCAAATTCAATATTAAAGCTGGTCAGAAAATATATGTTGGTCAAGCCTTAGGTTCCGTTCCGGATGAATGACACCGTAGTGGAAACTAAACTTGTGATTGAAACATTGACTATTTTGTGGTTGTCGACTTTTATTAAAATATTAGTTTTAAGAGAAGAAGTGCTTTAAAATGACTATTAAATATTAAGTTAATGTTAAGGTTACAAGCTTTAGTTGAAGTTTTGTTTTAATCACAAAAATGTATAACGAATGTGTATTAGACTGTTAATTATCAATAAATCACATAGTATTTTTTTAAAGAAAAAAACACCATTATTTTTATTATGTAAGTGATAATTGAAATAATTTATATTATTAATTAATAAGTTTGATAAATAGGTATAATTGTTTGTATATATAAATTCTAATTGTAAAAATAAATACATACATATTTTTTAAACGCTTGCTTAAAAACTATGTACATGCCCCTTCGGAAATTTTAAGAGTTCGCCAAGTTGCAAATAAAAAATGAACTCCTCTTGCTGTGTTTACTGCTTCAAATGAAGCGCTTCGCTTCCGGTATGTGTGATGTCTCCAATACGCACTATACTCTTGTTGCTCCGGTACTACCTCAAACTTTTTATTTTGGTAAAATTTTACTTTAAACCATCAAAAACGTAAAATGTGAGAATTTTGGTTAAATTTGGCGATTTATTGAAGTAGAAATCGATGATTTTTCTCCCCTATAGCTTAATGCCCAGTATAGTAATCGGTCTAAGTCATACTTTCTTGAGATTATCAAATATCCTCTTAACCTGCTGTTGCATGAAACAGGCACAAAAAAGGCCATTAGTAAAATACTTTCTGGCATGAAATCAAAAATTTTTACTAATATGTATTGTTTTTGGAAAATTTTTCCAAATTGACTTAAAAAGGTCTTTATTTACATGACATTCTGTCGTTCAGATAAAGTGAAAGCATAGCGCTCAGTTGCGTGACGCAAAAATGCTAAGAAATACGCTATTTGGACCACGGAAAAAGCGCTTGAGTGCTGTTTTGAAGTTGTTTGAGAGAACTCATGTAACGCTATCTTTCCGATGGGGTAGTTTTTTCTACAAATTCTCAATCCGGTTCTTATCAGTTATATTTTTTTTCAAACAAAAAAAATTCTTTTTACTCTTACAATTGCCTAATATTTTTGATAACAAAAAATTAGTTCATTTTTGTTTTTGTTTAGACTAATGACGGATGATGGACGCAGTGAAATTTCACACGATGTGACTGAACTTCCTTTCAAATTATTTAAGTGATGTAAATATATTTGTGTTGATTAATAAAACGACTAAGTCACATAAATCCATATATATTTTAATTTTTTTTGGAAATTTGTTTAATTGAATGTTTTAAGAACCAAGCGTGAAGCCAAATTAATTATAATAAATATTTTCAATTTGAAATAAAACTATTTTTTCCGTTGACTAAGGCTGGTTTTTGATGTACACAACCGATTGAACTTAGTCGCTTGAAAAAAACCCAAATCTTAAATGTATATTCTAAGAAATTAATTGGCAAATATCATTTAAAGGAAGGTTTATACGCTTAACATAGATCTGATTACCGAATAATATAAAACATTTTCGAAAATGGATCTGGGCACTTTTGATCAACTACATATGTATATCGAGTCTTGGTCTATTTGAAGCACTTTTTAGCTAGCGATATTTTTTAAGGAAGTTGGTATCTTTTGAGAAAAAAAAATAGTATAGAAATTTAAACTTTTCAATCTTCTAACATGTTTGTCGTCCAACTATCCCATAGTTTGGTACAGTATAATTTTTTCGAATAAACCTTACAAAGGTCCGAAAGCAGCTATAGTCATAAGAAAAACTTTTGCAGCGTTCGTTTGACTCAAGAGCGTTTGGAAGGAGAGTTCGCGAAATTTTCTAAAATTAGCTAATAAGTATGAAATAGCTGTCATGTAAATGTATTTAAATTTTCTTGTTTTACAAAAAATGCTGCGGAATTGATAAACAATTTTACTTGTCAACCTTTTAAGAAATCAATGTTTTGTCTTTTGATGGACACATAGGTAGGTACTTTTAATATGTGTTATTCTGTTAATTTTAGTAACAAATAATGAATTATATTTGCTATTTTTTAGTAACGACAATAAATTTAAATAAAATGAAATATACAAAATTTGTAAGAGTAAATTATTTTCCATAATATTGGTAATCCTCAGAATTAAATGTGATGGAAAAACTTAAGCAATTTGAAACACAAAGCTTAAGGTGTTCAGTGTTATACCCTTAAGGAACAGTGCTAGTAAAATTATGTAAAATATTACTAGTAGCAATGCGTGAATCTCACAGTAAGTTTCGTTCATCAATTTTTGCGTTGAAAACTTGTATTGAAAATTACTAAAGGCTCATTTACATTTCATTTTGAAAGTTCAGCTTGGAAGAATCTTTCAAAGTAATAAGTGTAAATTTCCTTTCACTCTTGTTTCTTCCAAAGTTTTTTTTTAACGTTTATTTCATATAAGTTAACTATAAATAAACAAATAGCAGAAAAACATGACTTATTGTACGTAGTGCCATAGTCGGGCTCTCAAGTATAGTTTTTTATTAGCTGAACATAGTTTTTTGAAACTTTTTGTAACTAATTCTATTCAAACTTTACTTTTATAATACAACCTTCCAAAGTGTTCTTCCAAGAAGAACGATGAAACATATTTTATATATGTATATAATCTTCCATAGTGTAGATGGTGCTTAGGAAGAAAGTTTCGTTGTAACTTTGATTAACAGAAGATTCGATTTTGAAATGCGTATCTGCTGTGACGTTTAGAGTACGAGAAATATATTAAATATTCAAAGAAAATCGCAATGTAAAATCTAAATGATTGCATTGACGACGAAAAGCTTTCTTCCGCTTTTGCTGAAAAGGAATTGTAAGTGGTCGATGATCTGTATAAATGGTAATTTGGCGTACTTTTCAAAGATAACGTAAATGATGTGTGGTTTTTGTTGATAGCACAAAGCTCTCGATCGTACGTGCTGTATTTTATTTGACTTTAACATATTCGCAAAAAAAAAACAATGGTTGCTAAGAGTCCGACACGTAATCACTCCTAATCAAATCGAAATCCATTTCGAATTTGAAGTAATATTCTACTCGTTCTTACATTGCTTGGAAAATTGGCAAATTAGGAATTGTATGAAATTGGGTTCGACCTTACTTTTGGGTCTGCAGTTATGATCATTAATTGAAAAAAAAAAAAAAATAAACAGAAACAGTTTTCATTTATTTATTAATATTTTGTTACTCGAAATAAAAAAATTAGTATTTTCATGGCGATTTTGGCAGATGCAATCTCTAAAAAGTTAAGAAAAATACTTTGAGGGATTCATACCACAATTTGATGTTTCTCCATAAAAATCAGAAGTGAGACAGCTATCCTTAAGTTTTCCAGAAAAAAATTCTAAACTTATCATAAAATGATTTGCTTATGTATGTTTTTTTCATGAAATTTCAGGTCACTTGTGAAATTTTAGATAAAAAGCATAAATTGTGTGGAGGCTTAATTTATTTTTATTTCAAATTAGAGTACATTGGCTCCGGTTAATAATAAAATAGAATGTCGTTAAAATGACTTCCTCTGCTAGCGCGGCATGCGGTCAATCTTATTCCAAATTTTTAAGTATCTTTTTCGCATACTGGGGTTCAATTACTAAAATCTGCTCGATGATTTTTTCTTTGAGGTATTGAACAGGTTAAGGATTATCGGCATAAGCCTTACTCTTCCACAAAACCCATAAGAAAGAATCTAATATTGTTAAGTCGTATGATCTTGGTGACCAATTCACGTCTGTTCTTCGAGAAATTATATGATTATTAAGCTTCTCTTTCAAAAAATCGAGTTATTCCGTTGCTGTTACACCGTCTTATTGAAACCACATGTTCTGCACATTAGTATCTTCCAATTGACTCCACAAAAAGTTTCACAGTAATTACATTGCCATTTTGATTTTCGAAAAAATATAGACCAATTACGCCACGATACCAAAATCCACACTATACATTAACTTTATTTGGTTTCATTGGCTATTTAAACGCGACGGCTTTGTCAGTTATTTAGCTCCACATTTATTTTTTTCTTAAAAAAGCTTTTCACAAATTTTATGGATACCAATTTTGTTGTATGAATAAAAAATGAGTAAAATCGCTCCACAGTTACGCTTACTGCCCACATAAATAAAAGATTTAAATCGCTATATTGAGAAAGTTATTTGATGTAGTGTAATCAAATATTTCAAAGACAGTAGAAATAACTCGGACAAGCTCTGGACAAAAAGATTGGCGACTAGAGAGCGTGGCACTTCCCATACAAGCAAGAATTATTTAATGAAATGCAACCATATAACACATGAGCACAAGTACTGGTTTTAAAAAGCAATAAACAAAAAATGAACAGATTTTGACAAGAAGGTGTTGTACATTCTAAGCACACAAAAACTTAAAATTGATATGCAAAAAGCTATTTAAGTTAATGCCAAATTTAATGTGGGAACGTTTCGTCGAACCAGATCGCATGTGGCGTGGTGGAAGACATATTCTTTAAATAGAGATTTAGAACTTACGCTCACTTACTATTAAGCAGTGTAGGGTATTTAATTTTTGACAAGGTGAAAGATATTTTTACTAGTTTTAATTTATCTTAATTTTATTTATGAACGATATTGTTTTAATGCACAATGTAACAAGATTATCGCACATTGAATAGGGTGTCAGTTTAATAATTAAAATTTTTTAACCACGCGGCTAACGAGTGTCAATTTCGTGCATTTGAAACTTCGATCAGATAACGATGCTGGTAAAGTATAAAGTCCATCACCCTATTCAATACAGATTTTATAATAATACAAATTTAATATTAGGACAAATGCTTTATTTCTATGTCATTGATTAAGTTTTCAAAACTATATAATGTAATGCAATACTAGGAAATGATGATTACGATTAACGATCCTAGTCAGAAAACTCTATTTAAATAATGAAGTTTTTTACCTTTAAATTTCTTTAGTTCTTTTAGCTGAAAGTAACTTTTATTCAGTTTTTTGAATTACTTACTTTTGGAAAAAGGATGTTGAAAACAGTTGACAAAGTTGAAAAAATCGAAATAAGACGATAAAGGTCGATAGAGTAGAAAACATTTTAAAAAAATCAAGTAAATATTTCGATCAAATCAAATTTAGTTTCGATTAATTTTCATAAAAACTTTTATTTCATAAAGTAAACTAAGTGGAATACCTAGGTCTTCAGGTCTTCGTGTTGTGCCCAGTCCGTCCACGAACCATCATAGCTTTTTACGTTTTGATATCCTAGCGCCAGCACAGATTCAGCTGCTATACGCGATCTTACTCCAGACTTACAACTAAAAATTATTTCCGATTCTTCGTTGGGTTTTTTCCGTCCATATTTGGATTCAAAATTGCGAGAAGACATATTCTGTGCAAAGTCTTTTGTTATCTCACCCAATGGAATATTAATGCTTGTTGGTATTGTCCCAGTTTCAGCGAGTTCCGATGGCTCTCTTACATCAACAAGCAACTTCTCGGGATGTTTTGGTAAGTCTTTAATTTCTTCATATTCGGCTACTTGTACACCACTCTTGAGAGTGCTGCTACTGCTGAATTGCCTTTGAAAAAGAGTGTCAGTGCTCCTTAATCCCATGTAGAACTGGTTGTGGTTTCTGTTTTTTGGAAGCTTGTATAAATTTTCTTGGTTTAATTCCGTTCTGCATGATTGTAGTTTGCGTGTGAGTTGTCTGCATTCTATTTTACAGCAACGGCATAAAACCGACCTTTCTAGTGTTTGGATTATTACTTGAGGAAAATACATTTAATTCAAACAGTGTTTATATTTATGTAATAATAAACATATGATAGGTTGGAATGAATATTAACTTAGCGTCTAGACTGTGTATTTTCAAATGATGATGCTTGTAGACAGGGGTAGCGAACCTTTTAACATTCGCGTATTTTTTTTTTCGTGGAAAAATCAGACGAATAAAAAATTAAAATCAATAATATTTGTATGTTGAATAAGTGATTCCACGATTTCTGTCACAGTTAGTAGGATATTTAACCAAAATTATCGTTAATTTGCTTAATTTTTTTTTTTGTAGAAAAAATTGTGTTCAAACATTTTTCTATGATTATGGAAAGTAAGTTGTATGAAATGTTATCAACGTATATCGCCTTCTGTTACCCTGTTCCGTAAATGATAATAGTTGTGTGTGTTTATTTTTGTATTATTTAGCTGAATCCGTTGTTAAATAATTTCAGAGGTAAGAGCAGCACTGTTTCAAAAAGAGATTTAATTAATATTTAAAAGCAAATAGACAGGAATTGGTGATAAATGTAGATTATTTAGCCAAGTGTCAAAAAGCATCTTCTTCTTCCGCATGGAATACAAAACAAATTCCGGCCAACATTTTTCACGTACAATTTTTAAGCTTTTGAAAAGACCGTGGTTACAGGTTCACACTAACATAGATGCTGGCTTTTGTTTTCCATTGCTGATTGCTTTTTTTTGCAATGACTTTACCAAAAAATAAAATTATCTGTATTTTAAATTCACATTTATTAAACCTTTATTTATTATTTTTTTTGAACAGCTGTTGACACTTAATAGAATTTAGCTACGAAAATTCTCTAGGCAATTTTTGTTATCTTTTTTGGAAAGAGAGCGAACAGCTGTTTATGTCTCTTATTTTCGCGCTTATATTTAACTAAATTTGGAAGTAAACAGGCATGAGTTAGAAGTTAAACACAACTGGGATGTGCGACTTAGATTCTTTGTCGAATCGCACCAAAAAATAGAACTTTGTACTCATTATTAACGTATAGAAAAAATTTGGACGATATCACACGCCCCAGTTGTGTTTAGCTTCTTAAGCCTAAGCCAAAATAAACGTGACGAAATGTGTTGTGATGGTTAGAAGTTCGGTTCGGTCAAAATATTTCGTTTACTTTCGATCAGTTACGTACGTTCATTTTGGCTATGAACATTGGCGTACATAAGCTCGAATTTACACGTTACGTCTCGGCAAGTCCGTGAACATTCGAATCGTCACCGATCTCAGGCTTTGAGCATCTCTAATGGATCATTGTGGCGCATCTTGAGGCGTGATTTTGGCATGAAGGCCTATAATACAGTTCGTACAAGAATTGAAGCTGGCTGATATTGGTTTACGTTTTATTTTCTGTTTATGGGCTTTACAACAATAAGTAAGCTCTTATTGGTTGACCCTTTAGTTAAATATGAGCACTAAAATGAGAGAAATAAACAAATGAACGCACTCTTTCCGAAAAATAGTTAACAAAAATCGCCTAAATAATTTTTGTAGTTAAATTTTAATTAAAAAATTAAGAAATAAAAGTTTTATTTTTGTGAATTCAAAATACAAATAATTTTTTTTTTTTTAATATAACCAATGCATAAAAGGAAACAGTATTGGAAAACAAAAGCCAGCATCTTTTTTTTTAGTGTGAACCTGTAACCTCGGTCTTCCAAAAGGTTAAAAATGGTACGTAAAAAATATTGACTACAATACTTCCAAATCTGCACCATAAAATGTTTGGTTTTCCTAACCAAATCCTTTTAGTGTAAGCTAGTGTAATTTAAGATTAATTTTTACTATAATTTATAGCTTCATTAATTTGAATTAGAGCAGAATAACTTTTTTTTTAAAAATTTTAACTTATTATATATTTCGAGCTCAGGGCGCCAATTTGGATTAGAAATGGTCACTTAAGCATCAAGTTGACGAACACTTCCATAAAATGTTTACCTTTCGCGCATTTCATCTGAAGCGGACTTCGATAAAAAACGATATTCTGATATTTTTTTTCATATTCGGCCCAATTGTACTTCTAGAAGGTTTTTTTTAAGTTATGGACTTCAAAATATTGAAGTAATATGAAGAAGGTATTCTTCGGAAACAGTTTTTCCAATTGAACATACTTTCAATATTATATTAAACACAGTGGTTTTTATAGGAAACTTATTGTTTTTTCAATTATGAAATCAGATTTGAAATCGGATTTTTTTTTTGTAGAAAACCGGAAGCAAATATTTCAAATCAGAATTTCAACAATTTCGGGCTTTTTATTTATTTTTTTTTTAATTTTAAAATATAGCTGAAAGTATAGAGATCACATACTTAAATTTTAAAATGGGAGCTACATTGGGTACATACATACATTCATGCCGAAATTTTTAATATTTAATTGTAAATTTGTTTAACTCGAAAAACTGCTTCCGCAAAATCCGTTTTTCAGTTACTTTAATTCGTTAGAAGACCATAACTTGAAAACTAAGCCTCATACAAGATAAAAATAGTGTGTTTTTTTAATAAGTCCAAATGTGAAAGAATTTCAGAATATCACATTTTTTTCCTTGCCTGCTTCACATGAAATGCCTGCTAAATTGTAAATTCATCATGAAAAATCAATTATATTTATCAATTCGTTCGCATTCTGCCCATTCCAACCACGATCCCTGGTAGTTTTTAACGTTCGCATAACCAATTTTTATTGCTGATGTAGCGGCCATTTGACTTCTTCTTCCACTGCGGCAATAGAATATAATTTGTGAGTTAAGTGTTGGTTTTGATGTACTAAATTTCGCTTTAAAATCGGTTTCGCTTGTAGCCAATTCTAATAGTATGCTTCCAAGAGGTATATGAATGCTATTTGGTATTTGCCCTGTTTGTTCAATTTCATGAGCTTCTCTTACATCAATTAAATAAATTGTATTTGGAAAATGTGGGAGATTCTTAATCTCATCGTATGTTGCGATCGGAATATCCATATTTTTAAAGTTGACAATTCCACTATGAATTAAACTTTATTAATATTTATATAATGTGCCACTGAAAGAAGATAAGTTTACGCTTATTGTTAACTGAGGAAATTTTAGCTAATGATAAGCTACTGACACATAAATGAGTAAACAAGCTGACTTTATGGATATGTTCATGTTAGGGAGTTGAATTCCGGGTAATTTTTCACAATCCCAGGGGATTTGGCTGATATAAAAATTTGATACCCGGAATCGCAGGCCGTTATCAGATTTGAAGAATACACAAATTTAATTTTATTTATGTAAAAGGAGCATTGAAAATAAATACAATTTCAGAAAAAAATTAATGAAAAAAAAAATCTGTTCAATTTTATAAGCTCTTCTGGATGATATTATAAGTTTGAGGTTAAGAGTAATTTTCACAGTGTCTGGTTAAATTTCAGCGGAACATTAACTGGCAGATTTTGCATAAGACTTTGTATCAAAATCTCTGCTAAGGTCCTGGCTTAACCAGACTACTCTTAGTGTTTCGCTTATTAAAGGATAACTAGTCTGATTGCAGATTGATTTGTTATTTTTATCGATTTATAAACTGAATGATATAACCCAAAACATAAACCACATGACTTATAGAAATTACAATCCCGGGAAAGCCAGACATCCATAAAGTCAGGATTGAACTTCCTCGTATATATGTATGTAAGTCTATAGTTACTGAAAATATAAATATTTTATCTCAAACACGTTAGACCAGTTCCGTTTGGATATAACATCAGTTCACTACGAGAACCGATTACTTTAGATGAAATTAGAATTATTGCATTTATTTTTTCATTGGCGACTTTAGGATAGAATATCTCAAAATTTCTAAATCGCAAGTTGGTTGTTTTGTATGTATGTGGGCGCCTTTTGTGCCCAGTATCGTACCTAAGGGGTCGGGGTCGGTTGCTTTGCGCGTAACAGCTTAGGAGCCGGCAACCTGCATCTGGAAAAAAAATGAAACAATCAGGTGGGCACTCTCTCTTCGAAAAAAAGACACAAAATTTACTAAGTATTGGTTTCAGATATGCTTTGTTAAGTATCATTGACGTGAACAGTTACAGCCTTATAGTCTCATTCAGTGTTGCCGGACTGGGGTAGACAAATTAGATTTCTCTAAAATTGGACATCACTGATCACGAATCTGGGGTCAAATTCGCTAAACTCAAGATGGCCGATCCGAAATGGCCAACATATTTTTTAATGGAATGTCCCATATGTATTTTTGATAAACAACTTCGGGCTGATCAACAATATCAAATAATGTATATCGCACTAAAAATGCTTAAAAGAAATCCTTCTCGATTTTCGAATTAGTTTTTTAGTCCCTCTCTTTACTGCTGTATGATTGAAGACCATAGATTCCTTCTGTCAACATCTCAATAGAAATAATTGATAAGTCTTTTGGAAAATAATAAATAATATTTAAAGTTTTAGAACACATTTCATTTCAAATTATTTTAAGATTTAGCTCTAACTTTAATTATCTTAATTAGGCATAATTTAGTTTTGAATTCAAAATCAACCGTCAATTCAAAGGCAAAGAAAAACATCAAAGCCCAACAATTAGTTTTGGAGTAAATTGACCACAGCGCATGGCACAAATTCAACTTACAATACGTACGCGAGGTACAGACGAGTACATAACTTCAAGGTAGCGACGATACTCTTTGTGAGAGTTAGCAATGTCCTTGCGCGAAAAATGCATTTCAAATAGGAAACAGGAAAAACAACAACAATGAGCGCAAATTGTTGTAGCAGTACATAAGCACCTGAGAGAAAATTGTAAGGTGCGAGGGTTTACCATCAATTACATTGCGAATCGAGGTTTTTGAACTTTTGACCGCCTTCTTAATGCAAAGGTAATACGGATACATTAAGTACCAGTATATTAAAATGTAATGTATTGTACATACAAAGAGGGCGAGACAATTTTAGAACATTCAGTTGAAGAAGAACGAGTACGTGTAGTGTTTAAGTGATTTGAAAAAAGAAGAAGAAGCAAAAAGAAACTAATTGCAAGGATATCTGTACATATGTATGTACCTAAAATAGAGCCTTTCAAAAAAAAAATGCATGTTCTTTCATTTTACGGGAGCGTTTCAAATGTTAAAATCAACACTTAGAAGAATATTCCTTAAAATAAATCGGGGGTTGCTACCAACGCTTCAAACTATTAATTTTTTGTCAAAAAATACAGGATGGTCAGGCCTGACTCATTGTGAGTAAAAAATTGTATGGAAAGAAAGAAGATCTTCAACATCGTGAACATTCAGCGCACGAGTAAAAGATGCAATTTGCCGCTCCCTTCCAAAAAATTTAAGGGGAAAAATATTTTTTTCTTACAAAAAAAAAATAAAAGTTAATCAGCTTTCGCATTCCAAAAACCATAGCAAAATGAGATATTTTTCGCATCAGAAAATCTCATGGGGCCAATGGGCATCGCAATTCACTAAAAAAAACAAAACAAAGGTCTTCAAAATTACTTAAATATCGTAAAAACTAAGGACCACTTTGCCAACCCAAGCTTAAACTTCTGTTTAGGTTTTACGAATAAAGATTACATTATAACTCATTACATTCCAATATATTTGTCAGTATAACCATTCCATTATTACACAAAGAGACTATTTTCCCTATTAAATGAAACAACCATAAATTTTTCTGTTTGTAATGGTAAAATTTTATTGTTAATGGTATTTGACTTAATTTTAAAGCTACTCGTAGAATAGATGCTTAAAGTGTCGTCCGTAAGATTGAATACCAGCAATGCTCGTTTTTGAATAGTTCTTGTAATATCAATTGTTAGTTAAGTCTCTCTGATATTGTGCTGTTACTTAAAACAGTAGCGTACCAAGGGGGAGCCGGTCGGCCCGAGTGCAAGGCTTTGAGGCGGTAAAATGGTCGTTACTATATCTCATACGCGCTAGGGGTTTTTGAAAGTCAACAATGAGGACCTTTTTTTTAGTAAATGAAAAAAAAATCAATGTACAGTAAATATGAATGTTTAGGTGGAAATTTTCAAAATTAAAGTGAAATATATCTCATTTTTCTACAGTTTTTGAATTCCAAAAGTGGAAACCTTGATTTTTTTTTTTGGTAAGGCAACTGAAATTTTTTTTAAAAACACAGGACAATTTCTTTCGGTAGTGGCGGCAAATAAGTTCTTTGGCCCGGGCGCCCGATGTGCTGTGTACGCCTCTGGCTCCAAACTGATTTTTATGAATAATCCCTTTCATACATTGTTACCCATTCGTTGTAGTTCAACATTGTAAGATCTTGCGATCTTGCAGGCCAATGTTTTGAAATGTTCCTTCCAGTCTATTATTTTGGGAACTTTTTATTCAAGAAGTCCTTCACATAAAAAATCTTTTATATTTTGTGCAAAGGGAACATTTTCTAGCAGTTCAGGTGATTCAGGCAGCAAAAGTCCCAAATAAGTTTAATTGTTAAGTCTTGGTGAAAGTACAAAAGGTCCAATCACAATGACATCAATTACACTGACCTACATGTTAACACTGAATAAATGATGAAAAGATGTCTCTTATGGATGTGCATTTTCAGGAGCTCAGGTGTGAACGTTTTGGAAGTTGGTAATGTCATCTCTAGTGAATTGTGAATCAACTGCGCAAAGTACATTTATTTTTTTTAAATGTTGCATGATAAGAATGAAGATGCTCTACTCGGAGAAAGTTGGACAATTTCTTTGAAATATGGACGGCGATGTTTGATTTACACTAGGGCGTTGAACTGCATACAAAATATTTATGTTATTACATAGTGTAGTCCGTCAAAATAACCTCAGGTTCTTGGATTCTTCTCCAAAATTTGAGACTTTAGCAGTTAACAGAGTGTTTTTTATCACTTCTCACGTTTGCAGCAAGATGTACTACAGTTTAAAAAAAAGTTTGAAAACTCCAATATTTTGATAAAAAAAATTTTCATTTAAGTAACGTACAATTTTGTTTTAAGCGATATTCTTCCAAAGAATTGTACTTATGTACATAAGTTTTCGAATTTAATACGTTCCAAAAGAATGCAAAACAATTTAGTTTTTTTCGAGGGGCTCTAATGTATATAGATATGTATGTCATGATAATTAAATATTATTTAAGAAATTGGTCAGACACAGTACGTATATATATTTGTATGAAGTTCAATAGTTCTTGTAGCTTGTAACTGATATCTACTCATGTAAAGAGTACTCGTACTTAAATGCAATATGAAATGCTTCCCCAAAAACTTTCACCTGGAGGCCAATGCAAGGAAAAATACGTTCATTCTCTGTAACTGTATGATGACAGTTGAAACTGAATGAGTGCTAAACAAAAGTTTATATGTAGGAATGTACATACATACACACGCACATACATACGTACAAAACAAGGACGAGAGTTGTAAAATGAGCGCAAACGGAGCGTGCGGCATGGTATCAAAGGACCTACTTTAAATGGGCTATGTACACACAAGCATAGCGTACAAGTACACTCATTGCCGCACATACATACATATGTACACATGTATATATTGGCATATCTATGTATATGCATACCAATGTATTATATACAAAACTCATATGAAGCATGGAAGTTGTAAGGCTTTTAAGCTCAATAGAGCATAGGAATCTCATTCCTTGGTTCGTACGTTCGTTCGCTCGCTCGTTCGTTCGTTCGTTTGTTCGTTCGTTGATTCGTTTGTTTGATTGTTTGTTTGTTTGCTGGTTAGTTCATTTGTCTGAAATCTGAAAGGAGATCAAAAAAATCATTGGACTAACACGAATCAGTCAAGTCAGTGTCGCGATGTGTATGAAACAGTTAACACCTAAAATGTAAAAGTGTATGTTGACAAATCATAAAATTTTAAATAAAATAAATAACAAAAAAAAAAAAATTTTTAAAAAATGTGAGGCGGAGTAAACTTATTAAGTGTAATTAATTATTTTGTGTATAAAAAAAAAATAATACATAATTGCAATGCTCAGGAATACATAAATAAACATTACTTCAATTTTCGCAAACGCAATGTTGGTGTTACAAAAACAATTTATAGTGTTTTTGTTTTTTTTTAAATTACTTATTTTTCCAAACATTGTCAAGTCCCACGGTATTTATATTGACGCGTTTAATGGACCACATGGTTCCTTGACTGCAACAGCACACATATAACGTACAATCGAAGGATGTCTAGCCGTCACATTGTCTGGCTGATTTTGTTTTGTCATTCCTTTATAGAAGAGTTGTGTGTTTGTATGCACAGTTCCCTGTGCTAAGCATGTCCTTAATTACAAGAATTTTTGCTGTAGTTTCACTTTTTTCTGTCAGGCCATTAATTTAAATTAAAAAAAATGAAAAGTTTCGTGTAGACAAAGATGACAATAAGGACAACGATTTTAAATTAAATAAATATTAAGTGAAACATATACATGGCTTTTTCTGATATTTGTATGATCATATTTTAGTATATACATATGCATATGTACATATATAGTTAAGCCCGCTCCCAAGGAAACTTTAAAATTTGAATATTTAGGGCTTGCCCAAGGTCAGAGCCAGATTTTCAGATATCAGTACTCATTTAGAAAATGTATTTTTTTAAATCACTTCATAAATTGCAGTCACTTAATTGCAATCAAAGTTACAAGCGAACTCTATATACATATTCGAATTCAGAAATTTCCTTAGCAGCGGACTTATCTTTATATATGCAGTGGCGTCAATTCGGTAGGGCTGGGGATCCAGATCATATCCCCTAATCTGATACTAATTATTATTCAATACATGAATTCAATAAAATCATCTTATAATGGTGTAATTATAATTCTCTAGACCCTCCCCCCCCAGGTTTTGCTGAAGTGACGCTACTGTATATGTGTATGCTAAAGAGTTATGATTAAAATTTCAGAAAAAAGAAATTTCATAAAAAACAAAAGTTTATTTCAATCTTGAAAAAATATGTTCTTATATCTAAGTGCAGCCTACGATTTTATCATTGAATATATATGTACATGAGTGGTGCCACTTCACGTTGTTCAATCTTGCACAGTTTTCGTAAGGCACTTGGAGTAATTACTATGCATTCACGCACCGAATTTCAACTCAATAGCTCCAAGAAATCGTATACCGTTTCAAGTGATTCTTTTTCTAAAGAAGATGCCAAGCCACCGACATTTTTTCGAAATAAAGTGGAATTTATGTAAGGTGGTAAGCCGTGATTTCATAACGACAAATAGGCCAACACTATTTCACATTTATAATGTTTGTTAGGACCGCAATATCATTTAGTACGGTGGGTTCCTATGACAAGAGTTGTTGTCAAATAAAATAATATTTAAATTTTCACTGGTATGGGAGGAACTACTTTCTCGATCCCGCACTACTGTCTGTGCGACATGGAGAAAACAAAAATTACCATGTAATGTAGAGCTACGCAAGCTTTTACAGTCCTGCTCAACTTTTACCCAAAATCAGCTAGTAACAGGCAGAATTTAAATACTAAACGTCATTGCAATAACTTTTATGGCTTTCGAGTTACACTAAATGCACATTTGAAGAGTGCCACGCCCCTGGCAAAGGTTTTATAAAGTTAAAACTCTTCCAATCTTATTTTTTCTTATAGCTAACGGCAGAGCAGTTATATCTGTACTATTTACGCTCAGACACGTCGAAGAGTTACGGAGAAACAAGCTTTAAATTGACCACTTACACTGAGCTATAATTTAAGATATTTAATTGATAATTGGCGTGGCATAGTAAATGTTAATTTTTATACTGAAACATACACATGTATGTATGTAACAATCCTTCTATTTAACAATTCATTGCAGTACAAATACAAAACAGCCAGCCTTGAAATAAAACATTTGCTTCAATGTCCATGTGTACATTTTCTTCAGAACTGAGTTTTCATGTCCTTAAAAAACGTTTATTGCGTTTGCTTAGGCTTGTGAAGTAGATTGTACTTTAAGACAAAAGTTTCTAAAGTTAAAAACGTTAGTGTAGCACTTACATATATCGCGCAACATAGCACTAGTTAACAATCGGAATGAAACATTTTTTGCGAACTAAATCAACGGTATGTGAAGATGTTAGTCCGAAGATCAAAGGAATCTTTTGTTAAGGCCAGAAAACTATAACTTTTATCACTTTTAAAATAAACAGCTCAAACGATATTTTTTTTGCGTAAAATTTCAAGGTTAAAAGTTAACCCTCCATAGGTTAAGGCTGTAGTATAAAAACTAAACCGTAGCTTATGCAATATAACATATTTAGTAATTTGGTATAATTGAAACATAAATATTTAAAGCATAAATGCATTCAATGTTTTTTTTATACTTCACTAACAAACGCATTCAATTTACATATATATATTTTTTACCATATTGATGCACAGGCAACTATGGATCATATCAATAGCAGCTTATTAGGTTATATCCCAGACAATAATAACATCGCAGGTAGCATTCAAAACATCATCATCAAAAGTACAGATAAATTTGCAGGACACACATCGTCAGAAGCAAACGCCGCCGATGTACCTCTTTCTTTGTTGGGCTCTGTAATGACAATAGCCACTGCGGCAGCCACGCCCACTGCAGCCGATGTTAGTGCAACACTATCTTCTACAACTTCTTCGCTACATTCATCGGCGGAACAATTAATGTTTCCCACATTTTTATACCCTACATTAAGTAACTCCAATTTAGCTATGGATGACATCAATAAAGTCAACAGTTCCAGCAACAAATTATATGACAATGAATCATCGTATTGGGATCTGGAGACAAATGGATATGATTTCTTATATCGACATTCTGTGGCTATGACCATAGTTTATTGTATCGCATATGTGATAGTATTCCTTGTTGGTCTAGTCGGCAATAGCTTTGTAATTGCGGTCGTATTGCGTGCGCCACGGATGCGCACGGTTACAAATTATTTCATTGTGAATTTAGCTATTGCGGATATTTTAGTGATTGTCTTCTGTTTGCCTGCAACATTGATGAGCAATATTTTTGTTCGTGAGTATTAACTTGAAATATTTAATATATAAGTATGTATTCATTTAAAACTCTATCTTTATATTTGCTAAGAAGCAGGGGATCTTTAAACCTGAGCGTCTATGGCAAAAGTGGTCTCATATATCTGAACAAAATTTTTCATAAAAGCCAAAAATCAAGTTCGATCGCACGGATTACTATCGATAAGTATGGTTAATTTTATAAGATTTTGAATACAATGGTATGATTTTTGATAAATTATCGAAAAATCATAAAACCATGGTCAGTTGACTGTTTTTTATACATTGTCGAAAAATAAAAACATTGCAATTCAAAACGTCATAAGTTTGGAATGAATTTAGCTATAACTTAGTTCTGGGAAAATGGAAGATAATAACAATTTACGTATGGACTTAAGGCTGCTAAATCTGAATCCGGTGCTCGTCTTATTCTATTCCATTTCAATAAGAAAAACATAAAAAAACATAACGTGATATAGCAGAATTAACATATTTTTGGGGTGCGCCTTCAGTGCTGGATGCGCTAAGCCAAAAATTAGCTTCATCGCTTAAAAAAATTTTGCGATGGAAATCAACACCTGCGTACGTGTTAAGTGTTCAATAACAGTCTTCATATCTTGGGCTAAAGCGATCTTACGGGCAACCAGTCTAACGTGCTTGCGCAAAGCTCCCCATAATTATATTTTGATATTGAAATTTACTTTCGTAAATTGCCACAGGTTAAAGTACGGCTTACTTCCCAGAAAAATACGCTAGCAAGTAAATTTTTACCTGAAGACTAATTGAGCGTAGTAAGCTCAGAATATGTTCCCTTAGCAACAGCATGTGAATTTTCGATCTGCAATGCCCCCATACTCAATTTGGGAGTATTTTTTGATACAAGTTTGAAAATTCTTTACTGCTGCTTAAATTTTTACTCAGAGACTATCTCCCCAGATAGAATGTTAAATAGAGTTACGTCATTTTTTTCAAAGAAAGCCTTCCACGCATTTAACTGCTCCAAGATACTTCGTATATTTATTTGATCAATACACGATTTTTTTTGGGTGAAAACCTGCCAATTTCTTGCTGAATCTGATGAGGTACATTTGCGTCCAAACATTGGCTGAGCTTGACACTGTCATGATACGCAAGTAATTCTAGCATAGCGAAAGGTCCTATTTTTTTGGAACGTTCATCGCCATTTTAGGTCGACAATTTCAATTTTTTTACGAGCCATTCAGTAAAGCTACAGTGCTTGTAACTCATAGTACAATATTCCTTGTGGTTCCAAGATTTGAGCTAAGGGTAGGCCAAAAGCTAAAATACTAAGTATTTTAATTATAATTTAAATGAAGTAACCAATCAATAGCTGCTTATACATTGGTATGTATGTAGGAAAGTATCCATCCATGTACATTTACTCTAAAATTTTAAAACTTAATATTTAATTTTTTAATTTCCGTTATTTTTCTTTCGCTATTGTGATTCATAAACCCCATCAAAGAGCACTCACAATTTTGATAACCTTTTTCGCTTTCAAAGCAAAAAAATAAAATAGGAAGCCAGAAACCTTGGCGCCCTGATGTCTGTAAAAGTAGAACATTTTTCATCTTCCTCTTTGCTGTGCCGTTTCAATTCCTATTTGCATAAGGAGAATAAAATTAAACATTAAGCACAAAATTTGTAACATTTAATATGACACATTAATGTTGCAAGATTGATGTGGCAGATACTTGTCATATCATACAATGGAAGATTGTATCAATTATCATATGTAACATGCGAGTGTATGATGGAAGCGCTTTCGAGGGCATTATCATTTGTAAATGCTATTTTTTTTTTTGAACAGTCCAAGTAAAATAGTCAACTTGAAGACATAGCTTTTGGTATCATATTTGCTTCATTTGTTTTTCATTTTATCTATTAAATAAAACTTGAATACATACATACATATATATGTATGTACATATGTATACCTACATATATTCGTATTCAAGTAAATACTTAAATACATGTGTGGTACATATTTATTTACAAATGAATCATTCTATATTAACTCATGCTATTATTGACCAAACATGTTATTAAATATATTCTACTGCTATGTATAATAAAAGTGGGCGTGTCAGTTTTTGCTACCTATTTTTAGTGAAAAACCAAACACTTTAATAATTATTTTTTCAGATTTATAAATAGCTGGGTATTCCAGAAGTAGCAAGGAAATTAAAAATTAACTTTTAGGTATGTCCTTTTCTGAGAAGGCCGAGAAGATCTTAGATTTCCTCTGAAAATGTCTCTGAAATTTTGTTCGGTTAGTATTGGTCAATATAAAAAGTATTTAGGGCCTTGACCTAGCTCTTTCTCATCGCCATTATGTTGAGTTCATTTATTTTTGTATATAATAGTGGGGACTTGCAGGCGTATATAGCATCTATATATAAATGAGGAAGCCTTAGCAATTTATACATTCAAAGCAAGCAATTAATTAAAAATGAAGTATGAACATATGTCATAGCCTTTTTTTGGAATCTGAACGATAAGATTATTGAACTCTTTAATAAAGTCTTTTTATTTTATTATTTTCCCTGCGCTACTAAATAGAACGCTTCCATTGTTTTAACCCCTTTCCCTTCAAGCGTCAAAGGTCTGCAAATAATTGTGTGCCCTGATATAAAGTGTGTGCAATAAAATAAAAATACGAAACACCTTCATTACAGTGGAACCTCTGCAAATCGGAGTTAAGTAGTTACATAGTTACTTCATTTGATCTCAACAACTTTTTAAATGCTTGTCAGTAGTATGAGGCTATACTCGTATATTAGCTATATACAACATATACTACTAAGATGTCATATTATAAGAATATACCTTACATATTATATGTTACAATAAGAAAATGTTTACAGCAGCAAATGTTTATGCAGTACCGGATAGTGGCGTATCATATTGTAGAAATGATTTGCTGAAAACCAAAGTAGCGTTAAGCCCTGAGTAGAAGTTTGGACAGATATATGCATATGTATTTCTATATATGTGTATGTATTTTGATGTATTAGACTCTTCATTATATTCCCTTAGTTTCTACAATAGAGGAGTACGTATATTAATGTTTTTATTAAAAATTTTTAACTAAGAAAAGTTTATTTTAATATACTTTACGTCTCCCCCAACGGACTACATCTGCCCTACACTCAGCTTTGAGAAAAATTTTCAGGTGAAGTTTCCGGAGCGAGTTCAGTGGGATGAGGGCACTCTCAACTTAAATTTTGAAATCACTATATTCACCGATAAGTCTAAGATGGACTGTGGATTAGGTGCAAAAGTCTACTCAAAAGACCCAAGAATGTCTCAATCTTTCCATTTACCTGATACAGCTAACGTTTTTCAGGCTGAAGATTTTGCCATTCTTGACGCCTGCCGGTTAGTGAGCAGTATTGATTTAAAGAAGAATGTAAAATCGCTCTCCGAAAGCCAAGCCCCTATTAAAGCATTGAGCTCAGTACTAATAAGATCTTAGCTAACAGAGCATTGCAGGAAAGAACTTGTCAGGCTAGATTGCCAGTTTGACATTGCGCTCCTATGAGGGTTCCAGGCCACAGGAACATTAAAACAAAATTAAAGGGCTGACGAACTCACCTTCTTCTCTTAATGAAACTGCTCCGGCACGTGTTCACACTCTTCTCAGTTTAATGAAGAAGAAAATTTTCTCGCATTTTCTATTTACAGCCAGAAACCACTGGAAGTCTTTAAAAATCTGTAAAACGGCACCAATAGTGCTGCTTATGGCTTTAAGTCTATTTGCTAAGCCACCACTCTAACCTAAACCATACTGGACGTATAAACCTTTTTTTTTTATTAATTTCTGACTCGAACTAACACTGGCAATTTATTTATATAGATTCTACTGTACATTACTTTTCCGTTTCACGCAAACACATACATACATGCGTACATGCGTTTGTATGTAAATTCAATACAATTTCCTTCCTGAAAGAGCAATAAAATCAACTGACAAAGTATATGTACGTTGATTCTCTATTCTTCTTCAGTTGTTGTTGTTGTTGTATTTTTGTGCGATTTAACTGAATGTGAATTTGAGCACTTTGGAAGTGAGACGCTTTTGCAATGGGTCGACCATTTGTCTGTCTCTACTTTTCTCTCTCTGTTATATATACGAGAAGGCATAGCACACACATACATATGTACTCATATACATACGAATGAATAATATACATATCCGCACATAAGCGCAGAGAAAGGATCATCGACACGGTACTGACCTAATTTTCTGTTTATAGTTTAGGCATAACTTTGGTAAATGCTCAAGAGGGCCTGATTGCTAGGTGCGTGGTGGGTGGGTGGTTTGGTTGGTTATGGATAGGGCGCATTGAAGCATAGAGTAGGCATGGTATGGGTTTGTTTGTTTCGTTGTTGTTGGTATTTTTCGCTTGATTCTCGTACAATAAAAACAAGAATTTCATTTCTTTTTTTTTGCAAATTTCTGTTTGTAAGATGCTATTCGCAGCAACAACATACCATTCACAAATGAAATAAATGGGTTTGGGACTAATGAAATGTCTGTAGAATTTGGCAGATTGAGCGTCCAAAATTTCGTTTGCCTTTTAATAAAAAATTACATAAAAATAAATGTTAGTTCTGTCTTATGTATTTCATAAGTCCAATGACTTTAATTAAAGAAATTTTGAACAAAACAAATCGCTATTAAAGCCTTAGTAAATTAATGCTAATTAAAAACATCCTTCACTGATTTAAACAGCTTTGAATTAAGTTATCTTAGATTGGTTTAGCATTGTATCTATAGAGGATGGAAGTAAAAATAAATAGGATTTATTTCAGTTCGTTTTGTGGCATTTATTCATAAAGCACTTACAATAAATTTTAAGCTGGTCCATAAAAAAACAGATTTATGGCAGCCTTTTGCAACGCTTCCTAATGTTAAATCGACTAGTAAAGTTTGGCCTAGATATTTTATTTTGTTCATAAGCGTTTCGAAAGTTTTCGGCGCTATTTGAAAACGGAAATAGCGCTGCGGAAGTGTATGCGTAAAACGCTTATGAGATAATAAAGACTCATAGCTCTGTAACTACTGAACCGATATTAACAAATCAAAGTGTCGCTATTATTGGATTGAGTTTATTGTTTTGCCAATATTTTTGAATTATGAATTGGATTTTATTGAAATTTTTGCGACGTTTTTCCTCGCTATTTGATACTTTTGACTAATTATTCGATGCGTTTCGAAAGTACGGGTAAAGTCTTAACGACTTTTTTTAATTGTTGCTCGACTATTAACGACTTTTTTTTTTGACGTTAATTTATACTTTTTCACTTTTATCGATAGCATGAAACTATTCGATTTCTTTTGAATTTTTTCCACTTTCCGATACATTTCAACCTTTTCTATGTTGTATATGAAATATAGTTTTTTTTATTTTGTTTGATATACAACGTTTTTTATGGTTTATTTTTCAAGATTCATCAACTTCTTCTGTGATTTTATAAATGTTTTCGATACTTTAGTTTCTCCGAATTTTATTAGATTTTTCAACGTTTTCCAACATTTTCGATGCTATTTTCTGACTTTCACAGATTTTTTCGATGTTTTCCGACATTTATCGACTTCTCCATGTTTTTCGATACTTATCGAGTGTTCGTATTTATTTTTTTTTATGCATTTAGACACTTTTCAAATTTAACTCTTCGACTAACATCAAACTTTTCGATGTTTTCGATTGCTCTACGACTTCTATCGACTTGTTCGATGTTTTTTGACTTTTCACGACGTTTCCTAAATTTCATGGGTTCTTTCGATGTTTTTCTATATTTTCAATGCATTTCGATACTTTTTATCTTTTTTCAATGTGCTTTGATTCTTTTCGATTTTAATCGATATATTATGTATATGTATGTAAGTACATACACGTATACATACATGTATGTATGGTGGACGATTTAAATGGTAAAAAATGTTGGGAATAAAGTTCGAGGATAAGTAAACTTTGAAATCCTATCTTGACATTTTGGGGCTGTTCATATATTAAGTAATGCTACACATTTTTGACCCCATACTTCTGTGTCAAAATTTGGTACATAAGCCCGAGCCCCGCCCCCCCTCTTTGTGGCATCACAATGTTATATTTTACTTTTAGCCTGAAAACTATGACGTTTAGTTTCAAGATAAATGAGATCAAATGTGTTAAAATCTCAGTTTTTGACCATTTAAGTTGCCTTGTACCAAGGGTATCAACTTTTATAAAGAATTTCTGTATTAATAGAAATGATATCAATGGTTTTCAAAATATACAATTTTTAAACATGAACAAGATGTTACTTTGTATGAACACACACTTGAACACAATGCGCACCGAACAGTCAGTTTTTGGGCTTAATGTTCTCCAAATACTGCGAAGGAATCGAAGTTTTCGGTTACACTTTCACCAACAGCAGCAACGTTCTTGGCTGGATAAGTCCAATTTTAGACCATTTTATACAATAAATTAGGCCTCATTTCACCAGCATGGCTTATTGGTATATATCAATAGCTTTAAATAACCCCACAAGAAGAAGCACAAAAGTGTTAAATCACAAGATCGTAAAACTCATTCTGCATTTCTTGAGATTATTGACTCTTTCAACTTTTCACAAAATAAATCATTTGTGGCATTTGCAACGTTTGGTTAAAATCATATGTTTGTTAAAGCATTATCTTCCAATTCGGGCCGATTACTTTTAAGGAATGTAGGGTGAATAATTTTTGTGTTGACTTGAGACCATTATCGGAAACTTTACTCATTTGTTCATACAATAGCTCAAAAGTATCGAATTAATAAATTAAAGAAAAATAGAACATAAACAAAAATATTCACCTTTAGAACTGAACTTGTTGTTGTTGGGAGTGCTGACTACACTCGAATTCGGCGTGCTTAAAATATTCGCCATATGAATGAGCTATTGCAAAATTGTGGCAATAATCATCCTGTTGTTGCAGCAAAAACATTTTATTAGAGTGCAGCTTAAGAACTACTTGTTATATCACCTTTAGCCTTAATATGTGTAGGAAGGTTATTTTGCATTCAAGGCTATTTGCGGCTGGATAATGTGACCTAAATATTTCGCCCAACGACTCAATCGTCAGGGTTACTTTCATGTACACATTTGCTATATATATATATATATATATATACATTTATGGATATACAAGTCAACGTCGTTGTTGTTGTTGCCTTGTTCATAGGCAACAGTGCTCATTGAGATTTTAATGGATCAATACCTTTGCATATACATAGGTAGGTGGGTAGGTACCTATTGTAAATTTTTTTTTTTTTGTTTTCTTTGCACTTTACATTACATTATGTAACAAACAACAAACTAATAGCTTTGGCTTTTGACTATTTAATATACCAAATAATAAAATTCTGAAATCCTCCTAGAATAACTTATTGAAACGTTAATTTCTTCGAAATGTTGTTTTCAACAGATTTGCTGAGCTATTTTTAGTATATTATTTTTCAAATATGAAAACTAAGCCCAAATTTTAGTCAAATGGAAAATTTTATTGTTGTTTTGCTTTTACGAGATAGGCATACCAACTTTTATTGTAACATACTATACACTGAGAAAATAATTTTATTGAATTTAACAAAAGCATTAGCATTTTGTGTTTGACTCAATTAAATATTTAATTCTCTTTATCAAACATAATTTGCTATATTCTATCAAATCATATTCTCGGCATAAATTTTAAATTGTAGTTAAGGAGAGAAATCGAAGGTCAACTAGAAAAAGAGTTTACGCCGAATAGTTCATGAGACTATGAATTGTAATATTAAATAAATTTTATGGTATCATACCTTCGAAATGTTATTTCCAAGCTAAAATTTCAAAGTTTAGTCTCAAAAACAGTGCTTGGATAATGAACTTGTTATTATTTTTAAAGGAATACAATCCATTCAAAAATCCTTTCACAAGCTTTATAGATAACATGTCATATGAGTAACGTATGTTTCCTATAGAAAATCGCACTGCTTCGTTGTTGCAATTGAAAAAAAAAAAATAAATTACTGCTGTGAGAATCAGTAGCTTGATAAAAATAAAATGAAATGAAATAAAATGGTAAAGAATTCAGAAATGAAAGTGAGTCAGAGCTAAAAGCCTCATAAATATAATGACTTTTCGATCTGCCTTAGTACACACAATGTAAGGTGTGTTAGAATGCCAGTGACGTAGCCAGATGGGCCGTGGGATAGATTCGGCTTAAGACGAAGAATTAATCAAGTAAAATCAATTTTTTTTTTAACTTACAACAACGCTCAGGAGATAGCCCCTATAAATGCTATGCATTGTGTTGAATTGTAGGAAACGGAGATATGTTATTGGAAAGGGGATAAGAACAGTATGGATGTTTACTTTTTTGAATTTAATAATGTGATAGCGGCCAGGAAAAATGGTCGAAGGGCGATTGTTCCAAAACCTAATGGTACGAATAATGAACGACTTATCACGATAGTGCGACGTTCTATCCAACAGTATCGTGACGCAAAAGGATGACCCTGATGAAACGCCCGAGTGCTACTCAAGTTAAGGTCTAATATAGGTGAAATTGGCAGTTCCAAGGTCAACAGGGGCTAAGTATTTCTTAGACCGTTTTATAACACCTAGAAACTTGTGCTTCTTTCCACATGCCAAGTATAGTTGCATTTAAAAAAAAGTATTCATGCTACTTCAGCCTATCTCCTAAAATCATGCTCATATGCAATCCTGTAACAGCTGTGCAAATTTTTGATTAGAAAATTACGAGAAGGAGAATTTCATTGTTTTGTGAAGTTTGTTAAATAATTAAAAATTAAATCAATTTAAACAAAAAAAAAAGAAAAATTCATCAGATATCAGGGGCTTTTTTAAATGTGCTCAAATTGCTTTTGAGTCGAAGCTAAAAGTAAAAAACATGTTCACAACTGAAGTTTTTGAATACTTATTCAAAAATTAGGACCTGTTTGTTATTTCTATGCTCGCCAATTTGGACACGACGATAACAGGTTGTAATTCACATTTTTCTTACTCATGAGCATGGTGCCCACTACCATGATTTAACTATTAACGTTCTCGTAAGCTGTCAAACTTACATCTGAAAGTGTTGAACGTCAGAAAGCTGGAGTGTCAAAATTGATATTCAAAGCAAAAATCGAAAAAAAAATCTAATACAATTTGACACTAGACTTACTTATGGAAGAATTAGCACTTTTTTTTGCAGTAACCTCATATACGATAAGCAATCGTTGATGATTTGCTTATCAATTCTGTATACGTGCACGCATGCTCACGCTCTTTAATGCTCTTTGATCACCTGATCGTACTCATTATTCCGCTCTTTGAGCACCTGTTCGTTCTCTGGGCAGCACCGCTGATGTGTTACCCGTTTTGAGTTGTGAAAATCTGGCACCCTATTATCGCAAGGACTCATTCATATCTAAAATTTTTAGTTTAAGGTTTCAATAGCAAATTCCCAAAATTGCAGCCTCTGAAGTCAATGAAAGTTGATACTTTATATTAAGGTCAAAATTTCTTTGTATATATCTACGCTTCGAATTTTCTCCGCTGATGCGTGCATTTAAACCGTATACACATGCGAGCATCGTTATTATTTTCAATTTAATATCGTTTATATCGATTAGTATATTTATTAAAAACAGCATATTGCCTACATATATCTTTGTAAGCATATCCCTTAAATGTGTAAGAGCTTTTTACTTACAAAAGGTTACCGACTTCTTACTGTCTAGGAGTCTCATTTTACTTTTGCACGTAGTGTACAAGAATTTCGGAATATTCATATTGGCTTCCTTTTTTGCCATCACGTCTTCAACGCATTGGAATGAAATCAAATCCATGTTAGCAGAAAAATCAAATCCTCAATTTGTGTTGCTGTACAGTCATCATATTGACTGAATTGCATTAATACGTGACGCTACTTCAAATAATTGGATTTTTAATGATTTTTGCATAGGATTACAAATAAAGAAAAAAAAAAACAAGAGTTTAATGTGTAGATAAAAGTTTGACAGGTGAGAAAGTACTCCTTGCAAAAAGATGATTTTGTATAATACACATAGCAGGCAATAAATAAAAATGGTTGGGTGTGAATTGTGGCCTCGCCAAAAATAAAGTACCCTACACATTAATAGTATTAGTTCGCGAGTTACATCACAGGTACGATATGTCACTGATATGACGAATCATGGACATGATCCGTCATTTCTCGATACCTTACCAATCAGCTGTTTCCGCGAACTTTCACTCTTCCTACTTTTTATCTTCTAATGTTCTGATAGCATGCACTATTGAATGTTCAATAAAAGTTAAATTAAAGTATGTATATTGTTTTATTGACAGTAAAATTATAGCCATCAGTGTTGCCAGATTTTTTTTATACAAAAAACTGCAAATTCCCTAAAAAAAACTGTAAAAAACTGCACTCTTCCAAAGCGAAGACATTTTTAGAAAAATTAAACTTTTTTTGAACTTTTAATGACCTCGTTTTGTTTTTGTTTTTTGCCTGCAATATTGAACACTAAACAAATTCATTCATAATTTACGATAACGTTGGTCCTTATTTTATAAAAAAAAATACTGTAATTTATAAAAAAACTTCGCGGTGATCTTAAAAACTGTATTTGCAGTTAAAACTGTAATTAAGGTAACATTGATAGACATAACTCGTGATAAGTCTGAAATTTTTATTAAATGGGTATGTTTCCCGATTTTTTGGGAGAAGAATTCTGCCGTGTTATGTTTACAAGCATTCACGTTATGTTTGTTCTACGAAATTCACTTAGCTTTCAAAATACAAAGCTTGAAAATCTTACTCCCGTAAAAGTTGCTACACCTACAGGTCCAAACCAACCTACTTTTTTGTAATGCTAGCTTATATCATCATATGTTGTACCAAAATTTGTAACAGTTACTTCAATAGCTCCCTCAATTTAGCTCTTTAAGTTCTTTGATTGTATGAGAGGTACCACGCCCGTTTTGTCAAATGAGCGCACTCTTTTTTCATTAGCTGCTTGGTACATTAACCTTAATGAATTTGACAACATTTGAATTGCACTCCCAATATGTCATGTTATAGTATGTACTTATTTGTATTTGATTTTTGAAGTGTTTGCTTGTAGAGAAGTTGTCACGCCCCTGAAGTATCAAAATATTGTACTTTTGTTGTTACTACAAGTCGTGTAGGCTTTGACAGTAAATTTCTTAAAATTTGCTTATCAGCTCCTGAAATAACATCATAAGTCTTATGATAGTATAGGCGATAGGCGTGTCCATAAGCCTATTTTTAAGCAATCGAGGTACACTCTAAGAATTAACAGCTGTTTAGATTTTCATAAAATTATTCTACCATGCTTTCTAATAAACATGATTTCCACAGACTGACGAACAGAGAGTCGGGGAGACAAGCGAACATGGCTTGATCTAATCAGGAGGTGACGTTGATCAAGAATACCTACAATTTTCATTACCTGCCACGCCATCTTCTATGCGCTACAAACGGTAGTAAAAAGTCAATATACTCGTACTTTGTGTGTAGAGTATAAAAGTGGGGATTAATAACTTCCCGGCTATGACAGCCTGCACGATTCGATAGCATTGAAGCTGACAAATGGTTTTTTACGTTCGTACAATTGTTATAATTTAAATTTGCATAAATTATTTTTTTAAGGCTTAAAAAGTTTTCGAAATTTTTTTTATATTTAATTTATGTATGGTATAGGGTGACCATACTTTTAAAATCAAAATTTCAATATAATTTTCAATTATTGCTTCTTCATTGAAAACAATTCATAACTTTTACAAAACAATTAATATTATTTTAAGCTTAAACAAAAAATGCCATCAGAATGATGTTCATAATTCAAAAAGCTTTAAGGCGAGTGCATAGTACAACTAAATACTCTTAGTTGGTCGACTGAGTGTCATCTGGTAATGTATAATGTAAATTACAAAACTTTATGCGCCTACTCATGGAGTGCGCTGTGCTGGTTCTAAAAGAGTTAGTCTGTTTTTTTTTTGTATCTAAAAACTTAAAAATTTGAAAATGGCTACCCTTTTCACTCTGTAAACGATCACTAACTCAATCCCTTTCTTTGCGTACGATAGTAACGTCTGAAAATCTCTCATTCTCATTCATTCTCACACATTTGTGCTGGTATTGCTTTTCCGACTCCGGAATCAAAAACTCGAGTATATTGTCATCCAAGATTAGTTTTATCATGTTTAGATTCCTCTTCCGATGAAGTAGTTTTTTGACCTACAATTTATGTGACCAGATCTAGCTTGACTACTATTGCGCTGGCTGTTCGGCTCTTCCAAAAGTTTTTCTATGCATTACATGATATCAAACCGCCAATTCCAACTAATGTAATACGTCAGTAAAGATGTTCGAAAATTAAAAATTAATTTTTATTTAGATAGTCCAAAGAACTCAACAAATTGCATCGAATTTTCCAACATGATGAACACATCAGTTATAAATCAGTTTCATTTTAGC
Organism: Meiosimyza decipiens; assembly: GCA_963680825.1. Classification (NCBI taxonomy): domain Eukaryota; kingdom Metazoa; phylum Arthropoda; class Insecta; order Diptera; family Lauxaniidae; genus Meiosimyza; species Meiosimyza decipiens. The sequence continues at coordinate 70,864,219 of OY804259.1, forward strand.
AGAATATCTGTTAAAAAAAGTTTTTTCTTATGAAAGTATTTTAATTTCATTGCCCTAATAAGCAATTAATCAAAAAAAAAAATTAAGTAAATAAAGTATTTTAAGAAAACTCATGCATCATTTTTGATAAAAAAACATAAAATTTAAGCGACAGGGTCTTTTAACTTTGTTGCTCGTAATTTTAAACTAAACTTTAAATCATTATCATTTGACTCGAAAAAAAGGTAATAAATTTTTCTCTTAATTTTTCAGCATGGGTATTGGGTTGGTTGATGTGCAAAACAGTCCCTTACATCCAAGGTGTTTCAGTGGCTGCATCAGTTTATAGCTTAATTGCAGTGTCGCTAGACAGGTGAGTTCAACGTCAACATTTATAATATGGCGTAATTTGATCAATTTTAAGTCTCGTGTCCTATAATTAGAGTATTTAGATTAAGTCTTCATATTAGCTGAATAAGAAACTAAAAAAAAACTATAAATCATCCAAACAGTTCGAGCTGATTAATTCAAACGATGTGTACATATTATGGTGATTTTAAGATTTGAATTAAAGAGTCATGCAACTCCATTTGGGAGCAATGGCCTAAAGAGCACATAACTTACTTCAAATAATTGTTAATTTTATAATAAAGACATCTAAAATACAAACCGCGCGCTTGTGAAGTTTATCTAAAAAAATTATTTTTGTAAGTTAATATTACCACAGACGGATATAAAGTGGGCGTATTGAGCGCAAATTTAATAGATAACGTTCTAAAAACCTGATTTTTTTGCCAGTATTGGTAGCTGCACTGAAGTAAAAGAAACATGGTTTTTTAAAAAGACGGCTTGTTAATTTATTTGTAGTTAATTTTTTTGTGTCTCAATATTTTTAACAAGGACATTTATAAAATTAACAGGAAATAAATAAAACGCTGGTAAACATTAAATTTTTTTTATAGAAATGTTTCTTAATTTGAGGTTGTGCGCAACTAACTTCTTGCTGTTTTTTGTTAGAAAATGCAATTTAATTGTCAAAAAATAGTTAGAGATGAATCAATCAAAGTATTGCCCATTGCTAGATACCACTTTTCTCCATCTTTCTGGTAGAGCTCGAATGCCATCACGGTAGAAGTGTTCGTCTCTTGAGGCTATCCACGAATCAAGCCATTTTTCGAGGTCTTCATAGGAGTTGAACTGCTGATCAGCCAGACCATGTGCCATTGAACGGAACAAGCAGTAGTCTGACAGGCCAATATCTGGGGTATACGGCGGGTGAGGTAGGACTTCCCATTTGAGAGTTTCCAAGTATGTTTTCACTGGTTTAGCAACGTTGTCATGCAATAGGATTACTTTATCGCGCCTCTGTTCGTATTGGGGCCGTTTTTCACGCATCCAAACGTTTGGAAATGGCTTTTCGGATAACTCCCAATACTGAAGCAAGTTCTTCTTGCGCTTGGGCCGAATCCTCATCGAGCAATGTCTCCAATTCCGTATTATTGAAAATTTTTGGCCTTCCTTCACGTGGTCGATCGTCGATATCGAAATCCTGGTCTTTAAGGCGACGAAACCAATCTTGGCACATTGTTTCGCTCAGAACACCATCTCCGTAAACTTTTTAGAGCTCTCGATGAGCGTCAGCCGCCGTTTTCTTTGATTGAAAGAAGAAAATCAACACCTACCGCAAGTGACGATTATTTGGCACAAAATCAGTCATTTTCGAGCAACCACAAACAGACTATGAAAACACAAAATCTTAAAAGTGTCAAATCGGTTTGTTTACCATATGATTCATAACGTTTCGATATGAACCAAATCGACCAGCTCTTAACGCTAACGCCATCTACTGACAAACAGCGAGCACTTAGTTGCGCACCTATACAATTTTGAAAACAAAAAAAGTAATAACGAAACGTAAAACATTAGTGGTATTCACAACGGCTTCGTTAATTTATTAGTCGGTATTCATTACTTTCTTATGTAAATTTTGTTTTTGTAAAATTATCGAACTATCGGACTAACGAGTAGCCGACTAACTAGGCGGCATGCCTGTTAGTTTTTTGTTAGTTAGATAAGTTTTACCAAATTACCAACTAACGATTTAACAATCTAACGAGGCCGGTGTGAATACCACCATTATTTTTTTATGTTTTATGATACGTTAATTTTTTTGCTTTCAGAATTGTATATATCCGACATCAAATGTAGATACATAGGAAAAGGTCGGTTAATGTTGCCAAGCTGGCTCTCTTTCGCCTTTGTGTGGCGCACAAGCACAGGCTGATAAAGAAATTTTGGGTAATTAAAGTTGGTCCAAAGTGGTGTCAATCGATGGGTCATAGGAATGTCCAACAAATAGTGAATATGCCATATGGTAAAGCGCTTATATGGTAAGAAACTAAAGTTGGTCCGATTTGGACAAGAGATGGGTACTAGAAATGGCCAATAAAATAATTTATTGAAATTTTTGCAATTTTCTTGTCAATTTAAATAGATAACTGGTTAATATTATTAACAAGTCTCAATTGAGCTTAACCATACATCATCTATAGCTTTGAATTAACAACATTAATCTTTGTTATTTTCAATCATGTTTCTGCTTAAATCAAATAGATTTTTACAAATCTATTACGTCTCCTAGTTGAACTAACCAGGTCCTAGTTGATTTTTTTTCTCTGTGTAGCAATATACAAAGAAATACACTCTGTCTAAGAACACTAAGTTTGAACATATTTCGCTCTATATTCGTTCACCTGTCAGGTAATAAATGAATTCATAGCAACTCAAAGCAGGATGCAGGTGAAAGAACTATAAGACCTCACATATACCGATGAAATATGCCTCCTCGCCTCCAATTTCTTCGATATGAAAGAAAAACTTACTGCAGTCAGATCTTCTACGAAATAAGCAGGTCTGGAATTCAACATAATTGAAACAAAAAGCATGTTCAACCGCCCAACCAGGCAACTCCAGCATAGAAGAAGTGGATAGCTTTGGCAATGTAATATGCTGGTGGTGGTAACAATAAAGGCATTCTTGCCAGAATCAACAAAGCGAAAGGTAGCTTCGCTCAGCCCTGTAATGTCCGGCAATCTTCGTTCCAGTCAACGACAACGAAGCCCAAAATCTCTGAGTCAATCGCGAACCCAGCTCATTTGTACGGATGTGAAACCTACTCAGCCAACAATACTTCGCTACACAATAAACCAACAACAACAATTGTCTTCATCGAATTCTGAAAATCTGATGGCCCAGGACAATTTCCAAAGTCGAATTGCTCAACAGATGTCAACATCCGATTTCCATTCAATCACACGGTGAAAGTGGAAATGGATTGGAGCTTGAACTGATATCTGCCGGCAGCCTTTAAAGTGGAACTTTCAGGGTAGCAGAAAATGTGTCTATCCTAAAGCATCGTAAAAACGATCACTCGACCAGGAAATACGTGAATCGAGGAAATATTGGATAGAATTCAAGGCACTCACTTCTAGCCATGGTTTGTGGAGTCCCATGATACGTGAGGAGATAAAGAACGTATGTGGAAGGTGGCGTCTTCTATATTGATTCTCTTGTGCAACGTCGTAACGAGGTGCTCTAAAAAAATTCATAAGCTAGTGCCATTAGTTTGGGTACTCTCTCTCGCAGCATTCCATCAGGTATATCCCGTTTGCAACCCAACGGTGCTCTATATGTTGCAGGCCCGTGCGCAGAAATCATCTAAAGGGGGGGGGGGGGCTTAACTCGGGTATTTCATGTCAGGCTATAAAGTTCAAAAAAAAAGTATTTTTGATTACAAAGCATAAAAAAAATACAAAAATTTTTTTTATGCTTTTTTATAAAATTTGGGAAAGTTTTTCCGGACGATTTTTTGAAAATCACAAAATTTAAAAATATATAAATTTTCGGACGCTTGGATTTAAAAATGTACACGTCAGGTCAAAAAACCGTCAAGGCATAAAAGTTAGCATTTTAGGTTTATTTTCTAATTATTGTATTGAAAGTTTTCTTCTCTTAAATTATAAGCAATAATTTTGCAATTTTAAAATTAAAATCGAAAATTTTCGACTAGTGGTATGTTTAATTTTATTGATTTTTTTTTTCACAGAGAAAAGCAATCATTTTGCAATTTAGCATAGGGTGGTCAGAGTTGTGGTTCTCTAAATATGAGATTTTCTATGTTGCCACGCCAAGTTGCAATAACTAACAGAATAATAGAAAAGAATCAAAGCAACGCAGTAACGCAAATTACGTATTTTCGAAAATAAGTCCGGAAAAACTTTTTCCAAAAACACGTGTCGAACATTTTTAGACAAAGTATTGAAAAAAATCTGATTTTGAGATATCTAAATTTTGAATGTAAAAACGAGGTAGAATGACCCATATGTGTTATATCATTTTAAAGTCCATGAGACAAAAAATATAAAAACTATTTGTCACTAGTCCTTAGGCCAAAAAGAGTTTTTTTTTTTAATTTTTTCTGGTACCCAAACATATACATATATAACTTTTTTTTATTTTTAATTTTCTTTATGTGCTTTATATTCAAAGGTCTTTTAAGTCCCACTAAAGAATTTTCGACTAGTTTGCAGGTAAACAAAAAAAAATTCTTTTTTTCAATTTTCTAGTAAATATCATAAGTAAATATCACAAAAAAAAAAAGGTTTTTTGGCCAAATTACTGGTTTTATCTTGTCATTTGACTGGTATTCTGAAAGTTAACTTACATTTCGTTTGATTTTACCAGCATCAAAGGACAATAAACATTTTTAAGAACACTTCAGATGAAACTCACGACTTCTAATTCTTAATAAATTGGCTAAAACTTTGCAGAAGTTTACTTTACGGGTTATGGAACCATTTCAGACTAGGCGACCTTAGCATTTCAAACAATCGATTTTTCTTATCGTCTTAATACACACAAAATCATAAGTTCTGACTTGGTAATTAGTTATCATTATGCAAGAGGCTAGTTCTGCGAGTTACTGTCCAGAACTTGTCCAAAAATCTTTGTACATTTAGCTTATCTTCAGACACTGTTGGTCTAAGGTAGTGTCTTAAACGATGTCGCATGGAAAAGTTGTCACAGCATTTGTTCACGAACAGACAAAAGCTTATAAAACTTTACCAACAAGGGCACAACAGGTTTCAGGAGGTATTTGGTTGGGAAAAATTTTGGAGCAATATAACCTTAGCAACACTTCGAATTTCTTATGCTTCTTCCAAGGTAAGGTTTTCTTACTGAAAAAACAGGATATTTAAATGACAATTTTCGCTTTGATCTGTTTTGTGAAATATCGGAAGTTGCGACTGAACTTCCAAAAATTACTACGAGTATAAGCTGCGAAACTTTTAACTGATCTCAACAAAATGGGTACCACTTGAAAGGTATATACATACATAAGTAAACTTTCAAATGCATAATTTATTATACCTTTTATACATATCTGATATTTTCATAAAATTATTAATTTTTCTTTTCATAAAAGGTGAATTTTTGATTTTTTTTTGTAAGAGTCGCATGTCTTTTTGTTTTTTATGTAAGTGAGAACATATTGTCAATGAAAGTCTATGCAAAAAAAAATTCCAATGGGGGGGCGGGGTTAGAACCCCCAAATCCTCTCTGCGCACTGGCCTGATATGTTGTCAAGTTATCGACACAATTTGTCTTTTGACTGCACTATTAAGTTGTCGAACAATCTTCCTGCACCCGTTTTCCTGCCCACTGCAACATCGACAGATTCAAGAAAAGTTTTCACCGACACCCTTCTTCCTAACACAAATCAAGATAGTGCATTGAAGTTATAGAAATTATTTTCTGAACGTTAGCAAGAACAAAGAACCAAGTATTAAAAAGAGAATGAAACATCATTTGTTGGAATTGGTTCAGTAGTTTCCCAAGGAATTATATCTAAGAACGTATGTCTACGTAAGGACTGTCCCAGAAAAAATTACGTTTTTTATTTTTTGCATTATGCTCTACCTGATAATCTTATAGGTCTAAAAAGACACAATATTTGTTCTATATAAAGTGACGTTTAATATGATGTATACCACTTGAAGATAGCACTTTTGACGACAAAGATGTCTAGCAAAAATAATTGGTGCATCAGAAAAATCTGTTTTAGCGGTTATTTTTAACTATAAGAAGGGTCTACCTGTTTCACGAAAAAGCTTCAGGCAGAAAACCAGAATTTTTTAACCTAAAGGTAGCGACGAAGATGAAGCGCCTTTTTAAGCAAAATCCCAACACCTCAGTCCGAGATATGGCGGCTAGAGCAGGTACATCAAAATCTACTGTACAAAGAATGAAGGAGAAAAGTAAGCTGAAGATATATAGAGTTTAAAAAGTAAAAGAGCGTTCTGATGAAAAGCAGCTGATGGCTCAGATGCGAGCCCGAAAATTGTATGAAAGGTACCTGACTAAATTTGATTGATGTGTTATGGACGACGAAACTTACGTCAAAGCAGATTTTAAGCAGCTACCTGGACACAAATATTATACATCACCGAAAAAGGGGCATGTGTCTAGTAAATTCAAAGAAAAAAAAATTTCGAAATTTCAGATTCAGATTTAATTTCTACGAAGCGAGGTCTGATTCTGCAATATGTTATTTGTAGGCGGTTTAAACTTGTTGATACTCTCTTTTTAACTAAACAACCATCGCTACTTCTACCACAGAATTTAAAAAACTTAGCACTTTTACTAAATTCTTGTTACTTTTATTAAAATGCACTAATACGAGTAAAATGTCATATGCCAACAGGAGAAATGAGGTTAACGTCTTGAAGAACAGGCAAAATTCCAGTTAAGCGTTGGCTTAGTGGTGAACAACAACTGCTGGATGTGCATGATGCACTGGATGAACTGCATGTACTGGATGTACTGCATGTACTGGTACCACGGGTACTACTGTTTTAACGACTGGAACTAAAGGTACCACTGGTTTAACAACGACTGGGTGCACGACTTTGACTGGTGCTGGGTGATGAATAACATGTCTGCAATAATAAAGAAATATTTTTAATGAATTATTGTAACATTCTGATTTTTGACTTATTAAGTAAGAGAAAAATAAAACTAAAAAATAAATAAATTTTGTGTTTCTAGGACGAGCAGTTTGGTTTGAGCGTTAGTCGCCAGATAGGATAATTTTTCTTTATTATTGAATTTTTAAAGTAAAACCATTTTTTAGGAATTGTAATTGAAACTACAACTTTAAAGCTTGGATTCCATGTTCGAATTAGAAATTCTCGAAGAATAGAATAAAATTTGTGGCCAACTTGTTGTAATAGTAGAATTTGAATGCTTCCAGTATTTCATATACCAAATTGACCACTTAGTATGATGTGAGCTTAAGCATAGAGTATGAGACTTGGTAAATAAACTCTGTCTGGCTATTTAAAGCACTGGAAGATACCAATGTGTTTCTTTGATTTGTAACGAAAAAGTTGTAGAGTATCATCTAGCATCGCAAAGGTTGAACAGTATCGGCCAAGTCAAGAGGCTTCAGCTGGTATTAAAAAACTCGATGGAAATCAAAAGGCATCGATAAAGTCGAAAAATATCATTTGGTGACCTACGATCCAGTTTTTGAAAATTCGGCTCAGTGGTTGAGAAGCTATGACTAGCATTTTTTTTGCTTATATCATCGCTTATAAATATATTTTTGAAGCTTAAATATTCTGCTTTGTGATCCAATACGAGCACATAGGATCCGTTTGCTGAAGCGGGTTTACCTGCTAAGGAGCTTCACCGTTGTATTTTCGTTGTACTTTTTCCAATTTCACTTTTTTCATTTTCTACAATTTGATTTCAATGTTTCCATTTACTATGACCGAGATATATCAACTTAGTACACCTCGAGTATTTTGAATAGGGAAATTTCTTTCACCAATTTAACAATTTTAAATGAAAAAAAAAACGTATTGCGAGAGCCAAGCAAAATTAAAAAAATTAATAGCTGTTCCTCTTATTATTTTGTTTTATCGATCATGCTAGGTGCAAAGCCTTACAGGAATATCTCGAGCATTGTCTCTTGTTTAGGGTACGTGATTTCAAAATAATGTGCTATATCTTCTACAAATGTATCAGACGAAATAGCTTAGAATTTGTTGTATTGTCTTCAGCAAGCACGCAAATTTATCACACTTTGCTTAACATACGTGTCGAGATTCTATCACAAGGCATCAAAAAATGATAATTGACTCCGAATCACTGAAATCATCTTATATCAAGGAAGAGTTGCTTATGCATAAAATTGTTAATACTAAAAGTTCCTTACGAGTGAACAGCATGTGCTCCATGATGATGAATTACTGGGCCATGATGTGCCACTGGCACAACTGCCGGTGCAACGACGACTCCTGGAGCTGCATAAGCGAAAGCAACAACCGAAAAGACCAATAACTGAAATAAAAAAAATTAAATAAGCAATCACACAAATTCCTGCTACATAGTGAAACTTACGAGTTTGAACATTTTGTTGGATTTAAAACGAATAAAAATTGAAGTATAAAATATTTGTGTCAGCGAACTGGTGTTTGCAACTGTTGACAGTTTCGGTTTGGGTATTGCTTTTATACATGCAAAGTTTCAAATGCGTACGCACAAACACTGGATGACCGCCGTCATTAGAACGGCAGACTGCAGTGCTTTGGTTGAATCCAAGGAGATAAACAGTACCCCAATGAAACTATCTATTTATCTATCTATACATATATGTATCTACAGAAAACCTGCACTTGACAATAACAAAGTTTTGTGTATGATGTTTTTTGTTAGTTAAATCATAGCATGCTTGCTAGCACACTACATATGATATCGGTGGGTACATTGACAGAATGTGTTACATTAAAACGTGGTCAATGTGTCGCAACATTCAAGTTCAATATAAATTGAATTGTAATAGTCCTTGACCAGTTTTGCGCGTAATTATTGTGTGTCACATCAATTATAAAAGTTCATTATTTTTAATTAATATTAAACTAAATGAGATTTATTATTTAAATTATTTTTTTACACGTAGGTGAGCATTTTCGTTGATAGATATAGGTAAGGGGGAGGAGGCTCGCATGCACTCAAAACTTTTTATTGAAAAAATTAATTTTTCAAACTGAAAACACGTTGTTCACATTTTGCACGCAGGATCACATGGCTTTTAAGTAAGCATTCCTCATATAAGACTGAACGCACTGTTAGAAATTAACCCTTTAGTGCTGAACGCCCTTCGATAATCTAAATAAATCTGATAGTGTAATACACTGAGAAAACAATTTAATTGCATATATATTTGATATCGGCGAATTAAATATTTAATATATATTAAAATGTCTCATATTACAGTGAATTGAATAATATTATTTGATTAATTATATATTTAGTAATAATCACCAAATCATATTTTGGTTGAAACGAATATTTTGGCTGCAGCAATCAATCGATTGTTAATAATCACTAAATCATTAATTTGACTAAAACTATATATTCTTTTCGCAAACGTATACATTAATTAATATCGATTAGTGCTAAGAACCGATGACCAAAAAACGATTTTACATCCTTATATAGGATGTCGTTTGTATTTATACAGTCATAAATACCTAAATTGCGTAGCAAGCAGAATATACTTAAGTAGACTTTTACTGGAATATGTTGTGAACTGCAAAGTTATCATGTTAATGAGAAGTGAAATCAAATAAAAATAGGATTAACAAATGTAAAACTCAACCAAACAAATTTCTTCAATCGTCTCAAACTAATAGAACGTTTGACCCAAAAAGCAACAATTTAAATTTTTGATCCTCCCTCCATGTAATACGCCGCAATATTTTTCTGCATCCCCCCCCCCCCCCTCTCTAAACGTTATATTACACCCAAGTGACCTAAAAATCACAATTATGTTATTTTATTTATTTATATAACTGCCGGTTAAGGTTTCACTTCAAAAATATCCGCCCCCATCCCACTCCTGTAACGCATCGCAACTATTTACAAGACATTGCGTTACGTAATACTAGAACGCACCCTACAAAGATTGCTCTCATTGCACACTAAATGCAATATTTAACAATTTGTTTCTTGTATGGGAGATGCTACGCCCATTGGTACTATTGCGCACATTTTTTGCTATGAGGTACCTTATAGCATGAGTATCTGCAATATCAAATTTCATAATGTTTATAAATATTGTGAGCTGTGCCATGCCTTGCTTAAAATGTAGGCGGAGAGTGCGCTGGAAGGCCGCGAGTACTGCTAGTTCTTTTATGAATCAATCAATTGAAAAGATTTTAATCAATTCTTCACAATAGTGAAGCACTATAAAATTTTGGGGATAGACGTTGAGGCAAAAACCGGGTAGTCCCAATTTTAAACAAAACTGTCGCTTTGATGCCCGGGATTTAGTTTAGAGGTTCCGACCGTTTGCTGTCAAGCTTAGGATAATTAATATATATGCTATAATTTTTATAAAGTAGCTACAAAATTATACATATTTATTTTAAAGAAACAGCATCATTCTTTGTAGGCAGTAATGCTCACAACTTTAGCTTCTTTTTATAAAGCGACGGCCGCCGCTTCCTCTTGTGTAGTTTTAAAGTTTAACTAATAAAGGTGATATCTTCGGCCAGGCCGAAACTCACATACCCTACACTGCACTGAACTTACTTTCTAAATACATAAATGTTAAAAATACATTGAAAATTAATTACCTAAGACTTTCATAAAAATTGTATGTGCCAATTGTGAGTTATATTAAATCAAAAGAGCCACGTCCACTTTTCAAATTCCGCCCACTTTAAGCACAATTCATGATATTTATGATCTGTATTCGTGTATTTAATTTCATGACAATATCTTGCAAGGTTAACGAGTTATGGCGATATTAAAGTTAAAATTTAGGGCTGTGCCACGCCCTATTAAGAGGTTTTCAAATTTTGAAATCCAGCTCAACCTTAATTTTGTTCCAAGTTTGATCAAAATCGCAGCACCTTTTTTCAAAATGTGCAGGGATATATTCACATAGAGTATGGGCAGTGGGCGTGGCCATTAATCGATTTTGGCCATTTTTACATGCTAGCAGCTTGTAACAAAGTGGGACCTATTTGCCAAATTTCATTGAATTAGCTTGCTTAGTTTTCCCGTAAACGTGATTTCAACAGACATACACACAGACAGACGGACAGACAGACAGACAAACAGACAGACGGACATAGCTATATGTCCGTCCGGTTACAAAGGGAATATACCCTCTGTGTAGGGTATTAAAATGATACCACAAATTTCACAAGCGTATACTTCTTCCGTATATGGAAAACTATATTGCATTTGTGAAATGTTTTTCCTTTCCTTTGTACATTCTCATTCACTAACTAGTCGAATTTCCTTCTGCCCTGATGTTGCTTCGCTTGAAATCACAGCTAATCGTCGACAAAACAACTTATGATGTTTCAAGGGAATGCGTTTTCATAGAACACTTACGCACCCGTACGCGTACTTTATTTTATGGCCGGCTGGCATTGCAGGCAGGCACGCATTTCCTATCTGCTAAAAGTGGGAAATGTACAAAGTTATGTTATTCTCAACTGGGCAATTCGTGTAGCTTTAAGGAAACGTTATGCCACATTAGATGTAGCAGCAATTGTACTTTTACAAAATTTATATCATTTTTATATTCCACGCCGCAAGAGAAGGCGTACGTGTGGGTATATTATTTTATTTATGTTTATTTTATCTTTTATTATTCGTTTATAAAATAAGCTTTGTGTTTCGACATAGTACAAATTGCTTTTTTGTATCTACATATGGCTTAATCGCCGGCTGTGAGTTTGAGTCAAAAAATTAACAGAAGGAAATTTCTCGAATATTGCAGGTTCAAAGGCTTCAGGAAAAGTAGAGTGAATTCGATGAAAACACGTTATATTCTTTAATATTTAGTATTTGCTTCCAAAGATTATTTGTTGTGCAGTAGGTGGCTGATAAAAAATTTGGTTTACCATCTTATAACGATATCTCTATTGCAATACATAAATCTCATTGTTCGACTGCTTTACAATCACTGCCCAGACCAAACCGTTCATTTCAGAAACAAAAAATTTCGAACGCCATTCCTTATATATCATATAAAAAAGTAAAATTTCGAAATTCAAATATCATTTCCGAGAATTTCAAATTTTAAAATAAATTCGAAATAATACTAAAAGAAAAACGCAAAATGTTGCAAAAGCAAATAGTGTCCGATTTGGTGTGGAATGCCCCATACACACAGCCAGAAAAATAAAGCGATACTTAACAGTTTTGGGCAACGCTCTTGTTGCTTACCGACAATTTTCGATATTTTTCGAGTTAAATGAAAAGATTAAGAAAATCTATTTTCAAATCGATTTTCATTTCATTTCAAATTCGTGAAGGTGAAAGTTTCAAAACATTTTTTTGATATTCCTTTGAAAGATATTTTTCAGCGCTATAGTTTTTTTTCAAAAACTGAAGCCAGAAATTATGTAATTGAATGAGCCCTAGAGTTTGAAATGTGTCCATACGTCAGAGTACATTCATACGGCAAATCAAAGATATGCAGGTTAGTGTCAAAGCGGAAATAGAAAGTTGGAGGAACATAGAAAATATCTAAATCGCTCTCACTATCAGATACAAGCCTCACCTATGCATGACATCAAAAAAAGTTTAAAGCAAAAAATATCGTAAAGTTTGGTTTATATTTTTCCATGACGTTGAAAAACTTTATTTATTTATTTAGTTTATTTAAAAACTTTCTAATGCTCAGTAAGGTACCTAGGTTGGAAGCCGAGAGGGTGGCCGTCCAGGGGGCATCGATTAAGGTGCGGAAAAATGGTCGAGAAATATATCTCATTTGGCTATAATTCTTGAAAATCAAAAGTGAGGACCTTTTCCTTTGGTAAAGTAAATAAAAATTTTGCACAAATGGCACAAAAACAAATGTTTTTATTTAGAGGGCAACAAATAACTTTTTTGTCTTTATTTTCTGTCAGCTAATGCAGGCCCGTGCGCATTATCCAAGGGTGGGCTTAACTTGGATATTTCATGTCAAGTTCAAGTTCGAACAAAAATAATTTTTGATTACAAAGCATACAAAAATGCAGAAATTGTCTTATAAATATATTATATAAACATATATGCTTGTGTGTATATAGTATATACATACATATGTATTATATCCTTTTAAAGTCCATGAGACAAAAATATATACTTATAATTTTGTTTTTCACTAGTTCTTAGGCCCAAAAAGTTTTTTTTTTATATTTTTTCTGGTACCAAAACATATATATTCCTTTTTCATTTTTAATTTTCTTTATGGGCCTTGTATTCGAAGATCTTTTAAGTCCCACTAAAGTATTTTTGACTAGTTTGCATGTCAACAAAAAAAATTTTCTTACACATAAATTTTATGTTAGTGATAAAAGGATTAAAACGCATAAAACGGTTCAAAAATGATTTTTTTTTCATCAAAATTGAAGTGAATAATTTACTAAATTGAGAAAAAACGACCAAAAATTGCTCTGTTTAACATTTTGTGTATGGAGGCGAAACTTTTGTAAAGACAACAAGATATTGTTCAAGAAAAGCTATGGAAAAATATCAAAGTTATGGGCAATTGAAGGGAGGTACCAAAAAAGAGTTTATTTACTATAGCATTGATTAAAACTGTTTTCAACACAGACATTTTAAGGCCTTGTGTATATGTATAACTTAAGACTTGTAGGGGTACGGTTTTCGGGAAACTTTTCTAGTAATAACTAGTACATCTTGTTATTCATTTATTTATTCCAAGAATATGTTTACCTAATTAACACACAACTAAAGCGCATATTTACTTCGAAATCAATTATGTCACCAATAAAAGCCACACGAAAGTTCAATGGTCATTGTCATTATATCAGTTTCACATGAAGATAACGCAATTTTATATATATTGCATAAGTGGTACATAGCGAATGTTTTATTGTCAAATATCTGTTGATTGTTTTTATACTGTCTACATTATTGATTAAATAATGACAATGAATTTTTTTTTTCAAAAACAACACTTGAATTTCAAAAACTAAAAAAACAAACAACACTGAAGTTCGATTTCAAACTAAACGATTTGAATTTAGTTTTTCAGTGCTTAGTTGAAAGCAGTTTCCAGTTTAAACTAAGTTTAAGGTCAGAATAGAGTTTTTAAATTAATTTCAAATGGAAGTAGCTGAAACTAGTTGTTTTCCCATTCATTCGAAGATGCTTTCACATCCTTGAAAACCTGTAAGTGTAATCGATTTAAGTTTCTTTGCATTCAAATGTATTCGGTTCGATAAAACGTTGAAAAATAAACTTTCTCTCTCGCCGAAAAATGTTTTTTGTACTATGAATTAGGGATGTTGCGGATGCATATTTGTTCACATCCGCAGATGCGGATGCGGATCTTAAGATTTTTTACAATTTTATAAGAAATTTTTATTTATGGACTATATTATCTTGGTGCAGAAATTAAATGAAAGAATTACTTTTTATTTTAATAATGTTATTAAATATTTGCTACTTAGTACGAAAAGTTGAAAATTGGAGCATTTTATTTAATACATAGTAAAACTTCCGCCTTTTTGGGGCCAAGCTTATTATGTAGAGGTTCGTAAATTAGACCCGCGCTACTAAACAGTTGTCACTAGGAACACTGCCGATAAAAATCTGCGTGCTATTAGTGATAGCAGTTTTAACTCTTTTCGATGAACGCTCTACCATTTTAAAGGATTTTCAACTAAATGATCCCTTTTTTAATGCGGTAAGCAATCAATTCCTTTTTGAGTATAACTTCAGCACTACCATTTTCGTGGCGTGGTCGTGGCGATGACACATAAATTATTTTCCACCAAGTTGGAAACCTTTGTGGTAAGTTCACTTTTCAGAGTCGTGACAGTCTGTCGAATTGGATCAAATAGTCATGAACTTTTTTTTGAAGCATTTGAGTTATTGGAATAACAGAATGATGAATAGACAGATGAAAAATAACAGCATGTGAGCTGCTTAGCTCCCTTGCGGCTTCCTCAAAAGGTTTCAATATTTCTGTACATGGTCTATTTTTACGCACTGTATGCAGCACTGAGGAGGAACCATCTCCTTGGGAATGGAATTTCTCAAAAATATGCATATGTATAACAAAAGGACTTGGATTTTCGACTTTTTCAATGCCATTTCAAAAGAAATTGATTCATATAGCGATTACGTTCCAGGAATCGACGTTTTGAATTGAAAAACATTAGTTACATTCCAAGGAATTAGAATTAGAAATCGACTCTTTCAAGTCCATGACATAGGATTTTGTTCATTTGTCGATTCAATTCAAGGAATCAAAAACTATAATTAGATAGTTTTAACCCCGTTTCAGGGAATTTCAACTGCAATTAAGAATTGAATCAAATCTTTGGGAAAAGGAATGAGTTATTTTCAATTCCATTGAAATTTTTTGGATTCCATTCCAAGGAATTCAAATTTGAGCTTTTGTTCTTTAAGGAATTGATTAAAAAACTAATTCAATTGCAAATTTTTCTAGGAAATAATTTGATGGTGAATGGTCGAAAATTAAGTTCAGAAATCACTAGAGGTGGTTTCGTACCAATCGATGAGAAAAGCTTGAAAAAAGTTAAGTACATGGTCAAATGCAGCCCGGATGGAACTGTTTTGGTTCAACTTTTCGAAAAAATGTTTGCACCAGTGAATCTTGAGAGGTCGAAAATGGGGCAGAGCACAGCTTCGTGAGTGAACAAATGCTGTCTGAAGAGAATTACATTTTTTTTTCTTCTTATATTTAAATTTATTTTTTCTCTCAATATATTAATTACAAGCTGGCGAATATATCATAATGTAACTATATTATGTACATTATTAATTTAATTATTTCTACGCCCAAATGGGTGAAATATATATTTCCATGTTTTCCCCTAGCTGAGTTACCCCTAAAATAGGTATAAGCTACTTATTTTACAAAAAAAAAATAAATAAATAACAAATTTACTCGTAAAAAAAAACAACCAAAGTTTTTTAAGACTTAATTAATTTTAAGTGCCTTGTGCCATTTTTTAAGTTCATTTGGATTTCGCCATTAATATGATGACGTTTAATTCGAAGAAACGTATTTGTTTACCAAACATAAAAATATATGTACTTTATAATAATTATTGTATATTTCATTATCAGCAATTTTGTCTATCAAAAGGTCAAATGATCTTTTTTGGGTATTTATTTCACACGCAGATAACACTGCACTAACGTGATTTTGTTTCCCGAAATTAATCATATATCTTTTAACTTATTCGGGATTGCTGGACACGCATAAGTAGCAAGCAGTTTGAAAGTCCATAAGATATATAGGCTTGAATATGTCAAAGGAGACGATTGTGTTAAAGTTCATGGTTTTATATTAAGAACACAAATTTTTTTCGAATATTTTGGACTACCAGATGCTGCTAAGATCCAATCTCCATTTAAATTAGACGGCGAAAGTGGAAATGCATTAGGCACACGTAGCTACGCTACTGATTCAACCCGATAGGTATATCTTAAAAATGAAAGCTCATACATACTCTTATCCAGCAAACCTAATTAATCAAAGGGAGCTATGATTTATGTGTGTGTTTTTGAAAAGCTAAAAAACATAGTACCTACAATTTTGTGCCACAGTGTAACAGATAACGTGTTAACACTTTATATGAGTGGAACCAACACCAATTTAAAGTAAACATTTTTTGTTTTTTTTTTTTTGATTTAAAAAAAATATGTGACGCATAAATACAGTGGTCATATTAATTTGGTTTTTTTTTCTCTCTTTTTTCACAAAGCAACAGTTATCAGTTTTTTTTAATAAAATATATAAGAAGATTAACTTCCTCCATAATTCATTTAAGTATGTTGAGTTTTTTTTGTTTTTTTAATTGAATGCGCGTGTACAGACCAACTTCTTAGAGGATGTAAAGATCACATACGTAGATAAGGAACTTGATGAGAGGTTTCTGAGAATCAAGTAGATGTTTCCCGAAGTTTCGCTTAAGTTTCTAATTTACATATGGTACCTATATTATTCCCGACCATTACATTCTTCTATTATTTATAAAGGTATCATAAGCTATAGGTAAAATAAGTATATACCTCTCAAGTGCCCAAAGTCTTCAAAGCTTATATACGATTGAAAAACAATGTAACGCTATTTTGTTTCCCTTTGAAGTACCATCTGCCATTAATGAGTGATCCAAAATACATCGGAAAACCATAACCATTTTAATTTCTATGATTTTAGCTGTGGAAAAGTTTGGAATACAAACTTTTTAACATAAGAACTGCCCCAGAAAAAACTTAAGTTTTTATTTTTTGTATTATGCTCTACCTGATAATATCATAGGTCTAAAAAGACACAATATTTGTTCTATATAAAATGACGTTTAATAAGATGTATAACACTTGACTAAATTTGAAGTTAGCACATTTAACGACAAAGATGTCTAGCAAGCAACAAAAAGTCCGCAAACTGATTTTGTCCACATACCTGCAAAATCCAAAATTAAAATATTCAGCTATAGCAAAAATAGTTGGTGCATCAGAAAAATCTGTTTTTGCGGTTATTTTTAACTATAAGAAAGGTCTACCTGTTTCACGAAAAAGCTTCAGGCAGAAAACCAGAATTTTTTAACCTATTGGTAGCGACGAAGATGAAGCGCCTTTTTAAGCAAAATCCCAACACCTCAGTGCGAGATATGGCGGCTAGAGCAGGTACATCAAAATCTACTGTACAAGGAATGAAGGAGAAAAGTAAGTTGAAGACCGTTCTGATGAAAAGCAGTTGATGGCTCAGATGCGAGCCCGAAAATTGTATGAAAGGTACCTGACTAAATTTGATTGATGCGTTATGGACGACGAAACTTACGTCAAAGCAGATTTTAAGCAGCTACCTGGGCACAAATATTATACATCACCAAAGAAGGGGCATGTGCCTATGTGACTCGAAAAACGTCTTCTACCATTTATTCGTGCACATGAAGGTACCGTGATTTTCTGGCCAGATTTAGCAACCTCTCATTACCCTAAAGCTACGATGGAATGATATACCAGTAAAAATATCAATTTTGTTCTAAAAATAGCAAATCCGCCCAACTGCCCAGAGCTTCGCCCAATTGAAAGATATTGGGCTCTTATAAAAAGAGATCTTCGAAAGAGTGGTAAGACTGCAAAAAATTTGCAAGACTTCAGACCTAAGTGGAAAAGATCGTACCGTACTGTCGATGAAAGAACTGTGCAATATTTAATGAAGGGCCTTACGAAGAAAGTAAGAAATATTTGTAGAAAAAAAAAATTGTTACTTAGTTTTTAGTTACTTATATTCTGAACACTTGCCATTATTAATAAAAAACGGAAAAAGACCAAACAAATTACTGGGTATTTTTATAACCAAAAAGCAAAACGTAAGATTTTTCTGGGACAGTCCTTAGTTCGAATTTTTAAATATAATCGATGATATCAACATTTTTCGACTTCTTCAAAATTTCTCCAAATTTTGGCAACTCCCAATTTATGTCAACTATTGTTGGATGCGACTAATCTAATTTAAGATATACATACCTTTGGTACATTTACATATATGAGCGTTTGAAAATCAAAAAATCTCACTCCGAAGTTTTTACTTTTTTTTATGAGGGCACTCTGTATGTTCTCTTCTAGGTAAAAGCTAAGTTTCGACTTAGATCGCTCTGAATATTGCGGCTATAACTATGGGCCAATGCGTTTTATGACACAACTTTAAGCCGATGATGCACAGAAGAAATTTAGTTATCAACATAATCTTCTATAAAATTAAAATACAAGAAATTTTGAGTTGTGTCATTATTGCAGAATACCATCGATAAATGAAATTTTAAAAAATTCTCTCATTTTATTATGCTATGCCTTTTGAAGGTTTAGTCACTTTGGCTTTGGAACAGCTCATATGACACAGAATTTATTATGTTTTTTTTTAAATGTTTTCATAAATGTTTTTGCTATGCAATACAAAAAAAAAACAATGAAATCAACATTATGTTTCTTATTCTGTTGCAGGTTCATTGCTATATGGTGGCCTCTAAAACAGATGACAAAGAGCCGTGCACGCTTCATGATTTTCTGCATTTGGGTTATTGCTTTGGGTTCAACAATTCCATGGGTTTTGTTCTTCGATTTGGTGCCAGCTGTGGACGTTTTTCCAATGGCATCTGCTGCTCCCGACATGTATCTGTGCCAAGAAGTTTGGCCACCTGGAACAAATGGCAATTTGTATTTTTTGCTAGCGCATCTTGTCGCTTGCTATCTACTACCCATGTCGCTTATAACACTTTGCTATGTGCTCATTTGGATAAAAGTGTCAACACGCTCCATACCAGGTGACTCCAAGGACGCACAGATGGATCGTATGCAACAAAAGTCCAAGGTCAAGGTCATTAAAATGCTAGTCGCAGTAGTCATTTTGTTTGTGCTCTCATGGTTGCCATTGTATGTGATATTTGCACGAATTAAATTCGGTAAGCGCTCATATGAACTTGAAAATATTTTAATTTTTTTGCATTTCTTGCTGCTACTTTTCTATGTACTTAAGTTTTGGCATGAGTTTGGGGCGGAAAAGAAATTAAAGTTTTGTTTTTGTAAATTTTGCAGGAGGTGAAATTTCAGCGGAGGAGAGTGAAATTTTGAACAAAGTTACTCCGATTGCCCAGTGGTTGGGTTCATCGAATTCGTGCATTAATCCAATTTTGTATGCATTTTTTAATAAGAAATATAGGCGTGGTTTTGCTGCAATTATCAAATCGAAATCATGTTGCGGTAGATTAAGGTAAGCATTTGTTTTTTTTTCACTTTATAGCATATAAGTGGCTTTTGTTCCAAGGGTTTGTTTTGAAAACAGCAAAAATAAAGGAAATTCGTTATATGTAACTCCAAAACTAATGGTATAGGCTGATGTTCAGTCTCGTTACATTATTCAATGTTATTTTTGAGTATTACTGATACAGAAATTTTATATATATTGAGGCTTTTTTATGAAGTCCAGCTTTATTTGCAAATAAGGATTTTTTTTGAAGTGGTCCCATTTGGACCCTACATTTCATTAAATCGACAAGTGTCAAAAAATACACGCAGTTATTATAGTAGCGTAGGGAGAGAGGTTGGTGTGACTATAACTTAAAAATGATGACCAAACAAAATTTCCTGACGGGCAGCTCAAGCCGTTGAACCTAAAAAGTCTCTGACTAAGGATGGTTTTTGGCAAGTTTCAACTCTCAAAGAGAAAACATAGAGGCGAAACTTCTTTGCTTTGGAATTTTTTTTCTTATTAGGAAATACAAGATCCGAAAAAGTTATAGTCATGAAAATTTATATTTTTTTATTTATTTATTTATTTATTTATTTATTTACAGGTATTATGATAATGTAGCTATTGCATCATCCACAACTAGCACAAGAAAGTCATCGCAATATCAACACAATAGCTCTAGAAAGAGCCCAAGTAGTCCAGGTATAAAGAAATCAAACGTTGTATCTTATATTTATGAGCACAATTCATTGCGTAAACACCAGCAGCACCACCACAATTTAATTGTTAAACAAGATAGCAATTTGTCGCAGAAAATGTTGCTGAAACAAGACTCTCATGGATCTCGCCAGATGTTAATTAAGCAGGAGAGCGCCTCTAGTGATGGATCACGTCGTTTACTCTACGCACAGGATAGCTGCGGATCAAAACTTTCACTTGCAAAACAAGATTCAGTTATATCCTACATTGAGACGAAACGATCTGGCAATGCAATGATGTCACAGCATGATCGTTCGCTAGATTCTTTTTCAACACAAGATACAATTTCTATAGATTCGCGCAGAAGCACAATTTGCAAACAAGATGCACAGCAGTTCTCCTACACAAATGCATTGTTAGAATTTAAAAGACAGAAACTTGTAAAACAGGATTCAGTATTATCCTTTGCCGATCAGCGTACAGGTGAGCAATGAAAAAAAAAATTGTTGATTTTAATGAAGCGCTATGTTTTAGTGAAGAGCAGTTGAGGAAATGATATTGTTAACATTTTCCGATCCAGTTATGCTACGCATAATAATCTTACGAATTTCGGTAAACCAAAGTTATTCGCTATTGATCTACCACTGTTTGAGTTTTACTGCTCTTGACTAAACGTGTTAGAGTGGATCAAAAAACAATTTTTTTGAATTTCTTTTGACATACAGACAAATTTCGGTTAGTCTTAAGAATGAGGTTACCAAAACGGTTTAGATATTACACTTTACTGTGTCAACCTCGGTTTCTCTTTAGAGCTGTTTAGGCTTTCTCTCAACATCAACTCTCTATGATAAATTGAAATTCCGAGAAGTTGTATTTCCATCTTATTAAAGTACTAGTAAATACATCTGTATATATATCATAATATTTTTGATTTTATATCTACATATATAGAAGCACGTAAGCATCAGCTTGTTAAACAAGAATCAGTTATATCTTTTGCCGATCAAAGGAAAGGGCCACTTCATAAGCAAGACTCAATTATTGCTTGTCCTAACCGAACTGGTGATGGGAGCGGTCATCATGTTTCAATATTAAAGAAAACTGACTCTCAACCCAGCTCTGCATTTTCATCTCCACGTAGAAATATTGAATTTTCCGAATAAATCATCAAGGATATATTGTACCTTACGCACATATCGTGAATTACTTGACTATCGTAACTCACATCTACAGTCCCACTAGATGTTTAATCAAGCGAATGCACAAATTCGGGAACTGGCGATTTTTCCATTTAATGGCATAAAAGATAATGAATTTGTATGTTTTTAGAGCAAAAATATTGGACCTACATGAAAAACACAACTTGTATTTTCATGAATAATTAACAATTAAATATATATAAATAAATAAAATTAGAAAATTTATATCAGATAGGACTAGGCTTATTAAATAAAACAATTTGTAACTTGTCCAGAAATTTTATAAGTATTCAATTTTATATTAGCAAAAGAGAAAAAAAAAACACACACAAAAGTCTAAATGAAAAGTACCTACTGTATTTTATATAACATTCTTACAACTTGTACTTCAATTTGTAATGGCATTTTGATAAAATATAAAACAAACAAAAATGGATTACAATCAAAAAAAAAGAATTAAGAAAATAGAACTACAGACAAAATATGTTTTAGATTTAATAACTAAATTGAAGCTTTTATGAATTTCGTAATACAAATTCCATATGAAGATATAGTGGCGATAATGGCGGACGATCTCAAAGTAATAATGACCAAAATAAGTCATACATATTACAATTTGTTTTGCATTACACACATACATATCGCAAAGGAATTAAAATTTATATGAGGGTCGAACTTTTCCTATACATTCCAGCGATTTTGCAAAACTTTTGCTTATGCCATTGATTTTTTTACGCTGGGCCAAAAAGTTTTTAATGTTAAAATAAACATTTGTTTTTTTTTTGTATCAAAAACCATTATGGTACTTTTTCAACATACCTAATATCTATCAAGTGCAATGGTCCTATTTCAAGTCTGCGCAGTCGAAAAAATTTCAATGAGCGATCAAGGCTTGAAGTTTACCTTATGAGCTGTGCTGCCCAGAGAACGAGCAGTCGCTCAAACAGCATAAAAATGGGAACGAGAAGTCCCTTAGAGAGCGTAAAAACCGTGCACGTATACAGAATCATTCACAAAAAATGTTGTATCGTTGCTTTGGGTAATGGGCACCACTGTTCAAGAGCATAAGATATATAAGGAAACTTGTCCGGCCCGTCCCAAAGAACACAGCTAAGTTTTTTGCTATGCTGATTTATTTGACGCATACATACATACATATAATAGAATAACAAATTTATATAAATTTATCTATTTTTTAGTCAAAGCATCGAAATTTTAAAACAAAAATAACTAAACTTAACCTAAATGTATATGAAATAATGGACTTTTGAATTGCAGACCACCTTATTCTTTTAAGTTGTATTTTATCAATAAAACCAAGCTTTAAAATAAAACATTTATGAATTAAGAATAAATAAGTACATTTTTAAAAATATATGTTTTAACCATACTAACATACATATAAAAGTACATAGATACCCTTTACAATAAATAAGCACATACATAAGCTACTACATATGTACATATCTTGTCTGGACTCTCGAATTGTGTCCATAAAATTTCGGCTCATGCCTATATAAGTTACCGAATGCACTTGTGTTCACACAACTAAGCCACTACTGGAATAATACCATAATTGTGGTGACGTTTTTTTATCTTCTAATGCAAGTTGGTACCAAAGTTATTAATCACTCTACTAATCAAAATGGTTTGGGCTGAATGCGAATTTGGTCGTCGATTCACTGGTCATATGACACCACCTATGTGTAGACGTCTCAGGTCATGCCCAAATTAAATCTCAACCTTTCCCCCAAAGTTCTTATCAAAAATTGGCCCCTTAGTAATATACTTATAGTCCGGGAGGTAGCGTTGCATTTATTGAAGCGATTTCCACCCACTTAATTTTTTTTTGCAAATGATAATTTAAGTATTGCTGTTACTCGAAATAAGCGTCAGTCGCCAGAATCGTCGTGGGGTGGTTGTGAGAGCCCGACAAAAAAAAATGTTGCTCAATAACTCGAAAAGTAAGCCACAACTAGAAAAATATTTTAGAACCAATGTTGTAGAGCTGAAAAAACCACATCAATTTCATGTCCGAAAAATTCCTAAACAACAATATTTGACCCACTTTTCATCATTTTAAAATTTCCAAAAATTATTCTAATTTTGAGCAAAAATAATTATTTTGGGTGAAAGATGTGGTTTTCAGATTTGAACGAATAATGTTAATTTAAAACTCTCAATAAAAAATATGGCTATTAGTAATTTTGAAACTATGAAAAGTTGGTCAAATCTTGTCGTACGGAAATTTTTCAGGCATGAAGTCGATGCGTTTTCAACTCCTCTACAAAAGTGTTGAAAACAATTTTTTTTTTTCTACTTGTGGCTTACTTTCCGAGTTATTGCGCCAAATTTTTTTTTTGTCAGCCTCTCACAACCAGGCCCACTACGATTCTGGCAACTTACGCTTATTTCGAGTATCAGCTATGCTGAAGTGGGAGGCTACCTCCCGGGCTATCAAATCTACTCTTAATTTCAGTTATTGCGTTCGCATTTACCCAAATAGTTTACGGATTTTGGAGTACATTTGTCAAAACTACAGAGCACTAAAATTGGCTTAATTGAAAAACTCGCTTTTATCTCTACTTTAATGCAGAAGTACATTCAATTAAATAAGTATCTGCTCCGATAATTTGGACTTGTTACAAATGAACTGAATTTATTTCATTCACAGATGTAAGAGAATTTTTGGACAAAAACTCAATGAATATCTTCGACCAAGTGGCTTATTCACCAGATATGGCTTTTTTTGCAGAGAAATAGTACAAATTCTATTTTTTGGTGCGATTTGACAAAAGCTAAATCGCACGTCCCAGTTATGTTTAGCTTCTTATCGTTGCTTGTGGTAGTGGGCACCACTATTTATGAGCAAAAACAAGACCTTTTATGTTTGAGGCGTAATATGTAATCTTATATCTATCTAAACAAAAATAATGAGTAAAGGTATATAATAAAAATAAAATAAATCAATTCAATTCAATTTATACAAAATTTTTCGTCTCCGAAAAATTTGCCACTGTTGGCTCGGTCCTCTTCGGCTGTACTTTAAGTCCAAAATCCAGCTCTGCTTAAAATTATATCTTTCTTTCGCAATAATAGTTTATTAGTAAGAACAAATCAGTATGGCTAGTAAACGGTTCACATATTTTAGGTTATGGTGAATATTTGTTTTTTTTTCTATTTATCGAATTTATAAAAATTTGAATCACTTACGAAAATTGAGGCAGTTGTACTTTTACATTTAAGTTCAAAATGGCTGTACTTAGATTTTACAAAACTCTAAGTTTTACTATAAAAATAATTCTGTATTTTGACAAAATTACTGGACTATTTTTTAAAAATCGCAATAAAACGAAGTATGTACTTGAAAAAATAAAATGCATCCAGATTACATATGTAATATCCGTAACAATGTTTTTTAGAGTATATAAACTCTTATTGTTATATACATTAAACAAACATAATAGTTGAATAAAAATAACTTTTATAAATGACTCTTACTTAATAAAGTAGAGCAAGAACCAGTAAACATATAAAGGAAATAAATACTTTATATAGATTACACCATTCTGATATAATTAGTCCATAGCAGTGCATTTACATAACAACTTTTTTCGTACTTATAGCTAACCCACAATGAGGCGGAAATTCCGCTAACCGTCGTAAAACCCGTTCGAGCAAACAGAATTGCGACGAACGACGTAGGACGGAATATCCCGCTATCATTTTGTGTTTGCAAGAAAGTAATTTTTGTATTGAAATATCTTTGATTGTGGCAAAGTGAAACCATTTTTATTTTATAAGGACATACTTCTTCTATTGTATTTTGTTATAATTCAATTCATTTATGTTCTTATTTATACTAGCGTCACTTTTCAAAGAACTAAAATTGACACTAAAAATTTAAATTAATAAATTGGCATATGTTGATTCTTCACAACTGATCGCAATTTTTTTCATAACAGCCATTCGAAACTTTTAATCAAGGACTTGCTCTGACTTTTATGTCCATTTGAACTTAAATAATATAATTTAAAGAAAAAAGTTTTGATAATTCAGGTTTAAGTTTCCAATATATAGGTAAACGAAAATCAGCCCACTCACTGGTTTCGCCTTACATATTACGTGGGTAAAATTCAAACTGGAATGTCATCAAGAAAAGTTGCAAAAATGTGCTGCATTATTTTTGTTACTGCTATGGATTACAATCAGGCATCATTACTGGCTCTTAGCGTAGACCCGAATATTTGTTTTGTAACAATAATAATATTAAAGGAAACGATTATTCATAAGTATAAAATATTAGAATTTGACAAAAATTGTAATTGTGAAAATCAGCAAAGCAAAGAAAAACAATATATCTTATATCGATACGATAAACATACATATATATGTTTAAGAAAACACAATATAGATATGCATATGCAAAACCAAATCAATTTATCCTTAATCGATGAATAATAGCAGTCATAAATACAATATATTATGAAAATTAAATATTAAAAAGAGTTTTAATACTTTTAACATGTCCAGTATCTATTTTTCAACTACAGGTAGTCCCCGACTTACGACCGAGATAGGTTCCTAGTCATCGGTCGTAAGTCGATTAAGTCGTAAGTCGAGTTTCATAAAAAATAACTAAAGAAAAATATTACATACATACTGTACTACTAGTTCCAGCCATTTTTGGGATGATATAAAATTATTCACTTAAACAAACGTATTATTTGTACTGAAATAAATCGAATCCTTGTACATACTACCAATTTCTATGAAAAAAATTTAAAAAAAATTGGTCGTAAGTGCGAATAGTCGTAAGTCGAACGGTCGTAAGTCGGGGACTACCTGTATAGCTAGATGAGTGTACAGCTTTTTCTTAAGGTGGTTTTGTCGTATGTCAGGTGCAGCCCGATTATTCAATATGTAACCATCTATTAAATTTCATTACGAGAGCGGCCAAATGTGGCAAGATATGGCGCTTTAAACGCTATATGAGAAGTGCCACACTCCGCGCTTAATCCTGTCTATATTTTGTATGGTGGTTAATTTGTGGCTGACTTTATGCAACCACATATCACATAAGTGACACGATACACCGTTTTGATGTGTGAACATAGCAATTTTTTCACTGTCGGCGCGTTATTGTAATTTAGGGTTAAGGGCAGCTTTCGCAATGTCCGATTATGTCTTAAATGTGACTTAAACATGCAATTTGACATGAAATCTGACATAATACCTGGCGTAATTTTGACAAAATCTGACATTTAAAGAGTTGGTCAACTTTAACAGGGCATTGTCAACATTGCTTCCTGTAAAATCAGCCTAGATAAGGCACAGACATTTCCAAATCACATACTCATACCTCAAATCGCTAGTGGTCTTTCGTTTTTTGTCTTTTTTGGCTTTGTGTCTTCTTGACAACGATGGTGTAACTTTTCACGGTTGCATAATTCGAGTTTGACAACATATTCCACCTTGTAAATTGTACCATGATTGTGAATGCAGCCCTTAGTACGATAGTCTCCTATCCAAATTAACGATTTTACGGCGATTTTCCGGGTAAACGAGCTACATATATAGATGAAAAGAAAACAGAGACCCTTGAATTCCGTACTGATGATATTTCACATCCACTCAGTCATCACATTATAAAGGGTGTTTTTTTTAGAGGTATAGAGCTTCGAATTGAAATAAAACACAAGAAAATCGTTGTAATGTCCATCAATTTGGCTTTATTGGAAGGATAATTTTATGCCATTAATGTTTAAATATGATATCAGGCATGTGGCCGCCGCGGCTGGCTCGAATAAAGCCAATTCTACAGGTCCAATTTTGAACCACTTTTTCGAGCATATGGGGCCCCTAACGTTTCTGGTTTGTTGGCGTAGACGAGCGACTTCACATATCCCCAAAGAAAATAATCCAATGGTGTCAAATCACACGATCTTGGTGGCCAATTGACAGGTCCATTCCGCGAAATTATGCGCTCATCGAATGTTTCCTTCAATAAATCGATTGTGACGTGCGCTGTGTGGCATGTAGCGCCGTCTTGTTGGAACCACAACTCATCCACATTCATGCCATCCAATTCGGGAACAAAATAGTCGGTTATCATGGCTCTATACCGGTCTCCATTAACGGTAACTGACTCTCCAGCATTATTTCGGAAGAAGTATGGCCCAATGACTCCACCAGCCCATAGAGCACACCAAACAGTCAGTTTTTGTGGATGTAATGGCGTCTCAAGGGTCTCATGTGGATTTTATTCACTCCAAATGCGGCAATTTTGCTTGTTGACGTAGCCATTCAACCAAAAATGAGCCTCATCACTGAACAAAATTTTGCGATGAAAATCAGCATCGAGATCAATCTCATTTTCGGCCCATACATCAAAATCACGACGCATTGCATGGTCTCTCGGCTTTAACTTTTGGACAAGCTGGATCTTGTAAGGTCGCAAGCCAAGATCTTTGCGCAAAATCTTCCATAAAGTTGATGGACAAAGCTCCAATTGCTGTGCACGGTGGCGAATCGATTCATTCGGGTCCTCTTCAACATTTTGCTCTACAGCGGCAATTGTTTCTTCGGTGCGCACTGTTCGACGTCTCTGCGGATGCGTATTATCACATAGAGTAAACGTAGTGCGAAAACGATCCATGGTTAACCGAATTAATTGCTCTGATGGACGATTATGTCGACCATAAAATGGACGGAGCTTGCGGTAAACTTCGCGAACTGAACCTTTATTTTCGAAATAAATTTGCACGATTTGCAAGCGTTGTTCTTTTGTCAACCTGTTTATGATGAAATGGCAAACCAAACTGAACATAAATGACATTAGAGTTGCCAGATTTGACCATAAAATGCCAGATTTATCTCTATTCGAAAAACAAACCTCTAAAAAAAACACCCTTTATGTATGTGTTTTTAGTTTTTGCTACGATACAATTACTTGAACATAGCATCTCTGGCATTACAATATTGTATCTTCAGAACGGCGACGTGACGCTTGTGTTTTTTTTTTGACACACTTTATGGCGGTGCCAATATGCTTTTTCTTTCGATAAATTTTAAGAACGTCTAATGTCAAAATAAGTTCATAAGCCAAGGCAAAGAGCGATAGTTTGACATTCCAAGCCAACAAAATATCACTTCAGAGATTAATTTGACAGCTTGCATTAACCATCATAGTCGAATCACAAACATACAAGTTCTCTTAAACAAACGAAACAGCCAGCAGTCAAGTTAAAATTTTCAAAATATAGCCAAATTAGCAGTAACAAATTCATAAAAGTCTAGATATTATATTAACAAGTGCCTAACATATTAAACTTTATTTAACTAAAAGAAATCCCTCTTTTCGTCAAAGGCCATGCGGCCTGATGTTGCTGTAATTTAATTATTTTTTCCTTCCTATTGCTGTCGTGTTTTGTTTTTGTCGTCATTCTTTATTTTTAACCATACGCTGCGAAAGAAGTTTAATATTGCTAATAATTGCGACGCACTCACGCTCACACAATCGAAATATACACGGCGATATGGCCAATCAAGGAATCCCTGCTGAAGCCGCGGATGTCAACTCCAACGTGGATGATATGAAGCATTGTTTTGAAAATCTTATTGTTATTGATGCTGGAGCTAATCTGACCAACAAGAAATATGGGCGTGATTTAGAATCAGTAATACAAAGGGCAAAAGATGCAGGTTTGTGTGATTTAGTATGACGGGTGATACAGAAACAAAATCATTTGGTTTTATTTTTTATATAATCGATTGAAATCAATTAAAACTAACTCGTATGAATCAGATTAACTTTATTAATTGGTGTATATGTATAAATAAATAATATGTAGCCGAAAAACCAAGGGGCTTTTTGTCCTAGGGCCCATTAACATGTGTGGCGCGTAAAAATACTAAATTTTCAAGTGACTAAATTTTTGGTACGGGCTTAAATACCAATTCCAAATGTTTTCAATTTGAGGTACAAAACATAAAACTTTATCAGTAATAATGATAAAAATTCGATCCTGTTCGGTATTTATTTTATTACTATATTCAAACAAGATGAAAATAAGTTGTATGCAAGTAAGAATACATCCATGCAGATCTTAAATGTAAAAATTAAAAATAAAATTTAAATTAAATCAAAATCGGTCTTTAAAAAAAAATTAAGGAAAAACATGCAAGTAGTTGTAAACTGCATCTGCATTATAATCATATTGTCATTCCGTTCGTAACACGTAGAATATGCGTGGTAGACACGGATAAGTATATATGTACATATATATGCATACTGTTGGTCAGCGTCACCGCTTGAGTAAATTGACCCATGTCCGTCTGTCGGGAAAACCATACCAGATAATTTGATAAAATTTGGTGAAGTGCGCGAAATTGGTTGTCTGATATGCCTACTGTCCACAAAACTAAATCTTATATTAACTAAACACTAATACCCCAAATATTTTGGACAAAAATAATGTGATATATTCCATACCAGAATATACTTCAAAAAATTTTACTTAAAAATTTATTCGAGGTATTGCAATCAAATTTGTCACAAGTACTTGTTGTGATTCGAGAAAGATAAATATTTAATATAATAAAACCAAACTCCTTACATTAACAAGATATGGGTTGACCTGACATCAGACAAGAAGTGGGTGCTTTTTTGCAAGGAGGCGTGGCACCTCCGATACAAGCATAAACGTCAAAACGCTATCCTGAGTAATCATTGATTTATTCAATATAGGAATTTAAGCGAAACCGTTGCTTTTTAAACAAAAATTTTAGAACTGTTAATGCGATGCACGGTATTTAATTTTTGGCGAAGCCTAAAAGCACCCTTATACCAAATTTCATAAAAAAGCAAACACAAAAGGTTGATGCCACTTATTGTCAGTCAGCTAGTTTTCGAATATTGTTTAAAGATTTCAAAATTTTGGAAAACTGACAATTTATTTTATAATAACATATATAAAATTGACAATAGAACACGGGTAGTTATTTTATTTTTTTCTAAAGAATCTCATCAAAAGTTTTAAATAATTGATACTTCAAGTTCCAGCTCCCCATATATGTGTGTAGGGGAAGGCGGGGCAAAGTGGAATACCTAACGGTTTAATCAAGCTTTTGCACAATTAAACATGTAGGTCATTAGTTTGATCTATTTTGATTCTATTAGGGTTATTAGGCTTATTATTTTCTAAAGAGAAGATGTTTTTTAATGTGATCCATAGAAAAAGTACGTTTTTAAGTGCAATACATAAAAAATGATAATTATACATTTGTTTTAATAATTTTCTAACAATAAAAATAATATTTTTTGATGTGAAAACTGGATAAAATGACGGTCCCAAATGATGAACAATACCGCTTTGCCCCTACCACTCTGCCCCCATGACCTATGTAAACATACAGACGCGTGAAACAAAAGCTTATCCACATAAACAAATCATTGTCAACAGAAATGAATGTCACTAATATATACAACGACGTGAAACTTTGCTTTTTTTTAAATGATTCGTATGAAATGAATTTATTTAAGTCGAAAATCCTTATTTTGATGAACCTCGTGGCTCTCGACAATAGAAGGTCGAAATGTCACTATAACCTGGTAGTTACATGAGCACTACTCAAACACATTACATTAGATGGCGCTGTAATGCAAGGATAAATATACTCTTCGTACTGCTTTGCCCCGTATACCGCTTTGCCCCGCCTTCCCCTGCATATGTATGTACAAAACTTTATCATGAAACTTAGAAAAGAAAAAATTTTTACTGAAATTCGCTCTAATAACAGTCTTTTCGAATCAGCCACGGATCAAGGAGCAATTCAGAAGCTTCCTCCATGGCTAGTAATTGTGCACTATAGTGTTGGCAGCAACTGATCGGAGAGAACGTATGTAATACACAATAAACAAAATAAGGTCTGTTCCAAAAACGCAAACAAAGAAATAAGTTCAGTTAAGTTAAGTTGACTGAATACAACTCAACTTATGTTGATTTTTGGAATTTCCAGATGCAAACTATTCATTTCTATCTATTTAAAAACCAAATTCTTAGTAACCTCGGTTTAGGTTAAACCGTCACTGATAAACATTATTTTCCTATGGAATACTTTAGATCTATTAAATAAAGAATGCTCGTATGTTGACTTAGAACGAAATGACTCTTTAATTATTGCTATCAGCACTCCACAAAATCTTTATTTATATGTAGTGGTGAACAAACAATGTAATCTTCAGTTGAATTGATGAATAAGTCTATCTTTGTCGTCGCTATTGTTAAACAAAGGTGACGTTATTGTTTACAAACTATAATTTTAGTCCCTTGGAATATTTTTACATTTATATTGTTATTGCTTTAAGTTTTTAAGCTTAGAATAGTCTCAGCAGAAAATAATTTTATGAACGAAATTTCGTGCATGCCACTTCACAAAATTTTTTTGCATGAGCGTTATTATTTCAACTACTCAATTTTCTTTTGGTCAAAGAAACATGTTCATTGTACCTATATATTGATATATTGAGATATTACAAGTAAAAAACTATATATAAACAATTAGGGTCGCTAAGGCAAAGTTTCGAAGATAAAGCTATTGAAATTTGCGGATATACATACATACATGGCTTTTCTAAAAATCTCTATAAGCAACCCGTTGTTTTATTTCACAAAAATAGGTATAATTTAGACGGATAAGTCAAGGTAAGTAGGCGACCTTTGGCAGCAGCTCAGAGCAATTTTTGAAGTGTTTTGACCATCTCTACACCCATGTAACGCGCAGTAACGTTTTTCTGTACCCGCCTCCCGCCCCTGTAACGCATCGTATCGTTTCACAAGACCACCCTCCACCAAATTGCGTTGCGTAATACTACCCCTAATGTGTCCAACACCGACTTCGCTAGCTACAATATTTCTGTATAAAAGTTGGCGGAAATTTCGTAAAAAGACCTACGTTTATATAATTTTCAATGGTGGCATTTAACAAGCAGTATAAATGTAACCAATTTAACGAGACTAGATAATAGATGCACTGTTAAAGTGTAAAAGTGTTTTGAAAGATAGGCTGTGTACTGATTTTTCGCTAATTAACACTTTAGCTTTGTAGATTCCTATTAATATTTTTTTTTTGTTGACGAGATTTTCCTATTTGTTAACTTCGTTAAGGAAAATTACACACCGTTTCTGTTGTTTGTTGAAAAATTTCTAGACTTGTATAAGAAATCACTAAATATTTGCTCGAGAGAATTCAACACAATTAATCCATAAAAAAAAATTGTTTTCAATTCCATAATGATTTTTTTAAGAAATTCCGATTCTGCATTATGCAATGAATGCAGAAAACTTGTGTCAGCGCTTTGTTGCAGCCAATTTTTAAAAGAAGTTATTTTTTTATGAAACAATGCAGCAAATTTTCTTTTACAACTTCTAAAATCTACGAAAAATATGTGTTCGTTACAATTATATTTTGAAATAGTAGATAATGAAAAAATATTCTCTTTAAATTTTAAAAAAGAATGGTACATGACAAATACTCTTTAGGTGTCCAAAAAATTATGGTTCCTGGCACTTCAGTAAAATCAAGCAAGGAAGCATTGCGCTTATCACGAATTTATCCCGATATAATTTATTCGACTGCTGGCATACATCCACATGATTCCAAATCAATTATTGAAGAACCAAGCAGTTGGTTTGAATTTGAACACATTGCTGATGCACCAGAATGTGTTGCAATCGGTCCATGTGGATTAGACTATCAAAGAGATTTCTCCGAACCAGAGGTACAGAAGGAAATTTTCGAAAAACAAATACGACTTGCATGCAATTTAGGAAAATCACTCCTGATACATGAACGTTCAGCACAAAAAGATGTACTAGAAATACTAGACAAGTAAGTTTCATAATTATTAATACTGGTATTCAGTATTACATTTACTATATTTGAATTTCTTTGTGTTTTTTAGATTTGATAACTTGCCTCAAGTGATAATAAGAGGTTTTATGGGGACTACCGAAGAAGCCGTCAACTATTTAAATAGGCGTTTTTACATAAGTTTAACTGGTTATTTATGCAAGGTTGTTTTATAGGATTAATATTTTAATGTTTTATTTTAAACTTAAAATAATTATTTCAACGATTATTTTTTACAGGACAAATCAGATACTGGAGTACGTAAACTTTTAGAAAATAAAATCCTGCCATTAAATAGATTGGTGGTTGAAACTGATTCACCATTCATGTATCCGAATACTAGAGCTTCCAAATTACCACAACATGTCAAGACTGGAATAACAGAAAGGTCGCTTTTATATTTACATAGGTTAGTAAGAACCGTTTAAGATTTTACTTAAAAAGGTTTGGATTTTGGTTTGTTTCTAAGTTCTCACCAAAATTTTCTGGTTCTATGTGACTAGTTATTAAGAAAATGTACAGGTGTTTTTGTAGCTTTTATAACCAGTGTCTTGCCATTTTAAAAATGACTAAGACCTCAGTACATATACTCTTTAAATTTAATTTTGTGCAAACATCTTATATTGGCATATAAATTATGTTAAATGAATCTTCCAAAAATTCACGAATATTCAAGATCTTTTTCAAAACAACTTTTTCAAAAACTCAGCAATATTAAAGAACATTTTTAAGATATGAAGCTAATATTTTAAAAATTCGATGTTTAGGAGGTGTTAATATAAAAAATGTATACATACATAGATAAAAAGTCACAATCAAACAGCATTTCATACAAAATTAATGAGAAAATAGAACATCGGATATATTAATTTTTAGGAAACTCTTTCCAAATTGAATCGCTTTTCGGTTATTTAAAACAATTTGATGTTGTCATTTAAATGTAGCAAGTCAAAACTTCTATGATGATTTCGCATAACACTTATAATTTCACTCCTTTTTTGACAGTATTTTCCCCATTAAAATTTAGTATATAAATTTGCTCCTATGAAATTTCAAATTACTTTACTTCATAAATCGTTTAGAAGATTAAAAATATATTTCCATTTTAAAGTGTTTTTCAATAATACAAAAAAAGTTTTTATTTTTCTAGATATTGCACTTTTCAACGAAACGAACCATGTAGTTTACCAGCTATAGTCGAGATGATTGCAGCATTCATGCAAAAAACTCCAGACGAAGTAGCACTTGCAACTGCTTTCAATGCACTCAAGCTTTTTGGTCTCACCTAAGAGATAGTAAATGAAAAAAACAAAGTGGCGCTAATGAACGTAACTGGTGTTCTATATGGATTTATATATGTTTATTTAACAAATAAAAAATACTCTATTTATTAAGTTCGCAAACTATTACAACATATACTAACAATCATTATTTAAAACGTAAGACTTTATTAACGAAATTACATGTGCCTTATTTGCAATTTAAAGGAGAATCAAGCAAACAAAAAAAAAAGAAAACAATTTACTAACGTTAGGATTAAAAAAAATAAATGGGTTGCCATTCAAATACAAACAGACTTGAGACACCACAATTCGAATTGTGAGATTTTAACATAGACTATATATATATATACATATAATATGCTGTAAAAGCAATTTTAATTGCTTAACGTTGTTGTTGTTGTTGGATACTAACTATTATTGCTAAGTTTGTGCACATCTTAGCAAACTATTTTAATTTTATTATTTTTTAAGTTACAATTAAGAACTTTTCCTTTAAATTATAAAATTTGCAGCTGCAGTTTAATATTTTATTTAATTTCTATTATACCTACACATACATAGTGCGTATATACATATTTATTTCCAGTTGCATAAATCATAATATCATATAAGCAACTTTATTGTACATTATATCAGTGATAGCATTTGAACTTTTCAAGAATATACTGAATTTATATTCGGAAGGAATTCGAAAATTAGCAAAGAAAAAAATAAAGTTTTAGTACCAAAAACAAAGATTATCTTCAAATTTGTTGAGAAGAAATCAAATCCAGAAGTAAAAACGGATTAAGCTATCACCTCAAAATGTAAGAAAATGGCAGAAATTCAGTTTCTCGAAAATATTACTTAATCAGTCGTTACACAACACTTGTAAGACTGTTTTTGTAGAGATTATCATTTTCACAAAAGATGTCTATTTAAATTTGTGCTATTTGTATGAATATAAGATACCGAAATTTTTCAACTGGAATATGTTGTATATGAGTCTGGGCCAAAATTTTATGGGTATAATCAGCCCGATTGACGGTTTTAAAAAATATGTACTCCTGAACAATTTTCCAAGGGCTAAGTTTTCATAAATTTAGTTTTAGATATCTCATCTAATTGGTAATTCAATGCTCTTTTAGGTGACGTATGAGTTACAGGGTGTTACTGAAATTTCCTTTAGAGTAGAACTTACACATAAGGATTATCTCATAACTTTCTTAGTAATAGATCTAGAGCAAACAAATAAGTGAGTTTCATTAAGTAACTAACTCATACAAATAGAAATAACAGAAAAATATTTCACTTTAATAAGCAAATTCTGAACTGAAACTAGCAATAATGGTACTAAAAAATATGTTAACTAATCATCTAATGAAATTCTCGCAGTCGATTGTTCTAGCTCTTTTAGAAAGATATGTGATAATCTTTGTTTGTAAGTACTGAGTACTTACTCTAAAGGAACTTTTTTAAACACATTGTAGCTCATAGGGTGTTCAAGATAGACCCTCCCTCACCCCATACAATGTGGTCAGTCATAGAGACACTTTTTTTCGAGGTGGCGCTGAATTTTCTAAGTCAGAATAAATCTAGGCCTTATTGGGTATGTATATGTACATATGATGCTTCTTACGTGAAAACAAAAAATTCTGTGGACTATCCCCTCTAAAAACACTTTCGCAATATCTATTATTCACATTTCATTTGAATATGTTGCCAATTCTTGCACATAAGTTTAGGGACGTTAGTCAAAAAAATTACAGTAAACAATTTGTGTCACAAAATTATTTTGGAAATGTATCGAATATGCTCTGAATGTACTAAAAATGAGCCTTGTACTTGTTTACTTTTCAAATCACCAATGTACTGAACAAAGTACAATTGTGCTGAAAATGCTGTCACTGCATTGTATGATTAAATGTGATTATTTTATTCGATGAAAATATACCTTAATAAAACGTGCCGCTATGCATAAACAATTTTAAATACTCTATAATTATTCTTTTAGTACGGCCTCGGTCAACGCAATTGATTAGATACGCGGGATAAGAAAATCATTAAATTTAAGAAAACGTGATTCATCAAAAGAAGAATATCATCTGTGTGCTGTTGAAGCCATTTGTGTAAACATTTTTCCATCTTATATTTTCCAGGACAAATTGCTTTCGACTAAAACGGCGTATTCTTGATTTAAGACGTAGTATTGTTCACACAAGTTCTTCACAGTTATATCGTCTTTTAATTTGCGTATAATCTCACTTTTCTGTTTAATTGACGATTTAATGCGAAACATATACAATGATATAAATTACTTCCTATTAATAACGAGACTAAAATACGCTGCAATATACGAGAAAAAACAAGTTTGAAAAGTAGCACTTACTGAGTCTGTAATGAATGAAATCCTCTTGTTGCGAAGGTTCAGTTACTTTTTTCGATTAAATTGCATATGAATTTTCGTCATTGACGTACTATACATCATCTGGGCACAAACTCATTTGTCGGTAACAAATTCATTTTCTAATTTCTCTATTTTGACTTCACTTTAAGAAGTACGGCCAACAAATAAAGTCGCATTGAAATGCAAATGTCGCACGCGATTTTTAATTCAAGTGAGAGCACAAAAGATACAATCTATGAATTTATTTACAATCTTTTGAAAATTCCATTAAAATTAAAGCATATTTGAAACATGTAAAAGCAATAATTTTGGCATTAAGTTATTGTTCATAAGTGTCCATTGAAATATATTTGCATGTGTTTAATCACAAATACCTACGTACATATCTTATTTAAATCGGTTTATCGTTTTCAAATCTTCAAACTTTTCTAAGTGATGCAAATTATCCCACCATTGCTTGAGACGGTGTTCCAAAATAAGCTCAAACCATGGTGTTAGTGGTGCATCGATTTTAGAAATTACATCATCCAAATCTGAACGTTTAATGTAGCGCACTTCACTAACTTCATTGACATTTGGTTTGATTGTGACATCTTTTTGCAAAAATAAGATATAGTCAATTTCATGTTCGCCCCAGATACCATCACCAGTGTTTGCATAGTGAATGCGTGTTAAATAGTGAAAGTCTTCTGGTCGTATCTAAAACGCAAGACATAGATGATTGTAACATGTAAATTTAACAACCCCTCCGCATCTGTTTCTATCACCTGACTTGTTGGTATACCTAACTCATAGTTAAGTCGTCGCTGCGCTGCCTGGCGCACGCCAAACGCATTATGTTCTTCGCATTCCTGCTCAATATCGTAAAGTGGATGACTGCAACAAGCATTTGTGTAAGTGTCGGGAAAGGTTATCTATTAACTTGAATAGTATTACTTGTGGAAAAATAGCAGTAATTTCTTATTAGCTCACCTTGTGCTTAGAGCGTCGCTGTACCAGCATTTCCCCCGCTGTGTTGAAAAGGAACACACTAAAGGCGCGATGCAGTTTTACGTTTCCCGTTTGCTTATCGACGCGATGGCAGTCTGCTTTTGTCGTATGACCAATAGCCTTATCATTTTCATCCACTAATATGCAGTTTTCCTGCAGAGCCTTCTCCTGCAATGCGTCATATTTTGGTGCGCCACTAACATCCATAATTGAGCTACTACGAGGTTTTGCAATTGTAGTGCAGTTCCGTGCGAGACGTTTCACTGCGATTTGGAGCATGTCCGCCTATTTATGCAAGCCAAACATGGAAAGAATTGCAACTGAATTGGCTACACAATGAAAACAAAACTTTATTTTTTGGTTTATTTAGAAACTCACCCGGGCGTGGTGACTATTTTACATATGGTTTTAGCACTTTGGGAGTTTTATTCCAAATTTGGAATATACTTAAATTTTTTTTGTAACAACAAAATCTTTCAGATTTTTACGCAAAATATAACAACTAATTGAATAATATAAAATAGGAAACAGGTTTATTTTAGCTGACATTCTCCAATTCATTTTTTTTTGTTAAAAAGTATGAAAAAGTGTCGGTCGGATCTAGTTTTCGAGACATAGGAAACTGAGGAAATAGTTTTTTAAAAATGTTTTTAAGGTGGAACCCTTTAAATGGATATCAAAACTATCTTATAAATAACAATAAATAGCAAACTGAACTGTACAACATACTAAAAATTTAAGAAAATTGGGAGTGAGGCCGTTACCATACATTTTCATACCAAAATTCACCAAAGTAAAACTAAGAAAATGGTACATCGTCAATTTCAGAAAAATCATCATATCTCCAAAACTTTATGTTAAATTTCAAAAATTTGCTTTTCAGGATTGTAGGCCACTAAGTTATCTTCCTTATGGCACACATAGTTTTGATATCTATTTAGGGGTTCCCAAATTAAAATCATATTTATGAAAGCTGTATCCGAAACTAGATCCGATCAAAACTTTTTCATGTATTGTTTACTTTTAACCTTCTCTATTAATTTTTTTTCCCTTAAAACAGGGGTCGGCAAAAATTAAAGTGAGAGCGTTTGGTGAGAGGAGAGAGGCTGCACAGCAAGAAATTTGTAACCAAATATTGATTTTATTGAAATGATGCGACAGAAAGTGGAAATTAAAGAAGATTAGAAAAGACGTTTAGAGTTGTTGAAAAATAATAAGCAAAGCAACATCGAACGCGGTGATAGCGCTATTGTCTTTAAACTTAACAAAAAAAAACTAAATCCATGCAATTTCAAATTGCTACAAAAAAAATTCATTCAATTGGGACACATATTATTTAGATAAAAAATTTGGATACAGTTTTTTAAAAATAACACATTCAA
This sequence comes from Meiosimyza decipiens, assembly GCA_963680825.1. NCBI lineage: Eukaryota > Metazoa > Arthropoda > Insecta > Diptera > Lauxaniidae > Meiosimyza > Meiosimyza decipiens. The sequence goes on from OY804259.1 coordinate 70,903,881, forward strand.
AAATGGTCTACCGTGCTTTACAATTTCTATGCTAATTAACTATGAGTTTCCTCGTGTAAACGCTGTCCACGCTTAAGTTTAAAATAACAACGGTACTTACATAGACAGCGTTTACACGACGAAACTCTTCAAAGAAAGTTTCCCTGTCTGTAGGCAAGAAGGGAAAAACGAAAGGGTGGTGTACAGAATTTGTCGTACACGCGAAATCCCTTTCGTTCTATTCTTTAGCTGATATTATGCTTTGAATTTACGTTTGTTGTGGCGGGTTGACGCAGTAATTGCTTTGAAATTTTCTTGCACAAACAAATTCTAGTTTCCGTGTGTAAACGCAAAAGAAATTCACAAAAGAGAATAGACAAGAATGTCTCAGACTGAGTTTGCTCGTGTAAACGTTGAAATAATGTCCAAAATTACAACATATGGCAACATACAGAGCTGTCACATTCAATTTTGGATTTCACCTAAAAAAACACTTATTTTAAATGGAGGAGTTCACACGATTTACAACACGCAATATCGTTTTGCGTTCACATTTTACAGCATGCCGTCAAACAGCTTTTGCAGAAAGATTTTGAGGCGCACACAACACTTACATTACTCACTTTCCACCTTTGCTTTTTATTTGTTTCCTGTAATAATAAAAAAATTGTATGCAACTCCCTAAAAATGAGGATGTGTCCCTTAAAAAAATAACTTGTTAAAATACCAAAGGTTCGGGACGCAGATGTCGTTGGTGTCCGTGCCTGATCTTTTACTATTCTTTATTTTCTTAAGTTCTCTGCGATGGAAAAATCGTAGTGTTGATTCTACCTTTTAATGCTTCTAGCGTAGCATTTTGACAGAGAGTATTCGTTGCCGATTTCCCAACCCCATCCCAATTCTGTTCAACGTATTATGAATTAAACAAAATACGTTACTTCTCCTAAAAATAAAACAAATCAAATCGGAGAGTTGTCCCTAAAGTAAACTAAATAAATGAAAATGGAATATCAAAAAATTTTAGCCAGCAAAAACATCCGAATTTAACATTTTTCGGTTAAGTAGTTCTAACCATGATTTAACTATATCAGGTTACTGCAAAAAAAATGCTGCTTCTTCCAAAAGTAAGTGTAATGTCAAATCGTATAAATTTTTTTTTCGATTTTTGCATTGGATATCAATTTTGACACTCCAGTCTTCTGACTTTCAACACTTTCAGATGTGAGTTTGACAGCTTGCGAGAACCTTAATAGTTAAATCATGGTTCTAACTAGAAAATTGTGGACAAATATTGCCAAACAAATCTTACAAATATATTAGTCCAGTTGCGTGAAGTGGGTGTTTTTATAAAAAGTTTGCGAAAATGTTTAAAAATATGTGCATTTAGGAAAAACACTTTTTTTGGGGAGTTTTCGCAGCTTTCATCTGGGATCTCTGACACAATTGGTTAGAAATACGCTGTCACTCTGTATGCATTGTTCATCTGCGATACACATGATTACAATAAAAAAGAAAGAGTAATTTTGGTGATTCAAATTAAATTGCGGGAAATTTTTGAATGAACATCACTGCTGCCTGCATTTTCTTCGAACGCATAGTCAACGTTTATACGAGCAAATTCGGTCTTGTCTATTCTCTTTTGCGTTTACACACGGAAACTAGAATTTGTTTGTGCAAGAAAATTTCAAAGCAATTACTGCGTCAACCCGCCACAACAAACGTAAATTCAAAGCATAATATCAGCTAAAGAATAGAGCGAAAGGGATTTCGCGTGTACGACAAATTCTGTTCACCCTTCTTGCCTACAGACAAGGAAACTTTCTTTGAAGAGTTTCCTCGTGTAAACGCTGTCATACATAATCTTTGGTTTTTTTTTAATTTGTTTCAATTTGACAATTCACAAAAGTCATTTTTTTTGTGTTCCAATTTATTTGAAGTAATGTGAAAAGTTCTTAAAAAAATTAGCCGGGAATAAACAGCGTCGCCATTCTAATCAATATTGTGGAAGAATTTTGGTTTTAACCCATCGCAAATAAGTGAAAATGTAAAATGAAAAAAGTGTAAAATGTAAACAAACTCGGACGGACAAATTCAGAATTCCACATTTTGGTACAAATGCCGTTGACTGATTTTCATTTACGTTACGTAGTTTTAATTAGAATTTTAATTAGATTTTTCTGGGACAAAATTGCAATAAAATCCTGCAAAATTTTCAGTCCAGTTGGAAGTTTTTTTCATGAGTTTTGCACACAGCTAACGCAAAATTGAATTAATTCCAATTCCAAATTTGGAATAAAACAAAAAATTTTAATTTCGTCACGTCTCTACATGACGACGAGTAATTTTGACATTTTCAACGATACTCGTCTCGCTCGCTCTCGTCCCGTTGGCTCGTCATCATTGTAATTGGGACTATTTGCTGGGCTCTGTATGCATTGTTCATCTGCGATACACATTGATTACAAATAAAAAAGAAAAAGTAATTTTGGTGACTCTTGGGTTAGTTACTGCAGATAAAATTCAACGATGGTAAGTGTAAATATTTAATTTTATGAAAGTTAATGAAAATTCTTTGTCAATTTTTCTTAAAAGATTCGTTTCATTTTAATACAAAACCGTGCTGGGAAAACTCGCTTGGCCAAGTGGTATATGAATTTCGATGACGATGAAAAACAAAAATTAATAGAGGAGGTGCATGCAGTGGTTACAGTGCGTGATGCTAAGCATACAAATTTTGTCGAAGTAAGTGAACTGATATTTTTTTGTAGGCGTTCCCACTGAGAATCATACTTTTTGTTTGTTTTTAGTTTCGTAATTTCAAGATAGTCTATCGGCGTTATGCGGGCCTATATTTCTGCATCTGTGTGGACGTAAATGACAACAATCTCTGCTACTTGGAAGCGATACACAATTTTGTGGAGGTGCTTAACGAGTATTTCCACAATGTTTGCGAATTAGATTTAGTATTTAATTTCTACAAAGTCTACACAGTTGTGGACGAGATGTTTTTAGCTGGTGAAATTCGTGAAACTTCGCAAACTAAGGTGCTCAAACAATTGCTGACACTGAATTCATTAGAGTAAAATAAAAACTATCATTCCAGCACCATACGGTGATCGAATAACATTAAAAAAGCCACAGTCTGCATTAGATTATATTCTTTACTATTGGTTTGCTTTTGGCTAAAGTCATATTTGTTTTTTTTTTTATTAAATAACTATCTTATAATATATCTTAAATTGTGTAAACGTACGCATGATAATGTTATTGTACATAAATGCAGAAAATTATATTTAGAATGTACATGGTAGAACACGAGTGCAAAATTAATGTTTTAATAGTTATGTAAAATACAAATGTGGAGGCCCACACCAAAAAGTAACATACATATGTTAAGCGACTTTATCGAATTGGCATAGATTTAAATGTTACATTTTCGTGTGGACCTCCTCAGTTACATATATCAAGTATCCAATCTAATGTGCATAACAACATAATAAACATTTAATAATTCAATGAACATTTGTGCTACTCAAAACATTTTAAAATTTGGTACTTAGAATGAACTACAAAATTTTTAATCAAATGACGGTCTTTAGCTATGTATTACCTTTGATAACCAATAAGCTTTTGCTACTTATAGTCGATTGTTTCTGATCTTTTGAAGTAAACGTGGCAGTTTACTTATATTTTCAGATTTTAACCATTGATCTTGTATTCAAGAAGTGAAACAAAATATGTGTGTATACATATAATTTTTAAACCTCTTTGGCTTGCTATTTTAAACCTCAGGTCCATGTACTCTTAACTTGGGAACTGCATATTTACTTTGAAAATTGAATTTAAATATGAATTTTGTAATCTCACTACTCCATATATCGTCGTCTGCATTTCGTTTGTATTGAAGTTTTTGTAGTCAAACCCAGAACGTCAGCTGTGTTTTAAAGTTTCTAGATCTCATTCTGAAAATTTGCAACTTAGTTTATATTGACAATCAATATGAGTTGCAACAATTTTTGCTTGAATGGGAAGTTTCATGCCTAGTAATGAAAATTCGCTTCTAAATTTCACAAAAAACACTCATGAACCACTGAGACCTTATTCGGAGTTGGCCATGTCAGGATGCAGAGTTTCAAAGTCGTTGAAACCAATTTTGAACTAAAAATGAATCAAGAATCTTTTACTGTTTAACAAAAGAATGATTCGCGTTCTTACAGGTGCACCATACAATCGGCTCGTTAACTGGAAAACTAGCTTTGCTAAAAGTTGTAAAGACTTAGAACTAGATTCGGTGTAGCAATTTCTCTACAAATACCATGGACTTCAAAATAAACTTCAACACTGCCGGGGTGAAATTTTTTTGACGATTTGGGCATGTTAGCCAGATTCATTCGAAGCTGCACCTTTAACACTAAGGCTAGATGTATTGGAAACTCTCACTCTTTTTGCATAGCTTTTTATGCATGATGGGATATATTTTATCCACCTCAGGAAGTTACTCACAATCGTACTGTTTAATATTTAACTTAAGCTATTCGCTGTTTCGCAGGCTGGTTCTATTTTTTTTTCGCTGACACTGGTGAGAAGGATTATTGTCAAGATCATGCGCTGAATTGACAGAATCATAATGCTCCTGCACTTGTGGCATATCGATAAGTCCACTTTTTTTGGGATTTTCACAAAGGTTCATACAAGCAAGTATTCAGGTAATCGTTTTCCCCAAATAAGGATAAGGAAATCTTACATGAGCTTACCGGTGAACTCATTGGAAGCTGTCAACATTTTGGCAACTATATATTCTGCTACTTTGTTGATTTTTGAATATTTTACCGCCTTTGTTACCTCCGTTAGTCAATCTGGTCTTCTCTTATGTTTAACATTAGCTTCACGTCGTCCTTTGGCCGCGGTTCATTCTATTTATACCCAACTCCAGCCACAGTAATTCTACAAAAAAGTAAGTGAAGTAACATAATTTTCCTATATAGATTCAGATGTTTTTATTAAAAGTAGCGCCGCAGTGATAGCGCTGCAGTGAAGCTTGTTATTGTAGTCCATAAGTAAATAGTTTTAAAAAAACTTTAATGAATTATTTATTGTTTCCCAGTAAAAAATGGGTCAATATAAAAAATTTGATACAAAAGACACATCATTTCAAAGGAAAAGAATTAAGCTTTCTTGAGCTCTTAAAAAAAATATACTTTAATAATATATTGTCTGAGAGTAATAACAGTTTTATGAAAAAAACGTCATAATTTTACAAAATCGTCTTATATCGAAAACTATAAAACAAATTTAAAATATTGATGGTTCGATTTCATACATTATATAATCACGCTTCATATGATACCCACATTTTGGTAATCTGTCCAGGGTTTCCAACATATATAGGTTTTATAAAAGCTATATCCACGACTTTTTATGGCCATATCTCCGAAACTAGATCCGAAAGAAAGATTGCCCCTAAAGTAAATTGAAAAAAATTAGTATAACAATTTAAAGCAAATGCGAATTCTCAGGCCGAACTGTTTAAAGTATATAAACTGATATTTCTTTGTCCAGCATTCTGCTTACCAACAAATCGCATAAAAAATAGAATTTCTTCAATCGCTATGCGATATATAACAAGTTTGACATTCCTGGTCAAATAACCTCTATTGCGTATCATGTTCTAACGTATAGAAAAAATTATGTCTCGTTTTGTTTTTCGTAGCTATATCGCACGTCCCACTTGTGTCAGCTCTCATCTTTCGCAACACCACATCTGTCAAAAACTCTCGGAGTACAATCGAGACTCGTGCCAACTCATTATCGATAACTGCCTAACTCGTCACTCGACTGATGTGTCAGAAATTATTAAAAAAACTGCATGAATATTTCGAGTGTGAAAAAGAGATGCACTACACATTGTGATTTTTTTCTTTCAATCGTTAATTTTCGTCGCCATTGTCGTAGTTGTCTTCGTCAAAGAAAAAATTTTTATCGAGAAAGAAAAAAGTTGAAAAAAATTGCTGCCAGCAAATTAGTATTTCTTTAAAAGTCCATTGAAACAAAAATTACACTGCTTAATAGCTGCAACAGCGTATTTAAAATAAATTACAAAAAATAAGGAGTAGACCATTTTCACAAAAGTAAATAGATGAGAATTTCATAAATTTGGCGAAGACGGAAGCAGAAAAATAGAAGAAAAAAAAAGTTGAGTGCAAGAATTTTCCAGCCGAATAAAAAACATTTTAACAACAGAAAATCAATTTCAAGTGATAGACGACTTTAAATACACAAAAAAATGTCAGCAATGAACCCGGAATAGTAAGTTTAAAATCAATTTTATTCATTTGCAACTTTTTTCGTAGCTTTTTTCACATCGTCATTATGTTAACATTTTGTACAACGTCATACGTCTACAGCAGTTAATTGACGTTGCCGTCCACTCCCTTTTGACATTAGGTAAAGTTGATTGCGCGGCGGAATTTAGGAAGGAGGCTTAAGGTTTTAAGTTCCAAGTTCCATTTTGTTATGCGAATGTGTCATGCATAGTGTCATCTATTAAGTGGAATGCAAAATCTGGATGAAACTAATTATTTACTGATAATGTTTCAACGACAGTGGATAAAAAGCAAATTTTATTGCGCAAAAAGTTAACCTTTTTGTTCAATCATCTAACCGCCCCCAAACTGCGATGTATTTGCAAGTTTTTACTACACGTTTATGTGACATTTCGTTCATGAAATGTTCTTAAAATATTGATATGGAATAGAACGTGTTTTTGCCATTGAAAGTTATTAATGTTTTTTATTTTAATCTCATTCACATTATAAAATGACAGCAGTTTTCTTTTCGTTAATGTCCGAGCTGCTGATTTGATGTCTGCATGAGTCATCATCCGTTCATTTCGATTTACAATTCGCATTTCTTCGTTTGCTTCGTGCTCTCTGCTACTGTTTCTTTTCGTAATTGAGTTTATTCCCTTTGTACATTTTGGTTTTACATGGATTTTTCATCTTTTCTTGCTTTTGTTTATATTTTGTTGCTGCACAAAATGTTAATTTTATTGTTTTTGTATTATCCTAAACCTTAGATTTATGCTCTTTCTACTTTTTCCGCAAATCAAATTGTTACGAGTGCTAAATTTTATTCACTTTTGACTTCTTCCGCTGTGAGGATTTTCAGTCGTCAGAAAGGCAGTAAAATTCAATTGTTGGTTCGCCAGATATGATCAATTTATATAAATCGTTCATATTTTATATCTTATGTATGTGAATTGTTCTTTTGTTCGAAATGAATGATTCGTTAGGGCACCATTAAACCACCATTAACGAATTTTTGATATATACGGTTCGGTTCGAGGATCATAATAATATAAAATCCAATCTTTAGCAATTTTGAAATGAAACATTTTCTTAAGAACACGAATTTACTTGAAACGTAAATTTTAATTATTTGTTTTCATTTCAACTTTATTTAACATTATTTAAATATATAACTTTGTTTAACAAATTCCTAATTTGCAATTATTCCAATTTTGATTCTCATTTGTCTTTTAAATGCACACATTTCATTATTAATATCTACTGGCAAGTTATTAAAAGCTTGAAAGCTTATACAATTAATAGTTCGTTGCCCTCTTGTGGTTCGAGCTCGTTGAATTCTAAGATCGACGACTCTTCTTAGGCTATAAATTGTTCCGTCATATGTTCTCGTACTATCGCTTAGATACGTTGGGCACAATCCAATTTTCATTTTGTATATACAGTAGACGTCCAATATAGCGTATAACGATATAACGAATTTCCATTTAAACAAACAGTTTTTTAAACTGGAACTTTTCCAATGATGTCTCTAAATTACGAACACTAAGTTTTCACTATTCCAAATAACGAACGGTGTTTTACAGTTCAACAGTTATTGTTTTTTACCAGTAAAGCTGATTGTAAGTATATATAGCATTCCAAAATCTAACTTAACTTTTATGACTAGATATGTATGTGTGTATATTAGTAAATAAAAGCCAGTTTCTTCAATAAAAAACTCTTCGATATAACGAATTTTACGATATAACGACTGACCAGTGCATTAATTAGTACTTTATATTGGACTTCTACTGTAAATATCATCCCTTTTACAAAAAGTCAACATAAATTTTATTGGGGTATAGTTTCAACACTATTCTTATAGCCTTGTTTTGAAGAACTTGCAATCTTTGTTTTTGATACAAAGGACATACAAATATCACAGTACTGTAGTATTCAAAGTGTGGTTTTATAATATCATTACTATAAACTATTTAGTTTCATTACGAAATCTGGTTGGTTCAACGAGAGAGTATAGTCAAACACCCTGTGGTATCACAAGGAATCACATTTGGTCTAAGTTAGTTGGTTTTCGTAACTGACTGCCACTCCTACCTAACCTAACATACTATATACATTTTCACAGCACAGCTCATTGTTACATTGCATATGTTTTTTGATATTTTCCTCAAAACAACAATTTTTTGCGATATTTTCTTTCCCTCAACTTTAACTTATTGTCCACCATTATTTCGGGATATTTTACTTTATCAACTTTCAGAAGTTTTTTTTTATCATTTCCTATATATTTTTTGAAGCTGATTCTAAATTTGAATTCAACGTGTGATTTTTGAGAAAAATTAACCCATATATATAAAAAAAAACACCAATTTTGACCAGTTTCGAACATTTGTACATCAATAGCATTAAATATTACTGAGTACATAAAAATGAAGTAGGGAACTTTCTCTTTAAAATTCAAATTTTATTTTGTTTTATTTTTGTCTTAATTGTTTTAAGTAGTATAATTTTCCTTTTTTTTCTTTATTTATTCTTTTTTAAATGATGACTTGATCCACTTGTTATGGACATCTATTGTTAAGTGTTTTTGATTGATTTGAACTCCTTGGGTGTAGCGATGTATCGGCAAATATATCCCGATATGTCGGTAAGCATATCGGCGTCATCTCTAGAAAACATAGAAAGTTTTAAAAAACTACAGATTTTGACATCGGAGAATAGTAAGAAAATCGAGCAATGTTACAAAATTCAAAAATAGTACAAAATGTTGTACCTACATATAGAAAAATGCTGTAAAGTCGAAAAATGTTGAAAAAGAAACAAAGTTGAAAGTTGAAAAAGTCGCGATATGTATCTATGTTGACGTTAACGACCTTGTTTATTTCATATTCGAACCCTTTATTTTGAAAGTTGTCTAATTATACAATTGATTTGAAGTAATATTTTGCACCGACAAAAGTAGTGCCGTAATGTTCAATGTGTAGTTTCTAAAAGTAAAAATCGCTCTCGAAAACTTATAGTATTTAAAGTGAAAAATATCAGTATCATCAAAAAAAAAATTAAATTTATTTTTTGATTATGAAACAAATTTTAAAATTTTTGAAAAATAATTACGACCATTCGAAAGGCCATTCAAAAACTCTATCGAAAGCACTTGAACTAAGAATTTTACAGTTCACCCAAATGGACAACACTTTAACAAAGTTTGAGGTCAATCGGTTATGTTCGAATTTCGGCTTAGGATATTTGATACTTGGGCGCTGATACAACTTTTTATAGAGATATGTACATATGTGCGTGAAGAGAACCTGAATTTCAAATTATTGGTATGATATGGCAATGAAAGCTATAAAAATGGCATGCAAAACTTTAAAGTAAACTCAGTAGTTTTTGAGCTACAACCAATTTTTTCGAGATCCTAACAATTAATAAAAAGACCTAACATCCAAAAAGCCGTAACCACAAAAAATTCAAAATCGAGTTTTTGATTGATTATGATGAATTTGACTAAACCTAGATGTCCCTACAAAATTTTTAAATCATATGTCATGTGATTTTGTTAACGAAATTCAAAAGGTAACAACAAAAGCCTGAACTTCATACAGCAAATAGACGTAACACACTTGTATGAAATAAAATGAAATACAATATTTAATTTTTTTAAACTTTTTTGACTCTTTTCAACCTTTTACATAAGAAATTCATAAAAATATAGCTTTCCATTATAAAACGTGTTTTTGCTTTTCTTATATAAAACTAAAAAGTGTGGTTACTGTTATTTGGATGTTAGGAGACGTTATGTATTTAAAAAAAAAATATGTATGTATTAAAAAGTCAATAAAGAAAGGAACTTACTTAATTCTCTCTAACAAGATTGTGGCACGTGACGTACAGCTTCATCATATACAAATATATTATCCAATAAATAAATCTTGTGTAGAAGAGATATAAAATTTTAGTCAATTTTTTTTAAATCATAGATTTCTTTTGTTAGCGGCCAAATGATACAAATGATTAAAGGCGAATTTTATTGAAAATGTTTAATAAATTACATTACTTTGTAGAAAATTAAGTAGGCTTTCAAGCCATTGTAATATTTAGGTCTTTGTGCAACAAATCTCACTTTCTGCCTTTTTACAGTCTAAACGAAACTAATCTCTTTACATATATTTCTGATTGCTTAGTTCAAGTCCTAGAATTTTTATAGCACGTCAAATTTTATATCCATCTTCAAATTGTTAGATTTGGATTCAACTTAATAGAGTCCATATGAAAAATTAGATTTAATTTAGAATGGAGATGCTCAGATGTGCAGCGAAAATACTATATTTCGCAATTAAAAGTTAAATATCTCTTGACTTGACAAAACAATTTCAACTGAAGATAAAGGTTCAGCTATCTAACATATAAATTATAAAGTAAAAGGTCTGGTCCAAAGCACTATCATGTTTAATATGTTTTAGAATATCAGTTGGAGCTTTTAAATTTATGATTACCTCTTTTTACGATTACCCAATGTTAAAATAAAGTTTCTAAAAATATTCGCGGTGCTCGTTTTTTAAAAAATATCAAAAACATAATTGAATCGAAAAGCTTGATAAGGTCTAACTAAGAATCTCAAAATGATACCAAATCGCCTCACCAAATACCAAATCATAACAAAGTTACAAAGTTATGAACTAGACGAACTTAATATTGAAATTTTTTGAATTTTAACATGTAGTAGGTAGATGAACATCAAAGTTTCAAGTTCTGCGAACTTCTTCCTACATCTGTGACTTCAGAGAACAGCTAGTTGAGTACAATTTTGTTATATCGAATACAATCTCCGTTCTTAAACCCACTATACACTGGTGCCACATATATAAAATTGCTCTGGAAAAGAGTGCTATTGCAAAAAAACCAACATTATATTCACTTTCCGTAATATTACAAAAACTTTTAATGGGAAATGGTTTCGTAAGCTCTACTCGGTAAATAAAGAAAACATTTTTTAATAAGTACAGGCGGGTTCTTTTAGAAGCAAGACTAAACAGTATTGTGGACAGAAAAATAAAATATTTTGTTACACTTTTTTGATGCAAATAAAACATATTTCATTTCATATTTCTACTCAACGTTTTGCCAATAGATTTTAGGGTACCTCAGGCGTTTTTATTTTGAAGACCTGAATTTTGAATTTACATTTAAAGTTACCTAAGTTATAAATTTTAAGCAAGGCAATTTTCAACAAAAATAGAACACTAATGGGTATTGGTAACGTGCCATGAAGGCAGAGGTTGGGAATGATTTGGTTTAGCATCCGTATCCAGCCTAATCGGAGTTGCACCAGTGATATCACAAAAATAATTTTTAGGAATAATGTGAATAATGAGTTTCTGGTGTGACTGCCAATATTAATAGTACAGAGTGATTTCAGAGGGGTACAGACTGCGTCACGAGATTAAAATGTAAATTTTGCTTTGTTCAAAGATCTGCTTAATGCTTTATTTTTTTTTATAACAGTGATTATCTCTTCAAATTGCTTTTGATTGGCGACTCTGGCGTAGGAAAGTCTTGTCTTTTGCTTCGATTTGCAGATGACACTTATACAGAGAGTTACATCAGCACAATTGGCGTTGATTTTGTAAGATTTAGCTTTATTCTTATATAATATTGAGTATAAAAATAAAATTATTTTGATGTTTTGTTACTATAGAAAATCAGAACAATTGAATTGGATGGAAAAACCATTAAATTGCAAATTGTAAGTTAATCTGCTACTTATGAACTAAGATTATATTATAAATAAATTATGTTTGTTTTAGTGGGATACAGCTGGACAAGAACGTTTCCGTACAATAACTTCTTCTTATTATCGTGGAGCTCACGGTATTATTGTTGTCTATGATTGCACTGACCAGGAGTCCTTTAATAATGTTAAGCAATGGCTTGAAGAAATTGAACGATATGCATGCGAAAATGTAAATAAACTATTAGTAGGAAATAAAAGTGATTTAACCAGTAAGAAAGTTGTTGATCACACTACAGCAGCGGTAAGAAATTTTTTGATCATAAAAATTTTCATAAAACTATTTTTGTATTGCTTTTTGTATTTTTCCATACTATAGGAATATGCAAATCAATTAGGCATTCCATTTCTTGAAACTTCAGCCAAAAGCGCAACTAATGTTGAACAAGCTTTCATGACAATGGCAGCGGAAATTAAGAACCGCGTTGGCCCACCTTCGAGCGCCACGGAAAACGCGAGCAAAGTTAAAATCGATTCGGGACGTCCCGTTGAAAACACCAAATCCGGTTGCTGCTGAAGAATTAACTATGGTTCAATATTTTATTATATATTAAACAAAATTTAAATAATAATAATAATATAAAATGATATGATTATAATATATAATACAACAAGATAAACACAATTAAAACAAGAAAAATAAAAAACAAAACTTATCAATAGTCGTAGCAAAGAGAGAGGATTATGGAAATCTATAATACTAACCTGAGGCATCAAATATTAGAATACTTATGTATGTATAAAAAGTAAACAAAATATGTAATTTCCGGATTAAATCATTGGTCCAGTGTCGTGGTCTTGATAATCAAGTATGATTGTTTGTATTTTGTATAATTCAAATTACCCGCCACTTCTTATTCTAATTTTGGTACGCAATAAACGCTGAAACGCAAATTAAGTTAAATAAAAATAAATTACTTTATCATTAATAAAAAGTGAAAAAAAACCGAATGTATTTAATGCAGAGAAGGTTTATAATGTCACAGGGTGTTCAAATGGAGGTCTTAAATGAAAGAAGCAGGAATACCTTTTAATTTGGAAAATGATAAGAATAAAGTTGTGATCGATAGTCTGCAAAATTTAAATTGAAATGGCAATTTAAAAAGAAATGTCAAGTTTTGAAATCTGTCCCTATAATTATTTATGTATTTAATTTTCGGCATTCAATCTGACAACAATTTTTTATATCATGCCTGGTTTTCGTAAGAAATTAGAGTTAAATGTGTCGAAAACACAGATTTTGACTATTTTCGTGCACGAAAGTCGTGGATCTTCTCTTCCAGATCTATTTATTTAAGAAAAGTTAATTGTCTCTTTATTTATTAACATCATATGTCAGCACACATCCTGCCAAATTATCAGAAGCAGTGCTGATACTGATTGTTAATCTTTACAAGGGAAAAATGGCACTCTGAAATGCTCCAAATAATTTGACGTTCTTGCTTCAAGTGTATGAATATGGCCAAAACCTCATCTATCTCAAGAGCCAGAAGTTGATGTTGCAAAAATTAAAACCATATTCGAACTCTGCACCATAAATTACATAGACATTAAACATTATGAAAATAAATTTTTAAACTTGATGTTTCAAGTAAGTTCGTACTTTTAAGAAATCAAGTACTCTTTTTTTGAAAATATGCCAATGATAGGATTTAAAATGTTAGTGATTTCGATTAGACGTTATTTTAGGTCTATAAAAAAAATATATTCTAGTTTCTTCATTTGAACACCGTGGTCATATTGCTTGCACATTTTGCAAATTCATGCATACATTTTTTATAGGTAGTATTTAGTGGTTTTTGGTTAAGAATAAACTTTTATTTTTAAATTCACATGCGAAATCGATTGGTGGTAAAATGACGTTGCCTTCAAAGACAAGAAGCTCATATGTAAATATAAATGTTTTTAATGTATTTAATTATAAAATAAATATTCACGATTATTAAAAGTAAAACAACAGTTCCAATTTAAAGAGTCATGTATGTAACCAAGATGTTGTGACAATGGAAAATGTTAAGGCCGAATTCGGAATCAAAGCATTACAACCTGTAGAAAGTAAAATATATATTTAAATTATGATCCAACACAAAGTGAATTTGTCGCTGTCGCTGAAAGTAGAAAATTTTCATGTTGATAGCGCTCCAATCAGCTTCAGCTGCATAGTTCACGCCTTGCATTACGTGCTAAGCTTCACGCTTCATATGACTTAAACTATCTGAGCTCTTACTTGCCCTAGAGCAGTCACCGAACACACCTGCATAATAAATGCCTCGTGAAAAACAGGCATGTTTCACAATCCGAGTGTAATGAAAGTGAAAAAAATTATGTATTTGAAATCGAATGAACTTGTAACTTTCGAGCTCGTTTGAGTTTCTCATTCAACTGAAGTTCAGGGGCCCTACTCTGTAACGCGATGCGAAAGCAATGCGATACGCAGTGAAACAAATTGTACTCTAAAATAAATGCATTGAATCGCATTGCTTTCGCATCGGCTTACAGAGTAGGTCCCAAAACAGTTGGCAACTGTCAGTTGAGAAAAAGTTTTACGCAATGAGCGCAATTACTGCATTAGCGGCAGTAATAGTTCAAAATGCAGAACACTTGAAGATTCATGACTGCAGTGGAACTTTCTAATTAAATCTTTTGTAGGCTTGAATCTTGCCATAGGGTCAACAAAGACGCGTATCAAATGCTGTTACGTAACACTAAGGGTCTTATACAATGTCTTGCTAACTGACCTCCACCGGTTTCATAAAAAAACTGTCAGTTAAAGTTCCAGCTACATCATGACTTAAACGACACTTTGACATAAAATCAAAGAGTATCCATATATCTTTGATAAAATATACAAAATATGCGAGCCAAAGCAGCGGATAAGTAAAACTGAACATTGTGAAAACGGCTCTCACAGCACTCAACCTTTGAAATTGAAGCTTTAAGATAGCTGTCAGTTAGGAAAGCGATAATGCTACGGGCTGGAGTATGGTTGTAGAAGTTTTGAAACACATCCTGAGCCAGAGCCGTTTATAGAGGCTTGGGCGCCCTGGGTTTAGAAACAGAAGAAAACAAAATTAATATCTTGAAAAGCTTTTTGCATCTTGAGGCTTTATTTTTTTCATCTTACAACTATTAGAAAAAATAAATATTTCTTCGAAATGCCACTTTATAAAAGTGATTACAAAAAATTAGAAAATTAACCTAGCCATAAATTTCATTCATGTCATGGTTTTTATGTTTTTTCTTAATAAAAGTGTTTTATAAAGTTATTTTTCATTTGTTTTGTATGTTTTCATTTATTGTTTTTTACTTACATTTTCATTTTTCGTCTAGTTGCTTTGAGCATTTCACTTCGATTATTTTAAGTGATTATAACTCACTTAAGAGGTAGGCCAAAGAATTTCATAGCCCTTTAGTTACGTTGACTTTACATATATAGTATAGCAGTGCGCCCTCACTTAGAGTACGCCAGCCAAGTATGGGTACAATTTTATAATATTCATATAAATTGAGATAACTTAAAAAAAAACTTTATTTGATTTGCTCTCAATGGCTTAAATTGGGTTGACTCTTTAAACCTTACTCCTTATGAGGATCGTTTGAAGTTATTACATATGTAGCCTTTGAGCTCCCGTAGAAATATTGCGAATATACTTTACCTTCATCAATTTGTAACTGTGCCTCTTGCTGCACCAGATCTTTTTAACTACATACATTTTAATTCTAATCGGAGAAGTACTCGTAACTCATCAATTATTTTATCAACCGGTTAGTATAACTAATTATATGACTACAGCTCCTTTTAATCGCACGACAACTCTTATTAACAATTGCGAAGCTTATAACAATAGCTTGTCAAAAGGTCAACTTAAGCTTAAATTGAAAACTAAATGTAGCTAATTTTGCAGCTTAATGGTGGTCTGTGTTGTGTGCATGTATTTGTTGGTTTGGCTATTTTTCTTAAAAAACGACGTGTTTGTTTCAAAAAGATAAAATTCACTCATATTTCGTATTTTGCCCATCGCTGGCTTAGTCAACCTAAAATTGATTTGAAGAAATTGAATCTGTGATGGTTGTGTTTAAGTCTGTGCATCGTGACCAAAGACTTGAGTTTATCGACTGGCATTTTAACTTATATCTTCATATCTATTATATATAAAGTTCAACTCACGAAAAAACTGTAAGATATTCGATTGAGCATGGGAAAAACAGACATTTCGAACAAAATTTTCTTGAGCGATGAATCTAATTTGAAGAAAACTCCAATTTCAATTGAAATAATACAATTTGGCGCTGTAGATCTTTTTTTTTATAGCTATAAGAAAGATCGTTCCAGCCCTTCAACTCTAGAGTCCAATTAAAAACAACATTCGTCAAAGTATGACCGAGTTATTACACAAATTTTTACCACGTATTTTGACTTTTTTTACATTGATTATTTGGCATTTTCAAGAATTTTTAACATTTATTGACTTATGTATCTTATATATTTTTGAAATCATTGTGCATGCATATATTGAATTTTCGATTTCCCATGGCTTGATTTTTTCGACAGTATTCAGCATTTTTAGACTAATGACTTTAGCAACAGTTTTCAACCTTTTTCAAAAGTTTCCGAATTCTTCGTCACTATTTGACTGTTTCGATAAAAAGAGGTTTTTTTTCTTGAATTTAAGAAAATGTGCAATAAGCGCATAATAAAAGACGAAGATCTGGCTTAATAAGTTTTTAACATTATTTTCTTCTTACAATTGCATATGCAGGTATAATAAATTCATTTAATTAGTCACTCTTAATTAACTTACCTATTACTAAACATATTGCAAATGAAGTAAAAATGCTTTACATAAATCAATTGTAATTTATGCACTGCAAATGCCTGCATACCTTTACAGCATCACCTTAATTCGATAGGAAATAATTGAATGAACATTTGTTTGGCATGCTCAACCACTTCCCCCAGCAAGTGTGTGTGTGTGTGAAAAATCTATAAAAATCCATAAAATTTAAGCAGTGGTATGGTATCATTGCTTATGCAGTGTGAAAATAAGCCACTTGTCAACACCTACTTGCAATCGAATATAAACTGGACAATCAGCAACTAATGAAGTTTCCTTGAATAGTACACAGAAAAAACTATTGGTCAGTTTAAACGATATCAACGGTAGAAATCGTACTAAAGCACAGCATCGTTGATTTTGGTACTCCATTGACCAATTTAGTAACTATTGAAGCAGTTTGGGTGATTCATATTTGATTGCAACTGAAACGGGAAATAATGCTTAACTAGACATTTTCGTCTATATCTCGTGAAAGTAAACTCTTACATGAACGAGAAAGAGTATTAAATTCTCCATAAAAAAATTATCTAACAATTTTTTTCGTGAAGATAATATTTCGTCAGCTTATTAACTTTTAAAATAAATATTTCAGAGGTTGAGTACAAACAGTTTTTGTTTTAAATTTTATGCTCTTTCCATGGTTCCGTTTGTGTAAGAGCTTTCTGTCACGAGATATAGACCAAACTGTCTAGTAAGGCACTCTTCCTCATTTAATTTAAAATTAAATATGAATCAACTGTTTGTAACAAAATAAAAAAGTATTTAAAATTTTAAAAACCCTATTATATACATTGTAGAAATATTAAACAGTCAGAAGTTTTAAGTATCGGTAATATTAACTACGGGATCCTGTAAATCTACGAATTTATCAGCTTAATAACTGTTAAAGCACTACTGTACTAACTAACTGCATTTATTGTTAAGTTGCATATTCAACTGTTCAATAACGGTTTCGATGGTTAGCACTCTACAAGGACTGTAAACTGACAGTGGTTACGTTCAAAAAACTTGGCCGTATAAATTGTAGAAGAGAGTTCTACGATGGGACCATAATCAAATGTAAATATCACAAGAACAACAAACCAAACACCTCAAGCGACATGAAAATTTTATGAAACTTTAAAAAAATCCGTTAAGGGGCTATACCGGTGTGACACTTTCAAAAAATCGATTTTGGTTTTTGGTTTTGGTTTATTCGATAGTTTATACTTTCAAAAATGTTCTGTCAAAGCGGCAAGGTCGTATCTTGAATAGTTTTTGAATGACAGCGTTCTAATAAGCGACCACTCGCAGCTCGATAGTTGAAACTTTAAACACGTTTTTCTCGAAACGACATTTTTCAAAATTGCTGACATCATAACTCAAAGAGAAATTGACCGATCGACTTCAAATTGAAACTGAGTATTCTTGAATGTATTAACTATATAATGACTTACGATCTTATTGATTGGTTGAAAATTGCCAACTTGGCATTAAAAAACGACCATATTTTTACTTTTTGATATCAAGTTTAATATCTTTTTTGAATTTTTTTGTTTCAGATACTCATTCGGCCGGAATCATGTCAGCAGTTTGGGAACTTTTTTTTTTGGCACCTCCGAAGACAGCACATATTTTTGTAAAACAAAACTCTTAAAATATAGCTGAAAATATAACTTATTATGTCCAAAAAACTTCAAAAGATTCTATAGAGTACTTTCTTAGAAAAAAAATTCCCGAAAATCGCCTAATTTTTCATGGGTTACACTGGTATAGCCCCTTAAACTTTTATTTTTAACAATGCAGGTTATGGTAGTTAAATGATTATAACAACGTAAAAACTAGCGATGTCACGATACGCGTTTTGGCCGATACGATACCGATACCGGTATTCATAAAAATATATCGCCGATACCGATATATATAAAATGTTGTCGCAGAGACTGACATTGCATTAAAAAGAAGGATTAATTATGACGCAAAGTTGTAAAATCATTATAGATAAATCAACAGCCATAAGTTATAGAAGAATTAAATTTTTTACTGAGTTTTTAATATTATTTAGGAAGTACAACAACATCCTCAAGTTATGCGGGAAAATGCGAATTCACAACTCTGTTTGGATTAGACCTGCCGTTGAAAATTGTTGCAATATTGGGATATTGAAAATATCTCTCGATTTCTTCTTTGAAAGTATCGGAGCACAATGAGAATAATGGTTCTTCTTCTTCAGGTTCCTTGAAAATATTTTTCATAAACATTCCATGTCCCACGTCTTGTAATTGGCTCAGAACTCGTGCTAGGTTGGAACGTTACTGTTTCTGAAGAGGTTTCGGAATAATAATAAAATTTGCAAGCCGCTTTTTTGCCGTAGAAATAGTAGACTACAATTGGAATGTTCGTAGTTTATATTGAGGATCAAGCGCCGTCGCTAAATAATCAGATTCTTCACTTTCCAAATTAAATCTTTTTTCAAGAGCCAAAAATTCCGACGACGCGCGTTTTTTGTTATGAGTATGTAATTTGGAAATGACGGTGCATTTCTTTTCCGAATATGATAGCTAAGACAGAATTTAAATTAAAATAGAAGAAATAGCACTTAGACAGCGTTTACACGAGGAAACTCTTCAAAGAAAGTTTCCCTGTCTGTAGGCAAGAAGGGAAAAACGAAAGGGTGGTGTACAGAATTTGTCGTACACGCGAAATCCCTTTCGTTCTATTCTTTAGCTGATGTTATGCTTTGAATTTACGTTTGTTGTGGCGGGTTGACGCAGTAATTGCTTTGAAATTTTCTTGGCCAAATTCTGGATTCCGTGTGTAAACGCAAAAGAAATTCACAAAAGAGAACAGACAAGAATTTTCCAGACTGAATTTGCTCGTGTTAACGTTGACTTAGGATCCGTGCTACATGATTATAGTTTGGCTTGAAGGCCTTTTTTCTTAACAGTTCCTTTATCGACTTGATATGGTACCTATTGTGAAAATATTAGTGTTGATGAATGTTTTTAATTGATATTGACTCTTGGGGCACAGGAACATTTTTTTTTATATATTGGTGTATCGACAAATAAATCGATATATCGGAATATATCGATGTATTGGTAATCGTATCGGTATCGGTTGCATCCCTAGTAAAAACACTTTCAAATTTACAATTGTTTTTGTTTTCTAAAGAAAAATTTGAAAACTAAGGTTTTTTTTCTGTGTATAAAAAATTAAATTACTTACATGTGATTTTCTATGAAAACTAGAAAATCTTATCCTTCCCACTGAATATTCACGAAATTCTAGATTCAATAACAAACGAATTGATTAATATGCAATTTGAACCATGTTGCAATAACCAAGGTGGAGTAATTAAGGAGAGCAATACGTAATGAAGAGGAAGCCATTTTGAGAGCGCGAGAGTAGACCGCCTATTTGCTTTAACGTTGACATTCTTGACATATCAATTGCCCGTTCAGCAAAGTTAAGCGCTTTAAGGAATTGAAGCGCTTAATCACAAAGCTCTTCAAAATTCTCTGAACGATGTGCTGAAAATGTTGCAACTTCCCTATTTTTGTGAAATTTAGACGCTGTTGTTGTTATTAAATAACAAAAAACACTTATTGCACTCAGAATTTTGATCACTAAAAACTTGCTTAAAGCTATTCAAAAATGTTGAAGTTGCTGAACGGTCCCAATAATCAAAACAACGATGTATCAAAATTATAACGAAACACAATAAAATCTAATTGATGATAAATGTCAATGTGAGTCTATTAATGGCCAATACCCAGAAAATTATGAGAGGAAGTGTCATAATTACTCCACCTTGGTTATTACACCATGATTCGAGCTATCTTTTAAATGCGTATAAAAAGGGTGTCCCAATAAGTCTGTACATTTTTGAATTAGTCACATTTGCTCGAAGAAGGACAATACTTTTATTTCATTGTAATGTACAAATGGGCCCCACGGCACTGTTGCAAGCTCTTGCTTTTTTATGAAATTTTCGTTCCATCGTTGCATAATGGTGGTTTGATTGAAGCATTTACACTTTGGATCTCCGTTTAAAGCTTAGAAATTTGTTGTGGCTTACGGGTAAACACTTGTGACTTGAGAGAAAAAAAAACGAAAAGGCGCATGGTTCACATGACCTTGGCGGTCAATTTTCTACAATTTTGTTGATTTACATACCCATGAAGCGAAAAATTTTCCTCATTGTGAAATGATTTTCTTAGCAAAACTTTCTCACACTGGCTGCTCCCAAGAAACATTTTTCAGTTGAAAAACGGAGTAGCCACCATTGATTTTATGCCTTAAGATAAATAGATGAGTTTTGTGAACATGTCTTAACCATGACAGAACCATGAAAATATCATCAGAAAAGTTTTTGTAATGTAATGACATTCAATTCAATACGAAAATTCGATATTTCAATATTTTCAAAATATTGAAAATTTAAAAATCATAACGACAGCTATTTATTATAGATTTTGTAGCTATTTCGTTTTGGAAACTCTGAAAAATATGGTTTGACGAGCTTTTTTGGGTAATTTGGAGCACCCGGTTGTTACGCCAATGAACAGCGGCATTGCTGACTATCTGAGCGCCAACATGCAGTATTTGATTTTAAGTCGGCACATTAATAATTTGTCACTTTGACTTTTCACCCCCTGACTGTGCCGTGCGCTTGAGGTACCTTAATATTGGCTGGCATATGCTTCGAATAGCTCTAGATATGTAGGATCATCATATGGAGTAAATAGTGCTCATTACTCCGTCTTTTACTTACCTTTAAAGCACTTAATAATTTCAGTGCAACTTTTCAGTATAAGCAAAAGCGACCAAAACATCACTGCCCAAAATAAATGGTAATTTTACAAAAAAATGGTTCATACAAAAATTTCATATGTAAAGTCAGACATATTTTGTTTATCTTTCATTTCTTGGGTAATTCCATAGACAACTACATACCTCTCGATTTGCAACATTCATTTGTCAATACGATAAGCCTCCATTTCATTATATTTTATGTGTAAAACTTAAAGCAGAAGCTTCAGGTGCTCACGAAACAAATTTTGTGTGGGGAATTCGGGAGGTTTGACAGTTTTTACCATTTTTGTTTTTGAGCAATTTTTTTAAGAAAAGATTTTTTTGGGCGATTTTTCTATTTGAACATGGTGATTTTTAGTTATATTGTGCGAAAGTTTGTTTTTGGATGATTTTACTTCTTATTTTTGTGTGATAATATATATTTGGAGCGATTTTGCCTACACACACATTCTTTGATCGCAAACGTTTATATAGCATTGAAAACACAATCTATGACATTTAATTTTATTGTTAAGAAACTAAATTTTATTATTTTTAATTTTCAAAATGACATTCATATTTCAGTCTTTTTAACCTTCTGAATATCTAAGTAAATAAACAGATACCATGTTCCCTTAATGATATAACTAATCGTATCTTATCTCAATTTGTGCGATTTTCTCTTCGCATCGCATCTTCAGTTATGGCACGATGCAAAAGATATGACATAGTGCATGTTTTGACCACTAGGCTACCCGGTGTCATTGCAAGTTCTCTGCTATTCAAGTCTTTTCGAGCACCATTTACTGCTGTATTGGTACCCGCTACCTCAAGTTTTTCGCTTTCATTCAACAGTGGCAGCGTTATGGTAATGCCCATAACCGGAGCAGTAGTGATTGTTGCAACAATAGCGGCCACAGATGCAATAGCTGTCTCAACAGATGCTCTATCTCCAGAAGCTGCCGATGTTGTAAGGCTGCTATTGCGCAAGTAGGTGCGTTGTGTACTTGATGTGGATGTAGAAATTGAATTTGTGAAAATGGTACCCTCTCGGGTCATATCAAACATAGTACTGTAGCGTTTATTGCCAACTTTTGGCATTTTTTCGACACGATGACAATGACGCATTCTACCATGGCTGTAGTTCATACCGCTTTTGGAATCATGCCTACAGCAGCTTGCAATCAATTGATAAAAACCTTTACGAAACTTTGAGGACATTAAGTTATATAGAATTGGATTTAAGGCCGAATTTAAATACAGCATTATGCGACAAAAATAAAGTATATTGTAGTAGCCCTCTATGCCCAATGACATTATACTCTCCGCAGGCATTATAATGATCCAGAATGTAAATGCACGAAAGGGCAGCAGACAGATGAAAAAGCTCGATACAACGGCGATCAACATGAATATAACTTGCTTTCTATACTTGTGGACACTGCTACGTATTTGACCATCCTTGGAATGATGTTTTCGATGAGGTGTGACTGTCGTAGAGATCTCATCTGTTGTTATTGTGCTTGGCGTTGGTATTACGTGAGGACGTTGAAATGCGGGGCTACGCGAAAGCAGCTGTCTCGCTATCACAGCGTAGAGTGCCACTAAAATGATGAGTGGCAATAAAAAGAATACGATTATGCTGGATAAGAAGTATATGGCGGACCAGAGAGACTCGGCCGAAGTAAAACAAACGGCTACTTGGCTGCCATCGTAGTATGTCGCCATTTGGTATGTGGCTATGTGCAGTATCGGACTGGTGTGTAGGCGTTTGGAGTTTTATTTTTTGTATTTTTTTTGTTCAAGAATGGGGATGAATGTTGCGGCATTCAGGATTGAAATTTGGAGGAATAAAAATGAAGAAATTAAATTATTTGTGAAGCCGAATATGAAAATCTTTTGTGAATGTAAATCAGTCCTAAAATGCTAACATATGTACAAACAACTTAGAATGTGTGGTAGATTCCAGTGGTTCTCAATATTTTTTATTTTTCAAAATCTCGCAAGAACCATCATAGCCAGCTTTTATTTTTTGTTGGATTTCGTAGCGTGGTGTAGTGTAGTTAATAGTGTTCATGAGATTGCGGTTCAACATGTTGAAGTCCTTGTATGCTCAAGGAAATAAAAACTGCAAAAAGTCTTCATCGGTACAATAATTGTTCATACTAAAAAGCATGCATTTATGTACTAACTAATTTGATATCAAGTCAAACTTTAGGGCTTAATATCACAAAAATTTCAACTGGGGTCTTGCATTTATTTTAAGTACAAGATTTTGTTGGGAACTTTGCAATATTTTTGGCTACTCCTTTCGAATTTTATAATATACTATATAATATATCTATATATTAATACTTGAACATCGAAACTTATCATACAGTTTTTATGTATTTAATACAAAGGGAGGGGAATGAAACTTATATCATTGGAAAGTACTGTTTTGAAGATGTGCACAATGCGCATGATTCGCCCATATAAAACGCTTTAACCAATTAAGCGGTTTCATTTAATTTTATGATCAAGTGAACGGAAAATATATTTGTGTTATGCCTCGAAGAAGAACGCTGACGTCTCGGATTGAAAGGATAAGCAATAGGGAGGGAGAATTTTGGCGTCGAAATCAAAAAGTAAATAGATCGCGTAATACAAATTATGTAGTACCACTAGAAGTTAATAATATTTCTTTTGTTGTTTTGGGAGCTGAGGTGATGTGTGGTATGGTGTGGTGAGAAAGGGGTGAAGTGAGGTGAGATGAGGTGAGTTAATGTGATATGTGAAACTAAATAAAATCATGGTCCATGGTCCTGTTCGTCATAGGTCGGCAAAATTCTTCAAAAGCGATACTAGTACTGTAAAATAGCCATAAGAACAAAATCAAATTCATCATATCTCAGCGACTATTTGACGCAAATGAATGAGACTTGGTACATATATGTATAAGAGATACGAGCAATTGAATGTTACAAAAGAATGAGTGGGCGGTGCCACACCTTCCATATCAGAAAAAACGAAAGATTTTAATGCAGTTGAATGAGACTTGGTACCTTCATACATAAGAGATACGGGCAAAAGAAAGTTACAGTAGATATATGGGCAGTGCCACACCTTCGATATGAAAAAAGCAAAAACCATTTCTCTATCGCATATAAATTCGCGAACTACTACTACTAATGGACTTTCATAATTCCCTTTTAAATGCTTCTTATGGTCTGTGGAAGTTTCTGAGCAAAGTTTGGTTTAAAAATATATAAGAGGAAAAAAAATCAAATTCTTCATAGCTCATCAACAATTGGACTCAGATGAATCAGATTTGGTACATGCATACATAAAAAGTACGAATAAAAGCAAGTTTCAATGGAAAAAAAATGGCGGTACCACTTCTTCCATATCAGGAAAAACCAAAGATTTTAATCCAGTTGAATGAGACTTGGTGCATATATAAAAGACAAAGACCATATCAAATTAAACTTTCACCCCCTTGGAAGTACAATACTTCTTTTTGGCACCTTGTGATTAAGAAATAATAACTGGAAGAGCATTTATATTTTATATTAATGACCTTTTTTTCTAGCTAAATTTTCGGATGTGGTTTTTTGTTTATAAATAGTTTGTTTTTGTAAAATCTTTCCTGTACTTCCTTTTAAATTCGTTTTGTACTTCTTTTGGCTACAAAATAGTTGGTCACATTACGTATGAACATAGCGTTTTGATGAGATGTCAAGGTTTGCTCTGTTTCCATGCTCATTAAATAAAAAGCAATGAATCAATTTGTAAATTTACATGAACATCGATCCTAATCATATTCTGATAACCTCAACATATTTTCATCACAACACTTTGTATAGTTTTGGTCATATGTTTTGGTTCGCTGAATTCGAATCAGCAGTTGGAGTCGCTCCAATAAGTCAAAGTTTTTGAGATATTTAACCCTGGAGTCACTTGCTAATAAACGCGTATGCTGAAAAAGCTGTCGTAGGAGATAAAGAAAACAGGAGAAGTAGACTTTTGGTTAATTGGTTCAATGCATAAAGCTTCTAGGTGCATAAATTTTTCATATAAAGGTGGTTCAGGGGCGCCGTGCTTTTTATTTGTGGTATATTAGCATTGTAGTGGTGGTAGCAAAGAATTTATTGACTAAAGAATAATTTGATTCAAGAACCACTGGTGTAAGCAAAACATGTAACATTATACACGCACACACATTCAAACATACATATGTGTGCACATGTGTATATATGTAAATACGTTTTAGTCGAAATAATGCAAGTATTTACAATGAATCCACCGCCAAGTAGAATTCTAACTGAAATAAAAATAAAAACGAAAAAACAACAAACAGTATGACAAGGGATCTACGGCGTGGATACTACTTAGAGATATAATTTGTTTGCTCGTTTGTGCTACAGATAAAAACACTTTAAACTGAATAAATTGCTAAAATGTGAATAAAATGCAAGCAAAATTTTGTTTCAAATGTACAAAAATAATCTTTTATTCTATAAATTACATTACGAGCAAATGGTATTTAAATACATACAGTAAATATCGCCAATATAAGCAATCATCAATATAATTCACACGCAGTATAAATGCTACAAATCCACACTCAGCAAATACATTAAGCATCCTTCTGCTACTCTACTCAGATAACATCCTTAAAATGTATTCTCTAAATGTTTCATATTATTTACATTTAACGTTTCCTTTTAATGGCCTATCCCTACGCACAAAAACTTCGGCCAACCAACCAATTTAAGCGGCACATATGCTCACATGCTCCAGCATCTAGATATAAACCTATTTTAATAAAAAGAAGAAAAATGTATCGCATAATTTAATAGCAAACACTAAACGCCTTTAATAAGCGCATTACCGTGGTAATCCAGATTTTGGTTAAGTATTCATTTCCATTTCCCTTTCCGCTTGTGCTTCCTCTTAGCATTTTCATGTCCATAGCGGAAATTAATTTGTGTAACAGAATTTAAAAAAAAAAGAAAAACAGAAATACTTAACAAAATTTCACATTAAATTCATCCTAATGCGCCATTCACTGCCTGATCCCCATAAAAATACGCACCAATTGCTCTACGGATATCAGAGTGCGTTCGTTCCTTCACTTCCGAGTTGAATGTTCGACCTCAATTTGAAATTCGCTCATGATTCGATTAGATGACGACTTTTCTGCAGGCATTCTGTTAATGATGCGAACATTTTTCATTTTAAATTGCGTCATAACGAATTCGACACACTGCTTATTCTTCTACAGCCTACTTAGTGATTACATGAGCATTAGTTTTTAATTAATCAACTTTGTTTTATTCAGTGCTTAGCTTGCCTAATCGTTTCTTTTTTATGCTTGTGGTATATAATCTGATGAAAATAGATAATAGCAAGATAAGATGTCATCACATGTAACTATTAGTATCTTATGTTCATAAGGCATTCCAAATTTTTTTTTTTTAAATGAATCGAAAATTTTCGTGTTCAGAAAATTTTAGTTTTCAAAAAATAGTTCATCTACTAAAATATCAGCTTTGCCTTGATATCTCTGATGCTATGACTTAAAAGACGTTACTGTGAAACTTTTTGTAAAATACGTGAGTGGGTTATGCTCCGATTGTATTTTGAAAAAACTTTTGGAATGTCTCCTATACAAATTCGATCTATTCTTCTAAAAAATTAGCAAAGCAAGCGCTTGCGGTGCTGTGGCCACGACCTTACAAACTGCGAATGAGTTGGGGTTCAAGCAGCGCTTATTTAATTTATTGAGGAGTTGGACTACTTCTACAGAGCTCGAGGGAGCGCAACAAGGACAGAAGGACCTATTTTTGTATGCATTTTTAAAGTAACGAACTTTTTTATTTTGATCATTAAATTAAGTTTTCTTTCTAGTTTTTGGAACGGTATGCGATCAGTGATGACCCAATTTGTTTTAGCTTTAACTTTTTTCCGTAATTGCAAAACATGAGATAACATGGCTTGAAAAAGTTCAATTTACAAAGTCCATTCAACGTGTGCTGTCTCCGATCCAATTTGGGTAGCAGTAAGTCAGCGATCGCTAATTTCAATTGTTATGGGGCTTGTCATCTTGTTGATATTTCTGAATACGCTTTTTATGTGGTGTCAAATTTCAATATTACAATGTGGGTGGTACCAGCTCTTTATAAATCTTACGACCCATAAATAAGGTTCATATCATTAGGGTGGCAAATAACTAACGACGAAGTGTCCGAAACTCTAAAAAGAAATGGAACTGAAATTCAATTCATGTGACAACATTCCTATTCCGTGGCTTCCTCCTAATAGCTATAGACAAATAATTACGAGACACTCTAGAAAGAAATCGAAGTCAAAAAGGGGTCGAAATAGCTTCAACAGAGATTGCATTCGAATTGCCAGCAGATTCCTATTGCGAATTATGGAGTTAAAAAGCACCTATTGAATTTGGAACTAGAACAGGGCAACTGACATAGGATGTGTTCTGCCCGAAATGCACATATTAGGGTTACATTTATGTCTTCCGAGGAAGTTTCTCCAAAAATTATCAATAATTATGAGTGAGTCCCATTTTTTTTAATAGACCAATGTCATTACAAAATACCACATCATCTTCTGAGCTGAAGAATGAAAGAAATTCTTTTTCACGATCGCGATAAAATTACATTTTCGTACCTTGAGATAAAAAATTTATTTCTTTGAGTCTAAATGCTAGTAGCTCAAAACTTTCTTTCGAAAGGTCAAGGTCTCTTATCAAATCACTTAAGGCATCTTGAGAAAAAAGTGAGGGCATCGATGACACTTCAAAATCGCTGTCATTTTCATCTGATAAAACTTTCACCATCTCATAGGAGACGTTATGTCGTCTGAGTACAGTCGTGGCCTTTTGGCAGACGGTAAATCAGGATACATAATTTTCTTTTTATTTAAACCATGTAATTCAACAACACAAAAATAATAGTCATCCGTGTGGTTTTTGGGTTCAGTCAAAATAATAGGTGCACTAAACTTTGATGACTACGCATACCACTTGACCACTGTCTTAAATGTTCAGTACATAACTTGCACACAATATTTGGAACCCACGGCTTGCTTAGGGCTTTCATTGCGATCTTAAAGTAATCAACATACGCCTTTCTCACAAAGTCAGTAATAGGTTTTCTAAATTTTCTTACTACATATTCACCACAAATGTAACAAAATGTATTCGGTTCATTTATACAACACCTCCTGGACAACGACATATCGGAATTACTAAGTGAGATAGGAAATCAATCAAATATAATGGACTATAAATATGGCACAATACAGTTTTTTGGTAATTATCTATAGATACAAATCTGTACGTAGCATTAATGTTTTGACGACTCCGTAAGATCTCTGAAGGGTTAATTAACCAAATTATAACACAGAATAGTCAGCAACAAAAAAAAAAATTTTTTTTGCAGGCCTGTGTAATCTAAGCTACTTTTACAGCCTTAGGGAGTTCCTTTAATATACGAGGAAGTCACAATTAGATTCCTGTGGCTGCTTTATCATTCTCTCACTTTAGTTCATTCTTATTTGGTTTAACCTAAGATTGGCTCGAAAATGATTAACATAAAAAGTATTCTGGCTTTCCAAAGAAAAGCTATCTACATCCAGAGTGTAATTTTTTTTTCGTATTTATACCAATAAAATGATTCGCTCTTTGCTGATTCAAAATAACAAGATGAATTTTTAGCTTTTAACTATCTATTTATTGTTTCAAAAATATATATTACACATACATACACATATTTATATATACAGTAAAGAATCTTACATGCTTCTTTGGCTTATACCATACATAAGCTGGTAAGCTTAGTTCTCATTTATTTGGTTAAATACTACATTTAATACATTCAAAATTAGTATTTTAAAATATATAATACTTTTCAATTTAATTCTAAAAATAATTAAAGCTGTTTTTCTTTCTAAAAAATTATAATAAATAGCCTAAAATTTATAGTATTTTTGTATTAGGGACCGTAAAAATTATTATTTCCAAAAAATTAAGATAAGAAGTTTTCATTTAATTCGTGCCAATATTTTTTTTTACCAATCGATAAAAGAAGCTTGAAAATGAAACTTGGTAAATTATGATGACCAAATTTAATTTTCAACCTTTCTTCATTGATTAGTGCAAAAGCTGTATTGAAGTGTTGGCACAAAACAGGTCTTTGACCCGGATATGCCATTAATTATGCATGGTATTATATCTTTTCAGATCAATTGGAGGAAATGCAAACATTTTTTTTTTTTTTTAAATGGGAATGGACTCAAACTTAGTGCAATTTTGGTTTCAAAAAGTAATGGCTTTAAATGACGTTTATTTACGATCGAAAACAAATCAATTAATAGCAGTTATGTAATGATTTATATTAAAAAAATAATCATAGCACTTACGATCCCTGACCCTTTGAAAATACTGAATTAAAATATTTTTATTAAATAAAATTATATTGTAAGTAGCTTCTGAGTTGTGATACATGAAAAGATTCTTAGAGCAATTCAGATTTTATAGGTGGCTATAGAAGAGTGGCTTATATAAAACTCACAGATGAAACTTGCAGGAATAATAGTACTATATACATGTACATTAAATCGGGTCGATTTGTATGAAGCAAAATAAAGTCAGTCAGACACGGACCCAAAGTTGGAAGGACCCGTAAAAACGAAGTCTGCATTATTCATTTTACTCCTGAAGGTCCTTTTTGGCTAAAAGAAACGTGTTTTTTGCTCGTAACTTTTATTCCTTCACAGAATGGATACTGCATCGTTGAAAAACAAGCGTGAATTACCTTTCCAATAGGGCCAAATCCAATAATAAATGCAGCATCTACAGCAGCTTAAACAAAATAAATCAATAAAAATTGTGAAGATATCTAATTTTGGGACTAAATAAATATTATCTATACTGAAGAAAAATTATAAATTTTTTAAAGTCAAATTTTTTGCAATAACACAATCTTTAATTTTCAAGCAAATTCTGGTATCCATTCTGTGAAGGAATAAAAATTACGAGCAAAAAACACGTTATTTTAGTTAAAAAGCACCTTCAGTAGAATCACAAGAGCTCCAATGATTTTTCTCGGAACAAAAAAAAAAATTATGCAGATAACTTTTTTTAACTGTCCTTCTAACTTCTAAGTCGGTGTCGGGATGAATCTAAATTTCAACCTGGTCTAATGTACATATATCGAAACTAACTCTTCAAGGTATTCAAGTTCAAAGGTCAATAAAACAGTTTTTTGGTATGAATCTGTACAATTTCTATCTCAGTATCATAAAGCTATGGCAAAACTAAACACCCTCTTAATCGGAGGCGATATCACTTTGCTAACTTTAAAACGCTTACTAAATGGATTTTCACCAAAACTAACATTAATTTACAATATAATTCTTATTTATCCCCATTATTGTATTTAATTTTTGTGATAACTATTGTTTTCCTGTAGTCTTAAGTTTTGTTTTTAGTATACATAGCTTACAAAAAACTTTCAATATTCCATTGATTTAATAAAAAGGAATACTGCAATTTAAATTAATTCTTCAGAGAGCTTTCTGCGTGCACTTTTGCTGACGCCCATTACCTCAATTCGTGCTACCGCTGCTACTGCACTCTCATGCAACATGGCCAGCATTTCATTGTCACTTCCACACGGTATTTGCATTTGAATTTGTACTTTTGCCCTTATTACATCCTCGCTGGATCTGCGATTGGAGCTACGTGACAGAATGCTGGATGAATTGGTTGTAGCATTTGATGTAGTGTTAGTTGTTGCCATGCCACTGCCACCACCACCGCCAGCAACGTTGCGATGTGTGCGCCTGTGCTTACGTTGACCAAAGGTCAGTGCTTTCATCAGAAAGTTACCCCAACTAATTGAAAGTTTGGAAAATCCTTTGCGAAACTTCGTGGACATGAGATTATACAGTATGGGATTGATAGCCGAATTCATATACAACATAATGCGGCAAAAGTACAACAGATTGTAATATTTCTCCATACCGATATTCAGGAAAGTTTGTTCCGAACTCAGAATAATCCACATGGTGAGCACACGAAAAGGTAGCAGGCAAAGGAAAAATGACAAAACTACCGCACCCAACATGAGGACGACCTGCTTGCGCGCCTTCTGACATAGTTCCGGTTTTGTTGGACGTAGCTTCATCATCATTGGTCCATCATTGGCGATGAGATTCTTTGCAATGATACCGTACAGGATAATCAGCACAATCAGTGGCACAATAAAAAACATGGAAATGGTCATAAGAAAAAAACCGATAGTCCATGTGGTAACAGCTTGTGTCAGGCAAACGGCCACAGATGATCCATCAACGTATTCAACGAATTTGTATTCCGCCACCCAGAGTATGGGGCTATAAAATGAATATTAGCAGCTGTAAGAATTTGACTTGAGAACATAAACATAAAGAAAAATAAACGAGAAAAACTAAACATAGAAAATAGAAATAAACAAGAAATTAGAAAAAACACAACTACACCAAACAGTTATGAAACAGGCTGGCTGCATGGGTACTGGTGGGTCGGTGGGGCTATGTGGGCAAAGATATTTAATAAATCTCATTAAAGTCCATCGACGATTTATCATCGTCTCGATTTGTTTACGCTAAAAGCTTGTGATAGTCATAATAACTGAGATAATCGATGGTTTTACAATGATAAAGAATAATCGTAGTACTCGCATGTTTCATTAGTGAAAACTTGTTTTGCACACAAAATATTAGAAACAGAAGAAAATCTACTGCATCTATTAATAGAATAATTTTTTGAAGGTTGAAGGTGAGCTGTTTTTCTACTTCCTGGAGAATGATTCTATTGATGAATGTCAATATAATACTTTTTGAATTTTAAACAGGACAATTAGATTTTTTAACAGAATAAACAAATACAAGCCGATTGAAAATTGTTTTTTAATAACTCACAAGGGCAGTATTTGCAAGATTTGAGCAATGTAAGATTATATTACTCAGTATACTTGAATAAATTAGCGAGTACCAAATGGAATATGCCTTACATGTGGTATCACCGCTTTACAGACTGGTGCGTATCCCTTTTCAATGGACAAGTCAGCCGCCTTAAAAAAAAGAACTAAGCCAAAGTGTGATGCTAATAAAATGTTAAAAATCAGTTTTGGAATTTATTAAAAAATTGTTCAGACATCATGACCATAATCAGATCTGTTCTGATTCCGTTTCGGATTTGCTTCGGAAATGGAATTGAAAATTATTCAGGACCATACAAAAAATACACAAAAGGAAAGTCCGTCAAATTATTAGAGCTATAACAGCTAAGGTTAAAATAAAAACTACATAGCGAATTCCGAGCTATTCACATTCAACTTCGGACTTCCATTTCACTTCTTAGCTAAATCGGAATCAGAACAGGCCTGAATATGATAATTAATACGTAACTCGTATTCCATCCAGGGATGACTGGAAGGGAGGACTCCCGGGGAGAAGGGCCTTATTAATTTCTACACTGATGGCTCCAAGCTAAATAACCAAGTGGGTTATGGTATTTACTCTAAGGAACTGAAGATAAGAATTGCTGCGAGCTTACAAGATCATTGTAGCGTTTTTCAGGCGGAGGTTATAGCAATAGGGGGGGTGCAGCATCCTGGCTAAGGAGGAATGTTGTATCTAAAAAGGATATAAACATTTTACAGACAGCTATCAAATCTCTAGAATCAGTCTTCCTAAACTCACTAGTGGCCCAACAATGTCGCTCGTCTTTAAACGAGATGGCTCAACATTTTAACATTCACCTCATCTGGGTGCCTGGGCACAGGAACATTGACGGCAATTACAAAGCGGATGAACTTGTTAGGCAGGGGACTAATGCACAAATTCCTCAGGACAAGGAAGATGTTGGCATGCCACTTGCTACCTGCAAGTTACTGCTTAAAGAAGAAATGGTAAAAAAATGCTAACAAACGATGGACTCAAGGGTCAACTTGCAATATAACTAGGCAAACCTGGCCGAAATGGGATGCTAATCTTTCGTCAGAACTAATTTCTCGCACTAGTCATAGTGTCTCGTCAGTTGTCGCAGTCATAACTGGCCATCGCCTCATCGGCAGACATGTGGAGAGATAAGGTGTTACGTCATTTGACTTCTGTAGAAGTTGTGGAGATGTGGAAGAAGAGGAAAATACTAAACATCTTCTCTGCTCCTGTCCCGCACTTGCTAGAAAACGCCACAAAGCACTTGGGTCGTTTTTATTTGATGATCTGAATGACCTTAGACATGTCAGTATAGGTCGGCTATTTAGTTTCATTATGAAATCTGGTTGGTTCAACGAGAGGGTATAGCCAGACACCCTGTGGTATCACAATGGATCACATTTTGTCTAAGTGAGTCGGTTTTTCGTAAATGACTGCCACTCCTACCTAACCTATCATAATTAATATGATACGTTATTGCTTAACGCTGCTGTTATTTCTACCCATGAACCCTACCATGTACAAATAATGAGCGTAATGTCTGTACAAATGTTATTGTGCTAAGAAGATCTCTCTTGAAACCCATGGAAAAACTGATAAAAAGATTTTTTTAAGATATACTGTATGTGTACTGAAATTTTTATTTTTTTACAGCTTCTTGACAGCCATATAAGATAGCAAACATTATAATACTTTGCTGGGAAATTCCCTTTACCGATTTTTAAAATTTGTCATTTCAAAAACATATTTGCGGGCAAATTTCATCGATAACCAAGCAATCTCCTTTGCAGTTCAGATAAGATAAATTTAAAATGTCGGAAAAAGATAGATAAAAGTTGATGTTGCGAAAATTGTGCAATATTAAAGCAAAGTCCAAGTTCAAAACGAAATGTCAAAAACTTGCCGTAAATAATTGCCTAACGTAAAAGGGTACTTAATCTTTTCGTACTTTCAGCATTCCATTTCGTATTATTTTCCTTAGTGAGCGCACAAGGATGCGCTCCGCAAACATTTTTTGCCTATTTCCATATTTTGTTTTATAAAATAAGAGAAATAACACTATGCAACAGCAAAAATTTGTTTCCAAGGCCACTACACAATACTTGACGTACATATGGATGTAGTGTGACTCACTAAATACGAAAGTTAGTTTTCGAGATATGAGTTTTTGAAATTTTTTCGGGTGTGATTTCATATTTTCGCCAATATCTCTTCATAGGAGTGAATTGATGTGAACACTAGAATGCAATGTATCACTGTAACGTAACATTAAAATTGTCAGAGCTTTAATCAAGTTTTCGCCATTATTTTGTTTGCCTTAATCGAAACAGAAATCTCCTCAAAAGTTATAGAAAAGACAATTTTCCAGAGCAACAAATACTCTGACAACTTTTAGTGTAAGACCAGCTGCTTTAATTATGCAAGGTAGATAATAGTAAAACGGTGTGAAGTTCTGAACTATAAATTCCAGATCTGACGAAAAATTAAATGATTTCAAATGTTATTTCGAAGGTACATTTTCGTATCAAATCATCAACTCTGACCTGCACCTTTTCACTATTATCGGCCCTATAACATGAAAACTGCGCAGGAATCGAGACATTAACAAAATACAATTTTAAGCCTTTCATCGTGAATATCATAAGTCTTTCAGCCTCTACTCTATTTTTCTATGAGAATCTATCTGTTCTATAACTTTTGTTCAGTTTGAAGTTGTGCTTGGAGAATAGAAAGCGTGATAATAGCGAAAGACTTTCATGAACTTTAACCTCGCATATCTTGGCAACCCTACCACTTATTTCGATGACATATAACATTAACTTTCTTGAAAATTTCACGCTGTAATCCTATAAAAGTCAATTTTCTACAGCCACCTCGCTGCCTATTCGTGTAAGACGCCAAAATGTCAGCTGTATTATCTTATTGCATAGTATCTGATGTGTTAATTTTACATTGCGACAATTTGGCGATCTTGTGAATTGTTTTGTTATAGGCGGAGACCCTGTTATAGAAAAGCCGAGTGTATAAGATTAAAGGATGGGATGTACAGGAAAGATAGTTGGGTTTCGGTGTAACTATTCACAAAATAGAATAAATAAGGTTGCATTGTCCCAAACATGGGTTAGGTTAATTTTTGTTAGTATAGATTACAGCTTAAAATGTGTTCGAAGCGAACAAATAGAATATATTGAAGAATACTGTCCTAAACATGGGTTGCCATCTATTTAAGGAAAAATTGGCACAAAAAACGCTCAGTTAGCAGCTCATAATAGGGTAGTTCACATGACCCCTTATGTTGTACATCTTAGTAACAACATGTTTTACTGTCATGATACATCATGCTATCAAATTAAATTATTAAATCCACATCGAAGTTAACTACATGAAATCTTATTTGAAATTTAAAAATATTCACTAGGCTTGTCAGCAAGCGCTCTCACAGGTTATACGGTTGGACCAGCCAGCTCAAAAATCAAAATATTTAAGTCAATTAATGTTGTCAAGCAATGTTCTACAACATGAGGATTCACGTGAACTCCACTACTCGCAGTGTTTTATTCAACTAAATATATAGTGAAATTCCCCATATCCGCACACTTACCGTCGCAGTATTTTTGTTTGGTTACGGCAAATGTCCGCTTATGGGGGGAGGAACAAAAATTTTTGTTTCAAATTGAGTTAAGATGTTGGGTTTCAAAATACATCTCTACATTCTTGATGTGATGAAATGTTAAAAAATCATCTCTGGCAAAAAGCTTCAAACGGGCATATTGCTTCAATGCTTCAACATATGAAGTTATGGGGTCAGCAATTTTTTCATCAGCTTCGTCTTCAGACAATTCTCTGGAATGGCGCATTGTTTTTCAAATTGTTGCTTTCCGTTAATCAGCTTTGATCGATTTTCGAAAATTCGTCAAAACCAGCGAACCAGATTGAACGAAAAAGTCCATCGCTACTCAACACTTTTGACATAAATGTGTACAATTGCATTATTAGGGGAACCACCAAATTCGTTGCTTTCAAAATAAAATCGAATAAGAATTTGTAAAAAGGGAAATTAGTTCAAATTTAATGTAATTCTTATTTGATTTTGTCTGTTTAAAAGAGATATTTCGATCAAAATTATATAGAATATAGTGTCCGGACTCCGGATATTGGAGTATCTGGCTCGATCGGTATTATTTTTGTAGGGAAAATTTAATAAAAAGTGAGCGTCGCCGAAATGTGTCCGCATTTGTTAGCTGTCTGGCTATGGGGGTTGTCCGAAATGGGGAATTTCACTGTATATGATAATTTTACTATGAAACTGTGAATATCCCTAGCCTCGAATTGATTTTGATCCAATTCAGATCAGCTGCTACCAACTAATAGCAGGTGATGGCAAACGCATTGGCATTATATTCTGAATATAAATTACTTTAAGGGAAATATATAGAGTAAGTTTCGCTAAATGTATGCATTTGTTAAACTCACAAATAAATCGTCGGCAATCTAAACATTTATTTCGGCTACGCAGTGTAATTAAATTATATATACAAAAAAAAAAATACCTATTAAGTCATATTTATATTTCTCGTATTTTGTTTTTCTTTAAAAGAAAAAAAAAAACATCGATGATGGTAATTAAAATTAAATGAAGAAGCAAACATTAAGCTACAGCAGAACCCCCAAAAAAAACTGTAGCACAAAATACTACCTACATACACTAGGTATATTGTACATCTATAAATATTTTGTGTTTTTTTTTTTGCTATTTTCAGACAAAGTAATATTTACATTATAGCTCAGTCGGCAACTTTGTGACAATAGAAGGAAAACTTTATTTTGTGTCATAATATTCCATAAGATTTTTTTTTTTTTTTCATTTTTATTTCTATAAAATTCCTTTGACAGTGACAATGACAAGGGACATCCGCAAGAAAGGCATACAAAAGAATTGGTATAATGATAAGGCTTATGGATATTAAAACTGTGTAACACAAACGAAAAAACAAAAAAATTCAAGAAAAGCACAAGATATTATTGTCAATAATGCTATAAAAATGTAAAAAGCATGATATTCTCTGGAACAGTATGAATATGAATGTTAATTCCTAATAATCGCTATGCATTTCAATGAAAGCAGCAGCAAATCGCTGTTGTTCTCATTGGAAGTTAACAAACATTTGAAACATTTGGTTTATGATAAAAAATTAAGCTTTTTTAACACGAAATATATGTAGTCATTTAATGCAGATTTAAAAGATTATAATTTTATGACCCGAAGGACTTTGAATGAAATAAAAATTCACATACAAAGCATCATATGTTGTAATGGTGGAGTATTAACAATATTTTAGTTTAGGCTTAGAACCATATAACCAACAGTTTCTTTTGTAACATCATATCAAATTTTATATAGTTTCAATATCATAAATTTTTGTTAATATCAAAATTCAAGGGTTAAATGGGGCATATAAAAAATATGGATTAGTTACAATTTTTAAGCCAGTATAGCAAACAATGTGACTTAAGATTGACATTAAATATTAAAAACCAATACGCTGAGTAAAAAAATTTCAAGTTGACATGCATGTTTCATTAATTACATTGCCAGAAAAAAACTAAAATTCTAAATATACTACATACTTAATGTTAGTGATATACAAAAGGATGCAATTATCGTGTGTGGAAAAATTCTATTCGTAAATTACCAAAGCTGACAACACCAAATATACAAAAAGTTATAAATTTACCTGGTAAAAAGTGCTGCAACTCCCCAGGCCAATACACAAATGAGTAGGGCGCGTGTCTTGGTGCAAACGTAACCAGCTTTCAATGGTTCACATATAGCATAGTAGCGTTCAAAGGATATAGCCAGTATGGTAAGTACGCTCGCATGTGCCACTGTTAACTCTACAAAGGGGACGGCTTTACCTGAAATTGTTTAATTTATATTTGAGGGTAGTTGCAATAATTATTGAATACGAATAGAACTTAGGCATAAAGCGGATCTTTCTGTGTAAAACTATTCCGGAAATTTGTTCACCAACTGTTTGTATATTTGAACGAATTCAACCTTGAGTTGATTATAAAAAATCGATACCAGAAATATCAATCTATAAAAAACCGTCGTGTGAAAACATCGACTCGATAACGTTAAACATCGTAGCGCCCGCCTATGGGATGACCGTGTTACTTGCTCTAAGGCAAATACCCGGTTTGTCTAGCGAGCAGTAAATATTTTAGCATTATTTCATTTTGTTCGCTTTTTAAGAGTTCGCCCAGTGGACTATGATTCAATTAAAATGGTTGATTTACTTACAGGAATAATTGTGCATTTCAATGCTACTAGATACAGGGTGCTTTGCAATTTCCACGCCGATGTTATTTTAATAACTTTTAATTGAAATTTAATTTTATAATCTACTAGTATTACCCTGTGCGCTTCGCTTCACCTTATATAGAAAATTTGGCTCTAATTTTTTAAGTGGCGTATGTGAAAATGCTATTTAAAAAATAGTTTTGTGCGAGACCACCCTAAATAGAAAGGTTTGTTCTCTAAGCTGTTCCTCATAATTTAACAGCTACATGGTGTAGATTTGGTGTGAATCAATTAGCCGTCGAAATGATATTTTAAAAACATTTTTGAATGAGGGCCACCCTAAATATGTTTCATAGCCTAAGCTATGTCTCTTCATATAAAAGACACGTGGTGTGAATTCCAAGTGAATCGATTACGTGGCTTTTGTGGAAATGCTATTTGAAAAATTTTTTTGTATGACGGCCACTCTGAATAAAAGTTTTGTAACCTAAACTATGCCTCTGAATATAAAAGACACATGGTGTAAATTCCATGTGAATCGATGAAATGGTTTTTGTAAAAATTCTATTTAAAAAAATATTTTTGTATGAGGGCCACCCTAAATATACATCCTAAATAAAATATTAATAGCCTATGATAGACACCCACCTGATTGATACTAACGTACTGTAAAAATTTCATCAAAATCGGCCGGATAGTTTTCGCGTTCATAAGAAACAGACAGACAGACAAACAGACAAACAGACAGACAGACAAAAACTGAATTTTATATAGTAGATTGATTTTTAACACTATGTACTATCATTGATAAGATCGGGCCAAGGCTACCAGGTTATATAGCATTTAAAAAAAATTATAAAAATTTATAATTTTCTTTAAATTGCTGAAAACGGCAACAAATTTCCTGCTGCAAATTCTGTTTTCGACAAATCTTAACTCTTTTGCATGATATCCACATCCTTTTCAAAACTTTAACTTCATTTTTCAGAAGTCGTTTTACCCAGAATTGGATAAATATTAAGGCTGTGCAACGAGCCGAACTCGTTCGAACAAAGTCAAAACTCACGAGTTTTTAACTTAACGTGACCATATGATCCGCGTTTTTTGTTTTCTGCTCCGCGTGGTCCGCGTTTTCATTGAAAACTGATTTGCTACGGTTTCCGGGATGTGATGTGAGAACCTTTTTTTTGTTTTCTTTACTAAATACATAAAAACAAACGAAACTTCAGAAAAGTTTCATCACCTTTTTCCTGCTCCGCATTTTGGTGAAAAATATCTGGTCACGTTAGTTTAATTCGACTCAACTCAGGTCGTTTAGTTCGATGTGTTCGCTCACATTTCGATATTTTGCTTCTGTTTATGCCTGCGCCGTACAATGGGATAAAGTTGAAACTTGAACAAACGAGTAGCTTGAAACTCATGAGTCGCAATCGTATGCTACGGATAACGAACGAATTGAACATGAGTTGAGTTGAACGAATTGAATTTGACACGTTGCGTATGGCAAAAGCTCGAACATGTTCAATCAGCTTAAAAAACTTTTGATCAACCTTCTCGCAACTGTCTTATAAGCTATGTATGTATATTGCTCATAAGATTGGTATGTTGGCTCATAACAGATGTCGCTGCTGCAATGAGGAGAAAGAGGAAACTGTAGAGCATCTACTATGTGACTGCTTTGACTAAGACGCAAAACATTTGGAGAAATGTTCTTCAACGACCTTGAGGAAATATCTAGCACTGTCCTCAATTCGCTAAAGGACTTTTCAACAGCATCTAAAGTCTTAACGCTCAAATCAGATGTAAACTAGTTCTCAATAATGAAGTTTCATCAACGTGATTGGCGTCTTAGATGCTGTGGTATCACAATGGACCCCTAAATTGGTCTAAGTGCGACTACTCAGCCGCCACGCTACCCTTACCTTAACTACATGTATTAAATACCTAAAAAAATATACATCCACCCGTAATAGTTTTTTTTGCTCTAATTTGGAGACCCCTGTCCCGATCTGACCAATGTTGGTACTGTTCGCTACATCTGCAGTAAAAGCAAATTCGTAAGCATTTTTACTTTTGAATCAATATTTTTATTTATTCTTCAGAAATTTGAGCATAGTTTTTCCCAGATATGAACATAAGAGGATCCAAAGGATTTTTGTGCTTTAGCTAAGACTTCATTTTCAGTTTTTCGCTTTTCGTTAGAATTTGAAAATATCTTACTCAAAAGAGCGAAATCTTTTATCTTAGGGCATATTTGAGCTGATAGAAAGTTGTTAGCTGTTTTTAGAAGTAGTAATACTGTAAGTCTCCCTCTTCAAATTTTATCCTTTGACCTTTTCGGTAGCATGCTTTCTTTTCAAGATACTATATTGCACATTAAAGTTAAGATTGGTTCTTACAAATACATTTATTTTACAGAAATGGGTCAGGAATGCGTTGGGAAAAAAATTGACTTGACTAAAGTTGAATTTTGAAAAATACTGGTCGACAATCCTCCAAAAAGTAAATATTTTTTAAAATCCAACTAAACTATTTTCTGTTAGTCTGTGCTAACTCAAATATGATTCAAAACACTGCTTTGAATTTTGCAATTCCTTAAAATCTCAACTTCTTTATTGCCAATCCTTGGAATGAATTTGAAATTTTTCAGTTCCAAATTTTGTTTTCTATTAAGCAATCAATAAAGAAATCATTCTTTTACCATAAAAATGGAAAGTCAGATCTGAATTCTAATTTTTGGGAACGTAACCAACATTTTCCACTTACAAATTCGGATACCTGTAATGGCATTGACGAAGGAATCATTCTTTTTGCCATGTGATTGAAAAACTCAATTCCAAATTTCAATCTCCAAGAATTTATTACTAATCAGCTCTGGTCAGGAACGTACGACTAGGAATTTTATTTGAAATATACGATATAACTCAACTAGTCCAGATAACTTTTTTCATACGAGATGTTTAAAGATCATGAAAATCCGTTTTTCGTTAATATCTCACATAATGTTGGTCGCAAAGAAATTTAGCTCAGATAATAATTTAAATTTAAAAATTCGCTTAAGAAAATGTCTGCAATACATTATATGTAAAAAAATCAAGTACTTACACATTTCCTGGCCCAAGGCCCACGTTTCAGGTCTGGAGTTAACTTCAACTAAAACCGTTGGCGTACAGACCAGAAGCACTAGTAAATCAGCAATACTGAGATTCGTTAGAAAAATATTTGTTGAGTTGCGCATATCCTTTGTCTTGATTATGACAATCGGAACCTTAATGAGAAAATCACGAAAAAATATATCAAAATCTTACAGTAAAAAATGATAGCCGCCTTTACTTACCATAATATTCCCAATAACACCCAAAATCATTATGGTTATGCAAAATACCATCGAGGTGGTGCGTATGTAGGCCGGAATTTGCGGCATCTCGTAGTAAGTGTCGGTCGCATTCTGAGTTTGTGTTGCAAAAGTTTCGTTGGCATCGCCATCACCTTTGGCAAGAGCAACACTTGAATATGTGACCGCAGTTGGGGCTGTCGCTGGAAAATTGGACATGTTTGGTGGGTTAATGCCAGCAGCAATTGTTGTTGTCGCAGTTTTAGCTGTTTCGGCAGCAACGGCAGTAGCAGCAAGAGATGCAGCGGCACTTCTGCTACCAATAGCATTATAGACGTCTTGAGGGGAACTAATACTGCTCCTAACCACATATTCACTAATTACATTTGCTGTTGCACTTTGTCGGAAACTCTCGTTGTACGTTTTGCCAATGGTGTTACTTGCATTTTTAGCATCTCTTGCTGTGCTTCGCGTGTGAGTTGTTGTTGTGGGTGCGAGCGCCCCAAAGCTGACACATTGGTTGGATGTCAGCAGTAGCAGCAGCAATACTACGTTATTGACTGTAATACTTTTTGAGACATGTGTCCTGCAGCAGTTTGTCTTACTCGTGTGTGCATCGATTTTGTTGCTGCTTAAAGACAAGGCGCTCGCGTCCGTCCGTAGATCTACTAAAATGTCCGTATTCGAAAGTTAATGTTGTCTTACTTGAAAGGACAATGACAGCAGCTTATACTGACTGACTGCTTCGCTCTGATTTAACAAAAGGATGGATTTTTCGTAGTCGGTAATGTGGCAGTGGCAGCGGCAGCGGCGCAACACTGTGAGTTTTTAAGGAACATGGAGTTTAAGTTGATTACAACTAAAATTGTCCGGAAGCACTTTATTTTGGCTGCTCCAAAAGTGCTCACGCTGTTGAGGTAATTCGGTTTTTGTTGTTGTTGTTTTTGTTGCTGTTATTGGTCAGTAAAGTCTGTGTTTTGCTTGATTGATTAGTTGAATTCACTTTCGATATCTTCGCAGGAGGTCAGCACAACAGTTGTGATTTCACTGATAATGTGTTCCATACATTTTGGTATTGTGTTCGGAAATACATTTAACTAATAACATATTGAGGCTTTTCTATGTGGCAGTCACTTAATGACGAGATACATCTTTGTCCTGTGGTTTTTGTGTGACATTGAAAATTGTACTTTAATTTTTTATTTTGTTTTATCTGGCGTATGTTATTGATGGGTTTATTTAAGTGGTTTCTTAAAAAATTAGTTAGCGCATTATCCTGACTTTTTAAGCAACAGTTTCGAAACTAGAAAGACGATAAGGCAAAGCTCACTTCCAATCATCTAACTCATCAAATAGAGTTCGACTTAAATACACTCCCTCATACAGCCGCAGATATTATGAAGAAATGTCTGACCTCGTCAAACTATCATATTATAAAATTCAAAAAATGTTGACTTAATCCTGTCATGTTGCAGTCTTATAGATTCTATATTTTGTCACAAATTTGCAAGCAGAGCTATGGTAACATGTGCTTTCAAATGGGTGCCTTTAAGGAGTTTACGTATAGGAATATCTTAACCTATTGCAAAAATATTCGATAGATAACTCCGAACTGAGAGCTGATCGTAGCTCAAGACGGCATATTATACACCACAATCAGTGTGGGAAGTCAACGTTTTCCTGCACAGGACGTGATTTTGAATGCCTTTTTGCCATTGTAGTAGGCTTGGTCAAACTGCATCTCTGCAGGAGAGCAACTATCGAGAAATAATTAATTTATATTATCAAAGATACGAACTCGCTGCTATCGTGCACATCGATCTGTTCTGAAGACGTTTTCTGCCTTACGGCTTTTTATATCCTATACCCAGAGTGTCTTCACTTCGTCATTCCATTTTTAATGCATAGAAGGGGGCGCGGCATACAAAAAAAGGTATATACATGTGTATGTATATATATACTTGACCAATGTTACCACCTGAGTCGATTTAGCTAAGTTTGTCTGTCGGTCTGTGTAACTCACGATTACGGCAAAAGCGAAATAATTGAATGAAATTTGATATATGTACATGCTACAATTTCAAACATAGCTTCTGGGAATTAAAACGGCTGACATTCGTTCACGGACACACCCACTGCTAATACAAATAAAACTTTTAAAACGCTATATTGAGAGAGTTATTTGATGTAGTGTTCATAAATATTTCACAAATATTATGACAAGCTCACACGCATACACTATGAATGACAATAACCAGGCGATTTTCTAGTAGTGGGCGTGGAGTCCACCATAGAAACAAAAACCTCTTAAACGCTTTACTGAGAGTATTATTTAGAGGAAGGAA
This sequence comes from Meiosimyza decipiens, assembly GCA_963680825.1. Taxonomy (NCBI): domain Eukaryota; kingdom Metazoa; phylum Arthropoda; class Insecta; order Diptera; family Lauxaniidae; genus Meiosimyza; species Meiosimyza decipiens. The sequence goes on from OY804259.1 coordinate 70,948,545, forward strand.
ACTAAATTTCACACAAACATTAGGAATAAGCTCGATACAAAAAAGTAGGCGAATTTCGATATGTAGACGTGGCACACACAATCGTAAACTTAAAATTGCTATAGTGACCCAGTAGGCAAGGGCAGGATATAGCAGGCCTTCCTTAGTAAGATTAAGGCCACCTCCTTTCAAACTTACTTTCTTTTTTAAATGAAATGTCTCGATAAAACAGGCCTGATACAAATACTGTTCAAGCAGGCCTTCCTGCATGGCTTGCGTCAAGAGCCCTTCTAAGACCGCTTACCGTAGAAGGGGTCATAGAAGAACTTTGAAATGAAATGTTAATACGTCGTGGGACTCTGAGTAAGATGTTTTTTTTTTTATTCTGCGTCAGCCTCCCTTGCGTTGATATTTTTAATTTTTATTTTTTGTGACATCTTCTTAATTTATAATTTGACATCGAATGCACAACACTCTACGACTTTAACATAAAATGAAACAGAAGACCAGCCTAGCAACATGCACACCGTTCCTTACTTCTAACCATTCATATCATCATATCATATCTACTTTTGATGTCGTATAAGTACATGCAATGAGAAAAAAGTAATGTCGAATCATAAAACATCGCAATACATGAAATAAAACTAGTAAAGGTCTTATCTTCGGCCAGGCCGAAACTCACATACCCTACACTGCATTGAAAGTACTTTTTAAATAAATATTAAAAAAATATTGAAGAGGTTGAATAAGTCGAAAATAACGTGAAAAGGTTCAAAAATGTTGAAAAGTGTTGGAAAAAACTGAAAATGTTGAAAAAATATGAAAACCATTAAAGAAAGTTGAAAGAAATTGAATGAGTCAAAATATATGAAAAATGTTAAAAAATTGATGAAAAAGTAGAAAGAATAAAGAAAATGTCGAATGAAATTGAATTGACGCCCACTTCTCCAATTCCTTCCACTTTTGGTTCAATAAACAAACCAAATTTTAGCACAATTGCTTGTATAGCTTGCGATATGTGCCGTAATTATTCTTAAAATTTGATCCAGAAATTGGTTTTTATAAACAAACCTATTACACCAAATTTCAGTATGATTGCTCACATATTTCGATAGTTGTGTCACTTAAGGTATTTTAATTGTATGGGAGGTGCCACACCCACTTTTGCTATTTCGCCAGCTTTCGATTCATATGTACCTAAGATCCAGTAAACCACTTACATCAAATTTCAGATCAATTGCTCCAATAGTTCACTTAAAATAGCACTTACAACTTTATGCTAATGAGGGAGGTGCCACGCCCATTGATGCAATCTTGCCAAGTTTCATTTAATTCCGAAACTTATAGTAACCGACAACTGTACACAATCTATAGCATTAAACGTATTTCGCTTATATGTGAGGTGCCACACCCACCGGCACAATTGTGCCAAAATTTTGCAAGAATACACCTTTTAGCAAGTATTTCCGCCATATTAAATTTCATAACGATTGCGTCGTTAATTCTCTTCTTATAACGTTTATAAATATTGTAGGCTGTGCCACGCCCTTAAAAGAAATTTTTCAGTGTATTAACGTAGCTTGTATTGTTGACTTCTTTCAGTGGTATCATTCCTAAAATTTTAATGAAAATCGTATGTGCCAATTTGGAGTTATACGAAATCCAAATTTTTAATTGTTAAATAGTGCCACACCCACTTTTAAAATTCCGCCCACTTTATCCGCAATTCAAGATTCATAAGATCTGTATTCGTGTATCAAATTTCATCACAATATCTTGCACGGTTTACAATCTATGGCGTTATAAAAGTTAAAATTTAGGGCTGTGCAACGCCCCTTTAAGGGTCTTTGCAAACTTAGAACCTAGCCTAACCTTAATTTTGTTCTCATCTTCACCAAATCACCAATTATCATCAAAATCGCAGCAACTATTATTCAAAATGGACTTGGGTATATTTACATAGAGTATGGGCGTGGCCGTGTACCGATTTCGTCCATTTTTATACACTAGCAGACCTTTGTGCCAAATTGCATTGAATAAGTTTGCTTAGTTTTCCCGTAAACTTGATTTCAACAGATAGACACTCAGACAGACAGACAGACGGACACAGCTATATCGACTCAGGTGGTGGCGCTGATCATACCTGCCACGTCCCTTTCTATGCGTTACAAACGGAATGACAAAGTGAATATACCCTCTGTGTAGGGTATAAAAATACATGAAGTCCTTCTTCTTTGCCTTCCAATATCAGGCCTTATAGCACTGCTGTGGGAAGGTCTTATAGCACTGCTGCTGTGGGAAGGCACAATAGCACGCCTGCTGTAGTAAGGCATAAGAGCATTTCATGAGTATACACTTAATGGAATGTAACTATTCTGCTAATTAAAATATCACTACTTATAAAATTAGCTTATTGTTAATATTGACAGATTGTAAATAAAAACAAAAATCATAGTAAAAAAATTAGCAAACATGTTTAATTTTTAGAAGGTCTCTTACAATAGCAGCAGTGCTAGCAGGCCTTCTCCGGGGAAGGCCTTGTTCAATTGCCTGCTGGGGAGAGCTAATATCAGGAAGCATGTAGCGAGTGTATTTTCACTGCAAAAAATACACTTATGGGAAAAAGTGTATTTTCACTGTAAGGCCAAAAACCTCCTTACTAGTTTCAAGTGTCGAAAATAATGTAGCTGTCTAAATGATAGCATTCCAACGTCAAAGCAACGAAAAAGTGACTTACACTGTCCGACAAAGTAAAGTGCAAGCCGAATTGCACTGAAATAAATTCGAAACTCTCATATCAAATGTATATAAAGGGTGTTTTTTTTAGAGGTATAGAGCTTCGAATTGAAATAAAACACAAGAAAATCGTTTTAATGTCCATCAATTTAGCTTTATTGGAAGGCTAATTTTATGCCATTATTGTTTAAATATAATTTCCAGCATGTGGCCGCCGCGGCTGGCTCGAATAAAGCCAATTCTACAGGTCCAATTTTGAACCACTTTTTCGAGCATATGGGGCCGTATGTCGGCAATAACGCCACGAATGTTGGCTTCCAAGTCCCCTAACGTTTCTGGTTTGTTGGCGTAGACGAGCGACTTCACATATCCCCAAAGAAAATAATCCAATGGTGTCAAATCACACGATCTTGGTGGCCAATTGACAGGTCCATTCCGCGAAATTATGCGCTCATCGAATGTTTCCTTCAATAAATCGATTGTGACGTGCGCTGTGTGGCATGTAGCGTCGTCTTGTTGGAACCACAACTCATCCACATTCATGCCATCCAATTCGGGAACAAAATAGTCGGTTATCATGGCTCTATACCGGTCTCCATTAACGGTAACTGACTCTCCAGCATTTTTTCGGAAGAAGTATGGCCCAATGACTCCACCAGCCCATAGAGCACACCAAACAGTCAGTTTTTGTGGATGTAATGGCGTCTCAAGGGTCTCATATGGATTCTCTTCACTCCAAATGCGGCAATTTTGCTTGTTGACGTACCCATTCAACCAAAAATGAGCCTCATCACTGAACAAAATTTTGCGATGAAAATCAGCATCGAGATCAATCTCATTTTCGGCCCATACACCAAAATCACGACGCATTGCATGGTCTCGCGGCTTTAATTCTTGCACAAGCTGGATCTTGTAAGGTCGCAAGCCAAGATCTTTGCGCAAAATCTTCCATAAAGTTGATGGACAAAGCTCCAATTGCTGTGCACGGTGGCGAATCGATTCATTCGGGTCCTCTTCAACATTTTGCTCTACAGCGGCAATTGTTTCTTCGGTGCGCACTGTTCGACGTCTCTGCGGATGCGTATTATCACATAGAGTAAACGTAGTGCGAAAACGATCCATGGTTAACCGAATTAATTGCTCTGATGGACGATTATGTCGACCATAAAATGGACGGAGCTTGCGGTAAGCTTCGCGAACTGAACCATTATTTTCGAAATAAATTTGCACGATGTGCAAGCGTTGTTCTTTTGTCAACCTGTTCATGATGAAATGGCAAACCAAACTGAACATAAATGATATTAGAGTTGCCAGATTTGACCATAAAATGCCAGTTTTATCTCTATTCGAAAAACAAACCTCTAAAAAAAACACCCTTTACATTATAGTGCTGAGTTTCAAGACTATAATAATTGTATTATAATTTAAATTGATAAGATCATTTCATAAAAATTTTAATGAATTGAATTCGGGCGACTTATTTATGAATAAAAGTTCATACGAATGTAAAAAATTGCTTATTAGCAATACACCGGGATAGGTGCAGCTTATTAGTAAGTCAACAAATAATCAAAAAATAAGCCAACTTATTGGAGCGCTACCAAAATACAAATTTATCACAAGGAACAAATAAAATGAAAATGTACCAAAATCGGTACAATTGTACCAATGTGGCAACCGTGCATAAAACTTAAACTTAATAAAAAAAACATTTTTTATCAAACGTGCCCATTCGATAAACTTGTGGCGTTGCAAAAAAAAAAATTGGGCTAAACACTCTCTGCCCTTGCTACTCGCCTTCTTGTCGTTGCTCATGCAACATGCGAGTAACTGACATTTAATGACACACCATGTCGCATTGTGCGGTCATATTGATAAATTGGGTAAATAAATTTTTCGCTTCGTACACACTCGATTGCGCTTAACTTGCTGTGAAGAAGAAGTAATCATTCATTATATGTTTTTTTTTGTTTTTGTTTTTGTTTTTTTATCTATCCTAACTCAACTAGAAATAAAGGATTTGCCGCAAGCATCCATAGCAAATAGATTGAATTGCATAGTTTTCGTTTGTCGCCTTTAAAGTTGCTAAGTTACATTATCTGCATTTCTCATTGCAAAAATCACTGAAAAATCACTTCGAAAAATGGCCTATTGATTTTTTCAATTTATTTTCCCGCTAACGGCCATCAATAGATACGTTGAGCATTCGCATAAAAAGCGCTTAAGATTAGATTTATTGTCGCTTGACACCATATGATCCCAAAGATAGCATATGCAACTTGCTGTAAGACGCAAATTTTTAACCGATTTATTGCCACATAATGGCAAAATAATGGTTTTGGGTTGACGCTTTTGCTGCCGCACAAATTCATTACGTTTTTTGCTTTTATGCAACAAAAGACGGCGGCAGCATTTCGAAAATGGAAAACTATAAAAATAAATGTCCTTCCTACAGGATGAGTATTGTTGTGGTTATTCTTTTTTTTTTTTTTGAATTTTTTTGTTTTTGTAACAACAACAATAAAAGTGCTGGGAAAAACTAAGGCTGTCATGTCATGAGATTACATCTGGTGATAGAAAATTCTTATCATTTTGTGATTACTTTAAGAATGTGCTTGCTGTGCCGCCAATCGTTGTAGTTCAAATGTTATTCGATATCAATTTTAGTTTATTTCCTCCTGAGAAAATAGTCATCTGGCTGTCTAAACGTTTCGATAGTGGCTTGTCTAGTACATACATTACATACATATAGACGATATACGAGTTTGCTTGTTGACTACACATAATGGCATTTGACATATGAGAGCATGTGCTTCCATCACATGATGGCACAAAAAATACGAAATGGAAATGGAAAAGATGTTGTGCAGTGCAAAGTTTAGAGTGTAAGTTTCTTATACTTTTAGTTGAAAAGCAGCTAAGTGTCCCATCAGTTCCATCATATTTTTAATGGAATGCATATTTATAACAATCTTAACTTATCATTTTAAGTATTTCGGTTATGGATGTAGTTTTCTTATTGGGAGTAATGATTTTCTCAGCTATTATAGACGAAGAGCTAGTGATCGTTCTACCTGCTTGCTGAATAATGATTCCGTGTAGGAATATTCATCCGGATCGCTTATGGTTGTCTCTATTAGTTGGGTAGTCGAATTAGGCCCGAATGGGCTTGGTAACGCCAAGCTAACGGAACCAGTAAAACTTGATATGACAGTGATCAGTGTACCTAATCCCACCAAGCTAAAATTTTCAACTGGACTGCATATGGTTAGCCATATAAGAGTTCCAATACAGACTTGGGAAAAAGCATTCGGTCCGTCCCAGTCTGTCTTTACAGAATCTACCTCTTTAAGGCGAAAATAGGTTCAATCACACCTACACCTGATCTTGGTTGTATAAGTTTTTATAGGTCTTTCTATAAAAAGTATTAATGTGACTAGACAGCTTCGGTTCTTAACAGAACCGAAACTGATCAGTACTGGACGAAATTTCATAGGGCTTCGCTGGTAAGGCTGCATACCTGAACCTCAATTCCTTAATACGTTTTTACCTTTTAGAACCTGTTAAGACTAACACATGGCTGCCCGTAATAGGGTCCGCCATTCCTAGCCAAATCTGGAGCTGATTATGGTACGGCTTGCCTGATAAGAATTCCTACTCTGGATGTTCAAAATCAAAGATTGCGTGAATCATTATCAAATAATAACCGATGTGAAGGTGTTTTGTTTTTTCACACCTATTTATTTTATACTATATTGTGTGGAAAGTATCCGATAGTAAGTAAAATTATCTCGGCGTGGTGCATACTGAATTCTTTCTAGAAGGACAAACAGTAAATAAGGAAAACTATTTAGGTTTCATGAAGTGCTTGCGTCAGAATGTCTAACGAAAGCGGCCAGATTTGAGGAAGTACAACTTATGGATTTTTCACTAAGGTGCGTTTCATATATATAACGCCAATGTAAATTTGCTTATAATTTGTGAACGAAATATTTTTTACAACAACAACCACCAACAGCATAAAGTCATCATTGTGCAAACGTTTTTAACCAAAACGAATGTCATCGACCAAGCGAGGTGTTCACCGTGATATGACCCCGTCGAACTTTTTTCTGTTCCGCAAAAGTGAATCCGTTGAAGAAGCTGAAGGTTATTCCTCTATCAGTCTTCGAAAAATGTATAATGAACTGGATTAAGCGACATGACGCAGTTATTTACTACTTTATCTGCTTTCCATAGGATCTTCACAAAAACTCTTCTAACGTGCACGATTTGTAGCGAGTGCCTGCTGATTATCTCCAAAATTTCCACGTAATTCCTGTTCTACAGATCGTGATTTAAGACGTCCGATTTCTTTGATACGACAAAATAAATTTTAATGAATAAATAGTTTCGTTATATATAACAATTCCGGATACTTTTTTGCACAGGATGTGTGCGAGTATTAATATCTGTTGCCTGCGACTATGTGTCTAAAGCCGGCTTCCGATATTTAAATTTCAGCTCCTATCTCCGTAACTATTTATTCATTTCTCTATGTTTTTATACCCTACACAAAGGGTATATTAATTTTGTCATTATGTTTGTAACGCATAGAAAGAGGCGTGGCAGGTATAGAAAAGTATACATATTATTGATCAGTGTCACCTCCTGAGCTGATATAGCATAGCTATATCCACCTGTCTTTCTGTCTGCCTGTCTGTGTGCCTGTCTGCCTGTTTGTTGAAATAACGTTTACGGGAAAACTAATGAAATTTGGCACATATGTCACACCTTCTTACAAGCTGTTAGCATGTAAAACTGAGCAATATCGGTGCACGACCACGCCAACCTCCCATACTCTATATAAATATACCCCTGCACATTTTGAAAAGAGTTGCTGCGAAATTGATGAAACTTGGTGATTTGGTGAACATGTAAAAATGTGTACAAAATTAAGATTGGACTCGGTTCCGAATCGCCTCTTAAAAGGGCGTGCAAGTTAGTGCGATGAAATTTGGTACACGAATACAGATCCTATATATATTGAATTCTGCTTAAAGTGGGCGGAATTGGAAAAAGTAAGCGTGGAACCTTTCAACAATTGAAAATTTTGATTTCTTATAGCTCACAATTGGCACACACAATTTTCATGATATTCGTGAAAATTTTAGGCACTTAATTTTCAATGTAATTTTAACATTTAATTAGAAAGTATGTACTTTCACTGCAGTGTAGGGTATGTGAGTTTCGGCCTGGCCGAAGATAACACCTCTACTAGTTTATTTTGTATTTTTTTATTTCTAGATCTTGTATCGCTTGAACTACTAGTTTTTTCAGATAGAGATCTTTAACTTAATGTAATTCCATCTCTTTTGCTTCCTTGATCAATATCCGATTTTTGTGTGACAGTCATTTTGTCCCTCTTCTTCATATCTATACTAAGTTTTATTACATTGTTTTGGAGTATCTTCTTGATATGTAAGCTTAAGCTTTTCTGCATCAGTGCGTATGGGCCACGCCCACTTGCTTGAAACCAACTACTCTTAGTCAAAATGTGCTACTGTAATGAAGAATTGTTGTTTCAAGTTATTTTGTAATCCTTTTGAAAGTTAAAGGATTCACTCCCATTAAAGGTGACTTCCCTAAATCTGTCCAACTGACTTCTTAGAATCAACTTTCAAATGATACAAAATAAATAACCGTCCGATATATCAAAATCTATTTTATTTCAATACAAAATTTCATTACGACTAAGATAACATTCTCCGTGTCGCAGTGGCGTCACTTCACCATATCCTGAGGGGCGCGAGAATTATAGTTCCACCACTATTAGATGGGGGCCAATGACCTCCCCACCCAACTGAATTTACGGCACTGCCGTATCGGCTATCCAAACCATTAAATCATTTCTAATTATTTTTTTAACCGTCTCAAACGCATAAAGTAAATGAATCTTAATCTAAAATTTATTTTAATGTCAAAGTTATGACAACAAACGCAATTTGACGTAAGCTCACTTGGATTGGACAGCTCATGTTTACGATGATAAAATGACGTCTGAAGAACATCACTTAGTGAATGTGAACGTACGTTAAATCCTGCTAAGTGCAATTGCACTTTCATCTCTAATTGAATGGTGTGACTACACAGTCTTTGGCCATCGCTGAGTGGTATTTTCATATGCGTTTTCGCTCTTCAAGATTGAGCTACAGAAAACCATTGTTGACAAAGTCCTTCACTATCTTACGCTGTTTTTGTCTGTTATTTGTAACATTGCTATATGTTATTCCAAACACGTAAGACAAATGTAACATGAAATGCACGCTTATGCTAATTTCGTTGTCACATTTGAAAGCGAAAACGCTTAAAACATTTATTAACTCTGACGCGAAACAAATTGTCGCTGAGACGAGCGAGCGTGGGAGAGAGGAAATCGGGTATAGTAGGGCCACGTACTGTATTGTTTTCGATGTTCGATGGGAACTCTTGTCATTATTTTTTCATGTCAAAAAAATGAAAGACGATGAAGCGCCACATCACAACATCATTCAATATTGAAAAGATGCTCTCCAATCGAGACGTTGATTTGCGAGAGTGAGAGAAAAATAAAGAAAAGAAAAGGAAAATGTGATTTATTTTCAATCTTGAATTCAGTTAATTGAGTAATTAATTAAGTGTGAGTTTCGATTTTAAAAAGTTATATATTTATTTGTTTTTGGCAAATTTTAATTGTAACTGCAATTAAATGACGCATTTCGAATAAACCGCTCACTCGCCAAATGCTTCATTCAATACGCGTTTAAATTTAAAGTTACGTGCAATATAACACGGCCTGAATTTTAACTTAGATGCGTATCTTCCATTGTCTTATTTAGTTTGCTTTAGGTGTTAACAGTCATTTTTGAGGCCAAATTCGTATTGCATCAGAATATCGCCGCCGAAGGTGCTTTGTGTACAACAACGGTCAACAGCCTCATTTACGATTATCATAATTATAAAATGTATAAAATGACAATGGTCAATTGACATTTTGGCCCAAAAATGGCGATTTCGCACAAAGCTCAAAACTGAAATGAACGATGCGTTTAATACTACGAGCTGATAAAGTCAGTTGTTTTGTTTAAGTAAATTTAAATTTTATTGTTTATTCTTATGGTTACCGTCCAGGTTTATGAGCGTGTTTTTCTTAAAATTTTCAAAGTGACCGTAGTCTCCGAAAGGTAAGGTTAGAGCGGTGACTTAGCTGGAAGCCTTAAGTAGCACTAAATGTGCCATTCTAATGCATGTTTAGGTGATGTAGTATGCACATGTTGGCAGTGTTTTATTCACCAAGTCGCTATCTATATACAAATAAAATAACCAAGTTGCTTAAATTCTTACTCGCTGTTTATACGAGTACTCGTTATTGTTCTTTCTACTGATTTTTTATTTCAAACGACTTTTTTTGTCACCGGATTTTGGAACAATTGTTTTTTGCGAAATGCACAATTAACAAAATACAAATCTACTGTCAACGGCAATTTTACTCGTTAAGTTTGCGATTTTGTTTTTGTTTTCCCATACAACTATCGATAGCTAGCAGCGGATAGCGAATAAAACGCAGCTATTTTTTATATTGACGCTTAAGTTAACAAAACTTTTTGAAAATAGTAAGTTGGTAAATAAAAAACATTTTTATGATAGGTATAGTCAAGTAAGGACTGTCCCAGAAAAAACTTGCGTTTTTCATTTTTTTTATTACACTTTACCTGATAACCTTATAGGTCTAATAAGACACAATATTTGTTCTAAAGTGACGTTTAATATGATGTATAACACTTGAAGATCGCACTTCTAACGACCAAGATGTCTAGCAAGCAACAAAAAGTCCGCGAACTGATTTTGTCCACATACCCGCAAAATTCAGAATTAAAATATTCAGCTAAAGCAAAAATAGTTGGTGCATCAGAAAGAACTGTCTTTACGGACATTTTTAAGTATGAGTAAGAAGGGTCTACCTGTTTGCTGAAAAAAAGTTCAGAGAGAAAACCAAAATTTTCTAATCCAAAGGTAGCGGCGAAGGTGAAGCGCCTTTTTAAGCAGAATCCCAGCACCTCAGTGCGAGATATGGCGGCTAAAGCAGGTACATCAAAATCTACTGTACAAAAGATCAAAAAGAAAAGTAAGCTAAAGAAATAAAGAGTTCAAAAAGTACCAGACCGTTCTGATGAAGAGCAGTTGATGGCTCCGGTGCGAGCCCGAAAATTGTATGAAAGGTACCTGACTAAATTTGGTTGATGTGTTATGAACGACGAAACTTACATTAAGATTTTAAGCAGCTAACTGGACACGACTATTTTACATCACCGAAGAAAAGCCATGTGTCTAGTAAATTCAAAGAAAAATTTCGAAATTTCCGAAGCAATACATGATTTGGCAGGCCATATGCATCTGTGGTCTCAAATGCAGCTTCTAGTTACGTAAGGCAGAATCAATTCCAAATTTTATATAGACGAGTGCCTCGAAAATCCTCTTCTACCATTCGTGCACATTAGGGTACCGTCATGTTCTGGCCAGATTTAGCAACCTCTCATTACCCTAAAGCTACGATGGAATGGTATACCAGTAAAAAGATCAATTTTGTTCCAAAAATAGCAAATCCGCCGAACTGCCCAGAGCTTCGCCCAATTGAAAGATATTGGGCTCTAATTAATAGAGATCTTAGAAAGAGTGCTAAGGCTGCAAAAAATTTGCAAGACTTCAGACCTAAGTGGAAAAGATCGTGCCGTACTGTCGATGAAACAACTGTGCAAAATTTAATGAAGGGCTTTAAGAACAAAGTAAGAAATTTTTATAGAAAAAAAAATTGTTACTTAGTTTTTAGTTATTTATATTCTGAACACTAACCTTTATTAATAAAAAAGAAAAAAAGACCAAAAAAATACTGGGTATTTTTTATAACTAAAACACAAAACGCAAGTTTTTCCTGTGACAGTCCTTATATACATACATATATTGAGTATATTTGAATGAAAAACTTATTCGGTGCGGTTACAATGACTTCGCTTAAATTTGGAAAGAAGGAACCTAGTCACCGATGCTGTTTCTGAAAAATGATTTCAATACGCCCCTTATAATTGAAAAAAAAATAATAAAAAGTAAAACTAATTCATGGTACATTTTCATCTTTTTCATCGTCGCAAAAAAGTAAACAACTATGGACCAATTGTGTTTTTGACTATTTTAATATTATACGCAAATTCAACCAATGAACTCATTGAATGCGAACAGTGGCGTCAAATTCAGTAGGGCTGGGGAGGGCATTGGCCTCCGCCCAAGGATCTGATACTAGTTTTTTTCAATATATTAATTCAATAAACCCATCTAATAGTGGTAGAATTATAATTCTTGCCCTACCCCTAAGATTCGGTGAAGTGACGCCACTGAATTCGAACCAGTTTTTTCCCATGAAAGTCTATCGATCGATAAAGTTCTGTTTGCTCATAAAAATATATATGCCTTCTTTGTAGCGCAAATGTATTATCCATTTCTGTTAATTATTATTCTAATCGATTGTTGTGTATCGATTATTTTGCATTTTTAACATGTTAGCCATCACAAACGAAAATTTTAGAATGCATCCCATTACTGCGCAATCAAATCATTTTTTATTAGAGTATTAGAGCATAATAATGCCCACTTGAAAAATAAATACATTTTTTTATTAGTTATGCTTGTAATTTCATTTTATATGAAATCCAGCTTTTAAACACAGCGTCATTGAAAAAACCATATGGAGATTATAATTAAAGGCTTATGGATCAACAATTCGGTTGAAGCTCAAGGAACACAGGTTTACAAAAATAAAAAAATTCAAAGCATCAATAATGCAGTATATACCATGGAATTTGAAATACGTAAACCGAATCTTAATTCAGATTTTATGTGATCACTCAAGTGTTTTGAAAAATTCAATCCTCAAGTGAGCCAATTTGCCATTTTTGTTCATGATAAGCAAATATTTAGCACTTCAACAAACTGAGTAAAATTCACCATTTCTTAAAGATCAGTGGGGCCTTTAATAAACGATGTATAACATTAACATCGGAACAAAAATTGTGGCACTTACAAATGAAAAATCAAGTTTATCTAACAAACACTATACTACACAAGATCTATCACGTCTATGTATGTTCTGCGATTTTAAATGGTTTTGAAGACACAGCTTTCTGGAAAAAAAAGTGATACAGCTTATAAAAATTCAGAATAAATTCTAAGTCATTACATCGATTTTAATAGCATGTATATCGTTTGAACGGTAACAACGGCCTGATGGGCTAGTAATACCTTAATTTTTTGCCATCACCGATTATTCCTTGCAACCAATTGATTTTGGATTTCAATCGAAAGACTATATTATCCTGAATATAGCTGAGTATATACTTATACCTTTCAAGTTTTTGAACGCAACCATATGATCATCAATTATGACCCGAAATGGGTATTTTGGTGAAAGTTCACATTTTAGATTTCCTCTAGTTTATTCGTTACAAAATTTCCAATAAATAGCTGCATTCCACCTGAATATTTAATTTCATATATTTTGGAAAAATCTGATCGTGCAGCTTTTATTTAATAATAATATCACTATAGTTTAGCTACTACAGCTACTAGCCTTCTTAGCCATATAGCAAAAAAAAAAATTAGACAAGATTCGATGTATTTTTGACTACTATAAGGCTTTAGATCTATTAAATTTTTTGATTTAAGAGACATTTTCCAAGCACTACTACTATTATCTTATAACTGCTTCAGGACGTAAGATATCTATAACCTAGCCAATTCGATCTTTGTCTTGTTGTTTTATGTGTTGCAAACTCGTTCCGATTTTTGACATATAACTTTTCATTGATTGACGCCGCGATGTTCTGAGTCTTATCTCTCTGCGGGTTCCACTAAGGCTTTAATGCAAAGTGCCCAGCCTACTTGTTTAAGCTATTTTACTTTTCGTACAGTACTGACATGTGTTATCAAATGTTACGGTACCAAGTTTAATAGACAGTTTTTGTCACACATCGTTTCAAAGTTTTTCCTTATAATGCCCACTCACTTGTCTAATGATTCACTTTTTGATTTCACTTACTTTTTACCAAGTTTAGTTAAATTGTCTTGTGTAGCTTTCTTAGAATAAAATTTTAAAGTTTTTATTGACGGTGCCACTGTTATTTGTCCCAACCCCAGCCACTTTTTGTCTGTTACTTATTCAAACTACGAGTACTATTAGTACTTTTAGAAAATCTGCTTAAAAAGCTGTCTCTCTCAGCGTAGCGTCTTAAAGATTTCATTTTCATGCGATGTGGCACGCCCTCTTATTCAAACTTGCTTACTTATTTTTGGTATATATTATATTGATTCTAATGCTTGTGAGAATTATGCTTGCACTAAGCTTAAAGTACCACGCCCATATATTATAAACATTTTTATTACAACTCACGCGCGTTTTTGAACTCAGTTCAATTATTTGAATTCGGCTCAGTAGTTACTGAGATAGCCTCTAACATATGGGAAAAGTCTTTGGGTAGGCTTGGATTTAGTGTGGGCAATAGGCGTGTTATTCAACCGACTATACAAGTTATAGTTGAAGAAGTGAAAAGTGCAATAAATTTCATCTATTTATTCCGTTTTGTTTTTCTATAATAGTGATTTTCTGTCCGGCTGATTTAAATAAATAAATTAATACATTTGGTACACCCCAATCTATGCGTTACAAACAAAAGCACAAAGTGTGTGTATCCTGTGTGTAGGGTATAACAAGAAACTTTCTGTTCGCATTCAATTGATGTAGTCTATTGCATTTAGAGCTCTTATCAAATGTGCAAGCGTAACTTGACAATTTGCTTGACTTCTACGAGCATTTTGAAGTGTGCGTATTCTGGCACAAACTACTTGTTATGATAAGTTTTTTAACCCTGAAGATACTCGTAAGATATTGAGTTGTAAAAATTGTATACAACATTTTAAGCTGCTTAACGGCTGTTAACTGCATCATTAGAGGAAAGAAGCTTAGGTGCATGCATTCTGATTTTATAATTTTAATCGTTAATTGTTTACATAAGAACAACATTATTTATAATGAATTAAAAATGAGCAGGTAGACATGTTGCTAAGCAAAACGTTTAGCCTGCAAGTATTCAAATGGAATATTATCATACATATCGTCGTGTAGAAAGGCCCTATCCCATATTTTCAAAATTTCACAGTAGGAGAAAAAAACTTTAAAGCCTCAAATAAAGAAGTTTTTTAAATGCGATTCCCAACATTTTTAGTGCGTCAGTTAAGAGAGGTTATGACGTAAAAATGGTTGACGAGAAATTCCCCAAATGTCTTTTCCATCAATGATTTTTTGATACTTGAACATTTGCATCAAAAATTGGCATATTTACATCAAGTTTTAAAATACGGATGCAACGATACGCGTTTTGGCCGATACGATACCGATATTCATAAAAATTTATCGTCGATACCGCTACCGATATTTATAAAAGTTTTCGCAGAGACTGACATTGCATTAAAAAGAAGGATTAATTATGACGCAAAGTTGTAAAGTCATTAACAGATCGGCGGCTACTTACTGGAGTACCGGCTCGTTTTCTTTGTCTTTGATGTCCTCCAGTACATTTGGAAGACATTATGCGCGGCTTGCATTTCTTTTAAAATCTTACTGCTACTAGTGGAATGACTAAAGTGTCCAATAATAGACCTTGTTTTGGTGATCATGTCATTCACCTTTTCGAGGTTAAAAAGGCTATTTGGGGCAGAGGAACATTTTTTTTTTGTATTTCTCGGTGTATCGCCAAAGAAATATCGCTGATATCGATACATCTGAATATACCGATATATCGGTAATCGTGTCGGTATCGGTTGCATCCCTATTTTGGATATCATAATTATAGTCGCCGTTACAGCCGTTACAGAACAATGGACATACATGTAAACATAGATTTGCCCTTTCCATGCTTATACTGATATACTCGTCTTCCTGGGGACTTAGAGAAAATATTTTGCATTCGTGTTTTAGCTTATTCCTTTACCTTATTAACGATAACAATATCGATAAAATATAGTTTGGCGTTATATATTTATCGACAAAAAAGTCAAGTTCGAGAAAAAAATGTGTTAGGGTCTTTCACCCGAGAGCGACGAAACAAATTTTTGGCTGTGAGAAGTTTGACAAAATAATTTTTTTTAATAATGAGCTTTATCGACTTCTCTCAATGAAAAGTCATTAGCTAAAAAAAAATTTTTTCTAACAAATTTTCAAATGTTCTCTTGGTTTTTCTTGCTATTTTCAAGATAGTGATAAAAAATTCCACAAATTCCTATTCCGAAGCAACTTCAAATTGCTGATCAAAAATCGTCTTCATACAACATATACATATAACATTCAAAGGGGATCAAAAGGAGATCCCAAAAGGATTTTGTAACATTAAACAACTCAATCCGCCATAAGGGACAGCCTGGATCATCTTAGCATAGTTTTATCTAGAAAAAGTTTTTACAAATTATGCCCCACAAGCATTTCCTTTGATCTGTGAGCGGAATAGCCGTAAAGAATGCAGCCCATGACGGGAACTCTCCAATTCCTAAAATAAATTCTATATAAATCCTGATAAAAGACATCTCTCTTATCTCGTCTCGGTTCAAAGTTCAGAGTAACACAAACAAAAATAATCAAAACTTTTTTAAGTAAATCTGAGTAAAAAAGAAAATTCTTTGAATGAATTGTTTGACATCAGTCAGACTTAAATCTGCTGCAACATGGACATACTCCATTTGCGAGTACTTAAAAATTTCTCTTTTTGCTTGAGGTTTCAAAATCACTTGTCATAGCCAATGAAGAACATATAGCAGCTATCAAAAAGAAGATTTACATTGTAAGATTTTGCATGAAAAAGTAAATTTGTGATAAAAGTTCGCCACAGTTCAACTTGTACTCTGAAACCCTGTAGCATTAGGGTGTTTTTTATATTTTTTTTGTGAAATACGTATTTTGTTCATTTTGCAAGTGTAATAAGTGAAACCATTCTACCCTTACTAAACCAAACATGGTACAAAATCTGACTGCTGGTAGTTTAAGATTTCTAAATTTTTCAAAATTTTGCCTAAATCAGCATTTCGAGCACTACAGCTACAATTTCGAGAATTTCTGCTATCAAACGCTATCCACTGCTCAACACCCACCTGCGTTCGTTAGTACGAAAAGCTCATCCTGCGTTCGTTAGTACGAAAAGCTCATCCGACTCTGCAGAATGACCAGGTGATTGCTTGGGTCAAAGCTAAAAAAGATATGCAGACAAATTTAAATGCGTTTTGAAGAGGAAGAGTAGTTCTTTTGGACTGCCCCTTTTTCTATATAAACTAACCTCAAAGATTTCGAAAAACTTGATTTTCGCACTTTTTTTTGAAAGCCGCAGCTCGAAAATCTTCGGTAAAGTATATTATGGTTTCTAAGTAAGATGTCAAATTTTGTCGGCCGCAAATTGTTACCGATTGAAATTTTTATTATTTGCTGATCTATAGCTATATGCGTACTTTCGGTTATTTCTTTCGCTCATGTATACAGAACAGTCTGAACTGTGCGAATTCGGTCACCGATTCATGTGTGAGACGGATGCACCTCTCATGCAGTTAATCGGGAAGTGGGGACCATTCGCACAAAATCTCAATATCTCACATCCTTAGTGGAATACAAAGGAATATTTTACCATTTTTAAAACTAAACTAAAACTACAAAAAAGCGTTAATAATCCATTTTTATCTGACGGGGCAATATCTGGGGTATACGGTGGGTGAGGTAGGACTTCCCATTTGAGAGTTTCCAAGTATGTTTTCACTGGTTTAGCAACGTGAGGCTTAGCGTTGTCATACAATAGGATTACTTTATCGTGCCTCTGTTCGTAGTGGGGCCGTTTTTCACGCATGCAAACGCTTGGAAATGACTTGTCGGGTAACTTCGAATACTGAAGCAAGCTCTTCTTACATTTGGGCCGAATCTTCATCGAGTAATGTCTCTAATTCCATATCATTGAAAGTTTTTGGTCTTCCTTCACGTGGTCGATGTCGAAATCATGGTCTTTAAAGCGACGAAACCAATCTCGGCACGTTGTTTCGCTCAGAACACCATCTCCCTAAACTTTTTGGAGCTCTCTTTGCGCGTCAGCCGCCGGTTTCTTCGATTGAAAGAAGAAAATCAACCCCTCCCGCAAATGACGATTATTTGGCAAAAAATCAGTCATTTTCGAACAACTACATACAAACAGACTATGAAAACACAAAATCTTAAAAGTATCAAATCGGTTTGCTTACCCTATTTTACCATATGCCTAGGCTAGATTCATAACGTTTCGATATGTACCAAATCGACCAGCTCTTACCGCTAGCGCTATCTATTGACAAACAGCGAGAACTTAGTTGCGCATCTAATAGAAAATCTTAGCCGCTCTGTAAGAAGCCGTAATAATCTTTGACAGCAATATACTACCAGAATATTTTATTAAAGATAGAATCTCAGCATTCTCAAAAACTTGTATGTACTGTGGTTTCCAAAATATACTGACCGAAGTCAAATTTTTTAAAAATTTAGCTAAATCGAAAACCATGAGACTTTGTACTAAGTGCTTGTACCACAAGTTCTTACATCGATCTATCAAACTCTCTATATATACCATATAATAAAATATTGTCATGTATATTTCAGCAGAAAAAAGAAGACACCCTAATGTGCATACTCTGCACAGCAAATGCATTCATTTTAATATTTCTTAAAAGAATCGGTATGCGACAGTGAGAACGTTAAACCAAACAATCCATATTTCAGACAGACAATGAATGCATAAAGTTTATTTTAAAGGAGGTTTCTTTTAGTGGCTTGGTGATTATAGCGGTTGTAGAATGTTATTTTCAGTTCCAGTGAAAGTGGACGACAACGACATGAGTTGAGATGTTGCATCAGCAACTTTACGACCAATATTCCTTAATTTTGTTCTTAAAATTGTTAATGTATTCTGTTTGCATTTAGTTTCTCAAATCGTAAAATATTGTGACGCAAATGTTATGAATCAAAATTCTTAAATAAAATGTCTTGTACTTGTTAAAGCTTACACGTGATACGCGCAAAATGTTCGTAAACGCAATCAAATTTCAATGAAAATGTAAAAAAAGCTCTGGAAAAACCTGTACCGGTGACTGTAGCAAATGTACTGCATCAATTTATGTTTATAAGTTTGAACTTTAAGTGATTTAAAGTGGTAAAGTTTAAAAAAAATTACGGAACTGGTAACAATACTCCGTCGGCTATAGCATGTAAGCATTTTAGGGTGCGTCAAGTTCATATACCCCCAACACACAGGGTATATTCAAATATAATTTATATAGTCGCACAACTATTCAGTTGTATGCCTTAGCTATCTCGCATTGCTATTTTTGTTGTAAGGGAATATCTAAAACTTTTCTTAAAAACGAACTATAATAAAGGCAAATTAAATACGGCGAGGAATGATAATGAAGAGAATGAGTGTTATACGACAACAGAAGGGTAAGTGAAGAAAAAACCAACATTTCCCTCGCTTTTATTAATTTCAGCCTTCTTCTGTTTTTTTCTATTGCAGTAATAATGTGGGAAAACCTTTTTTCCTTCTACGGTTTACAGCAAAGTTTCAGTTAATGACCAAACCGTTTATGTGTTGCCTTCTTGGTAGCTGAATAAAATAATTGCAAAGCAACTGGGAACATTTTTCGCACTTGACTAAATAAATTAAACATCCTTGGATTTATCTTATACTATCAAGAATAAAATGAAACAGCCAGCTTTTAATACAATTAACCATCAAAGAAAAGAGTGCTCACCATAATGAGCCCACCGCACATGTGGATTTTTATATCCGCATTAAATGTTGGAGCACAACTTATTGGGCATATCAAAAACATTCTCTGTGAAACAAAATGAAAACCAAATTAACCAAAAACTGTTTCATACATACATACGTACATATATATGTATGTATAACTATGTCATAATTTTCATTTAAGGACTCTATTTTTGAATTAAGCACATTTTAGTTTTTTGGGGCTCTGAACTCTGAACTGAGGCTCTGAACGATTTAGTCATGACCGTCTGTCTGGCTATGGCAGTCACAATTACAGGAAAATCAAATGGGATAACTGAATGAGATTGGGTACACAGGCTACAGCTTCAAAGAAAGTTCTTATGATTAAAAATAGGCAAAATCGATTAACGAACACGCCTACCGCTCATAGCAATAATACCTATCCATATCCTTATACATCATAAAGAATTTATAAACATAATATGTTGTCACTAAATTGCCTTCGCATTACTTCCAAGTTTAACCTAACGTCATTGTTTTCCATTTGCCTAACTAAAGTCTATTGAGATAGGCATAAGAAATACTCTGGTCGGAAGGTCACTTAACAAAGTAAAATTATTTAAAAATTAAAAAAACACTTGCTTGGCTAATTATAAGAATGTAAGTCAGTTTGATTACAACTTTATGTAAATTAAAGTAGCACAATATCAGCTAATGTAGATTTACATAAAATCAAGGGAGGAGGGTGAAAAGTGCCTGCTAATAATTCCTTGCCTAAACATTAAGTGACAAGAAAATTAAACAAAAAAAGTAATAAAAAGAAGCAAAGAAGTTAAAATAAATAATAGTGAAAAATAAAAACGAAAACAAATAGTTAACCCAAAATTTTATTGTCTATTATTCTGCCATGTCTGTGCAAATATCGCATAGTGAAATTGTTCCCAGAAATGCCCGGAGTAGTCGTAATTGTTTACGCAATTTGAAAATAATTGCCGCGTGCTACAACTACTAAGCAGATATCAGATTGGAAATATCTCTTCATATAAAATTTGGTTAATTATGCGCAAATGTTGAGTACAGAAGAACGAATCAATGGCTAACAGAGCAGCCAGCCGACAAAGGCAACTCAAACAGAAACAAATAAGCGCCCCCACACATTGGTAGAACTATTAGGTCCATTGGAGCACACATTAAGCTTTTAACAGTTCATAATCGTAAAATCTTATCTATTTTAGTCTGCTAATGAATTATGTTTTCATTTTTCTTTTTATCAAAATCAATCTTTTTCATCTTAAACTGAGAGCTGGAAACATTCCTTTTTAATGTGGGAAATAAAATCTTTATAGATAAATATCTTTGGAAATGTAACAAATATTATGAACAAATTGGTTTCTTTTTTTTAATATGGGGTATTACGTTCTGCAGTAGGGAAGAATACTTAGGCACAAGTAAATATTTTCAATATATCTCAATAACCCAAATTAAGACGTAAAAAGTGTTGTAACTTTCATGCCTGTCATTTTCCCAGTTTTTCTTATCCTAACGCTGTGGGAACAAACCTTAGTATAAATACAACGAATAAGTGTAAGTGTAAGTGTAAGTACAAGTGTAAGTGTAAGTGTAAGTGTAAGTGTAAGTGCAACTGTAAATGTAAGTGCAAGTGTAAGTGTAAGTGTAAGTATTAGTGTAAGTGTAAGTATAAGTGTAAGTGTAAAAGGCACCAAACTGTATATAATATTATGGGGAGATCCTCCCTTATCAGGCCCGAGGCTTTTGCGTATCCTTTTTGGAAGCGAAAACAACAACTGAGCCTTACGAACTTTTTGGGATATTTTCATGTAAGTATAATTGAACTCTATTTCAAATGAGGTGAATCGCCTACCACAGCTAATCGAAGTAGTTCTTATACCGTACATACACATATAGCATACATCGGTTCCATATCCGTTATACTTCGTGGTATTGAAAATAAACGAATTGGAAAAGAGTACGTGGCATCTCCCATCTAAATGAAGTAAGCGCTACCTATGCTGTGAGATTTTTTGATGGCAATGCATCCGAATTCCTCTCAAAAACTTGGACAACACTATGCAAACTTTACGCAGGTAGACATTGCTCCCTTCTATAAAAGCAAAGGCTTTGAGGAGGTCTGTGCAGACTTTTTGCATATAAATTTGTGTATAACTTTTTTATTTTGCGTGTTAGAGACGAATCCATTCATGACTTCCTAGAAGCGTCTATGGAGAACCTCATTTTTCCTAACATTTAAAGCATTTACACAAACTTTAAGGACAGCTGCCCTTACAAATCCCATATAGGTCTGCCCAGACCTAGCTGTACCAGTCAGCGCCAAAAAATTTCTGAACGTCGTAGTGTTAAAGCAAATTTTAAAAAACGAGATAAGACACCATTTGACAAGACAAGTTATCGTTAGAGAAAAAGTGAACGAGTTTACGAGTATTGTGTCTCCCATCAGTTGCGCAACCAGGAGAGTGCTATTGTCCCAGGCGGTTAAGGCTTAAGAGGCGCCAAAATGTTCCTCGGTTTTTATTGAAATTTGAATCAGAAGATGGAATTTTGAGTATATTTTTCGCATTTTTAATAGAAAGAAAAATGCGTCAAAAAATAAAATGACCCACAAATATGTCATTCATCCAGTACATTCCCGAAAAATCTAAATGACATCACTGTTCTACACTAACTTCACATCATAGGTATGTATAGTGTAATAAAATTTCATAGTAACAACTTATTTCCGAAAGCTAATAGAGGAGGGGGTGGCGATTGTACTTCGCTCCGGTCAAAAAATCTCTAAGGAACGCCAATGTCTCCCATATAAGCAAAAATTTTAAAACACATATGATTAAATATAGCACAACGTAGACCTTGTACCAGGCCTCTCTCGTTAATTGCCTAAGCCAGCGATGGACAAAATACGAGAAATGAGCTATTTGTGGCTCATAATCAAAAAAACAAACACATGCACTCGCCACTGCTACGCACATTTTTATCGTTGTGTTATTTTTTTATGCGCGCTATGCACATGATATTTAATATTATGATTGTAGCATCATTCAGAAAAAAACAGAAAAAATCTGAGCGAGCGAACAAGGAAACAACAATGTGCACATTGAGTACAGCTTCTTTCGTTTCGTTTGATCAGTGTACTTTTATTTCTACACTCATGTTGTTCTTGTTTGATTCTTGGAATTGGCTTTTGGTTTATTGACAAATGTTTTTTTTTTGCTATCGCGACCGAATTTATGATGAGGATTTCTTCTGCTGTTGTAATTGCTCTTTTTGTTGTAAATGGATCTTGCTACCAAAATTTTACCCATCTATGGTCTAAGCAATCACAAGTGAGAATTTCAGATCAAACGAAATGAGTTAAATTGCTGGACGAAGCACGTCATAGCTCCAATCGTAACAAATTAATTAGACAGAAAAAAAATTATTACATACATAAGTATTACAGCACCGAATCAAAAAGCAAAATGGGTTATCAAACTTGGCAGAACTTCTCTAGTACATAGTAGTTCGCAGAAAATTGAAATGGTTGCTCCCTCTTAAGACTTTCGCAGATCAGTACACTACAGTTCGTCTTCAGGGAAATTTATTCAATAATAAATGGAAAACGTTTTTGAAACCTTACTACACTTCTGGAGTTTGTGAAACTCCACAGATCTTTAGAAGGTTGTCTGAGTGAATTTTGAATGTTTAAAATAAGCTGAGTGATCTCGTCAAAGCTACTACTGCGTATTAATCAATAAAAATAAAAATTGAAAATATTTTTAAATTCTTTTTTTTGGTTATAGCTTCTCAGTAGTAATTGGCATTTTCCTATACATTGCAGTCAGAATCAAGCAAAGCGAATTAAGAAAGTTTTCTAGATATTTGCACAGTTTGTTTAATACGATTGCGAAAAATAAGTAGTACGCTTAGAACGCCGTTTACATACTCAACGCTACAGCTGTTGTCAACCCTTAAATCCCATCCTGCTCAAATTTGACACATTGACAGTCCATTCGGATTTTTACAATAACACTTCCTATAGTGCGTCTAAAAAAAAAATTATTCACTGTGGATTTCAAATTATTTATTTATTTATTTATTACAGCCCTTACAGGCCTAATTTAATTTCGTTGGAAGAAAAGTTAGTTGGTACTTTCGTCAGAGTGTTGACAGGCGCCCAAGGCAAACGAAATCGTTCATAGTTTTCAGATGTTTTTTTTTTTTTCTTTCGCCAAATTATGCACCAAACTGAGCTAATAAAAGCATTCCATTATTAAGGTGTTTTTTAATGAAACCATTTATAATATTTATGAAAATGAATGAATTTGCGATCAATTGGCAATTCATTTAGGTCACGAATCACGTTAAAATAAAAGCCAATTGTGTGATAAAGAATGCGCACAAGTTAAATCACTTAAATTCAGTCACGAATCTAGGGTTCAGTCTAGGCGTGTGAAAAAATATATCGATTATCGATATTCGGGGTTTTTTTTTTTTGGATAGCTGTCGGCGTTATTTTTTATTTTGATATATCGAAATTCGATAGCGAAAAATAAAATCGAATTTCGATATATCACATATTCTGTGTTCCTAGCCCAACAAGGTAATTACCTAACGAAAGTTGTTTGTGGGCAACCTTGGGCCATAGTGGTAACAAAAAAATGAAATGTGGTAACAAAAAAAAGAAAATGCTATATCTAAGGATATTATCCACTTCCCCGATGAGGGAAGTGGAAAATAAGTCGGTTATATTTTATAGTAGTTGACAAGTTATTGTGGAAAGAGTAGAGAGCAAAGAAATCGACATTTTGGAAAATATTATTGAGGAGAAAAACGATAACCTGGAAACTGAAAACAATTACGATCAAATTCATCAAAAGTCTCTTAGATTAAAATCCAGAATATTCGAGATAAAGGGTGTTTTTTTTAGAGGTTTGTTTTTCGAATAGAGATAAAACTGGCATTTTATGCTCAAATCTGGCAACTCTAATGTCATTTATGTTCAGTTTGGTTTGCCATTTCATCATGAACAGGTTGACAAAAGAACAACGCTTGCACATCGTGCAAATTTATTTCGAAAATAATGGTTCAGTTCGCGAAGTTTACCGCAAGCTCCGTCCATTTTATGGTTGACATAATCGTCCATCAGAGCAATTAATTCGGTTAACCATGGATCGTTTTCGCACTACGTTTACTCTATGTGATAATACGCATCCGCAGAGACGTCGAACAGTGCGCACCGAAGAAACAATTGCCGCTGTAGAGCAAAATGTTGAAGAGGACCCGAATGAATCGATTCGCCACCGTGCACAGCAATTGGAGCTTTGTCCATCAACTTTATGGAAGATTTTGCGCAAAGATCTTGGCTTGCGACCTTACAAGATCCAGCTTGTGCAAGAATTAAAGCCGCGAGACCATGCAATGCGTCGTGATTTTGGTGTATGGGCCGAAAATGAGATTGATCTCGATGCTGATTTTCATCGCAAAATTTTGTTCAGTGATGAGGCTCATTTTTGGTTGAATGGCTACGTCAACAAGCAAAATTGCCGCATTTGGAGTGAATAAAATCCACATGAGACCCTTGAGACGCCATTACATCCACAAAAACTGACTGTTTGGTGTGCTCTATGGGCTGGTGGAGTCATTGGGCCATACTTCTTCCGAAATAATGCTGGAGAGTCAGTTACCGTTAATGGAGACCGGTATAGAGCCATGATAACCGACTATTTTGTTCCCGAATTGGATGGCATCAATGTGGATGAGTTGTGGTTCCAACAAGACGGCGCTACATGCCACATAGCGCACGTCACAATCGATTTATTGAAGGAAACATTCGATGAGCGCATAATTTCGCGGAATGGACCTGTCAATTGGCCACCAAGATCGTGTGATTTGACACCATTGGATTATTTTCTTTGGGGATATGTGAAGTCGCTCGTCTACGCCAACAAACCAGAAACGTTAGGGCACTTGGAAGCCAACATTCGTGGCGTTATTGCCGACATACGGCCCCATATGCTCGAAAAAGTGGTTCAAAATTGGACCTGTAGAATTGCCCGAAATCATATTTAAACATTAATGGCATAAAATTATCCTTCCAATAAAGCCAAATTGATGGACATTAAAACGATTTTCTTGTGTTTTATTTCAATTCGAAGCTCTATACCTCTAAAAAAACACCCTTTATATGGACATGGTGAACGGTTTGATGCTGTATGTTAGTGAAGGTACCTCTCCATCTTATGGGCTAGGTATATCTTCGGACATAAACCTCTTTATAGCTGAAAATCCTCCGAACCATCACAATTTTTAACTGCATTTCGACAACTGGTTCACACCAGTAAGTCTTCTTACAGCCTTAAAGGAAATACGGATATTGGAAGCTGGTACTGTGAGAGACTTTCAGATTCTGAATTGAAAAAGAAATGAAAATGATTTTACAACACCAAATATGAAACCAATTATTTTTTGGATTTTAATTTTTTCAGCAAAAATATCGAAAACCGATTATCGATGTATCCCGAATTTCTATCTCGATATATTTCGATAATGTTTGGAAATATCGATCATCGATTTTTCCATAATATTTTTTATTTGCCCAAACCCCAGTTCAGTCATTGGAAGATTTGCGGCTAAACTTAGAAAAGCTAGCATTTTTTTCTGTCAATAGAGTAATCTGTTAAGTATTTTTCAATAAAGTAAAAATAGTGATCATAAGGGAACGTAACCACACCTACTTGCATTGACTGTATATATATGAGTACTACAATGAAAAAGTCAGATCGGCCAAAGGTAATGCAGCAATGGCTACAAATTCAAGAAGCAAGTACATTATCTGAAGAAGAAGAATATTATCTAAAATAGATTCAAATAGACTGACTCAACAAGTTATTTGATGAGAGCTATGTGGACAATAACGTAGTCGATGGATATAAAAAAATCGTTGGAATGGTTCGAATATATGACTGAATGTCGATAAAAGAAAAACACTTGCAAGAAATATTAAGAAATACATATTGATTTAGTTAAGCTGATAAAAAAACAAAAATATAAAAAAAGTGTGCAATTAAGAAGATAAGTTCCGTCGAAAAAATCACAAAATTTTTTGGGACCACTCCCAATGTCTAAATGTGTGTAAAACTACAAATTAAATGCATCCTAAAATGTTGGCTACCAGGGAACAGCGGTCACTCCAACGGGTCCGGGGCCATTCATCGGTATCATGAAAGAACTGTCTGGCAAAGTAGCAAATGTTCTTCTTCATCTGGGAAGAAAGAAGATACGACTACTGGTGGCAGCATTTGTTTAACATGGGTGTCATCCAACTTGCCAATTGTACCTTGAGGGCGGCGATGCTATAGATCTCTGTAATTGGAGAAGGGAAAGGTCGTGGGGTAGCGATGTCTTGGCACTAAGTCCAACTACTTCTCTCCCGTTGCTACTGAAATATCTTTATGAAACAAAGAATTTTAAGGAAGAGTAATTGCTACTCTTACCCAGTAAGTATCCTTTTCTATCTTCTTTTTTATTTCAATTCACTACCGCTTCCTCTGTCAGGACTTGGTATAATGGGTTGTGGATTGAGTCAATTTTGTGCCCAGCCACAACTGTCATCCAATCCTTACACCTAAGAGCCATTTTTGACCATCTCCAGCAATTGGTGTAAGAAAATTATTTCGAAAAATTACCGCCCATGTTAATTAATCACTAGAAACAAGTTTTATTTTGCAAATAATCACTCGTCACATCACAAATTTCTCATCTTCTCTCTTAAATTCAAAAAATTGGTGCAGGTCAGGCATTCGCGTGGTTTCGGGCATAATGAAACTAAAAGCCTGCGGAAAAGTAAAATTTCATTTGTTGAAAACTTTTTTAAAATATTAAGCACTGCCGACACGCAGCTACACGGTTTTCTTTAGTATTTTTTTTCAAACCTGAAAGAAAACCCTTGAAAATGTTGATTTTATTTCGAAAGTAATTGCGTATGAGAGAGCACATAGTTTTACGACTGCACTTGAATGGTGTTACGAAGGCGCAAGCAAATATCATAAATAAAATTGAGGTCAAAATATTCTAAGAAAGCAAGAAATTCGTAATTTGTCTTGTCAACCAACCTTTAATTATGAATGTGAAGAAATTACAGGCGATGTGAATGAATTTTTATTTTGAAACGGATAGTAATGTGACTCACTCCCATTTGGGTGCACGTAATCGCAACTTTTAAGTTAACAAGAAAATTTGTGTCATGGCGATTTGTGTTTTATTTTTTATTCTCGGTTAATTGTTATTCAACAACAGGCATTGCAATCGAACAAATTAAAAAAACCCTTTCAATTTTAAAATGCACAAAAACCAAAAATAGTGGTTTTGTTTCGTAATGCTTTTATTTCATTTATGTACTTAAAATGCGACTTTCGTCAAATCGGATCCAAGTTGGGCGGAATTATTTAAGCAGGAGCTGGTTTATTGTGAATGAAAGAGTTTTTACATTTGTCATGTTGAAACTTTGGCGAGTGAAGAACGGAACGCACAAATAAAAACGAATTACACGAGCTTCGTAATGTTTTGGTCAATATAATCGACCTGCCTAGGCTATCAAATATATAAACTGAATCTGTAACTTATGTGAAAATACAAAGCGTGCTTGGATGTTTAGCTGAAAATATTTCTGACGTACGCGCAAATGGTGCCGATAGGAATGAAGTTTTTCAACAGCCACGTTCTGCAAATTTTAATAAAAAAAAATTTGAAAACAAAAAACTTTGGTAAGCGGGTGGAGGTATGCCGCAGAAGTTGTTGCGAACAGTTGGCCGATGTTATTTTTCACATATATGAATTGCCATGATCCAAACAACACGATTCAATAGAGAAGTAAAAATTTTTCTCACAAAAAACAGGCTTTTATTTACTAGATGTTGAGTCATATTGATACACCCTTTATAACTAAAACAAAAACAACAATTATGTAAAGATATATATATACAAATACGCAGATTATATGGTCAGTTAGTGGCTCAAGGAAAACAAAAAACTATCGCAGACGAAACAGCCACAACAACAGGGCCGTGTCTGGGTGTGTATGGGCCTCTAGGTTGAGCATTTGGTCTGGGCCCTACCAGTAGAGGTTTTTGCACATGAAAAATTAAATTTTAATTGATGACCAAAAAAAGGTTTCATATTTTGTGGTGCGGGCCTCTATGATGCAGCCCATAGTCCATGCTTAAACGCGGCCCTGCACGATAGTATAATATTCAACAAGTGGGAAACTAACGAACTCAATTATAGACATTTATTTTCTATTTTTTTAGAACGGTCTGAACGTAAGGCTTCGATATACAATAAACTAAAAAATAATTTGCTTATATTGAAACTCTTTTCTGCAAATCAATGTTGGGTAAATAGAGAAACTTCCCCCCCTTCACTCAACACTCTGCCAATACTACTAATGCATATATAGACGCAAAAATTGTAAAATTTGGAAGTTACTTTGCCGTGACTTGGAAATAAATTATTGTTAATTGAGCCAAACATCTTACTTGTTTGAAAATATTGAAAAGATTGTGTTGGGTGAAATTAATGCACAGTCAACCCGCAGTAATCCGGCCCCTGGCTGATCCGACCGATCGAAAAGTACTGGCCCAAGGAGAGCTCATAATATTAATATTTACTAGGGGCTCATTGAACTTTTTAGCCGAAATCCTTTACATATACCACGTCTACCTCGCATGCTAGCTAAGCATTAACCAAAATAGACGTGACGAGACGGTACGAACGTTTGCAGTCGTTACGTCTGTTATATAGCACCATGTGATTTCGTACTATTTCTAAAAATGAAACCATTGAAACATATGACATTGATACGAATTCAACAACTTCGACACGCACCGTGGAATCACTATCGCAAAATGAGCTCGCGAGTGCATTTGAATCACTATAGAGTCGCTGTAGCAAGTGCATTGCATTAGAAGGAAAATATTTTGAATAATACAAGGAGCAGTAGCATTCCTAGGGGAGGCCAAGGGAGGTCGTAATTTTTTTGTTTTTAGTGAAAGTAATTGGAGATAGATGGATATTTTGAATCATATCTCATTTTGGTATGGTTTTGCATATTTTGCTCACCTTTTAAAAGTAAATTAAATGTTTGCATTTTCTGTCGGTAGGACGCGGCAAATAACCTCTTCGCCCCGGGCTCCTAATGTACACGGTACGCCTCTGACAAGCAGATATTTCGCAAAAAGTTTCGATTCATTTTTACATTTTCAGTCTCGGAATATATTGTATTGTATATGTATATGTATATATATATATTATATATATATGTATAATATGTATATATATAAATATTATAAATTTTGATTAAAACCCACATTTTTTAATTTTGTTTTATCATAGTCGTATAATCGCTGATAGAATGTTCGAAGAAGGACGATTGAAACGGAATGTGACACTTCAGCTGTTGGATGTTCCATAGAGAAAGGCATCACCCATTATAATTTCACTATCACTTCAACTTGCAAATGAAGTTCAAAGTCAGATCCAAGCGCATTTTTCGTTTCTTTTTACATCGACGAGGTAAAGATTTCGTCTTTCTTGTAAATAATAACAATGGGTGCGTGTGTGAATTTGGAGGAATATCGCCCGATGTCAACTGATAACAATTTGGTGTAGCTGATATTGAATCTAACCTTATTTTAGTCAAATTTTTGCCAAAGGCCATATATAAAACTCTCAGTCGTTTGTTCCGTATGCAAACTTTTGTTAGAAAATTTGACTGTAATGATCCATAGAAGGATTAAGGAGTAGTGCCGAAGAAGCAGTGTAAATGGAAAATGGAAATTTTTGTTTTTGCATGAGGAACAACTCTGGCTCAGAATCATCAGACTTGAAACAAAAAAGCATCGTAAAAGACCTTTTGTAACCGTGTTAAAATCAGTTTAATTTACCGAAACGCTAAAGTGTAGTCCTCAAATTACCCAAAGTTTCGGAATATCGAAGAACGACTTAAAAAATTTTTTGGGTCAAATTGCGCTTGTGAAAAATGTTGCCAGAGTAGACTCAGTGAAACAGACTGACTGTGGAATTTTCCATAACAAGTGAGTTATTTTAACGAAGTTTGTTACTCTGGCTACATTTTAATTTATAGCTTTTGGCATTGAAAATGGCCGAAATCAGTTGTCCGCTTCTACTTTCCATTTAATAAAGCATTTAAAACGCTACATTGAGTGAGCTGTCTGAGGTTATGCAACCAAATTACAAACATTAAAAATGGTTCGGTCAAGTACCAGACAAAAAATTATTTCACAAGAGGGCGTTGCACTTCCTATTCAAACTTAAAATCGGTAACTGATGGCTGTTTATGTAAATGATTGCAAACTCAATATGAGAATGTTTGGTAAAACCAATCGGCACGTGGCGGTTACAAATAATCTTTTAATAAATTTTTGAGACTTTTACGAGTATTTTACTGTTAATGTTGTGTAGGGTATTCAACTTTTGGCAAAGGCGAACGTTAACACCCTCACTAGCTTCAAGTGTAGCTACAGTGTGCATTGTCGTAGAACTTTTCATATGTGGCTTGTAGAAAGATATTTTTGATTTGTTATTAGGTGCGCAACTAAGTTATCGTTGTTTGCCAATGGATGGCGCTAGCGGCAAGAGCTGGTCGATTTAGTTCATATCGAAACGTTATGAATCTAGCCTAAGCATATGGTAAACAAACCGATTTGATCTGTTTGTGGTTGCTCGAAAATGACTGACTTTGTGCCAAAAAATCGTCATTTGCGGGAGGTGTTGATTTTCTTCTTTCAATCGAAGAAACCGGCGGCTGACGCGCAAAGAGAGCTCCAAAAAGTTTAGGGAGATGGTGTTCTGAGCGAAATAACGTGCCGAGATTGGTTTCGTCGCTTTAAAGACCATGATTTCGACATCGACCATCGACCACGTGAAGGAAGGCCAAAAACTTTTAATGATACGGAATTAGAGACATTACTCGATGAGTATTCGGCCCAAACGCAAGAAGAGCTTGCTTCAGTATTGGAAGTTACCCGACAAGCCATTTCCAAGCGTTTGCATGCGTGAAAAACAGCCCCAATACGAAAACTGGCACGATAAAGTAATCCAATTGCATGACAACGCTAGGCCTCACGTTGCTAAACCAGTGAAAACATACTTGGAAACTCTCAAATGGGAAGTCCTACCCCACCCACCGTATACCCCAGATATTGCCCCGTCAGACTACTACTTGTTCCGTTCAATGGCACATGGTCTGGCTGATCAGCAGTTCAACTCCTATGAAGACCTCGAAAAATGGCTTGATTCGTGGATAGCCTCAAAAGACGAACACTTCTACCGTGATGGCATTCGAGCTCTACCAGAAAGATGGGGAAAAGTGGTATCTAGCAATGGGCAATATTTTGATTGATTCATCTGTAAATATTTTTTGACAGTAAAGTTGCATTTTCTAACAAAATACAGCGAGAACTTAGTTGCGCACCTAATATTATTTTACGTTAAAAATGTCGTTTGAAATTAGGTCTAAAGCAAATATTTTGCTTTTCACATGTACGAGTTTGGTATCCAATGATTTTTCTTATGTCCTTACATTTTGAAATGTATTTCAAACGAGAAATTAAAGAACATCTTGAAAATGTTTTTTTTTTTTGATCAAGTGGTTGTTGATAAAAATGCTCGCAAGCGAGAGAGTATTTGGGCCTCCATTTAGATAGAAGATTGATTTGGAAAAATCACATAAAGGCTAAGCGTCAACAATTAAATATAAAAACTAAAGAGATATACTGGCTTCTTAGTCTGAAATCCGAACTTAGTTTGAGAAATAAACTGCTTTTGTACAAAATAATTCTTAAACCAGTTTCGAACTACAGCATACAACTTTGGGGCACAGCAAAAAATTCAAGTACAAAAATACTTCAGCATTATCAATCAAAAACGTTAAGGTTTATTACTAAAGCTCCATGGTTTATCACTAATAATGCATTGCATAGAGATCTTAATATGTTGACAATAAAAGAAAAGCCTTAGCACTAGATATCTCGCTAGGTTTAGTAACCACCCTGATCTTTAGCTATTTGCCTACTTGATGAAAGCGATGAAATAAGAAGACTGCATAGGATACACATCGTCACCTAAGCTGCAAAAATCCGTTGCCACGCTTTTGTTAGTTGGCGTTATATCAGATTTCCCATTTAGAAAGTAAGTGTTATATAGCAGTGTATACATATATTTAAAATTATATACTTATGCATGTGTATGTATTACTTAGATATGCCAAATATGAAAATATTTAATTGTTTATTTTCCTTTCAGCGTATGTAGTATTGTGCTGTTTTGATCACATAAATGTTAATTTTGTTTATATTATAAAGTTTGCTTATTGTTTTATAACAGATTGCAAATAAACGATAAAATTGAAAAAGATTTGAGTTCTTAGAAACATTTATTTGTAAGTTTATGCCTTAGTATATTTTCGTACTTTTGTTTGGTTGTGCCTAATTTTAAAATTCTATAGTTAAAACGATGTTTCAGTTACTAATTTGTGATTATTTTTACATTTAAAAAATACTTGTAATGAAATTAAATACATGGCGTTGAATGATTTTCTAGGGGAAGCAGAAGCTACTCATACGTCATGTTATCTGTAAGTAACTTGCAGAAGTCTTTTTAAGTGGTAAACTATTAATTTAAGCACCGTTTTTAAGATTAATCTTTGAAATTTTAGATTGCAAACTACATTTCAATATGTTGAAATGACGAAGGTATCATCAAACTAAAAATAAAAATCAACGACTAAAAAAATATTTTTCAAAAAAAAATTTGCGATTTCTTTTTCTCATTACACTAAGGAAATGACTTCAAGAAAGGTGTTGGCATGCCACTTGCTACCTGCAAGTTACTGCTTAAAGAAGAAATGGTAAAAATATGCTAACGAACGATGGACTCAAGGGTCAACTTGCAATATAACTAGGCAAATCTGGCCGAAATGGGATGCTAAGCGTTCATCAGAACTAATTTCTCGAACTAGACATAGTGTCTCGTCAGTTGTCGCAGTCATAACTGGCCACTGCCTCATCGACAGACATCCGGAGAGATTAGGTGTTAGATCCTTTGACTTCTGTAGAAGTTGTGGAGATGTGAAGGAAGAGGAAAATATTAAACATCTTCTCTGTCCCGTACTGGTAGAAAACGCCACAAAACACTTGGGTCGTTTTTATTTAATGATCTGGATGACCTTAGGCATTTGAGTATAGGTCAGCTATTTAGTTTCATTACGAAAGCTGATTGCTTCAACGAGAGGGTATAGTCAGACAGACACCCTGTGATATCACAATGGATCACATTTGGTCTAAGTGACTCGGATTTTGCAACTGACTGCCAATCCTACCTAACCTAACCTAACCTAAGGAAATGACTTTATGGATTATAGCACATTTTATTTTAGATTAAGCATTTAAATATTTATTTCAGTCAAACGTATAATCTTCAACCAAGATTGTCACTATTTGCTGCAAATAAAATATGTTTGACTAAAATAAATATTTGATTGCTCTATACCTTATCTGCATTTTTTGTATTCAACCAAATAATTAATACAAAAACAGAGCATATGCCCATCAAGTAGTAGAGAAATAAAAATTTCCCAATAGACCTAAATTTGGTATAAGTTTTTAAGATCAAAGACGTGTCCTCGACAATTCTAAGTATTTCAGGTAGCATCAATCATAGCGTGCTGTTTCAATAATATTTCTGTGTACCACATATCAAAAATTTTAATATTTTAAGTAAAAAGAACAATAACCGTTCCACTGTATAACGGAACCAGTATCTCTAACGTAGAACATTTTACTATCTTTTTACTGATAGCGGGACGTGCAGTCTGAATTCGGATAATTTTCACTGAAAGTGGAATATATGGTACCTATATTTATGTTTCACAAATTACTCAAAGGAAATATGTTTTTTTACAAAGGAAATTTCTTAAGTGTAAGGCCAAAAATATCTGGCGTTCTACTTTGTTGATGAGAGAGAAGACACTACCACAATGAGATATTTTTTCAACTAAATGTAATTTTTAAAACTCCTGTTATTCCCACCTGGTTAAAATGTAAGCATAATAAACAAAACAGTTCGGTCTTACGTCAATTTATCAAAATTTTTTGCCTAAGCGGTAATACCCTAAGTCGGGTATTGACACATCATATGAGATATGAAGAAAATACCCACCCAAAAATTGAAAGCCGTGCATTACATGGAAATGTAGAGTTTTTCAGGGAATATGAGCTTCTTTCTCTATTGCAAAGTATTCAAATCACTTTAATTTTATTTTGTTGGCGCCAAAATTATTCTTT
The DNA here is from genome assembly GCA_963680825.1 of Meiosimyza decipiens. NCBI lineage: Eukaryota > Metazoa > Arthropoda > Insecta > Diptera > Lauxaniidae > Meiosimyza > Meiosimyza decipiens. Next base: position 70,983,484 of record OY804259.1, read on the forward strand.
TTGACTGCATCACTTTCAGCTCAAATTCCGAATTTCGAAAAAAAATGTATCAATTTATTTGTTTTTACTTAAATTTTGTTAAATTTTTAATTTAATTTGAAATTTCATTTCAAGAAATTATCCTTTGTGTATATGAGCACTTTTACGTTTAGTCACTTTCACTTTCGTTCACTTAAATTCGTTCCGCAATTCCCTAATCCGACCGATCAACATGAAATTTTTAACAACACTGAACACTGAGCACTGAATACAAAATTCAATTTTGTCCCCAAACAGATTTGCATTGTCGCAATGTCGTTGCTGTCGCCTATTTACTGTTTGTGTCATAGTCGCTGCGCGCCTAAAATGTTGTTTTTGGCAAAAGCCCTACAACAGCAGCAACAACAAACTCAATACAAAAACAAACATCAATCGAATGCCATCGGCAATCCGGCGAAAAAAATGAAAATTCACAAACAACAACCGCCTTGACCGACAGAACAGAACAAACTTGATTCGTGTGAAAGCGACTTCGTCTATGATGCGGCGGCGGCAGCAGTCGGAAAATTATTGTTGTACTTCTAACGCAGCGAGCAGGCAGCGCTGTCGTCTTCTTCGTCTTAGTAGTATTTTCTCAGTCGCCCCCAAAAGCATGCGATTTTCAAACGATGAGCTTTTATTTAACGCGTATTGTTGTTTTTTTTTTTTTTGTTTTTGAATTGCAAATGTGTTTCTTTGGCAACATGTTGCTAGCAACGTAAAACTTTACGCTATTTTGTATTTGTAAAAGCGAAACGAGTATTTTTATGAATGAAAGTTACCATTGCGCAACATCGAATGTTTCCGTTAATAAAATAATAAAAAAAAATAACGAGCAAAAAAATAGCAATAACAACAGCAACAGCAACAGCAACAACACATCAGAATATAAGGTAAACAGTGACTTTTAAGACGAAAACAAAAATATTGTATTTAGAACATCTAGGGTGCAGCACATTTCAATGAATAAGCAACCAGTCGGTTGTACCTATTCATCATTCAATTGTTGATATTGTTTTGAGTATCGAAAATTTACGTTTTACAATAAAATATTTATTGTTTTTGAAACATAAACTAGTAAGGGTGTTAGCTTTGGCCTTGCCAAAAAATAAATGCCCTACATTGCATTAACAGTAAAATGCGTACCTATTCCATCTAGTGATATTCCGAACCAGTATTGTTTTTAAAACAGCATTCATTGTCTCAAATATGTACCTTTATCAGCATAAAATTTTGCTGCCTTCACTTGTATGCAAGATGCCACGCCTTCTTATCAAAATTCGCCCAATTTTTATTCTAAGTATTTTTGTTAAATTTGTTTGCAATACAGGTTGTCCCCGACTTACGACCAAGATAGGTTCCTAGTCATCGGTCGTAAGTCGATTAAGTCGTAAGTCGAGTTTCATAAAAAATAACTAAAGAAAAATATTACATACATACTGTACTACTAGTTCCAGCCATTTTTGGGATGATATAAAATTATTCACTTAAACAAACGTATTATTTGTACTGAAATAAATCGAATCCTTGTACATACTACTGTTTTTTTTTTAAATTTTTTCTCATATACATATTTTAGGGATTCCCCGAAACTATTTTAAGCATTTTCTATGAAAAAAATTGAAAAAAAAATTGGTCGTAAGTGCGAATAGTCGTAAGTCGAACGGTCGTAAGTCGGGGACTACCTGTACTTTAAATCAAGGAGACGCAGCCCATAGCTCGTTTGGCTCTTCAAGCTCTCAACAATAACAAAAAATATTGAGCTCACGTCGAGCTCTTTCCGTTATGCGAGCTAACTCATTTTGGTCCGCAATCATCGCATGTATTTTGTTCCTGTAATTTTTTCTTCAACGTATCGACCCTTTGAACTCTTGCCGTTACTCAATTTCGATTCGCTACTGTTGCATTGTTTTTGTTATTGTAGTTTTGTCTTCAACGCACTTTATTGTTTGTGTGATTTTGTTTTCAACTCATTTGCTCCTTGAGCCAAAGAGAATATATAATAATATTATATATTCTCTTTGCTTGAGCTTGAGATTTTTGTTTCAATACTAGGAATCAGCGCTGCCGAAATCGGCACAATCGTGCCAAACTGGCACTTTCAAAAAATGTTCGGCACTCTGTCTCTCATGGCACTTTTTGGCACTGATCGTGTTAATTTTGACCGATTAACTTTTATATAACTTTAAAAACACTGAACATCTAATTTGTAGTATATTCCTGCCGCGAACTTATGTATGTACATATATGAGTATGTACAATGCACATATACCTATATTGTTTAATAAGAATAAGTTATTATTCCTTAAACAAAAATATTTGTGCATACTATTTATAGCAATGGTTAAAAATTGTCAATAAAAAAATACCTGTGTACTACAAACAGAATTCATGAGTTGATAAATATCAATATGTAAATAGATCTTTGTAGGCACAATCCAGACAATGGAATATGCTTTTCGTTCTTAACCAGACTTAACGTTTTTTCTCAATTTACAACCTAAAATTCAGACGATAAAAGGAGGCGAACTCACAGTTGTATATTTTGACACGTTGCAATTTTACTATAAAGTGTAAATTGCATAAGATTCTTAATTTTCCATTAGTATGTCGTGATGAGGCATCAGAAGCTTCAGATAGCGTACTCATACTTTGTTCTTTAATTTCGTATTAACTTGGCTTGGCACGCTTTGGCACTCTAAGTGTCATGTGGTTGGCACTAATATTTTTTATGGTGCGGCAGCGCTGCTAGGAATTTTTTTCCCAAAATATATTTGAGTTTTTTTATCCAGATTTGATGTTGTTGTAACCAGCTCTCGAAAAAATAATTCTCTCAGTACTTTGCTTGTATGGATGGCGTGACGCACTTTTGCTGTAAATTTAGTTGCATTGTTTAATATGTTTTATGTCTATCGTACCGAATTTCATTAAATTCAAACAAAATCGAACTTTCTTTAATACTGATTTCCACAGACAGCCGGGCATTTCTATATCAGTTCAGGGCGTGTTTCTGATCAATATTATATTTTTATTCTTTTATAATATGTTTCTATACCTACCATGTTACTAGCGGCATGCCAAATTAAATATACTTCGTGTAGAGGTATAAAAAGACCCTACCTACAAAGAAATCCATGTTTCTAGATCAGGTTATCAGAATCCATGTATAAAGGGTTATTTCTCAACAATATCGTGGAACCGACGATATAGTATGGTTTTAACAAACTTTCATCGATGACGCAAGTGTAATTCCATTGTACCGAGTGTGACATTGTGACTCTTAAAATGTATACCTATATATATATTAACACTTTTTCTGTACAGACGTCAATTTTATGCAGTTTTCGTTAATTTTGAAACAAATGATTTTGGCTCAACGATATATTTTTATGGTTTTTATTTTTAGTTTTTTATATTATGTGCTTAGAATCATACTTAAAGCTTCTTACAAGCTCCCTGTGGCACTTTATCCAATATAATTTATGCAACCAAAAATTATCTGATAACACGTATATTCCACACTCGGTATCATTTGGTAAAATTTTGCTTCGAAGCGATATCATGTGTAGGCGATTTGGTAATTTCTTACAATTTGGGCTCTGAATTCTAAATTTCAAAAGAAGGAACTCCCGGCCTTCCCAAAATAAAATAATTTTCCCAAAAAATGTTACAAGAAATTCATTTTCTTTTCACCAATATTAAAAAGTTATTAATATATTCGTAAGGAATTAAACTTTTGCTTGAGAAAAACATGAGGTAAAGACCCCTATACATTTAAGTCCATGTTACAAAAAAAATTTGATTCCCAGCTTTTTTAGAAATTTTTTCATTCCAACCGGGTCGTGGGCTTGATTTGAAATTTCGGACATGTCTGGGTAAAACCCTTAGCAACCCTGTTGTCAGTGACTGGGTTTGACCCGGCCTGGTCGGGAACTTTATGTACCAACATGGTACAGACAATCTTGGCACACACTATACGCAGTATCAGAAGTATTTTTTATTGTAGTTGATGAAGGTTAACCCATTAACGGCCAATGGGTAAAAAATTACCCATGATAATAGTTTTTCTTAAAAAATCACCAAAATATGTGTGTAAAAGATATCGTGAAACTATTGACATGGTTGGTTAGCTAAAAGATGTAGCTACCTTAGCGAAGTAGAGACCTCCTGAATATTTCGTCATCTTCCTCGCTAAAAAAAGCGAATTTTTGGTGGGTGAAAAATGTGGATGCAGAAAATATGGCATTAATTAAATCGGCATTTCACCCAGATTATTCATCTTCGTTACTCCATATGTCCATCACCACAATCGGCAGTTGTTGTCAAAGAATAAATTCTCATTATTTAAATAAAAAAAAAAATCTTAAACACGACAGCCAAATGGATAAAAAAATACCAAGTAAATATCTCAGTAGTCTACATAGATATTTGGCTGATATTTTTTTTTATCATTTTGAATCAATTACAGGTCGTATATGAAATTTCATTAAAATCGTATGGGCAGAATTAGTACCGCGCATTAATGGGTTAAACATATCGACGTTTGTCACTCATTAACTTTATCAATACACGATCTGTTCGGAAGAAACCAGCCTGTTGTTTCTGGTTAAGTGGCTCTATTTTTTGCGATTTTGGTGGGAATGATGGTGAGTTGGAATTGACGTACGAGTATCAGTTGGCCTCTGTTGTTCTGGCATAGCGATATATACTCTTTTCTTTTTGATTTTCACCGAGGTTCCTATGAAATAGTCAAATTTCGGCTGGTAGCATCTCAATTTATTATTTATTTTAAAAGAATATTACAAGCAAATTTTGAAATTTAAAGTGATCCATGAAAATGCAAGAACATGAGATTGTTTTGACAAAGTCTTATTTTTATCGTACGTGTGGATGTTCGAAGTGGAAAAGATGTACTACAGGGGTTGAAGAATCATAATTGCAAAATGTTTCAAAAACTTTTTCACATTATGAATTCAAGGTTCAACTTGGAATATAACAAGGCAAAACTGACCGAAACGGAATCCTAAGCGCTCTCTAGAACTTATATTCCGCACTAGACAAAGTGTCTAATTAGTTGTTGCAATCAAAATTGGTCACTGCTTCATCAGCAGTCATGCGGCATCATGAGATCTGTAGAAGTTGTAGGAATATGGAGAAAGAGGAAAACAGTACACATTACCTTTGCTCCTTTTATTGAATGACTAATGACCTCAGACTTGTGATTATAGGTCAACTATTTAGTTTTATTACGAAATCTGGTTGGTTCAACGAGAGGGTATATTCAAATACCTTGTGTTATCATATTGGATCAACATTTGGTCTAAACTGATCGGCATTATTACCTGAACTAACTAAACATTGATATTACTCAAACTCTTCCGAATTATATTCCATTTTCGATCTGAAATTATGTTCTTTTTTATATATAAAATCACCCCTTAAAACCTATGTTAACATATTTTATCCAGTCAAGTTTCGTCTACTATTTATATCTCAAACTGTCAAAGTTATAAATTGATCTTTGTTGCGCTAATTGCCATCTCAAAAATTGCGTGTATTTAGAAAATTAAAGCCCAATTTGTAATTATTTTTTAGCATTTATGTAAATTTTAATTACTTCTGGGTTTTTCTTTGATATTCACATCACAACCCAAGCGTAAAAACTGATTTTCAGTTTTTTTCCAATAGCTAAGGAACATCTAGTTAAACAAAGTACCAGTTATGCTGATGTGATCATTGAGACGAATAGTTATAAATTGTAGATGTTTACAAGTTCATGTTTGCATTCATATGCACATATTATGGAATCGAGTGAATTTATTATAGAAGGCTCAGGTGTATTTAAATAATTCACAAACCTTGACTATTTTAATATAACAACTTGATTAACGATGAAAAAAATATTAAATTAGAAGTTGGAAGTTTAAGCATAATGCAATCAATAGCAAAATTCAATATTTTTAACTTTTACTTTAAGTTTTTTTTTCCATTTTAGGGAATTTTAAAATGAAACGGCATTGTTTTTCTTAATAAAATGCTCACACACTGATATTCCTTTGAAAAGAGTTGATGAAATAAACGTTTTCAGTGAATCAAGAAAACATCTTGGGTAGCTTCCTGGTCTGTGTCCAGCTTACAGTTGTGTAGTTAAGCGCTCAATAGTAACTACGCAAACTGGCTCGAGCACTGTAAACCAAATTTTCAAATGATATATTTTTAAAATAACAGCCCTCACATCGTAGTGAGAAACCTCGAACAATCATGATATCGTTTATCTGCAGAAACCGAAACAGGAAGCAATAACTTACGAATACGCATAAATCGATGATAAGCTCTGGTACCAAATTCTTCTTTTTAATAATGCGATCTGCTTCAACAAGCCGTGCCCAAATTTCAGCTTATACTAACTGCAAATTGATCAATTTAGCATAAGCAAAACCTAGCGCAACAACCTGTACGATGTTGGCTCAGACTTCACTACTGAACACTTTCTTTCCTTGGCTTAGTTTAGAATTCCAGTAATGGCTGTACACAAAAACTTAACTTAACGCCTCCACACCCGGACTTTGATGCAAAAGAAAATCTGCTTGGATCAGCGATTTACATTTAAACGAGGAAAGACAGGGCCGTAACGAGCACCGGGGGTTTGTACTCATAGTTATGCATAATTTAAAACTTATCTTCTTGCTCATCACGCGCAGAAAAAGAGGCTTCAAAATGTATCTTTCGCAAGAAAATATTACATTTTCTTTTTTAACCATACAAAGAAAAAGAGATTTATTTGTATATATCGAGATTTGGCAATAATTATCAAATTATGTATTTGATATAGGCGAAATAAATATTTGATATAAGTTAGGTTAGGTTAGGTAGAAGTGGCAGTCAGTTATGAAAATCGACTCACTTATACCAAATGTAATCCTTTGTGATACCACAGGGTGTCTGACGATACCCTCTCGTTGAAGCAATCAGCTTTCATAATGAAACTAAATAGCCGACCTATACTAAAATGTCTAAGGTCATCCGGATCATCAAATAAAAACGACCCAAGTGTTTTGTGGCGCTTTCTAGCAAGTACAGGACAGTAGCAGAGAAGATGTTTAATATTTTCCTCTTCCTCCACATCTCCACAGCTTCTACAGAAGTCAAAAGATCTAACACCTAATCTCTTCGCATGTCTGCAACAACTGAAAAGACACTACGTCGAGAAATTAGTTCTGACGATCACTAAAGCGTTCGATATGGTAGATCATACTTTATTGCTGAACAAACTTTTTTGTGCTGGTTTTAGAGGTAGTGTATATGATTGGTTTGCGTCATATTTAAATAATAGAAAACAAATAGTTAAAATCAAGAATTATTTTAGTTGTGCGAGATACAGGCGTCCCTCAAGGATCAGTATTAGGTCCAACTCTGTTTTTGCTTTACATAAATTCCTTATTTATTCAACCTTTTAAGGGAAGTCTCACTGCTTTTGCAGATGATACTGCCCTTACCTATTCGAGCAGGAACATTTTTAATGTTTATACGGATGTTAATCACGACCTAGATTTATTGAGAAGATGGTTTTTAAGGCACAAACTTCAAATTAGCAACAAAACAAAGTTTATGATATTTAGTATTAGAGGAACAACATGTGATATCCTACCTTTAGTTATCATTCACCGAGTTGTTCGAAATTTTGCTTATCTGATATTGGACAGGGTGTAACTTTTAACGACAAAGAAAGTTGTAGCGAAAAATGTTTTGAAATTGAGACAGTAACAAACTTTAAGTACTTAGGCATCATATTAGACCATAAATTAAGCTGTTACCACCACACTCTATACCTTAAACAATACTCAAAGAAAGTTGTGAGGCAATTATACCATCTCAGCTTATATTGTGATCAGGCAATATTAAAATTGACTTATAATGGATTACTTAAATCTAAACTGCAATATGGGCTTTCCTGTTGGGGTGGTGTTTATTTTAGTAAAATTGAACCCATATTCATTAAACAAAAACATGCGATTCGAATTATGTGTAAAGTCAATCGGAGAACTTCAAGCTTTAATCTTTTTAGGTCACTTAATATCCTCCCTTTAAGACATCTATACTGTTTTAAAGTCCTAAAAATATTTTTTGAAAAATCGGGTTTTTTTTCTGTTAGATTACAAGAAAATTACAATTTACGAGTAAACACGGAGAATCTTGTAGTTGTTCCTGCTATTGTTAAATCACATTTTTCTCGATTTTATCTTCTTACAGCACCACGACTATTTAATAAGATACCAAAAGATATTAGATGCGTAAGAGTAAAATCAATTTTCCTAAAGTCTGTTAAAACATGGCTTTTTTCTTTAAATTATTTCATCATTGAAAATTTATTTGATGTAATGGAATAACGTGAATATTGTTTATTTATTTCACATTATGAAATTAAATTATTATACTTTTTTTTCTCTTTTTTTTATTAATGTATTCTCAAATTTTTATACATGTTTTTCCCATCAAATCAAGTATTTATTTATTTTGAATTATATAGTTATGTACTACATTCGCCTCTTGTCTTTTAGACAACAGAATGTATTTAACTTCATAAGTAGCTTGTATAATTAGGTACTAGCTTGTGTTAGATTTAAACTTTGCAATCAGTTTCTTATGAATTGAAATAAATAAATATATATCATCATTAGCCCAATAAACAACTAAATACGTTTATTTGAGGGATAAATTCTCTTTTCCTTGTGTATAAATATCATATTAAAAGAAACCTCGTAGCAAGTGCCTCACTTTGGAGTGGTTTGTCTCAACAATGGGTGAAAGTAAGGATGCCAACGTGTTTAGCACGACCTTTTTGGTTGAAGGGGTTGAGGGCTATTTTGGAACTACCGCAGACCTTTGATACATTCGTATCATTTGATAAGTTAAAAATAATGAACAAAATTACTCACTACAAAATGTTGAACCTCAGACAATAACGTTGCCAGTTTATTTCTGCAGGTACCTATGTATGTTGCCTATTGGAAATAAACAACAGGCAAAATATGCGCCGTAAAGTTACCACCAAACAGGCTATATAAATAAAATTACTAAAATCTATTGCATTTCATAAATATAATAAGCATATATACTAAGTCATGCAATGATTTTTTTTATGTAAAAAAACATTTATCATATCATTTGTTTTTTTAATGAAATGTTAAAGCTGTTTTTCATTGCTTGAAATATTTAAGAAATTATCATATTTAATTCATATGTATATATTTGACGTTTGTTTTGAGCGCATCATATATCAATCCTTTTATTTTCAGTTTTCTATTTTGAAAGATGAATAAGAAATTTCATTGGGAATCCCGCCGCCACCACCCAACTAATATACCCGTGTAGGGCAAAACCACAAGATACAATTTCAAATGCGTAACACATTAATCAACGATGATCTATGTAGTGACGTTGGTATGACGACTTCTGATGAAGAAGAAAATAACAGAGTTAATAGGAATAATTCACGCACGTATAACGAAAATGAAACATTAAAAAATTGTGGAAATCACAATACAAACAAAATTCGTCATATTTTTCTCTTGAACACACAGTTTAGAGACACTGGGGACTTCCGCAAATCATTTGCAAATTTTTGCATTATAATCTACATACGAGTGCCACTTTAGGTATTCATTCACCCAGCTGGAAACTTGAATAATACGAGTAGATAGAGTGGTAACTGAGCGCCATGTGGCATGATTTTTTGCAATGTAGTTTAGTATAACTTTAAATTAACATTGAAATATATGTGGGGATAATCTCGTATTAACTTACGCATTACTACTTTGAATAAAAATAGTTTTTAGCTCTGATGTTACTGATATCTTTTGAATGATTTACTATAAATATTAGTGCTTCACCGAGAACCTATATCGAGGCGATATCAAAAAAATTATTTCTCGTACGACCGAGAATGAGACCGAGAAGGGTCTGGCCGATATCTCGTTCTCGGCGATAATGTAATGTTTATCGTACGATAGGCACCAAATTATCGCCGAGATCGAAATTCAGCTAGAGCTTCCATAATACTACAACACTTAAAACGTAATATCTTGGCATCTATGGTAGCAGGCGATTTGAAATTTGGCGCTTGGATGTATATTGTCTATGCTAAGTACCTCATGAAATCTGAGCAAGATTAGACAAACGGGCGTGGCATCTTTGTAGAACAAAATTATTTAAAACGCATTATTTATTGGCTTCTATCGCTCGGTAAAGGTAAACAGGGTTGGCTAATGGGTCATAGCTCCACTCATTCAAAAAAAACCCTTACGTTGCTATTCTTGAAACTTATGCCAAGTTGTGAAATTTTGTACATGGACCCAATTGTCTACAGCAAAGACTGCGTAAAATATAAACGTGTTTGTACAACGGACAGTGCGCGGGAAAACCGCTGGCTCAGCTAGTTTTATATATATAAAAATATGAACGAGAATAACCGAGAGTTATCGGCGATAACGAGATGAGAACAAGACGATAACGATGCAGATTAAAAATTGTTCGTACGAGAACGAGTACTAGACGATAAACTTGGCGCCTCTACGAGGACGATACGATAAAATTTTAGTAATCGTATCGTTCTCGTATCGGTAAAGCACTAATAAATATGCATTTAACTGACTAATGTGGTAATTTGGCCTCAGTTTTAGGCTTGTAACTGACAGTGATCGAAATTCAACCATTATAATGACAAAGCAAAAACTGATGTAAAAAAAGACTATTTTTTGTTGTAGCTTCCAAAAATAAAAATAATGGTATCATGTTACCTTAGAGTTCTGTACACATATCTCCATACCGTAATTTCATCATAATCAGTCGATTATTTTATCAAAAAAAGCGGGGCGTGTCGCCAACCACTTAAAAACTTCTCTCAAGGTTGAATCTTTCTGCATGCAAAATTTCATCAAAATCGGTCCATTAGTTTACCAGTTAAAACATATTTCCCTCTTGACGTGACGCAGCAACTCTGATCTCATGAAATCATTAAAAGTGATGTTATCAATTTCAAAAGTCACAACAAGTTAAATTTTCTAGCATCTCTAAGATTATTACTACTGGGCAGCTAAGTATAAATATTGCGACATTAATACTAAAGACTTAATTGAATTCTGTAATAAGCGTAATTAACGCTATAATCATAGAAGATATGAGTGTTCACTTTCAAAAAAAAAAAAGTACAATAGTAGATACACTATATCCATTAGTACCCTACGCTGCAAACAAAATTATCGCTTATTGTTGACTTTCGTACACTTGACAAAAACAAAAATACTCGTTTTCATGTGTACGATATTATTAGTACGAATATTATTAAAAGAGATCTACTTAAAGATACGATTTATTAATTTTACATTATGTCAAATCAGCCGCTAAGTGCAATAAATTTTGGATCAGTATAAAAATCGTCGTTGTTCCGGCCTCCTTTTAACTTCCTGAACCTCATTTGGTGTTGTAATGTTCGAGTTAATATTGCATAAGACTAATTAAATCATACCTACTACAGGGTGGCACAAAATTATTGATATTATTTGAAATCCTTTAAGCTTTTTAATTTGAATAACTTTTTATGTTTTTTTTTCAGAATTTTGCAAACAAGATATGGGAAACTTCATATTAAACGATACACAACAGAGTTACTAACAAAACAGGTCGAATTTTACTGTGACAAAACCAACAAACAATCGTTTTAATTACATTCACAATTTACTGATGAGTAACGTAGCATATTTCCAACAAGATAAACTGCTGGACATGAGCTTAGCATCAGCCAAAAGCATTTCATTTCCAATCACATTAATCACAGCCACTTAAGTATATTTATGGAATTCACACTACATAGTAAAATTGCAATGTGACAACATTACAATGTGTCAAATTATACAACTGTGAGTGAGCCTTTTTGGACGATTTGATTTACTTTGAGAACGAGTTTATCGATTAGCGTTAATTTGCATTTGAAACAATAACAAGTTATCACCTCGTAAAATATTGTAAGAAAAAACATTGCAATTTTGCCAGCTCAATTTACAACGAAGTGTGAATTGCATAAATGTTTGGTGTGGTGCAACTGTTGCCGCTGTTAACATCAATAGTGCTGTGGGAAATACTTCACAACTGTGATTTCAACAGGATTGGAGCCACAGCGCATACTGCAAGGGACACAATAGCTCCTATATGGGAAATCTTGGCGTAGATGCTACTATTTTCTTTATACCAATTTGAAAGAACTATATCAGTAACTCAACACCTATACACCAAATGATAAACCAAATGTAAAATGAAATTTGTGCTACATTATATCAACTGAAATTTTGTGAAAGGTCCTGGAAAATGTATTGAAGAGAGCATAAAGTGTGCGAATCAGAAATGATATAAAAAGTCAACAGCAACTTAATCCATAAAGCTCATTTTCCGCAACCCTGTACATTTTTGCGAGGCGAGCAATTTAGCACAAATATATACCATATAAATATTTGTATCATAAATATACATTAATATATATATTTGTGCATACTCTGTTCAAGTAGTGGGCACTTGTATTTGCTTTATATAAAACGGGTATTTTTGAATTATAAGTCACAGGTGTTGGTTTTATTTATACAACGCTTGCAATAAAATTTTGTTAAAAAATAAAAAAAATGTAAATTTTTCATGAAGAAATAAATAAAAAAAAAAGAAAATAAAATAAAAAATATAAATAAATAAGTAAAAATTTGGAGAACGCCAAAACCAAAACAAAACTAAAAATTGTAAACAAAAATCGGCTGCTGGCAAAGCGAGTAATTGTCACGACAAACAGACGATGATGCGTCACTTTCTTGCTATTATGGCTTGCGATGTTGCTCTCCTACCTACGTAAATATGGGGATTCCACTGCACGCTATCATTTCGATGACGTACCTGAATGACCTGAGTCGAGAATGAAATATTTCAATCATGACTTATTCACTTCAGATGCACGACACTCTCGAGCAGAGCTAAGATATTCATCTAAAGTGAAATCAGAAATTTAAGTTCGACTACGAATAACAAGTCAATGACATCTAACTTGCTCGCTGTCTCTCTAGCGGCGAGTAAATGTTTTGTTTTGTATCAGGAAATACCAGTTGGCTACAGAAACAAAAAAATTGAGAATGTCTCTGTCACAGTATCCAACTATATGTTATACTTACGAATACACGTTTGGTGTGATCCATAAAAGCATTTAGTGTCAGTTAGTTAATGGACAAAATGTGATTTGTGGAATCTTGAAGAATTTATGTAGCGCGAATAAAAACTTGCTTTCTTCTCGTACTCGTAATTGCATATTCATTTATGGTAGTTGCAATAATTATGACACAACTTGCATAGATATAAAAATTTAGTATGAGTATTTTTATTATTAGTTCCTATGAGGTTTGGACTTGGTTGCAACTGACTATACATAAATTAAGTAGTTGTTTAATTTTTAATTAATTTTTACTTATTTCAAGGACACATTATATTACGATTTCATGCAGCGATTAAAATTAATGTACTTCTCAAATACACACATATACATATGTATTAAATTTTACTTTTATGATTTAAAAGTGAAAGTAAAAGTGTTGTCGAAAGTTGATAATGATAATATACTAGCTGTTTCCGCGGCTTTGCCCGCTCCCTCCCTGTTTTAAAACCTCCATTACATTTTGTGCAGTCCTTGCTGCAGAGTATTGGGTTCATGCACTGAATTTCACAACTTGGTATAAGTACCAAGGAGGTACACGGGAGGTGCCATGCCCCGATTTTCGGTCCCATTTACATTTTGCGAGTTGCTTCGCACAAACAACCCAGCAGGCAATTGAACAAGGCTATCCCCGGAGAAGGCCTGTTGGCACTGCTGCGATTGTAAGAGGCCTTCTCAAAACTAAATGTTTATGAAAATAAAAACATATATGCTCATATTTTTTATTCTATTTTTGTTTTTATGTACAATCTGTCAATATTAACAATAAGTAAATTTTATCAGTAGTGGAATTTTAATTAGCAGAATAGTTACACTCGATTGAGTGTATACTCATGAAATGGTATTATGCCATACTACAGCAGGCGTGCTATTATGCATTCCCACAGCAGCAGTGCTATAAGACCTGATATTAGAAGGCAAAGAAGAAGGACTTCATGTATTTTTGTATTTCATGTATTGCAATATTTTATGATTCGACATTACTTTTTTGTCATTGCATTGTACTGATACGACTTCAAAAGTAGATAAATGGTTAGAAGTAAGGAAAGGTGTGCATGCTGCTAGGCTGTTCTTCTGTTTCATGTTATGTTAAAGTGGTAGAGTGTTGTGTATTCAATGTCAAATAATAAATTATAAAAACCTCACAAAATAAAAAGATTAAAAATATCAACGGAAGGGGAAGGGGTTACGCAGATAAAAAAAAACAATTAACTAAGAGAGTCTCACGACGTATTAAAATTTAATTTTTTCAGAGTACCTCTGTGACCCCTTCTACGGCAAGTGGTCTTAGAAGGCCTCTCGACACAAGCGATGCAGGAAGGCCTGCTTGAACAGTATTTCTGTCAGGTCTGCTAAAGAAGGCCTATTTTATCGGGACGTTTAATATAAAAAAGAAAGTAAGTTTGGAAAGAGGTGGCAAGGCCTTAATCTTACCAAGGAGGCTTGCTAGAAGGCCTGCTAGCTCCTGCCCTTGCCTACTGGGGCGTTTAAGCGTACACATACATATGTACATACATGATGTATGTACATATGGGCATTTCCCTACTGTCTAATGGGACCGTCGTACACTTTTTAAGTGGAATAAAAGTCTAAGTAAAACACTTTTTGTTTCTTCTGTTACTCAAAGGAATATCCCTTTGGTAGCACTATATTTAGTGGTAAATTTGAGGGCAGACGTACTACCGGTTCCAAGATAAAGGCAATAAAAGAGCCATTCGAATGGGACAAAATATAGAAGTGTTTTTCATGGCCATTTATAGAAAAGCATTAGTCAGCGAAACCTATCAACATTTTTTAACGCAACTTATTTTAAAATGTTATGGAATAATAGCACTTTTTATTAAATTTCGTTCAATTGAAAAATCTTTTTAATTTTTATTCCTACAAAGTATAATATGAGTCGTGACGGGTCATTGCGAATGGGACATATTTTTCCATTATGGTTTACTTGGTGAATTTTTCACGTATTCATAAGATTTCTTGATATTTATGTACGTAACAATATTTAAGATTTATATAGTAATTGAAAAATCAAATTTAATATTATTCAAAGTCAAATTAAATGGTCGAGATCAATTTTAAGCAAGAAAATAGGAAACAGTAATAAACGTATGTAATTAAATATATTTCTTAGAAGAATATGCAGTCCGAGCTGCTTTAATTTGGTGACCATCACAAGAAAAGCTATGTAGTTTATGGGTACCAGGGATGCTTGACACATCCTTCCATTTGTCTACTAATTGTAGTGAAAACTCCTTAATTTGCTCTGAAGAGATATAATGAAATTGTACACCGTTAATGTTATTTTGTGTGAATTTGAAAAAAGCAAAATCATCAAGTAAAACGACATTTTTTGATTTAGTTATTGCGCCTTTTCCATGTGAACTTGCGAAGTAGTTCTATTCCATGTATTTGCACCGGAATTCTCTTAAAAAATCAAAAAAGCTCGAAACAATGATTTTTTTTTTAAACTGCGAGCTGCTACCATCTGAGAACACAAATATATTTATAAAATTTCCATACTGACTTTGTAATTGCTGTATGGGTTTCGTTAAAAAAAAGCAAACGTCCTCATTGTTGTGGCTTAATAGTATATATATATATATATATATATACTTATATATATACAAATATATAAAAAAATAAAATTTAAAATTTTTAGAGCTGTTTGTAGTTCGTTCCGTCCGCAAAATTTTTGTAAAATTTTATAAGTTTTACAAACATTTTTCGGACGGGACAAACTTCAAAAAGCTCTAAAAATTTTAAATTTTACTTTTTTGCACTCGTTGTTTCTTTTTTTAATTGTATTCATAAAACTCTGTTTAAACAAATATTTTGATACATTTGCTGCTGTTATTAACCACGAAATGAGGACAAATGATGTTTTTTGATGTCGGACGGGACATTAGAACATGAGCTAAAGCAAATTAAAAATTTACAGTTAATAGAGAATAGTTTGATGTCTTTACATTTTTTTTAAGCTTATTGATGTTGGGAGAGAGATTATTCGGAATGACTATCATCATGTATCATCTCTCTTATATATTTAAATATTTAAGACAAAATACTCTTTAAAATTACAGTTTGCCCACTGTTGTGAATGAATTCAAGTATAAATTGTTTGAATTATTAAAATTTGAATATTTTCCTTAGATAATATCAGATAATAACGCTTTTTTAATAACTTTTAATTTTTTTGTCATGGTGTACCTATTGGTGGAAATGCCCATATGTAACTAAATATCGGAGTCCCTCCGATATTCGAAAAGTATTGCCATAAGTATGTAAAAGTTTCATATATTGCATAAATTATATCCGGTATCAAAGCAATACTAGAGGTCTGCATGAGTGCACTCGAAACGTTCATCATATAAACTTCCGAATACAATAAACTTCGAGTGCTTGAACTTGTAGAACATTTTATTTGCAATTAATTTGCAAGTGTAGCACTCACCCCTCCTGCTAGGTGTTGCGATTTCTTTTGATTTGATTTGTGGTTTTTGTGCACAAAAGCTGCATGGATTCGCAATGTAACGAGTGGCTTGAAGGTCGTTTCGCACGCACTTTTGATTTTTTTTTTTTTTGGATTTTCATGGTATTAGGTGAAAAATTGAGATCAAACAAATCATAGGGTCGTAAAAATTATAGTATTTTGATTTGATTGTGAATCTTAAGTGGGTAAGAAATTGGAGCTAATTACGTGACGACATTTTTTCCGAATAAGTCCTGATAAGTAGCCCTAGTTAAAGTTGTTGACATTCTTTCAACTAACCGAAAGCGGCCAGTGAAAAATTTACAAATTCTCTGAAAACTACGACTACGGTCCTGATCCCTGTTTCATAATAAAGTACAAAGTTTTACTATTAGTCTTGTAGATTGTACTTGGTATAATTTCGTTTCATAATAAAAAACTACAAAAGTACAGTTAGTACAATATCTTCTTTCTGACTCATTTCATTATAAAAAACATTTGTATACAAAATGAAACAAGAAGAAATTGCCTACAATTTATGTAGTAATATGGTGGCAAAAATACGAGGTGGTAAAAGTGAAATTCGGAAAGAGCACTTCGAATTTCATAAAATTACCCATGTTTTGTATGGAAATGGTTACCATTTTTTTGTTTTGTTTTGTTCTTCGTTGCCAATATTAAAAAATTAAATATTTTTGTGTGGGAAAATCTTGACGACCCTTTATTTTTTTGCTCATTAAAATCAAATATCATCCAATTCTCGACATGTTTAATTTTTTATAGATAATTTGATTTGAAAAAAAAAAAAAACAAAATTAGCTGCTATGTCAAAGATTCAAACACGCAACGTAGTGGCTGATTGATTGAACTCTATACACTGAAAAGGAATACTGGCTCCTTTGAATAGACGATGCTTGAAATAAATTTGAGTTTTCAGTCGTTGCTCAGTAAAGTTTTGAGCTAATAAGTCTAATTTTAAAATGTTATACTGAGTTAGTTATTTGAGATAATGAAACAAAATCTATAGAAAATACTAGCAATATTTTGGAATATTACTTTTTGCGGATATTTTTGCATATAACACAACAGTCGTGCCACTTGCTTAAAACTGCGGTACAAATACCATCGAATAACACAGCGTAGGGTGTTTAATTTTCGACAAGGCCAGTGATGTAACAACTTTACTTCAAATTTTGTTACTCTCACACGCATCAGAATGTTTCCCAATCGTTTAAAAATTACAACTACGTCACAAATGAATAATCAATCTCTCGTTTTGTTGGTTATTGCATTATTGCGTCACTAAAATCCCCCACCACAAAGCTAAAGGTAGCGTAAGCTCTGATTGGCGGTTCGCACAGGGGCTCAGCTCGCTCAATCGCCCGAAGAAATAAAACCGAAGCTTAACTTTTAAATAGGGTTAGCAGCAGAGAGCATATTACTTCTCTGTTGTTTTTTTTTTCCTTTCCTTGTTTGTTTGTTTCTCTGCCTGGAAGCTAACTGATTGTGAGCTGAGTGTTTAAAAATAAGCTTCGTTTTTGTGCAACGCCGCTTACTCTCGTGGTATGCGCACTGACCGTATGACGCGCACTTCTGATTTTTACGATACGATCGGAACCATTCCATTCTTCTTCAGCTGCTGTTCGGTTCTGTATGATTTGGTATAAAAGATTGTTTCATACAGAATTCTGATTAGTATTCGAGTGCAGTACTGATTGTAACGATCAAAATAAAAACTAAAAAAAGGTTTACTGTGGGTGAAAAGTACTGGTGTTTCAAGCAGTGAATAAAAAACAAGAAAGAATTTAAAAAAAAACTTAAAAAAACATAAACTTTATAGTGTTCTTAAAAAAACTAAATTAAAAAAGGAATAAAACAATATCAGCTGCTTAAGTGAAGCTCAAAGCAAACAATAAATAAATTTTTTTTATTTTAAAAACAACAGAAAGTTTTCCGGAAAGTCCCACATAAAACTTAAAAGAAAAGGTAAACAATTTCATTTGATTTCTGCGAATGTAATAAAAAATTCTAAGGAAAAATTAAGGCAAAATTTTTAATTGAAGCCTAAAAATCATAACAAATGCGATGAGTTATTGACGTACTTAGTGATGTTTCTAAGAAAATAAAAGAAAAAAATCTTAATATCGCACTTGAAACTTGATGACTTAAGAAATAGTTTGTTTTTATTTACTTAAAATTTTTAATTATGGGAAATCTCATGCCTTTTTGTCGGAATATATATTTTTGTTTTAATACATACATAAATTTTTTATTATTTTTTAATGTTTTCAAATGTGAAAGTGTCATAATTCAATCCAATTCTTTTTCAAACTCCTTGAAACACTAATTTCTGTTTTTATTTATTTAAAGAAAAATCAAAGCAATTTTGTAATTTCTCATACATTTGTTCTTACTAAATAATAAAACTTTATTTCTATTTATTTTTTAGTTTTTATGATTTTAAATTTGGTAAAAATTCAAATTACTCTTTTTTTTTAAAATTTTTCAACATAAAAGTTTTTGTTATTTTTTGTATGACCAACATATTTGTATAGTATGAATTTTTAGATTTTTGGCTTTTAGGTCAATATATTTTTGATGCAAATAAAACATATTTTATTTCATCCTTTTACCCAAAGTTTCGCTAAAGGATTTTCGGCTTCCTCAGGGGTAGCCTCAAAGCCCAAAATCTAAAAATTCATAAAAGTTTTGATTGAATAGTATGTACTGCGATCATTGAACTTTAATACATATCCTTTTTACATTTTATTTTGGTTTAGATCGCGTTCATTAGCTAGTTAGTTTGAGAAATTTATTTTTTTTATATATAAAGGCTAAGATCGATCTTTTCTGATTTATTAAAATCGAGTTAAAACACAAGAAATCTAAAATTGGTTTCCTGTAACGCTGACTAATACTTATCATTTTGCGAACGGAATTGGTCATTATTTGCGGAACAATTAAAATATTATTTTGTCAAAAACTCAACAAAGTTTAAGAAAAAAATCCTAATAAATATCATGTAGAACATAAGAGAGATCGGACTGATATTTAACATATTTTAAGCTTTTAACATGCTTTTAAGTTTCTTGCTAGATAACTAAAAAGGCTAATAGCTGTAGTAGCTAAACTCTACTATTATTATACAATTTTCTAACTAGAACATAATTTCATATACAAAAAAAAAATAAGAAAATGTTTTTTACACGATTTAGAACTTCCCAAGCTTAAAAAGGCATTTGCCAGAAAGAATAGCCCCCGTAACCCCTTCCGCGGCTGTCTTTCAGATTATTTCAATTTTTAAACTTTCAGAATAAATGATTTTTTTTAAATAAATTTTTTTTAGACAAGTGCTAAAACGCTAGATTTGCATTGCTGCAAATGTCTCATGTCAAATAGGTGTTCGTTTGTATTTAATCATTTCACACTACTTAACCATTACGAGTGTTTAATCGAAAAGTGGCAATACTTTCACTTCATTGTTAAGTGTAAATGTTACGCTTTAGTGTGAAATAAAATTTCTGAAAAATGCGAAATTTCCTCATTTTTATAGTAAGTATTTACCAATCGAAATGTTTGAATTTATTATTATTTAAAAACAATAATAATTAGGACTTAATTAATCTTTTGCAATTTAAAAAATTTTCTTAACAACGTTAAGTCTTTAACCGCCTTAATTGACCGCGCTTTTTTATAAAAAATAAAACAAATTATTTAAATTTTAAATTTATATTTGGATGCATTTCGACTCTATTTGAGTCATCTTCAGCATAAAACAATTTAAAGACTCCGTCTTTAAATTTAAATTGCATCCAAATATAAATTTAAAATTTAAATAATTTGTTTTATTTTTTATAAAAAAGCGCGGTCATTTAAGGCGGTTAAAGACTTAACGTTGTTAAGAAAATTTTTTAAATTGCAGATAATCGAAATGTTGACAACGTTACACCTGAACTTTTTATAGCTGCCAAGCTTAGCAAAAAAAATTCAAAACCGGAGCTCTCATTGGTACACCATATTTATACTTAGAATTGTTATAGCTTTTAATTTAAGATCAATTAGGCCTGCTCTGATGAAATACTGTGTTGCAACAAAAACAAAAAATTTTACAATTTAAAAAAAGAGAAAGAGGAAATAAAAAAAATTTAAATTTATATTTTAAACGAAATCAAAAAGACTCCGATTTGCAACCCGGTACTATATATCAAAAAGCCAGAATTACAACTTTCTGAGAAAGCACTTTGTTTGCATTGACGCCTTATGGATTCAAGAAGTCAATTAAAAAGTTTTGGTGCAATAGATACAAAAATTAAAGTCATAATAATTAAAATCATAATAATTAAAATAATAGTTGGAATCAGCCCACCACTAGTTTCTTATTGCATCAAAAATGTGAATTATTTTTTGCGAGCCAAAAATAAGCCAAGACAAATTGCATCATAAGATATATTAAAAAAAAATTTAATTTTTTGCGTAGCGTTAAGTTAACGAAAAATTTTATTTTTGGCCATAAGCGCGCATATTAATTTCCTTAAATCAATAAAAAAAAACTAACTGAGCCAAAAAACAAAAAAGTTTGTGCAATATTAACTGGTCTATCTACATAGAACCAAAGAGGAGTACCAAGTTGGTTACTGTTAGCAAAAATGGTATTTGGCCAAAACAAAATTGAAAATCCTTGACTTGTTATTGTTCGCAAATTATTTATATATACGCTAGGGTGGCTTATCAGCAGTAAAAGTATTACAATTAATCTTGCATCCACGCAAACGTTGATCAGAATAACAAAAAAAATTACACTGAGATAATGAGGCGATCAGGGGGCGTATCCCCTAGCTCATTATATTAAAAATATATCAATTAAAATTTGCCTGAAGTATCAACGATATATTACAGATTTTACATTTTCTTTATGGAAAATTAACAATTTATTAATAAAATTAAAAGTTTAAAGCTTCGCCCATCGTGATTTTTCGGTAAAAAAGTTATATCTGCTTTGACCTGTCATTTTATTACGATTCGCAATTTCAAAACGTTGACAATGACACGTGACACGTTCACTTGAAATTTATTCATTCAATTGTCAAGGTGGGTGGGTTTGGACAAGTCCTTATCTGCCCGGAGTGTAGAGTTGGCGTAGCACTTCCCAAGAGGTTAAGATTCTAAGTTATCATGACAAGGAGTTTTTCAATGAAATGTATGTAATGAGACTTTTAATTACCACTAATACAACTTCGGCAAGAAAATTGCATGGGATTTTTGACAAGTGAACTTTGAACTGTCACATGGAAGCATGAATCTTAAGATAACACAGCAGTTATATGTTTTTATAATATAAAACTTTGTCTTGGAACTCAATATAATGCAAGAATCTTCAAAAAAATAGACGGGATTGTCAATGAAAGCTACAGCGAAAGAAAGAGACAAACATGGTGAAGCGATATAGAAATATGCAATAGTTAGAGAGATGAAGTTAGAGCAATATGGGTACGGATATGTAGAAATAATGTTAGGGCATTAATTTTCAAGTAGATGTTACGATGATGAAATAAAGAAATTGATAGGGAGATAGTAATAGCGGCAGAAATGTATTTTCGAGAATCTAAGTGCTAAGATTTAGACCCCGCGCATGAACTTTCGGGCTACAGCGAGTACATCTAGATATGTATGTGCATATATACAACATTTCGAGAAGAGTTCAAGATTAATTGAAAAAATGTCTTCTGCGACGATCTACCCTAATGCAAATACTGTAAGTGTTGATGTAGCATAAGTGTTACAAATAAAAATATGTAAAAATAAGGTATTGTCTGTGCAGTTTCTTCTTCGAGCCAGTTAGTTAGTTTGCATGCATATGGGAGATTTTAACAATACAAAAAATGCATTACCATTGAAATAACTTTGTGTACGCGGTTATTGTAGCTCTTTTGTTTGTTTTGATAGTAATCACAGAAAATGTCTTGAGGTGTTGCTTACTTTTTATTCTGCTTACAACATTTACAAAAATTAATTATAATTGATTTAATTTTTATGCACATGGACAAACATTTTCAACGAGATAATTACGAGTGAGCCCTCAATTAACAATTTATTTGCGTTTATATTATTCGTACCTGCACTCAAATATTTCTGAGTGCAATCCAATTTAAAAAGACTTCTTTGACGTTTGCATCCATAGCTGTATGTAGTACGTATGTAAATTGAATTTTAATGTCAACAGGTTGGTACCTGTAGGTATTGCCTCCTGTCGGCTGTCATGCTGTGTACAAATATTGCAATTAACATGACTTTGTTGTAAGTTAAGGTCTCTGGCTATTGGTACATCTAAATACTTAACGAACGTAATTGAAACAACAAGTTATCTTGATTATTGTGATTTATTTTTGTCATTCGAAAAATACATCATATTCATTCAAAAAATATGTTACTAAATGAATAAGCTACTCTTGCTGGCTTAACCCTTTGATGACGGACAAAGTCGCTAGTGACTTGTGACTTTTGTGACGATATGTGATTTCAGTGTGGCTCAATCAAAGAGCTTCAGCCTCCGTGACTTCTATAAATAAGAAGTGTAAGCTCGAAAACTATTTTGACATCCATAACCAACAAGGTCTGTGGGGAATTGCATGCAATTTGTTTGTGTTTTTTGGTCGTCCAACTTCTTGGCGGTCATTTGATATCTGCAATTCTTGAGGTTATTCAACTCTTGAATTTTTCACACAATAAATTGATTATGGCATTGGCTACGAAACACGTAGCGACGTCTTGCTTGTTAAATCAATACCGGTCAATGCTGACCATAGAAAGTCTGCTATCAACTATCTGTATCACTCACCATTCGCAGTTACGGCAACTTCTAACTCATTTTCGTAAAGTATAAAAATCGATGATTTCACTGTGCGCAAACCACACCAAATGGAATGAGATGCTGAGATCTCACGAACAATTTGTGGTTTGGATTTAGACCAGTAATGACAATTTTGCTTATTTACTGATCCAGGGATATAGAAATCCACCTCAACAGAGTAACAGATACTTTAATATATTTGGGTCTTCATCAACACTTATTTGAACGGCAGCAATATTTCCAACATTTTGAACGGATCTCTGTCTTTCTTGCATTGATCAATTTCACTTCATTGCCACAGGTGTGATCGCACTTTGAACTATTTTTCTTAACACCTTCGATATTTTTGGGTTACTTAGCTCAGCGTGATATTTGAGAATAACTGATACTTTTGAAACCATTTAGTCTTTGGCGGTACATAGATAATGCCTAATTCCACATCGATTTCTGTCTACATATACACCAGTTTCAGCTTACCGTTCCAATCCTTGATTTTTACAATACCAAAAGATTTGCCCAAATTATATTTAAACACTCTATAGAAAACTCACAGTAAAACCCACAGAAAACTAAAAATATTTCGGTCACTTTATCTCATGCTTGCTGTTCTCTGATTTACTACGAACAACCAACATTTAGTTACTGGGGAGACGGAAAAATCTAACTGTCCGTGTTGTTTTTGTTGTACTTATTGTGTTCGCAACGATGGCACGTTGTTGTTTATGATGCCTTTGTCAAATTTTATAGGGTTACTCAATTAAGCGAATCAAAGAAATTGCATGCATCAAATGAGCAGACAAAAAATAAATCATAAATAATAAAAAAATTCTCATGTGAGTAAAAGCCACAACAACAAGAACAACAACAATTACAACTACAACTACAGAAATAATAAACTATTAATCAAAATTAGAAAATCCAAACAACCCCGACTTGCAACCGAAAAACAATCAAATAAACAGTGGAAGTGGAATTTGTGTTCTTGAGAGTTAGAACGTCAGGTTGATAACTCGGTAGCGCGCACAGCGTTCTAATTATGGACAGATGGGCGCCAAGCATTTAGGATATTAGTCAAAAAAAAAAAAATGATTTTGTTATTATTACTTTTATTATTGTGTTCTTTGTTCTTTGTTCTCTGTGTTATTTATATTTTTTACTTTCAACGACACTCATTCGGCGATGCTGATGGCGTTGGCAATTTACATTCACATTTGACAACTCATTCGATAATTCAAAGCAACCAATTCCACTGAACTGAACTGTCAGTGTCGAGTTGGTTGCGCATTCGAAATGAAAATGAATTCTCGTAATTGATAATACGTTTTCGCCGTAATATGGCGTGCAACGTAAACGCGTTTGAAAAAACCACCACCACTGGCACCACCTGAATAGCAAATTCAGACTTTTTCTTAAGGAAATGCCAGCGTATAAAAATACCAACCTAATTAATGGATTGCATTGCGTATTCATGATTTCAAATGTGACTATTTCTACAGATTAAAAACTAGTTTTATTTCAATTTATTCTAATGAAGGCTTATAAAAAATCTAAAAATACGGTGTTTCTGTAACATTCTGGGATTAACGATTTGTTTTTATGTTATGACTAATTATTTGAATCTGAAGTATTAAATGCATGTTGACAGCTTCAGGGCTATCGATGGCTAATCTAAGCACGGTGGTATTAATGAACGATCTCCCTTGCCCTCTCAACAATTATATCTGTGCAATTTATGAATGGCAAAAACATTGTTGACCTCAGTCAAATTCAATGTCCTCGTCAAAGAGTTACTAATGCTGCCAGGAACGATGAAAGTTTTCTATTCTTGCGAGAATGTTGAACGAGCATTCAGCACTTTCAACTGAGATTGGCAATCAGCAGAACATGCGCAAAACTATACGATACAAACGTTTTTCAAAAAAAAAGATCCAAAGTGCTTCTGAAAATACACGGAACACTTTGAGGAACTCCTGCCCAAGAGAACTCCTCCCATCGATGGGCCTGGACAGCTTTTAGTATTACAATTACACTGGAGAACACTAGCTTATGTTTGACGGAAATCGAAATCTCTTGTGAATTGCCAGCATCATTAACCAGGTGATAACAACTTGAGTCTTAAATGCATCTTGGAAAATAACTCTGGTTCGCCCAATCGCGAAAAATTTCAATGCGTCGGATTATATGGACGGACATACGCCCGAATAGCATTTTAGGTATACTGTCTCTTGAAAATAGCAGAGCTTACTAACGCCGTTCCATTAAGGTTTTCGTGCTCATCACAGCCATGCTATTGCGTTTTAAATGATTGCTGGTGATGGAGATGAAATTACATTACTATGACATTAAATATACATACACACAGACAATATATTAAATATTACATATTTAAGACCCCTCAAAAGTATTTAATTCTATTATTTTTCAAGCTTTGCAAAACATAATCGTTACAAAATTTGGATTTAGTACTAAGGCTTCATCACTAATTGTCAATTATTTATGTGCTTGAACCCAAAAGACATAAATGACTATGAGTCCTTCCTAACTATCACTTGTACTATTGATGCTGTAACATCTATTGGCATGCTAATAATGCACAAATCTATATATCTAGACCAACTGTCTTGATTAGGGGTGCTGTACACCGACTGTATAAAGATATTCATAGCAACTCTGTTAGCTCTTCAAAAAATGCATTGGCCTAAGTCCTATAAAATAGCAATTACAGGTGGTGGTGTCGTTTTTGGACGAACCTTTGATATGTGGTCCGATAGTAAGATATTGTACATCCTTGCGAAACTTAAGAGTCATTATGGATAGTAACCTTTCACCTATAGGTCACGCAAATTATACTACTGGTAAAGTATGTGCCGTCGCAAGTTAATTGTGGCTATGTGATTCCCATATACAACCTTTCATTTAAGACTACTGAGTCTCGTATAAAATCATCTCTCTGTTTATCGTCAAAAATATTTATATTCCTATCCTAAACTGACACAGATTACTTTCGAATTTGAGCTTGAATTTCAAATAATCGCATTGCTGCTGTTTTTTGGCTATAATCTCAACGAGTTTCTGGATATGCGCAACTTCATTTTCATAAAAAAGATTTCAATATCAAAGCAGCTTCGATATCTGGAATGACAGTTGATTTTAGCCCGTTTTAACTATCCGGGCAGTAGGCACTTAAAAAATCATATTAATGAACTTTATCAAGTCCACCCTAAATAGACTCATACATATCTATCGAACAACCATGCCCCCATAGCGCCAAGTATTCGTTCTTGCCGGTAAATGGCAGACTGACAGTTGTTCCTTCTCATTGCCAAAGCTTCTGCAGTAATCGTCAAAATCAAGTTGCCATTTACGTTGCACAGTTCCAATAACGCAGTGTCGTTTGATTATCGCAGTGACTATGCGGTTGATCTGCTATAGTCTCTGATCACATTAGACGAGATTTGTAGTACGTAGTCACTTCCAAGTGTCATTAACTAACGATACTATTGCGTGCATCAAACAAACAAAACGATCGGCAAAAGTGTCGTTGAGGTCTGCTTCGCTTGGGTGTGCTGATTTAGATCAACTCTATGTTGTTAAATAAAACAAAAAATTAATGCACTTTGCATTTTAATAGAAATAAATTCCAATTCGCTTTTTGAAGTTGAAAGTGATAAAAAATACCATGATCCTCTGTGTGGTGCTGTGACGCAGTGATAAGGGCTAGCGCTTGCAATATAAAGTCTATGCGATAGATGTTGGATAATCTTAACTATTCACATTTTTGTAATGCTTTTGCTACAGTTTGTGTCCTTAAGATGTCTGTGAATATAATACTACCGTTACCATTGACTCTGATGATTTTCCAATCTTCGCGGCTTCGCATATCGGGTTTGTTTCAGTTAGTTGGATTCCGTCATGCTCTATTGAACATATCAAATGGTAAGAAATGGAATATCATTATAACCTACTAAAGCGACCCCGTATTTCGTAAGGCGCGCAAGGAGTGACTGTTTTCGTCTGCCTGAATATAAGTCTGCCTATATCTTGAAAGCTAATACCTCAATGGAAACTTTTGAGTTAAATTATATTAAGTAAGTTCAAATGAGAGTAGAAGTCAGAGCAAGTCCTTAATTAATAGTTTCAAACGGCATAAACGTGTATAATAAACCCTCAACCGATGTTGAGGTATTTAGCACAAGTTTCGGCTTCAGTCGATAAAAGCCACCTTGGGACGGACACTAATTATTAGCTCCACATTAATAAAAAATAGCTGCTACTCCTAATTAGTGCACATATTGGAAAATAGTTTTAATTGCGTCTTACGTGCAATCATTATGCTCTGATTTTGAAGTTTCCATTTCTATATGACTCAAAAAACTAAATAAAAGGGATTTTATCTTAATTTGGCGTGGTTTCCAAGACTTTGGCGTATGATCCCCAGTAGCGCACCTTGAACCTCTCTTTATATACCTTTTGCAAATAAATGATATGATGTGAAATCACCAGAACATTGATGTGTTTTTGGGAATGTACTGACTTTAGAGTCGAAATGAAAATTTTGAATAGCGAATGTGTTTTTAGCCATATGCCCAGAAAATATTTTGGAATTTATACAAAAGATATAAATCTAATGGCAAAAGAAATGTCAGCTCAATGAAAACTGAGGTTTTTGAGGTATTTTTCTGAAACAAATTTTGGCATAATAAATTTCAATGGCGTCATTTCCGATATAAATGATTTTATTAAACATTATTAAATTGAACTTACAGTCAGTGGCATCAATTCAGTAGGGCTGGGGACAGCATTGCCCACCCCAAGGATCTGATACTAGATATTTTTCATTACATTAATTCAATAAACCCATATAATAGTGGTGGAATTATAATTCTTGCCCTCCCCTCCTCAAGATTTGGTGAAGTGACACCACTACTAACAGTCCATATAGTAAAGACCAATATTATCGTAAAATTTTTACTAATTGATCAATACTTTTTTATTCAAGAAACATGACAACGATAACAAATGGAACAATTTAGCCTGGTGGTAATTGGTGACTTATATTTCGGTTATTACCACATAGATACATACTCATATGCATATATATATATATATATATAGCCTCATCAGAGCAGTTTTTATTTAATGTTGTACTTGGACTCGAACCCCTGACCGTTCCATGCATTGCAATTTTATTTTCGACGGCCGTTCTTAACACTTGAGCTGTTGGGGACATGACCCTGCACACAATGGTCCATTTTTTGCTATCTATATACTTGTTGCTTTCTCGCTTGATTTTATCTTAAAGCTTAGGAATTCTCGAAAAGTAGCAATTAAGCATAATTTTAAAAATATCAGCGTAAAACTCAATGAATATTTTATCAAAATTGGAACTTGCAGGTTACCCAATTGTTGGCTATTAAAACGCTATAAAGCAATGCTCACTTGCTTGTGTAATTATTTCTATGATTAACTATATAATTTGTTGTGCCATTCCGACTACAGCTACTAATCTTTATGTCTTGCTGCCGCTGCCTGCCATTTAAATACATCATAGACATTTCATTTTCGAAGGAATTCTATGTAGGTATCTTGAAAATTTATCGAAATATCGAAAAATGGCAAAACGGCGCTTAACTCTACGATCAGTAAGTAATTACGCTTTGGCATGGTGCACTACTCACAACGGTTAATGTTCCATTGCCTGCCTGCCTACGTACCACTGACTACAACGTCAACGTCAACGTCACCGTCACCATCAACATCAGTGTTGATGGTATAATGGTGCAGGTAATTATTCGACTGCTCAGACCAAGTGGTAAGAATCTATGATGCAGATTATTGCATTTGGCGATCGCAAATCTATTTCTCATACGTATGGGTGTAATTCAACGTTATATTGGAGTTTTGTATTTTGTGTTTGGTTTCTTTTTATTATTATGAATTTATTGCTATTTTGTTCTTAAGTTATGAGCTAATGGGCTTGCATTAGGGTATAGGTACGGTTCTGTTCAACTTCGTTGCTCATATTGATTAGGAGAAATCTTCGCTTGTTCCGTTGTCGACCACTAATCAAGGTTTCATTTTTACGTTAATTTTTATATAAAAAGAAATAATTAAGAAAAAAAAAATAATAATATTGTATAATTATAGCTACCTATTTTTTCGCTTCAAAGTTACATATCATATGTAATGTTCTCAAGTATGTAGCTAGAGGAAATTGTTTTTTAAGCAATAAGTGGAAGTTTATGGTTCGGGGTCGAAATAAAGAGGATGATAACGTATTTGTTAAAACAGTCTAAGTTTCTCGTTGATAATTACGAAAATTCAGTAAACATTAAATCTGGAATCTTTCAGAAACACTATAGAATGAGTACATGTGATGCATAACATTCAGCTATGTCGCAGTGCATAATGGCTCTGTTATGGACTGAACCGCTTTCTTCTCTTATTTCATAGTCAAAATCCGCGCCATTCGTGCCATACTTGAAATTTCGCATAATATCATGATAAATTTGTCGAAAAGAGTACTAATGCTCGAAGCAGAAAATAGCCACTACATATTAACAAGACGTACATAAGCTTTCATGTTTAGGTAGTTGAAATGCCCCATTGTCAGAGCTTAGTGCATTCATTTTCACTTTTAGTTCATAAAATATCTCGCATTCAGAGTGCAGCTATTTAAAAATGAAGTCGCCTGTAGACTTCAACGCCATAAGTCTGCAGCCTTTTCTATCGTAAAGAATGCAATTATTCTGGTGACGTCATATTTTGGATTGGAATCATGATTGGTAGAATTGTGATTGCATTGAAGTCACCTCAAATCACTTTGAAGTCGCTGAAGTCACTTGAAGTCGTTGAAGTCGTTGAAGTCATTTGAAGTCATTGAAGTCACTTGAAGTCAGCTGTTCTGAATTAAATTCAAAATTGTCATTGCTTTTAGAAAAAAACACAAATAAAATTTACTCTAAAATAAAAAAAGCTAACGGAAATCCAAATCAAAAAGTTCATTGTGCACCACCCTGTAGATTTTCATGGCTGGAATTATTTAGTGCATGTAATTATATCGTATTTTGCTGTGCAATATCAAGTATATAAAATTATTCTAACTTTCTTATCAATCAATTTTTGCTCGCCTACAGACCGAATTTGATCAAATTTATGCATTATGCGTTTATTAATTAAGTAAATGTATTTTATTAAAATAATTCTTAAGATAATTTAATCAATTATGCAGCAAATAAGAATTTTCATTTTTTTATTGCTATCTGAAATCACTTTAGAAAGTAGAAAGTAATTGGATGCTAGAGGAATATAATTATGTACATCAGTAGGCAAACGTTGAATAACTTTGACATTTTTCAACCGATTGACTTTATTGGACCCGTTTTTGAAACTTTAATTCAGTACAATTCACACCAAAATAACGCGCCGAAATATTGACGCTGTACATTAAAAATAGTCGTTCAGTTGTGCTAACTCAACATGCATATTGTCGGTATGACAACACTATTCATCGTTTGGTGTCGAATTCTTTTGATTGGGAGATGGTCGAAATGCCGTTCATCAGCTACCAAGACGTTCCAATGAACTGATTGAAGCGCTTAAACAATTCAGTTTTTGCAACGAAAATTACCTGGCCGCCTGATGTCAGAAGAAGGCGACACTGACTTGCCACCCAGACCATTCTGAACTTCTTTTTCTGAAGTTATTTGAAAAGCAAAGTGTACGCCAACAATCCTCAGACTATTGACGAGCTCAAGGCAAACATTCGTGTCGAAATCATTGCTATACCGCCCGAGATGCTCGAAAAGTTAATGGAAAATTTGTTTCAGAAAAATACCTCAAAAACCTCAGTTTTCATTGAGATTTGCAAATAATATTGAAAAGTTGTATTGATTAGAGCTGACATTTCTTTTGCCATTAGATTTATATCTTTTGTATAAATTCCAAAATATTTTCTGGGCATATGGCTAAAAACACATTCGCTATTCAAAATTTTCATTTCGACTCTAAAGTCAGTACATTCCCAAAAACACATCAATGTTCTGGTGATTTCACATCATATCATTTATTTGCAAAAGGTATATAAAGAGAGGTTCAAGGTGCGCTACTGGGGATCATACGCCAAAGTCTTGGAAACCACGCCAAATTAAGATAAAATAGCCCTAAAAAGAAATGTAAACTACGTTAGAAGAATTGCTTATGGTTTTTGGGCTAAGTTTTTAAATCAACTATGGAGATTATGGCAAGAAAAAGCTGTCAAGCTTTCAAATGAATTTATTTTATGATATGCTTAGATATCTAAAGTCATGAAGTACTAAATTTTCAGCGATGGGCAAAATACGAAAAATGATCCAACTGTGGCTCTTTACAAAAAAAAACAAGCACCCTACACTGCAACGCACATTTTTATTGTTGTGTTTTTTTATACGCACACTTATTAAATATATATTTATATATATTCATATTAAATTTATATTGGGATTTACATTGTTGTTGCATCAAGAAAAAAAAAGAAGCGAGCGAACAAGGAAACAACAATGCGCACATGGGAGGCAGCTTCTCTCGTTTTGTTTGATCAGTGTACTTTTATTATTACACTGTTCTTGGAATTGGCCTTTGGTTTATTGCAGAATGTTTTTTTTTTGTAGATCGAATTGTGCAGGGGCTTTTTACTGTTGTTTCAATTGTTGTTTATATTGCTTTTGTTGTAAATGGCTCTAGCTACCAAAATGAAGCCAATCTATGTACTGATTATTTAAAGCAAATAAGCTACCTCGTGATTTAACATAATCTCATATAAAGCGAAAAAAAAAATTGTCAATTACACACTATTAGCTTAAAATATCTCAAAAATCTATGACTCAGTCGAACAATTCTGAGGTCGGATTCAGCTTCAACGCCACAAAAACTTTCAAGAAAGTATATTCATTTTTAGAAAGTCAGTCAAATTTTCCCGGACTGTGCAATTGTGTTGGCGTAGTTTTGATAAGAGGCAGTGGCGCCTACCACCCAAGTAAATAATTTTTTTATAGTGCTACCCAGGGCCGTAGCTAGAGCCTCGGGTGCCCTGGGGCAACAAGTAAATTTGGGGCCCCCATACGGAAATCTTTTTTTCAAATTTTAAAGTACCCCTACACCAGTGTTCGTAGATTGTAGTAGAATTTCCATAGAATTATATACAGAAATCTACGAACACTGACCTACGCTGGGATAAAACTCGGCACATCAGCAGGAGGGAGCAGGGAGCCACGCTACCTCTTTCCCGGTCGCGCAACACATAACGGGAAAGAGTTAGCGTGGCTCCCTCTAGATGATACATAGGGAATTTCTGGTTAATGGAACCGTTTTTCCCAGTGTGGCATTTATCATATGTAGAACGTCTGAATTTCCTGCGTGTATAGGGGTCGCAAACACTGTGCGATACCTCGATCACCGATCAGCTGTTCAATTCAGGTGCTATTGACAGTAACAATCGGATTAGAGAATTATATAATTATTCTGTGAACAGTTACATAATTGTCATTTTGCGCCATGAATCGTGTTTATCTTAGTGGAGCGAAAAAAAGAGAAGCAAAATGAAAAAAAGAAAATGAAGCCAAAAAGATTTCTGGGAAATTCGTGAATTGGTTAATACTAAGACTTGTTAAAATGAATCAAAAGTATGTTATTTTGTACATCATCTAATAAAACTACAAAAAATTGTAGAATTGTTTTATTCTGGGAGACCACCGAGTTCAATTTCTCGTGTTCACTTTCAGGAGACCCCAAAATCTTTACCGAGGTAAGATTTTTTCAGGACCAAAAAAGTGGTCGCCAGCTCCATGCTCGCTACGGCCGCTACGGATATGACAAAAACCAAGCCTTCCAGTACTAAGCAACAATTAATTTTCTTATTTTTCACTATCCTCAGAGGTTTGTTTGGGTATTAACTTTTTCCCAACCAACACCAACTTCCTTTACCAGTACCCATTGAATCACTCATATGTGTGAATTACCTTATCAAAAAGTATGAAGAGTAATTTATTGTAGAGCTGTGAAATGTCAATGGGTTTTTTTCATTTTTTTTTTTTTCAAATTACAATAGTCACTTATTTATGTATGATTCATGTTAGCAGAAACTTCACAATATTTCATATATTGATTTAGTCAAGGAAGAAAACCGCATATAATGAAAAAATTTACTTGAAATAGCACTTAAAAGTACAAGTGAAAGTACTGTCTCAGTAAGTTCTAATTGAATAGCATAACAACACGGAATTGTATCTGTATAGTTGGTAGCTAAGGAATTTCAAAACTACGCTGAGTATAAAAAAGTTGATGACTTCGGTATTCGTGAAGACCGAATTTATTTACATAAATAATAATTGCATTCTAGCAAAGAACTTAAACTAATTTTTATTGAAAGTCTTAAATGAAATTAACATATCAAAAAGATTAGTTGTAATTAATTACAATGTTGCCATTTGTAATTAATTACAATGTTGCCATTTGTAATTAATTACAATGTTGCCATTTGTAATTAAAATTTGAAATAATATCTTGCTATACAACATTTTCAAATATCAAAGTCTGTCATGTTGTGCTTTTGATGTGGTAAATTACACTAAAGCCTTGGAACATTTTTTAAAAATCAATATTGTAGTGAATTAATTGACTGACAGTAAATGTGAATGCTAATAGCCCAAGAGCCCGCTGTTGAAAAGTCGAGTGCATAAAATTACAGAATAGGATGTGCGGGAAAGATAGTAATTCATTTTGTTGAAACTTACCAACCGAGATTGCCTAGCCAAATATAAGCTTATAGCCTGAAATGTTTGTCAAATGATAGAACTCGAAGGCTCCTAAATAGATTGTATAGGGTTGCCTTATTGAATCCTCTTCAAACATGGGTTGCCACAGACACTTGCTACCTAGATAAATTTTACAATGAAAGCTCTAGAACCTAAGGTTCTACATTATATTCTTCTTTCCGTGGGAAGATTTCGCGGTAGCACTATGAACACATGTGGCATATGATACATAGATAACCTAACCTAACCAGTGGCGTACCGTGCATACTTTGATCCCGAGAGTTGCTTTGTCGTCCCCTACCTATCACAATCTGGATAAAAAAAAGAGCCACAATTTATTTTATAAAATTTGTTAGTTATACTAAAAACAAAAATTAAATTTCACATTACGAGAATCATTTTATCCGCCCCCACCCCCGAAACCTTTGTGCGCTGGGCGGTCCCCTTCTCTAGGTACGCTAATCTATTCTAATCTAATCTAATCTAATCAAATCAAAATCAACCTAACCTAATCTAACCTAACCTAAGAAATCAAAGGAATTACATCCAATCTATACTGATTTATTGAACTTGAATTCATTCAGTTATTCAAAGGGGCAATATAATAACATACTCGTTTGATATTTTGAGAACGACCTACTGTGGATAGCTCGATAGAAAACGCGTTTTAGCAGATATTCCATTGGATAATATGGAAATGACTTGTTGTGTCAAAAGTTGCAAATAGTACGGCTCAAAATAAGTTTGCGGAGGGCGCAAATTGGGCTTACGGCAGCCTTGCCAGCACCACTATATTTTTTTTCAATTATATATAGTGAAGATTAACTAATTATAACAAAAACTGAATTTCAACATAGGATAATAAAAATATCGGCATATCTATCAATCTGAGCATTTAAGGAAATTTATCTGTTGTTTATTTCCTATTGAATTTTAATTTGTGCAAAGGCCTTTTATGTATAAAGACCGACACACAGGCCGATAGCGGCAGCAGTTAAGTTTAATTATTTTAACACTTTATTACGTGCATGCACTATAATTGGTAACAATTTAAATTCTTTAAATTCAGTTGCTAATACTCTGTTTATATTAACAAGTTTTAAGGTCAACTGTTGATGTTGGTCGACAAAAATATTCTTGACAACTTTAGTAATGGCGTGCGAAGGTAAGGCATGATCATAGTTAACTTAAATGAACACACGAAACTACATAAAATGTGAATACTCTTCATCTGCATACAATTTAACCACACTAAAGTTTAACAACTAGCGAAGGTTATTGTGGTAATAATTTTTGTATATTCTTTTTTAATGATATTCATCAAACAATGGCTTTGGATACAAAGAAGACAAGATAATTCTAAAGTTGTAGCTACATATAGTATGTAAATTGTCGCAACACTCCTTTCTTAAAGTTGAAATCTTGAAAATATGCAGTTAGTTAGCAGATTTCCAAAGCCCAAAACAAACAAACGTTGTCGACGTTACTATATTTGCTACCCCCCTCACTCCCCAGCAACGGCACTGCTTATTACAACTTTACTGTAAATAAACTCTTAGTGTCAGCAACTATTGATGTTAAGTGCTAAAAAGCTTAAAGTAAAACAGTTTTCCACAATATCCTGAAAAGTTGAAAGCAGCGAGAAGTATCGAATGCAGCTCTGAAACATTTCTTGATCAATTAATCCTTAGGATTTTTGTGACATAATCCGCAAATTCCGCCTTACGAATAACCCAATATAAAAAAAAACAGCTTTTGCCTCACTCACCAACCTCATCCACCATCCACACACCGACACGATTTGCGCCCTTTAGCCATTTTTGAAGAAAAAAATATTTAAGAAAATTTCGTTTTGGCCTTTGAAAATCTGTCGGAAATAAAGAACTTTATTTTTAAAAACATTCCATAATTTCAACCTCGAAAATCCATATTTAAAAAAAAATTTCGTTTTAAATTAAAGACAAGAAAAAATTTCATAACTAAAAATAATAAAAATCGAAATTTTTTTCTCAAAATTTAGACTTCGACGATTTGTGGGCATTTTGATTATATTTAATTAAAAAACAAATTGCAATTTCCGACAAGATATGCGCTCTCTAGCAATATTTCAACTAAAAATCTTGATTTGGGAAAATTGTGCCCCAGCGCGCGCTTCTCACAATTTTTGTATTCTTACCTAACCTCATTTCTTACAGTACTATAACAACTAAAAGTATGCAATGGAATTTATGTTTCTTCTTATATTTGATTTTTGTGTTTTTTCCCTCTTTCATTATAAGCATATTTCCTGATATCGAAAACTATTTCATATGTTTTGCTTTAATTACGATTAATGTCGTTTAGTTTTTAGTTATACTGTGATAATTAAACAATCAATTTATGTAATAATTCGCCATCTTGCACGATGTTGTTTGTTACTGTTTGCCAGAGAAACACGAAATACCACTAGTTACAAGAATTACAAAAATTCAAGCAAATTTGAATTGCCTAATGCTCGCGGCATAAAGCTTTATCACATATGGATACAGTGACGGATTTAAGCTCGCTGCCGCCCTAGGCCCCGTTCGATGTACCGCCCTTTTTAAAAAATAAATTTCAATAATTTTGATCAAATATTTTTATTTAAAAATAACTTTATTTATGGAAATAGAATTTTTTAATGTTGCTAATAAGCATTACAAATAAATAAGTTATAAACTTCAGACCGATAAATAATAAATATTTTTTTTAATATTAATCAGTTTGAAAATTTCTTTTTCCTGACTTTGGTCCGTGCAAAAACGTCGATTATATCGTCATAACTAATTTCTTGGACTAGTTGAGCTTCAATGGACAGTAATGCAAGAGCATTAAGTCTATCTTGGCCAATGCTTGCACGTAAATAGGTTTTTACCCTTTTTAGAGTAGAAAAAGTTCTTTCTCCTGAACAATTCGTAGCCGGAATACTCAAAAAAATACGGAGAGCAATGTCCACATTAGGATAAACGTCTCGAAGACTCCGTGAATGCAATACATTGCATATTTTTTGTGCCGAGCGTACATCTTCTGTATTTGCTAAGGAACCTTCGAGTTGACAATGTAAATGAATACATTCATTGCCTAACGTCTTTGCCAAATCGTCAGGATACTTGCTGACTAGTTGATTGGCCAGGTTTTTCAATTCATTTGTATCTATTTCAGATAAATTATCAAAAAAATTTATATTTTTGTATAGCTTTTCATATGCACTTTTACGCCTGGCCAATGGCACACTCAGAGTGTCTAGAATAGGGTAATAAACATTAGTCCGAAAATTTTCTTGTCCAGAAACAGGTGTTCTTTCATTTACATGTGACTCATCTGGCTGAATTTTTCTGGTTTTTTTGCGACGAGTATCATAACGATAATAATCGTAAACTCCGGATAGCGCTTTGGCTTTTTCTTCATATTCAGAAAATTTTCTATCTCTCATGTCTTGAAGAAATAGAGCCAGAGAACTATAGATTTGAACAACGGATGATAAATCAGCTTGAGGTCTTGAAACTTTTTACTAGCAGCATTAAAACGTTCTAAAATTTCGTTCCAAACAATGATTAGGATTGCTGTTTCTAAATGCTGCAGTTTTCGCTGCAATCCTGTAGCTTCAGATCGCGCAACCGGTTTCTTGTCTCTGTTTTTGGCAATAAATTCCAGTGCATCAATTATTCCAGACCCTTCTTTTTCTAATGCGTAACATGCATCATGTCGAGCAGACCAACGAGTTTGAGAAAGACTCTTAACACTTCAATTTGTACGCTGCACCAAGATCTCCCAACGATGTGTGATATAGTAAAAAAATTGCATAGTTCTTACAAAGTAGAAAAGAAGTCGACTGCTTCTGTTACTGATTCAACTGCACATGATCCTACCAAATTTAAAAAATGGGCGGCACAAGGAACGTATTCTGCCAAAGGATTAATTGTTTTGATTCGTGTCTGAACGCCTGAATATATGCCTGACATATTGCTTGCATTATCATAAGATTGACCACGACAGTTCATTAAGTCCAAACCATTATTTTCTAGAGATTTTAACAAAGCATCCTCAATATCTTTAGCTTTATGGCCGATATTTGGTAGAAATTCTAGAATCCTTTCAACAATTTCACCGTTGTTACGTACATATCTGATAATTATAGTAAGCTGATCGACATGTGCAATATCAGGCAGGAATGAATATCGAAATGATATTCAATACATGGAAATCTACGGTAATTTTATTTCACACTAAAATCAAATTGAGAAGTTATTCAGATTTAGTAGTTTCAAAACGCTTCATACACGTGAGATTAATCTCACTAAAGAAACATAAAGTAAAGAACATTACTCGATAAACACTATAATTAATCTGTTAAAAAACTAACATATTACCCATACAAATTGAGAAGTAAATTAATTAATTGAATTATAATATATTATATAGAAAATTTTTTATAAAAACTAATCTGAACCAATTTTTAAAATTGATTGTCTTTACTTTTTTTTGCCTCTAAGATTTTGGCATTTCAAAAACTTTGCCGCCCTAGGCCCGGGGTTCACGGGTCTAAGCCTAAATTCGTTATTGTATGGATAATAAATAAGAAAAACCATGCAAAGTTTTCACAATAGTGGAACGCAGACTCAAAGCAATGTATTGTCATAATGTCAAAAATAATGAAGGGGTGCTCATAATTTCAATGGCTTATTCATCTAAACATCCGACATGACAATTTTACTATGAAACTGTGAAGAGACCTAATGCATTACTTAAACTATTACTAGCACACCGCTATAATGTTATCATTACGAATGTTGATTTCGGTTTCATTTATTGAATGCAGTAAAAATTCACTGATTTTATGTGAAGCTTTGAGAAATATCAATGTCACAAAAAAAATTTGTTGTTTTCAAATATATATGTAGCATATGGTCTTCTTAGGCACTGATTGATCGTTTCATTTTAAAGCGCACTCTGAGACTACATATTTTATTTAATTGATTTGTTGTGCATTAATTATAGTTTTTATCTGTTGGTCTTAAATAATACATGATATTTGGATCAAAAATTTGCATAAGTGTTAATTGAATGTACTGATATATCGTATCGAAATATTTTGTATAGTATTCGTATTTAAGCATACATGTTATTAACGCGTTTTGAATTACCAACATTAGAATAAACATACAACTAATAGTTTTTTTTTCTAATTTTTTCATAATTATTAATTGACAAATTAATCGTTCCACATCGTTTTAATTATTAATTTCTTAAGTGCCATAGTTTGCATGTTTTTG
This sequence comes from Meiosimyza decipiens, assembly GCA_963680825.1. Lineage (NCBI taxonomy): Eukaryota > Metazoa > Arthropoda > Insecta > Diptera > Lauxaniidae > Meiosimyza > Meiosimyza decipiens. The sequence goes on from OY804259.1 coordinate 71,023,139, forward strand.
TAAATGCTTCATATAGTCAGGTGATGCATTAATTAGTGCCATAATAGATTGCTAAATTTCAGATGCAGCGAATAGTTGCCTAGATAGACATTCGTTAGGGGCGTGCTTAATTTTAATATTATGTTAAAGTTTATTAAAAAGTAACAACAGTTTCTCTGCTACACATGCAAACAGAGCAATTGTAGTGTAGTAAAAATTAAGTTTTTGCAGTCAAATTGATACATCGGTGCTTTTATGATATATAAAAATTACATTGCTCCTTTTATGTGGCTATATAGGTGAAGTTATAAAGCGTTGCATCGAAATTTATGTTATTGAACAGATTGACCTTATTTTATTTCTGGTCTGAGACTGGTTCACTTCCGGTTTATAGAGTACGTAATTTTTCAGCTTTAAAACAACTTATACGTTAGTACTAATCCTACAATATTTGCAAAGAGTTTCACAAATTTTCTAATTTTACGCGATTTTTTTACATAAAAATTGCTCTACTTCAGTGGTTTTCACACAGACACAGTCCCATGGGGTTTGCAGTTTGCGTGTGTTGAACTTTTCAGAGTCCAAAGTTTCGTAGAGAATCCAACATTAAATGTATAGAAATTAGTTTCCGGTTGAATTGACTGAAAGTTTAGTATATTATATATAATGCCATTTGGATCAAAAATCTTCAAAATCAATAGATTTAGAATACAGAGTTTGAAATCATTTGAAAAATTGTTAAATTTTTTATATTTTTTTGACTAGAAACTGAATGGTTTTTTGGGCTATTGATTAAGAATAACTATTTTGACACAAATTCGACCACAATATTGACCGCTTTTGATCCTATTTCTGAAAGATTTATATATATAATTCGATAAACGCCTACATATATCTATATATAAAAATCGATTTTTGCTAGGTTAGTAACAGTAAGACCACTAGACCTACAGCAATCATACTTAAATTATAAATAATATAGATACTGTAAGGAATTGGACTTGAACAATTGAGCGATACCACGCCCCCCTATAAGAGGAAAACCAAATTCGTCATATGTCATCAACATATAAAAAAGTACGAGCAAATTTAAGTTTTAATAAAGAAAATGGGCCTCCCGTATGAGAAAATCCAAATTTTTTCATATCTCACGATCAAATTCATCATATCTCATCAACTATTTGAAGCAGATGGATTTCAAATATTTAAAAAAAAAATCCGGTTTTTAGTTTTTCTCCATACTTTGGAGGTCTAAATCGCATTCTAGAACACCTAATACGAAAAATTGTAGTACATAATTGAGATAATCTAATTCTATACCGATAAATATAATATTTATTAAATTTGACTAAGTTACAGTTCCCTGAAAGTACCCATTTCAACAAAAAGAGCCCCACACAACTTGAACGATCAGATTTCGAATGATATATGTACATATATACATATGTCATACACACATATTTCTTTCTGATAAAAAATCTGCATAGGTCAATAAGTGAAAAAAATTGAAAAATCTAATAAAAAGTTTTATATTTTGGGCTTGATTCATGCGTCATTTTTTCTGATGAAATTTAGGCTGAGAATTAAAGAAAATACCAAAGCTTCTGAAAATTTGGCTCTACGGAACAGAAAGTTCTACATATACCAGTGGCGTCAGTTCGATAGGGCTGGGGAGTGCACTAATTCTGTTAGAAAACATAGATATTTAACCTATGCATAGGTACTCCTTTGTCGAAATTTCCCATGACTGTGTTGCATAAATGTGGCTGAATTGATACAGCGGTCAATATGCTACATCAAAGCGTGTGTGGTCGTGATCTTGTCGACATAAACTTTAGTAGTAACGTACCTAGGGGAAAGGGCGGTCGAGGGTGTCGGGCGGCAAAATGGTTGAGAAAAATATCTCATTTTGCTAGGATTTTTGAAAGTCCAATATGAGGACCTTTATCTCTTTAGTGAATGAAAATAAATCGATGTAGAGAGAGTGAGAACCTTTTTTGTTTTTTTTTTGGTGATATAAATGAATTTTTTGTTAAAAAATGGACCATAGACTTCAAAAATCGATAGGGGCGGTCAATTTTGATCACCAAAACGGAACAACCGCGAAATGACTGATTTTCTCTTTTCGAGGTATGGCACATACCCATTTGGTAAATTTAAAAATAGTTACCACTATGTCAGCAAAAACCATGTTAATATTAATGATCCATTGCTGTTTGATGTATTTTGGTTTCGTGCAGCTGCACAATGGCATAATGCTTTAAGTTCTAGAAAAACTAGACATATTACGAGCTCAACTTCTGTTTTAATTATACAACATTAGGATGAATTTTGAGCTGTGATTTGTGTTAATGATGAATTTACAATTATTTATGGTTTATTAAGTGTTGATAATTTTAGAACTGAGGTGCTATAAAACAAATACTTCATCAAAAGTGAAAGGCGAATGATTTATTTATTTTGTTGTCGCAATGCTTTAGTTCTTCCTACTTTCAAAGTTTGAACGTCAACTAAGTTAAGACAAAAGGAGCGCACTATAAACAGAAAACATCATATGACTAAGTGAATATAAAGCTATGATTATGTTCATAAAAATAATCTTTTATAGTATGAAATTTTATTGGTATAACTCTAAAACAGTTTTCAATTGCGTTATATATCGGCACACAGTGGCGTATAGTTCTTTTCCATCGGTCAAAATTATATATTTTTAATACAGCGGAATGTTTTGATAACATAAAAAAACCAAGTTATATTTTGATTAAAACAAATATTTCTTTGTCGCAGCACTCATAGATTGCCTAAACTTAATGTTTTCATTGGTTGATTTTGCATTTAATAATTTTACTAAAATTCATTTTTTTTTTTTTCAATTTCCAGGCAAATATGGGCTCTGTGGCACAACTATCCATTGTCAAGGGATTGCAACAGGATTTTGTTTCAAAACCATTGCATCGCATTTTTGAAGAAAATCTTTTGCGTCACTCACATAAGATCGCATTAATCTACAATGAGGATGAAACCAAGAAAACCTCACAGACTCGTCACACCAGCTATCAACAATTGAATCAGAAGTCCAATCATATTGCACGCTTTCTGGTGCGTGAAGCAAAATTACATCTGTTGAAGCCAAATACAGATGGCGATTACGTTGTGGCCGTTTGTATGCAACCCTCCGATCATTTGATCACAGTACTGATGTCTATTTGGAAAGCTGGTGCCGCATATTTGCCAATCGATCCAAGTTTTCCTGAAAATCGTACCAGACACATCCTAAACGAAGCACGTCCCATATGTGTAATACATGATGATAACATTGACAGACGACCCTTCGATGGTACTTACACGCTAAGTGTAACTGAGTTGTTTCAAAAATCACACAATCAAGATGCAAACAATCTAAAGAATGAAGAGACGCTTACATCCTCAACGGCTATTGTACTCTATACGTCAGGTAGCACGGGTATACCAAAGGGTGTACGCTTACCGCATGAAGTTATACTCAATCGCTTACATTGGCAATGGCATACATTTCCGTATGTACATGATGAAACAATAGGTGTCTTCAAAACTGCGCTGACATTTGTCGATTCTATATCAGAGCTGTGGGGACCCTTACTTTGTGGTATGTATATGGGGGCAGTTCTTTGGTTGGTTACTTTGGGGGGTGTAGTTAATAAAAAAAAAACTTTTCGAATATTGAAGAGTGATGCCAGATTACACGTTTTGAAAGTACTATTTAATATCATCTAATATTTTACAAAACCTCAATTCTTCTGAACAATATTTTTTTTCTGACTTTTTTATCTTAGTCATAGTTATTATGTGGTTTACTGTATGAACAGTAGAAACCAGTATTCAAGTTTTCACAATTAAACGCATAGCTTTGATTGCGTCACACAAAACGTTGGTTACGTTGTAGGTTGCGATTGCAACATATGATTCTATCATATTTCATATAAATTTTTGGAGCAAAGTTTTATTTGGAGTTATAGGAAGTCATGTTTAAATGAAAATATTAATTGAGAATTACATAAACGATTTTGTAATGAAATTACTTTCGTCACTCACATACGGAAAATTAAATTATCTAATGACTTTATAATGATAGTTAATTTCGATCATTTTTTTTTTCTAGGACTTGCAATATTGGTGTTACCAAAAATCGTTACCAAGGATCCTGAACGCTTAGTTCATATATTGGATAGTTATGTTATACGTCGCTTGGTGCTCGTCCCCACATTATTGCGTTCACTCTTGATGTATCTGAAAATGAGTGATACCAATGGTCGACAAAAGAAACTCTTGCAAAATCTACATATCTGGGTGTGCTCCGGTGAACCACTACCAGTACCATTGGCTATGAGTTTCTTTGATTACTTCGAAGAAGGTGTACATACGCTATTCAATTTTTATGGTTCCACAGAGGTTATGGGTGATGTCACCTATTTTACATGTGAGAGCAAAAAGCAGTTGAGTCTCTACGATCGTGTGCCAATTGGTAAGGAATAAAGCTTTAATCAACAATTTGAATATGTTACGAAATACATCATATATCAACTTTAATTATAGGTATTCCAGTTTCCAATAACGTTATCTACATATTAGATCAGGATTATAGACCTGTAATAAACGGACAAATCGGCGAGATTTTTGTTGCAGGCTACAATCTTGCAAATGGATATGTTAATGGCCGTGACGCGGATCGTTTCTTAGAAAATCCATTGGCTGTTGAATTAAGTAAGTTTTTCAACTATATTTCAATATATACTATATATTTTGATGTTCGTGTGGGGCATATCTTTATATATATATGTATATATATATATGCAGAATATGCTTTTTAACAAACATGACAGAGACAACAAATAGAACAATTTAACCTGGTAATTGGTGACATATGTTTCGGCTATTACCACATATACATATTCACATACATATATATATAGCCTCATCAGACCAGTTTTGGTTAATTTGTACATAAAATGAAATAAAATTTCACATAAAATACCGGTTTCTGCTAAGACTGCAAAATTCGATCAAATAATGTTCAATAAATTAATAATAACAGTCGACTAATAACAAATAAAATTTCTATATGCAGAATAGTAAATCCAGTATCATGGCAATTTTTTACATTAAGAACCAAAAAGGGGTCGTCCATAAAGCACTTCAGCAGCAGCATTGATGGGGAGGGAATCGTAAAAACGAACGAAAGTAGACACGCAGGGGCGAGGATCGAAACATTCTCGGAAATCCATTTTTTTTAAATGTCACTCTGAATTTTTTTTGTAGCATAATCCTTTGTGGATGCTTTTAGATTACGAATGTCATTTTCTAGCGAAATTGTATAAAAGCGCACAGCTACGGGGAGAGGCAATTGAAACTCCAGAACTTTTTTGGACGTCATTACTGGACGACCCCTTATTAAGAAACTTTATTGTTCCTTAAAAATTTCACTCAATTACTATCAAAGTTTTAGGGTTTTAGAATCAATCAACTGATTTATGTCAATACGTTTAATCTAACTGGAAGCCAGTGGCGTCAATTAAGTGAGACTGGGGAGGACAATACCCGCCACCCAAGGATCTGATACTAGTTATTTTTCAATACATTCATTCAATAAACCCATCTAATAGTGGTGGAAATATAATATTCCCCTCCCCCCCCCCAATATTTGCTGAAGTGACGCCACTGCTGGAAACTAAAAAATTCTAATAAGCATTTCAAAGGAGAGCCTTTGATACAAATTGAGTTAAAGCAATTTGTCAAGTGATATTTTTAAAGAAGAATCAGTTATCCATGTTACTGTACCAAACTTCTTCCAGAGGTGGAAGTCTCAAGCCGACCCCTAATTTTAGTTTTAGTTGATCCTTTACTATGACTTTCTTTTTAACGAGCTTACCCCAGCCAAATTCATACCCAAATTTGTAATATTACATTTTGCTCTCTTTTTCTAGAATATTCACGAATCTATCGAACTGGTGATTTCGGCTCATCTTTCAACGGCAATATCATGTATGAAGGTCGTACAGATTCACAAATAAAAATACGTGGTCATCGTGTAGACTTATCTGAGGTCGAAAAGCACGTTGCTCAATTGAAAATGGTCGACAAAGCCATGGTATTGTGCTATCATTGCGGACAAATGGATCAGGCGCTCTTGGCTTTTGTGAAACTACGCGATGACGCACCTTTGTATACTGAGCTACAACTCGAGGCGTTACTTAAAGATAAACTTGCTGATTACATGACACCACAAATTGTTATAATTGAACAAGTACCACTGCTGGTCAACGGTAAGGTTGATCGCCAGGCATTGTTGAAATCATATGAATCGGCAAACAACAATGAAGATGACGTATCAATCGTTTTGGACTATGATTATACATTGGTACCGAAACATTTGAAATCGACCGCATGTGATCTATTCGAAACTGTTGGTGGTGTTATTGGGCGTTCAACACGTGCCACACTTACACCGCGTAGTAACTTTTACGAATTGGGCGGAAATTCGTTAAATTCCATATTTACGGTCACACTGCTGAGAGAGAAGGGCTACAGTATTGGTATCTCAGAGTTCATATCTGCTAAGAATTTGGGTGAGATTCTTGTGAAAATGGTAAAAAATAACAAAGGTGATGCTCCTGTACCAATGGAAGATGATTGGACTACTGCCTGTCCACATTTAGACCTTGAAGCAATACCACTACGGATGACAGATAAAAAGGATGTAATTGAGTAAGTAAAAAACATTGACAAGAATAATGCAAAGCCCAATAATAATTATCCGCTCTTTCTTCATGCGTTACTTTTCTAAGCGATCTTCAAAACTAACCTCACTTTTTAAAGATCGCTTTTGAGAATATATAATATATAGTTTTTTTTAATACTTTGGCTAGCCAAAAACTAAAAATTGGTGTAACTTGTGTTATTTCATAAAATAAATCATTTTACTTTAATTTTCAAAATTTTTATTTGCAGCATTATTGAGGAAAGTTTTTATGGCAAAGCGGATTTGGAACAATGGCTCAAACCTGATATAAAACGTACTGATTACAGTGATATCATTAATGTAAGTTACACATAGACAAATACTATATATTTGTACTAAAAATATCACTGCTTTCAGGATATATGGAATGTTTTGGTTGAAAAAGATCTAAGCTTCATTGTGCGAGACAAAAACACGGGTAAAACAATAGGAACTGCTTTAAATTTTGATGCACTTGATGAACCAGAAGTAGAAGTCAAATCCAAGTTATTGATTGTCTTTGAATTTTTGGAATTTGTAGAAGGACCCATAAGGTAAGATGCTAATTCATTATTAGGCTCAACGTTAGTGCTTTATATCTGTCAGATAATGTTATTCAAAATAACTTGTAATGAATATATGAATATATTCTCCAAAACTTTTTGTTGTTATACGGATGGCTTTAGAAAAAGCTCTATTTCCTCTTTCTCACAACGTATTTTCTAATCCTGCAGAATGGTTCATTTAACTTTAACCAACTGCGCAGGAATATTCATGAGCATAGTTGAAGGAAGAACAGCATCCAATATTAAACTGCTACCTCGGAGCTATGGTTACCCAATTCAACGGCCATTACCAGAAACACCAAAGTAACCGGTTTTTATAAAAAATAAGCCTCATTGTATTTTGATCGATTTTTATGACATGGACTTTATATTTTTGGTTAACGAACAAAAATAAAGTAGGTCATCAAATAGGTCAATAATGACTAATCATTACACTTGAAAAAATTATAAGATCTCCACTTGAATCACAAGTGAATTATCCACTTGAGACGCCTTTGATATCCACTTCAGCTAAACAGCAATACCAACTATGATATTGGAGAATTTTGTATAATCTCATGGTTTTCCAGCTTAGGATATAAACTTAACTTTTCTTAGAAAGTTACATACTTCAGAATATAATTCTAAATTCTAAATGCCTCCAATTGAGTTCCGATATCAATTTTTATCAAAAATTTTAAACTTGATTAAAATTTTTCACTTTTTTATTTTACAGAGAATCATATCTGCCCAAAGGTCTTAATAAAATTCTACATTCCTTTATGATGGGTACTAGCTCAGAACTTAATCCACAAGAAAATATTGCCTGTATGAATTTTATGGAACACGAAGTTCTCGGAGTGGCAAGAACGAAGAAGTTTGCAGGCATATTTACGACAAATACAAGCCCATTGACACAGGTATGTACTACAATTTTCTTACTTTCTAACTTTTACTAACAAATCACTACTTTTTTTCTATGTAACTTCAGCAACTTGGTAGTGATGTATACAATTACAAGACATTGCTAGACTATCAAGTGAATCGTTATGTGCGCAGCGACGGTACTTTACCATTTAGCAAGGCACCAGATACACAGCGAGCAATTGTACATTGGAAGGAAATATAGAATCCGTATAGATGGGACACAACTTTTCTTGTGAGACAAAGAAAACACACCAAAACTCATATTCCACGCTATAGGAAAACCCCTTTCTCGTATATTTATTTAGATTATAAACTCATCAAATTTGAAGAAGATTATAAAAGAATACAACAAAAAAAAACACAAAATATGACGATTTAAAAAAAAAATATCTTCGACTAAGAAAGAATATGCAAAAGTGATACCTGAAGTATGCTATAAATTTTAAATTTTAGCCACAAATAGTTTTAGGCAATTTAGAAAACTATATATGTTTTGTAGTTATTATGTTAGTATGAAATTAGTTTAGTTCATTATTTGTTATAAAACTAAAATAATTGTGTATAGCTATAAATATTTTGTAAGCACGAGTATGTAATATATGAAGAAACACTTTAATAAAACTCAAAATGTATCTATAGAGGAGTGTCGTATGTTTAATTATTTATGTGGATATTTTAGATAAATTTTGTTGAAATTTTTTCACTTCAAAATATGAAAAATTTTTTTAAGTGGTCTACAGTTTCAAAAACTTAAGAAATATTTTTCATACGACCGACAAGTTGTTAAGATTTATGAGAAAGGGAATGCATCAAAACAAGACTAACCATTTTTTTCGAGGTGATGAAATTCCAACTAACTGTGACCACACCTTATTTGTGTTTAGGTTTCATTTAAAAAATGTGTGTTTCATTATTGCGTGCTATTTACTTTCACAGTTACAGTCCTATATTTTAGAAGCTTCTAAGGAAACTAACGGGGGATTTTTTTGCTATTTGCTTTTTCAGTGTAAGTTTTTCGATACCTCAGACGTGATTCGTCACATGTGTTAACGCCAATTGAAATGTGATAAGTTTTGTAGTGTCAATTTTGTACTCACTATTAACGTACGAGTATAGGAAATGGACGATATCGTACGTGCCAGTTGTGTTTAGCTTCTAAGGTTTGCCATTTCACCATGAATCGACTAACAAACAGCACTTGAAAATCATTGAATTTTAATATCAAAATTCGTGCTCTGTGAGAAACGTCGAAAAATGTGAGAAATCGGAAAATTTTATTCAGCGACGAAGCTCATTTTTGGCTCAATGGGTACCTCAATAAACAGAATTGTCGAATTTGGTCTGAAGAACAGCCACAGGCAGTTCAAGAGCTGCAAATGCACACTGAAAAATGCACTGTTTGATTCGGTTTGTGGGCCGGCGGCATCATTGGACCGTACTTTTTCAAAAATAATGAAAGTAAAGCAATGGGGCAATGTTTTTTTTTTTTGTTGGATTTATTCATTCGATAATTTTTTAATGAAAATAAGTCAAAAATAAAGTTGCATTAAGTGATTTCCACGATCGTAGGGCCATCGGTATATTCAGGAAAAATGTTTAGCGACACTACTTCACGTATCTGCCTATCCTTTAACCAATCTCCTTTTCTAGACATCAATACTCAACGGTCCACAAAAACCAATTAAAAAAATAAAGATGCATTTTTTTTTTAATTTATGGAATAACATTGCGTTTTACCTTTTATTCTATTGTCTATTATAATTTTGCATATAATTACTTTTTTAGCAGCGCTAATATACTTTGAAATGAATACATAGCGTCTGATATTTATATTATATAATAATTCATTAATTGCCTAAGTATACACTAAATATTTGTTATAGTAAATTAATATTAATTAAAGTAATGTGTATCTTTTAATTAAACTAATGTTAAGAAACTAAAATAATTTAACACTTGAAAAAAATACATTAAAGCGAATTAAAACAATATAATATTTTTTGCATTATCCAAAGCGATTTTAGATGGGATGATGATGGCTATAATTTTACGCTCCCAAATTTAAATTAACTTCTCCTCTTTAAAAGTTAAATGAAATTGTATTGTTTATTGTGGTTAAATTACAACTGAATTTTGTGTTTGCATGACACCCCCGGTGTCGGCACTTTGACTTTGGGTGTTTTGATCAAGGCGTCGATAATTCTGGAATGTTTTCCACTCGCCATTGTTATAATCAAGACGAATTAACGACTCAACTAAGCAAAGTGCTGTGCTGCCATCTTCCTGTTGAACTTTTTCCTATGGAATTTAAAAAAAAAGTTAGAGTCTACAATGTTTTGTGTTTTGTTTTATGTTAGCTGTTTGATAATAAAAATAAATAAAAAACACAAACCTCAGTTTCACCCAATTTTATAACGATAACATTTTCAGGAGTAGGTCGTGGATTTTCGCGCAAACCTGCCATAAAGCCAAGAATTAATGCCTTATCTGGACGTGAAACACGATTTGCTTTGCGGAACATTTCGTGCGCCTTATGAACGTGTTCATTCTAAGGATAAAGACATTTTTACAACTTGAACTTACACAAACGAAAATGTAAAATCTTACCGATAGCGATAATCCTTTTCGTTGAGGTGTTTGTTGTTGCTGTTGCTGCTGCGCTTGCTGTTGCACCTGTACAATTTGTGTACCACGCGCTAGGCTACCTGCATTATTTTGCTGTATTTGAATTTGCTGTGTCTGTCCTCCGGTTATGCTGGTAGTGCTTGGATGCGTCGTTATGATGCGCTGTTGCGGAACTTTATGCTGCAATATTATCTGCTGGGGTCGCATCTGTTGAAGGCCAGCAGTAGTAGTAACCAACTTTTGTTGCTGTTGTGGTTGCGTTAAAATAGTGCGATGAATTTGAGTTTGTTGTTGACCAGAAGGTGCTGTTTGAACTTGCACAAATTGCGGTTGCTGTCCAGGACGTTGTATAAAAGTCAATCCTTGCGACAATGTTGTTATGCCTCCCTGTACGTTGGTCATTACGGGCCTAATTATAGTCTGCTGTGAAGGCTGTAAAAACCGAAAAACATTTGTATATTTTGTTTATTTTTTTCATTTTTCATGATTAAGCATTAGGAAAAATACTCAGGAGGGCAACGCTTAGTAACTAGAATATCATACTTTTTTACACTGTTACATATATCAATCTCTAAGATCGTGACACTTCTCCGAGTTCGGAAACCGCAAACAAAATCACAATCGACAAAAAGCTGATATAAAATGCTTAGCTTATCGTTGCACAGTATTGCGCTTCACAAACGTGATGCGTTCTGTAGCGGGAACTGAAACCAATAGTTGTACTGATGAAAATCCATCTATATTTTTATATACACATAACATTCTTTATTCCTGTAATTTATTCTTAGAATTTCACTATTACTGTATTGAACAGAAAACCTCATTAAAATAGTCAATACGAATATTTAGTCCTTTCAATAGCAAAATAGCTTTTCACGCTCGTTACATTAAAGCATTTTCTAGCATCGATTAAGATTTCGAAAAATTTATGAACCTGATTGCAATCTTGTTGATCTCAATAAACTGTAAATGGGATTTTAGCTTAATGCCAACTCTTTTAAAAAATTATAAATATTGTAATGCCTAATATTATCTCGTGTACCATTAAAGTATTTTCATAGCGTTTATTACCTATTTCTTTTATTACTTACATTCCCAATAATAGTTTGCATAGATTGTTGCTGTTGCGGTTGCTGCTGCACCAATACATGCTGTTGTGACATTGTTGACATATTTTGGGTTGGTATCAGTGTTGGCAGTTGTTGCTGCTTAACCAGTGTAGTTGTTGGTTGTTGTTGTTGTATCTGTATAGTCTGCTGTGGTTGAATATTTGCTGATGTCGTCTTCACTAAACTGGGCGGTCCTGCCGCAGTAGTCATAAGCGTGCCACTAGTGCTGATATTTTGTAAACCGCTAACATTGCTAATAGGTATCTGCTGATACATATCACCACCAATATTACGTAGAATGACACCTTTTTGTGTTAGAATAATGGTTTTATTTTTAACATTAGTATTGACACCTCCAGAATTTTGTGCCGATTGCATTACAACCTGTGTGAGTTTAGGCTGTTGTGTAGCAGTCGTATTTGAGACAATTGTATGTTGCTGTTGTAATTGTGGATGTTGCTGCTGATGCTGTTGCAGCTGTGCTTGCAGGTGTTGCTGTTGCGCAGCTTGAGATGCTGGTTGAATTGTTACGGGTCGGTTAGGTAGCTGAACATTTTGTATGTTAAGCAAAGTGGTGCCATGTTGTGTACCTGAAGCAGTTGAGATTAAAGGAGGTGGATTGGCTACAACTCCAGTGGTTTGTTGGCGCACAGGCGTCATCATTACTGTTGATGTTGGTGAAGTTTTTAAAACAATTTTTGTGGGTGTTTGTGTACTTGCTCCAGTAGTGTTCGATGCTGTTTGATATATAGTTGACTGTTGTTGGGCAGGACGTGCTTGCGCAAATGATGTTAGCGAAGGTATTGTAGTATTTTGTTGCTGTTGTGGTGTCGATGATGTAAGTATGTACTGAGCAGTTTGCTGTTGCTGCTGACGTTGTTGTGGTTGTTGCTGCTGCTGATGTTGTGTTTGCTGAGGAACAGTTGTAATTGTGTTTGGCTGGTTACCTATCGAGTTATTTGCTGTTCGCTTTGCGGGTTGAATTATTGTTTGAGAAATTATAACTGGACCACTATTGGCTGCTGATTTAAGTTGACTCAGGGGCATCGATTTGATTGTCTGTGCAGTTGTTGTGGATGAATTTGACGACACTGACAACTGTTTCTATTAAAAGAATAAAAAAGAAAAACAAATTCAGTTAACTGGTAATGTATCAAAACTTGCTAAGAGCACTTAATTTGTAAGCAAAATAGAAAAATGAGACCTAAGCGCTGGAGGTACATCGACTGATATCTGCCACCAGATTTTCTGAAAAATTGTATGTACGGGTCAAATGACTGAGAAGGTTGATCTGCTCCATAAGTGAGTTAAGGGGTGGTGATTGAGAGTAAGAGAATATAAGTGAAATGTCTTTCCACGAAGAACAGCTTTTCCTCAGGCACAAACCTCTCACACTTGAAATCAAAAAGTTGTAGCAGAGCGTTTGTAACCGTGCCAAAATCATGTTCATTTACCGTTATCTCGAAACGCTGACATGTAAGCCAAAATCTAACAGATTCGAATTCAGCGACGACAAATTACCCTTACATCAGTCGAAGTTCCTCTAATTTCACTGCAGACAGTGTAGTTAATGAAACGTTCTATCAAATTTAAATGGTGATCATAATGATTTCACTATTCACGAATCAATTAATAGATTTATGGAACCTCAATTGTATCCGATTTGCAAGATTTTGAACTTCTTATTTAAATAAAAGTGCAGTGTAGTTTAGCAAATCTTTAGAATAGTTTTAGTAAAAGCATTGCCGAAGTAAATACATGTATAAATGAATCCCTCTCTTTTTTTACCTGCCGTACCGGCTGTGTTGGCGATGAAAGTATAACCGGTGTTGAACTGTTTATCAGAATTGGTTGTTGCTGTTGTTGTTGTAACTGCTTCTGTTGTTGCTGTTGCTTTGTAGCTTTCGTCGATGTTATCTTCACAGAAATATTATTTGGAAGATTTGCTAGTGGATTCGATGCTTGGCGCAGTTGTTGTTGTGTCAATATTGTTGGCCCAGTGGTACTAGTAGATGAATCGATTGAACTTGTTGTAGACTTGATAAATGGTTTGATATCCAACTTTTCCATTTTGATGGTAGTAGCTGGTGAGCGTTGCGTCGGGGTCATAGTTACCCCACTACCAATTATTTGCTTATGTTGCTGAGGCGCTGTACGAATAACAACATGTTGTGTCTGTGGTTGTTGCTGCTGCTGCGGTTGCTGTTGAATAATAACATGTTGCTGTATGCGTTGATTTACAATTTGTTGCGTTTTCTGTGGATTCTGTGACGATTGTAAATCTATTTTCTCTACTTTAATGCTGGCTGGCACCAAAATTTCTTCGCTCTTTATTTCAATTTCTTGCTTAATTTTTTTATTTATATTAACGTTGACATTATTTGGTACAGTTGCAATCGTAGTAACTTTAGGTGTCGTTGTTGTGACGTTATTAGTCGTTGCAGCAGCAATCAGAAGTTTGGTGTGCGCCTTTGAATCTTCGGCCAGCATATCTAAGCCACTAGATGTGTGTTGCTGCGTTGTGTATGTTAAAGTGGGCGCATAGTCAGGTGCAGGCAACTCTTGCTTGCTGACCACAGACGTGGCTAATGCTGCTGCTGATGTTGTTATTAGATCCTTGCTATCCATGTTTACATCTTCGTTACCACCACCGACACCACGGTTAGACAATGTATCCGTTTTAATTTCAAAGCTGGTATTTGATGCTGTTGGTGTAGTTGCTGTTCCAGCTGCTGCTGTAGATGTTGGTGATGCAGTTGGTGAAGTAGAACTTTGGCCAGCAGCAGCAGCAGCTTGTTTCTGTTCCTGTTTCTTTTGTTGTTCTTCGAGTTCTTGCTGACGCTTTCGCTTTTTGGCAGCGGCGTAACCTAATGGTTGATCTGTAAATTCAATTAATTTAATGCCACCATCTTTGCGACCAGCGGGTGTACGACTCAAGTTTGGACGCTGCTGATTGGCAGCGACATTTGGAGAACGAAATCCTGATGTTGGAACTCTTGATGGTATACCCTTAAGAGGTGTAGTATCAGTCATTTTGCGTGGCATGCCACGAGAGCGCAAAGGTATTGTCGGAGCAGAAGCCTTTTTAAGCGATGATTGCGCATCAGCAGATTTATGTAGAAGCTCTGTACGCAAATTAGCGCTTTTCGGTTTACGTTTAAGCGTAAAATGTTTGACGGGATTCTGTTGCTGTCCAACCTTGCAAACAAAACAAAAAACAATATAAATGTAATACATGTAAGAGTTTAAAAATCATTCTTACCACAGAAACCAAAGCATTTTTGTTCAGATACTGGCATTCAAGTGGTAGCATTCCAAGATCGCTGTGCTTACTAACCAATTTCCGAAGGTCGTTGACCATATCTGTGAAAATTGGTCTCGTGTCTTCGTAGTCTGATATTTCCGTGTTTAGCGAACTGGACGCGGGAAACGTTTTCATAGTTTCGGCAAGCATAGAAACCCATAATTCTGTATCCAGGCCAGCGACTTCAATAACTTCTTCAAGTTCGGCTTTCCACTGAAATGTAGAATATAAAAGTGTCAGTTTTTATTCCTTATAACATACACTCAGATATATTCATTCCGTTTGCAATGCATATAAGGAAGCATGGCAAGTTAACAAAAGTATGTATATATTCTTGATAACTGTCATCATCTGGGTCGACTTAGCTATGTACATATGACTGTTTGAAGGTCTGAATGTCTACTTGTGGGAATTTCGAATAATAGCGAATTTATTTTGTACACAGGATACATCTTCAACTATAGCTACTGCAATTGTAAATAGCCACATAGAAGGAATCGTATTTTTTATAAATGGCTAAGATCTGGATACTTTTGGGCGAACAAAAGCGCTTGGCATCTCCATAGAAGCAAAAAATTTAAATAATTTATGAGAAGAATATTAAAGGTAAAGAAAATAAATTTCCACAAATCCAAGGGTTCGTTTTAGGCGTTGCACCTCTTATTCAAGCGCAAACTTAAAAATGCTCTTCTGATGGACTCATTGAAAGTAATACAAATGACGTCCAATATATATCGAAGTGATTTTTTACCTAACCATCTGGCTTTTATTTACGCATATACTCGTAGTTGAGTTAGATTTTGAGAGGTAATTACTTGCGATCTTCAATTACATATTTTAACTTTATCACTTAAAATAAAGCACTTGCGTTGTTGAAGCGTCATGGTTTCAAAACAAGAATATATTTTATAATACTGACAAAGTAAACAAAAACGACGGCAAAAAAAAATAGTCGAAGGACGTTAAAAGCAGATTTTCTTAGAAAAAAAAAAACAACTCTTTTCAAATTAAAAAACGTTCGTTATTTAGAATAGTAAAGCGTTCGTAGTTCCTAGTTGAAAATAGTGCAATATAAAAAAATATTCATTAAAATGGCAATTCGCTATATCGTTAAACGTTATGTACGGTGCTCAGCGTTTTCAAAAAAATACTTTTATATGGGGCCATTTTGCGTGCCAAATTGAGAGAATCGGGGTCAAATTTTTTTTTATTGAAACTAAGCGCAACTGCGTCACTTGTTTTTGAACAATACGAGTAGAATGCAGTTTTTTGTCAATGTAATTTTTGATTCCATGTACATATTAGTATAGTAAATATGTACGTTGATAAATAAATAAATGAGGGAATAGGGTTTTCGAGGATGAAATCCACCTACTTATAGGAAGATGTGTTAACTTTATAGATAATTTTTAAAAAATCAAACCACGTGTATGATTTACGTATAAAAATAATAAAATTCTTTGTTAATACTATCGAAATTAATAATCACATATTTATTTGTTTACAAGCGGCCATAAAAATAAAATATAACAATTCAATTATGCGTTACATAAATAACGTAAATACGTATATCGAGCATTTCGTGCAATGGGACCATTTTCATTCAAATTTCTTGTATGTGTTCCCTTAGCTGTTGAAAAAAAATTCCTGTAATAAAATTTGAAAAATTCATATGAACTCGCTTATACTCAATTTTCTGAATTTAGCAAAATAATTGTTGAAAACCTGTTTTGAATGTACGGAATGGGATCCCGGTGACTATTCGAGAAACAAGTAAAAATGTACGGCACGGTAATTCGCGCAAATTCATGTCACCAGTCACCAGTTATCTTTTCGAATTCAATCAAAAAATATTTTTTCCATCTGACACTTTTACTTTTTTCTCGAAAACTTATGGGGATCCCATTCTGTAACTGACTGGGTTTTTAGGAAACTATATAAGCTATCACCAAAAAAAAAGTTTTATGACGACTAATTCAGAAAAGAATCGTGCCGACATCTTGAAAAGAATCAAAGTTATGATTCTTTTAAAAATAGACCAACATTTTCAAAATTGAACATCTGCGAATTTTTTTCAACTTTTCAAAAATTATTTAAGGATTTTGCTTCCAAACTTAGGAGAAGGCAGTCAAAAAATTGGAATAAAATTGGTGAGATTGCATAAAATTCTTTGGATCACTTCCTGTGAAGATTATCTATATCGATACAAAAAATTTAAGTTGGTGCCTTTGTTTCAACTTTTGTTTTGGTTTAACTGATATTGATTTTTATCATACTTTGTTTTGGTAAAAATGGTTTCGACTTCTTATCAAAAATGAGTATAACGATGACATTAAAAAACTTGTAGACAAACTTTTGAGCATTTAGGAAATCAGTGATTTATCAGCTGAATTCATTTTGACTGTAAATAAAAATTTTTTGGACAGGCTACAAAATCCATGCCAGATTTTTATTGGATTCGGTACAGATTAGGCCAATGTTTGTAATGTATGGTGACAAAAATGATAAATAAACTTAACTTAAATAACTAACTGTTAAAACAAAATAGCCAAAAAAAAACTTATATGTTCTTAGCTTAAATTTTAACTTTCGTGGATACTCTTTAGGTGGATCGAAATTTCCGCAAGTACTTCCTTTTAATTTTAAAATTTTTTTTAGTTCATCACTGAATTTATTGCTTCGTAGCTTAATCGACTTCGATTATCAGTCTTTATATTGTTTAACGAAGAAAATACGCGTTCGTAATATCGGTTTGTTGTTGACTGAACACAATGCAAAACTGTTTTTCATTTCATTTCAAATGTGAGCTGAAGCGGGTCTAGCTCCATAGAGTATAGAAGGTTCGGTAACAGGATTTTTATAGTTCTTGCTGAAGAGAATAAGTTCTGTCTCATGTGGGTTGACCATAGAGCAAAACGGCTAACGGATCAGCATTCAGCTACCGTAAATTTAAGAGAAGCACAAAGTCCGTTGAGACAAAACAATTTTGTAATCCTTTATAAAAATGTCAAAATGTTATGCTCCACTTTTTTAGATATGCAACAATATTTTCAAGAAACGAGTAAAAAAAAGTTTATTGATTATATATGTCTCTTCTTATTCAAATAGTTATAGGAATTTCCATTACACGTATTAACCATAAAGATAAAAAAGTTTCCTGGTTCAGAATTCACAGCATTTGCTAATGGTTGCATAAAGGTTAACAAATGCTTTACGTAGTGACTTCCTGAACACGAAATTCAAGTTGTTGTTATCAAGTGTGACGCTAAGGTTTTAGGTTCCTTATGTGTTTGACAAGTCTGCAATTACTTTAACCTTTCAATTATTAGCTGATAACAAAATATTAAAAAGAAAAAGTTAATATTTCAAAGAGAACAAAAATAAAGCGTTCAAGAACTGCACTTCTGTGCAAAGATCAGCTGAAGGAGATTTTTGACATTTGGTTTTTTTTTCAATTCGATTTTCGAACACGATCATACATTACTTAAGGCTATGTAATAGAGAATCAAATGTTCTCCAGTCATGGATGTTTTACGCTCTGTTTTATACTTTCACTCTACAACTATTTTGAATCACTACGTGCACTAAGAGACTTTAATTTCTACAAAATACATATCAAATAAATTTAATTTTTAGTAACGTATTGAAGGACTTTTTATATGGATCTAAATTATTTGATCATAATTTTCATTTTCGTAACCAATTTTTTTTTTTTTTTTTTTGGGTTTTAAAGTTACTGTCTGCTAAACACAATTTCGTAAAGGATTAGAGGTTTATTTGGCCAAACTCACAGAGTTATAACGCCACCACCAATTAATGTTTATATTTTGTTTTTATTAAGCTTACTGTTCGACATATGTGTGTCAACACCAAAAAAAATACACTTAACAAACATAAATAAAAAATAAAAAATGGGCTAAAGCTAGTTATACTAGTTTCGTCTTCTGCTAAGAAGAGTCATCAGTAACTTCTAAGCCCCGAAAAAAAAAACAATAAATAAATTTTTATTTTTTGAACTACGTCATAATCGAGAATATCTTTTTCAAATAAATCGAAATATGTTCTTCGCTACTATCGTTTTTAAGGAAATAGAAAAAGAAAATAAACGCGATAGATACTACGCTAAAAACTTATATCGTTACGATAATATACATAGCTATTAATTTTATTTATTTTTTGGTATTTGCATTGCTTTATGAAAAACAATGGCAAATTTTAAAAATTCAAAAGTGAAAGTTTTTAGTTATCCGAAAAACAGCACGAAATATTATAACAAAATTTAACGTGGATTTTAATTAAAATTTTTTAGTTATTTTAGGAAAAATATTACCGCAGGCAAAAATGTTGTCGAAAAATTCTAAAATATCAAGAAAATTGCTGAGTTCGTTTATTTGTTTTCCGGTAAATATAGGGTCAACAGATATAAATCAGTAACAATTGCATTGAAAGGGTACAAACAAAAGTAAGTAAACTAATCTCAAAATATTATTACATTGTGTAAGCTTTTTCTATTATAATGCAAACCAACATCGTAAGACTTTGAACTCCTATATTCGAAACTACATACTTTTATTTCTCGAGTTGTCCACTGGCGATTAATGTGCCATATGTAGAACTGAACATAGATATTGTTTATTTGACCAAAAATAGTGAAAGCGGCCTGCAGTAATTTTAAGTTCTACCATACAAACTCAAAAAAATATTATTCCTTGAAAGAGCAGTCATAATACGAAATAACATTGAGGCATCATAAAAATTCGGCGGGAAACTCATTGAAATTCTTATGCTATCAAAAACATATTGAAAAGAAAACAAATGATATATCGTGAAGTCTTGCGTTAAGCCTTCGTACGCTTTTAACATTATGTGGAATAGAGCGGCTACCGGAAAATGAGTTACAGTTGCGAATAAAGCGAACTAAGTAAATAACCGTGTTTTCATATTTGATTAAAAAAAATTAAATTATTTTTCGATATTTCACCAACAAATACAAAAACTAAACACAAACACACCAACGAACGCACCAACTCATTCCGTATATGTTGGTGTCGCAAAAACTTAACGAAACCCGAGATTTTCAATGGACTTTTTTCACCAACGTTCGTTCACATCTCTCACCTCTTCGACTAGACGGCGCGGTATGTGAAAAAAGCTTAACAATAACTTCAATTTCACTTGTGTCTGCAGATCGGGAAAACATTCCTTGATGTTCCGCAAAACTTCCTTATTTAATTGAGAACAAATTGATCCACTTATCCACGAATCGTTTGATGTACCGAGTTTATTATGCAGCCACAGTGATGTGTCGCTGTCTCGCACATTCGCCATTTTTCACTAAAACTGACGTTGCCAGCTTCGTTAAGTAGACATTTTGTTTTGTAATAGACATAAAGTGACAGCTTACTATTTCTAAATGAAAAATTGTAATAGAATTTGCTTTTTTACTTAGTCAACGTTTACACAAGGCAATTCTGTAAAAGAAATTCTTGTCTATTTTTTGTGCTTTTTGTTTTGCGTTTGCGATAAACGACAAATTTTGTACCTCGTCTTTTTCGTTTTTCCCCTCTAGACAATAAACAAGAATTTTCGGGAAGAATTTGCACCATTGCATCCGAGGCTCTGGTAGTCGAAATACAATTCAGCTCTGATTAAGATTGTGTTCAAGTATAGTTTTTAATTGATCAGTCAAAGTAGCTTGAACTATTGTGGCATTTGGTTTTTTAAAAATGTAATGAATCGAAACTTGTAATGCACTTTTTAAAAGGCAAATAATGTTCTTATTTTTTGTCGTTGACACCTGATAAAAATTTAACTGATGTCATTAAGGTGGTGATAGGAAAAATAGAGGAATTCGATATGAAGGGTAGCAGTGAAAAAGTGGACATTATCTTTTCAGACTTGATGTTAACATTTTAAATTAGCATAAAAGTCTGTATGAACTATTTCAAAGACTGGATTTACAAATAAGCAAATAAAAAAACTTGTTTTGAAAAGTAAATTGTGATTTGCTTACACATACACATGCCAAAATGTCAGACTTTTATAGCAGACTTAACTTAGGGGCCATCCATAAATTACGTGACCGATTTGGGGGAATGGGGGGTCATGATAAATACTTCGAAAAGTAACGACGGGGGTTTCGCGAAATACTACGAGACTTTAAATTGTAAAATTGTGGTTCGATGTAGAAGATATAGAAGATGTAAAAGCTGGAGAAAATGGAGAAAAATATTACTTTAATTGAGGATATACCTTCTTGGATAGATGAAGGAATTCCTTTCTTGGAAGAAATTTAAATATTGAAAATATGAAATATCATGTTTTATGTTTAACATTGTCAATAAACCATGTATTTTATTTTAAAATTCATTAGTAGCAAATATTTTTAAAAATCATGCTGCAACGTAATTAAATAGGGGGAGGGGCGGTTAATAAAATAAAGTCACGAATCGTCACTATAGGGGGGATAGGGGTTAAAAAAAAGGTTTTTTTGGTCACGTAGTTTATGGATGGCCCCTTAAGCATTTTTGACATTTGAACGAGAATGCACAAATCCCCATGTACACCGTGATTTAACTTTATAAGGATACTTAAAAAAAAATGCTGCTTCTTCGAAAAGTGGATCTAGTGTCACACTTTCAGATGTGAGTTTGACAGCTTGCGAGAACCTTAGCAGTTAAATCATGATATACACCATGGTTCAATTATATAAGGCTGGAGCGAA
The DNA here is from genome assembly GCA_963680825.1 of Meiosimyza decipiens. NCBI lineage: Eukaryota > Metazoa > Arthropoda > Insecta > Diptera > Lauxaniidae > Meiosimyza > Meiosimyza decipiens. The sequence continues at coordinate 71,045,106 of OY804259.1, forward strand.
TACAAATTGTGCCTCTTTCTTTATTATTTGATTCTTCTCGAATTGTCACGCAAATCCATTATTGGATTTTACCTTATGTTAGTTATAATAAACATTTATTACTTATAAAACTATAATGGCGATGTTCTTTGAGCAATTGCGTATGTTTATGATTCTTATATTTTTTGTTTGTTTTGATTATGCTGTTGACAATTTGAGAAGAGATCTTCTATGCTCCCTGAAGGCTGCAATTACAAATTTTGACAAGATGCTTCAACCTTATATCATTAAGCCATGATATACACCATGGTTTGACTATGTAAGAGTACTGCTTGCGAGAACCTTAATATTTAGTTAAATCATGATTTACACGACATCGTGCATCGTACTACACCGTAGTAGAAATACTGAACTACTACTCCGGACGCATGGTGCAATAACCAAGGTGGAATAATTATGACACTTCTCTCAAAAATTTCTGAGTATTGGCCATTAATAGACTCACATTGACATTTATCATCAATTCGATTTTATTGTATTTCGTTATATTTTTGATAACAATAAGTGTTTTTTGTTATTAAATAACAACAACAGTGTCTAAATTTCTCAAAAATAAGGTAGTTTGCAACATTTTCAGCACATCGTTCAGAGATTTTTGAAGAGTTTTATGCTTAAGCGCTTCAATTCCCTAAAGCGCTTAACTTTGCTGAACGGGCAATTGATATGTCAAAAATGTCAACGTTAAAGCAAATATGCAATCTACTCTCACGCTCTCAAAATGACTTCCACTTCATTACGTATTGCTCTCCTTTACCTTGGTTATTGCACCATGCTCCGGGCGTATCTTGCATTAAGTCAACGTTTTCAATGAGCAAATTCGGTCTGAGAAATTCTTGTCTATTCTCTTTTGTGAGTTTCTTTTGCGTTTACATATGGAAACTAGAATTTGTTTGTTCAAGAAAATTTCAAAGCAATTACTGCGTCAACCCGCCACAACAAACGTATATTCAAAGCATAATATCAGCTAAAGAATAGAACGAAAGGGATTTAGAGTGTACGACAAATTCTGTACACCACCCTTTCGTTTTTCCTTTCTTACCTACAAACAGGAAAACTTTCTTTGAAGAGTTTCCTCGTGTAAACGCTGTCTAACACAACAAAAAACTACTCCGAAGTCACACGACGGCGCTCAAATTCGGTGGGATAAATAGCATACATGTAACTTGAATCCATGGTGGTTGAGATATTGTTATAATAATAAAGGTTCGCGTTCCCTTTCTTTGGTTTCATTGATCTCAAAATCCAATACAAAATGTAAACAAATAACTTTTTGCTAACGTTTTGTTTTGAACTTTGACAACTATGAAGACATATTCCGCTCTTCGATTGTAAATATATGAGATATATAACCTCTATTATTGAATTATGATCAACATGAAATTACCTTCTCTAAAATCTATTTTTTCTGTATCAATTTTTTTCGTTCTACAGTGCTGTGTTCAATCATGCTACAGTGTAATAATAGACAAAATTAGAACCAAACAATAATTCAATCCCGTGATTACGAGATTATTAGTCCAAAATGGAGTTCCTGGTAACCGATAATACTGCTCCAGACACTCCAAAGCGGACATCAATCTCTGCAAAAATTTTGATCGCTTTAACAGGAGGAGTGGGTGTTAGTTTGACTGTTGTTTGTGCGTCTTTTGTGGCACCGGCACTACGTCGGTATTGCCTACCGTATGTGCCGGCTACAACAGAACAGGTGAAAAATGTACTTTCGTTTCTGCCTAAAAATGCTAGTGGCAAATTGCTAGATTTAGGATCAGGAGACGGTCGAATTGTTATCGCTGCAGCAAAGCATGGCATAGCAGCTGATGGTGTTGAACTAAATCAATGGTTGGTGCTTTATTCAAGGTTGTCTGCGTTGCGTCAGAGTGTTGGAAAGCAAACGCATTTCTTTCGGAAAGATCTTTGGAAGTTTGACATAAAGCCATATAATTATATTGTTATTTTTGGCGTTGAACAGATGGTGACGATTAAGTTTTACTATTTATTTCTGAAGCATAATAAATTTTCAACATTATTACAGATGAAAAGTTTGGAACATAAGTTGATTGTGGAATCCGCACACGATGCAAAAGTCATTGCCTGCCGTTTTCCATTGCCAAATATTCAACCTATAAAGACAATCCAAGATGGTGTTAACACGGTTTGGTTCTATGATTTGGAAAATTGCAAGAAATCTTGTTAGACTTAACATGTGACGCTTATTTGTAACAAAAGGCACATCTTGTAGCTTCGAAATTCGAAATCGACATTCGATTCATATGTAAATTGCTCAGATAAACAGTGGTAAGAGTGTTCTTTGGCCTTGACCAAAAATAAATACACTGCACCGCAATATCAGTAAAACTTATATTTTTATTAAAAGGGAATTTTTTCAGCATTTTTGAGAGACGTAGTAGATTTGCTATATGTTAAAGCATTTGCTATTTAATTGTTTGAATGTCGTAAACAGGATTACCAAGTGACCGGAATTGACCCGGCCGAGCCTGGAATTACATGTCAAAGCTGAGGGCCTGGTAGGAAGTCAAAAAAATCTGCAATAGTCGCGAACTAAACGATTTTTGTGACATGAACTTCAAATTTTTGTTTAAAGAGCAAAATAAAAAAATATTGAATTAAGTTCTAAATATTGGTGACCAAAAATCGGTCATCAACTATTTAGGAAAAAAAAAAAAATATATCTTACCATTTGAGCCAAAAACTATTAGGCCGGTAATTGCTTCTGTAAGAAATACATACGGCATTTCTATTCCTCCTCAAATACACAGTTTTACTTATGTAAAAATGCCATTCGAATAATTTAAAATTTTTTCTTCTAACATTGGAGCATGCAAAATTACACATATAATTATTTTAATATCTGTATCACATGGTCTGAGAAAGTGCGATAAAGCTAAGGAAAAATTATAAAAAAATAAATGAATTGCATGTATAATTTTTTCCATCTCCATTATTTATTAAAAAGCTTTTTACTTGATTAAAAGCTTCAAGCTAAGAAGAATAATAGGTGCACTGAGAAAACAATTTAATTACATATGCCAAAATTTGGTAATAATTAACAAATGGTATATTTGAAATAGGCGAATTAAATATTTGATATATATTAAAATGTGACATTACAGTGAATTGAATAATATTATTGGATCAAATATATATTTAGTAATAATTACCAAATCATATTTGGTTGAAACAAATATTTTGGTTGCAGTATTCATTCGATTATTAATAATCACTAAATCATTTATTTGACTAAAAAATACGCAAACGTAAGAATCCACAACAAACCCACACGAAAATCTTAAAAAATACAGAATTAAACGCCATTCTCTTAAAGCAAAGAAAACTTTACAAAATTCTATCTGATTCAGAAATGTTGGTTTGCAAACCCTCGATGAGCCCGGTCAAGCACTAATTCTGAACTTCTTAACAAACTTGGCACAGAAAGCTACCAAAAGGTTTAAATATTGTGCTCTTGGCTCAAACTCCAGCAATTATGGTAATCTAAATAAGTTAGCTGGTGTTATATGGGCAGTGTCAAATGGAAGCGAAGTGTATTCTGTAAACACAAGCGTAGCTAAATGTTAAAAGTGGCACACAAATTAAAAAGTAATGAGAAATTAAATACAAATGTTTTGTACAATGTGTGATAGATAGTCGCTGGATATCTGAGCTATGTAGCAAACCGTCCAGAATCGGCAATCACGATCCCAAGCCAGGCAAAAATAATGAGAATACAAGCATAAGTTGCCGTTTTTTTATTTATTTTTTTTGGTAAGGACAGCTAAATTTAAAATCTTCCAAATTTGAAAATAATCGGCGAGTTTTAGATATTATTTCAACAGCGGATAATAGCAACATCTAAGTCTTCGGCAATAAAAGTTTAATAACTGAGCTGAAGAGAGTTCTCGTTTGCTTTCTTGATGGCAGACGTTAACAGGAGCAAAATTTTTTAAAGTTTAGAACACAATGGGTTTAATTTAATTAATTGAAAAATCTCATTTTCAAACAGTGGTACACAGGGGATGGGTTCTGAAGATCATGACTCCTCCCTAGAATGAAAGTTTTGAACAGAGTTTTTATCAAACGTATGGAGAAAAAAATGAAAAGTATAGGCGTGATCCCCCGAGAAAAAGTCTGTAAGCGCCCTTGCTTTCAAAGCCTTATCATGTTTCCAATGTAGGCTTTTTCTGTGATAAAATAGAGTAACAGCTTAAGTTAGGTTTTGTAGTTTTAGAGATGAAGGTAATATAAAGAGCTATGATGGCCTTACAATTTTTTTTCTAATTTAGTCCACGCCATTCGCCAGTGATAAGGGTTAATTTGCGCGCGAGATGGATATCATAACTTAGACCGCAGTTGAGTTGTATACCCGGCTTATAACTTTACTGTCAACCTATTCAAACTATTCTGCATAAATTGAAACATTGGTGGGCATTTACAAATGAAATAATTTTCCAGCGAGGCCCTATGCTCCATGAGGAGATAAAGGACACAAATAGATGAATTTTTGAGCGAAAAAATTGAAGTGTTTTTGTCAGTTCTTGTAGTATAAATTTATTTATTTACCGACTTCTAAATTTTTACAGACCGATTTTTGAGCAATTTAATCAATTTTATTATGTATGTGTTCTTTGTAGACTTTGACTAAGTTTCTTTATTTAAAAAAAAAACCTCTGCAATTGATATATTACTGATTTATTGAAAGTCAAAATTTATGTACTATTTTATTTTTATTTATTTAATATTTTAAGTCCGTGCCTCTATTGAATAAAATTTAAATAAAATGATTTTTTTTTTTTAATTTATAGTTTAGCAAGCTCGCCTAACTATTTAAACAAATCAAAGTATGGAAGGAGCTTTTTTTTAACCTAACGATGCGTAATTTTATGTGGTTTTAAAAACTATTTTAGTTTACGTAAAAAAATCAATTTGACTTTATCCCAATTGATTTTCCTTGAGTACAAATAATTTAAAAATGTTAAGCAGAGAGAATAAATTTTAAACGAGATTCATTCAAAATGGATAGTAAGAGTTCTGGCATAAAATCCATTGAATTGTTTATAAAATTTTACTTTATTGGCGTGTGGAAAATATGTAGCTGTAATTAATATCATCAAATGCTTAAAAACATTTCAATTTCTATTTGATTGCAGTGTTTTTGTATTGATCAGATAAATTTTTCCTTGAAAAAGGAAAATTATTAATTTTCATGAAATCACATACATATGTATATTTTTCAAATTTCATTCGAAAAAATATCGTTTAATTTATTTGATATTATAAATGATAAATTGAGATCCTGACAGAAATATTTTTAAACTACATATTTTACACATTAAAGTAGTATGAAAATTAAATTTCTTTAGTCCAGAATCTCTTTCTAATTTAAAAACAATAGCCAATTTAAGAATACATGTTCTTTCAAATTTTATAGTTATTCGCGCTTATACAAATAACGCAATCAGCCACTCTTTAAAATATATGCATACCATTATTTTATAACTTGCTTAAAATCTCTATTTACTTATCGTTTCCATAGCACTTAAAAGCTTTCTCACTACTAAAATGTGCTTTTGAATCATTTGCTAGAATCTACGTCCCAAATACAGGTGCTCACAAATAGAATCGCGGAACACTTCTGTAAAGCCAAGCTTTGAATAAAATTCTATATTTTCTGTTTTGGCTTTTGTGTCAAGGCGCACATGTACACCAAAGCAACCATTTGCTCTTAATGTAGCCAAGCTTACGGTTATTAAACGCTTAGCTAGCCCATGATCTGCTGTATGGGTTTCATCTAAGACAAATGCCATCAGCGTAGCAGGATATGATGTGCTTACTTCAGTGGGACAATCATAATTAAAAGCATGAAATGTTTTAATCATTGCATGAAATGTGTTGTTGAATTCCTTCGGTGTTGCTAATTGTTCGTCCGCCGATGTATTGAGCAATGTATCGGGATATTTTTCGCGCATAGCTGGTATCCAACACATATCCGTTTTTCGAGTAATGATGTTAATATCCAATGCTGCGCATGTAAAACCAACAATAACATTATTCGAATTTTGTGCTATCATGCAAAACTCTGGACTCAATGTTACAAACGGACCAACGAAGTAATCTGGTACTAAGTCTTTTATATTATCTGTAAAACAAATTCTAAAGTTAGAAAACACGGATAAAATACAGAAAGATAGCAACTACCTGGTAATGTAATAATTTCTTTGTCAATTGCAGCAAATTGTTTGAATACCTTCATGCAAACACTGTATACATTTACTTCGTCGCTGGGTGCGTATGGACGTAGTAAATGATAATCTGACGTAGGCATTTCGGGTAGTTTATAAATAAACAAATCATTTCCAGAGTCTATTGGTATTAAGCGCTATAAAAAATTCTCAAGCTATATGTTGTACCCGAACATCACAATATACAAATTAAACTAACCTGCAAATCAGCTGTTAAACCACCACGAAAAACCCATGGCTCTTGATCGCCTGACATAAATGTCTCTTTCCATCCTTTGCTAAACCCTTCGAATATGGCGAAAATGAAAAAATTATCAGTAAATGGAGTAACAAAGGACAAAGAAACTTACATGTGTAACTGCCTTGTGTGAATGTAAAAGCATTTTGTGGGAAGTGTCCGAGCCCGAGCCACTTAACAAATGCATTAAGTAACATTAAAGCACCAGCGATATCCCAAACATATGAAAAAAGATCGTGGCAGATTTCTTTGTTAGCACAGCACGATACTTTCTTCATTAATTCTTGCACATTCTGACACAAAACTGAAAACTGTTCGGCTCTTTGCATCCACTCAGCAACCTTTGAAATTAAACATTTTATTTTTTAATTTATGATTCAGGCAAATGAACACTAATTCAGATTATAAATTATGTTAAGCTAACTGCACAATTCAGGATATAAGGCAATAAGATTCTTTTGAATTCTTGTTTTTTGCAAATGAACTGCATGTGATTTTGGTTCCCTTACACACCGAACTGCAACAAATAACTTTGAAAACTGAGCTTTTCACTCTCTCATCATGAGAGAGTGATTACTAGTCGAAATATGTTGCCGTATTATTGAAATTAGGGTTCTTACTTTGAACGTGAATTTGTGCGTGAACATGTCATCAATCGTATAACTCAAGGAAATTTGGTTTTTGGATTCCACTTTATAAGTTATGCAGGAAGTGATATATTGATATCGTGTTGAAATGTTCCTAAATCTTATCAGTGTTAAGTCGAACATTGAAAATTTACGTAGCTGCTTCGAATAATAGAGGAATTTTACCGCACTCCAGCTTCTACAATGGAGATCACATTTCAGGCCCTTGTCCGATAATAATTTTCAAGTCGCACAGCTAAAAATCCTACCTCTTCCGTCCGCAGAAGTTCATAAATGTTTAAAATTATTCTTTCAGAGACGATTTTCATGATTATTTTCAGAACGACACAGCGAAAGTTGATGCTTTTGTTTTAAACCGACTTTTTAAGAAAATTGACAAACATTCCGGTTTACTGGGAAGTTCTCTATAACCAAATTGTCTCAAATAGAGACTGTAATAATTCTACAAACAGGTTTGGATTAGCTATTAGTACATCTACAGGTATGCTGTCAATACCTGCTGACTTTCCATTGCAAATTCAAACATTTGACGAAGGGAAACGAGTCTTATACATCCACAGAATAAATTTTTCAGTTGATTGAGAATGTAATTGACAGTTTTTAATATTATATAAGTGTATATATGTATGTCCCACGCCACATTTAATTACATATAAATATATACAATCTTTTTATGTATTTACCTCAGGTTTCGGTAGTGCATTATTCTCAGTATTTACGTGCTTATTCAACAGTACATTTGCATTTGTTTTCAACCAGTTGAACTCGACCAAAAGTTTTGAACCACGAGCACCATGCTCAAAAGGTAAATAAAATAAATCACATAGTAAGTAAAGATCTTCTTCGGTTATCTTATCATTATTTGATGGCCTGAAAATATATAAAAACTATTATTAAAATATTTTAAAAACAAACTAGCGTACTGACTTATATTCATCATCTTTCATGTCTGATGAATTTGAAATGGGTGATGATCGTGAACTTTCAATCTGCATACTATTAACTGAATTAGCCTAAAGCAAAAGAAAAAAAGGATGACATATGGCACTAAATAAATATAACACATTACATTGTATTCATTTACTGATACTGTTTCTGACATGATAACATCTTCAGCTGTTTGTTTATCATCTTCCCTTGGTGAAATTTGAGACGCCAGGCTACTACTGCACTCCATTGGTTCATTGCCTGCGCTAAGTGGGCTAAAATTATTGTCTTCCAGCATATTACAAGATTCAATGGACAATGCAGCCGTACCAGCTGAACTATCTTTTTCATCAAGTGTTGAATTCTCCTCTGTTTTATGTTGTGGCTGTTTTTTCTCAATATTAACTTTTAATTCTTCCTTTTCTTCGGGTTGTTTGTCTTTGTTGGTGTCTTTGATACCAGCATTAGTAATGGTTGTCTCTGTCTTTAATTCTACTGTGACCGGCACAGACTGTTGACATTCTGTACTTGTAGGTAGTATTTTAACATCTTCTGTCTTTGCTTTCACCGCATGAGACTCAGTTTCAATATAATTAATCGACTTAGTATGCACCACTGACACAGACACGCTTGAAATTGGAATTGTTTTAGGTAACTCAATATTTGTAGCCGCAATTGGAGTTATTGGATTAAGTATATCATCATTTGTAACAACTTTTGTTGCCGAAATCAGGGAATTCATTACAGGATTTGCAATTGGGCTAACAACTGAAGAATTGACTGTACTGCAAACTTCAGCTAAAGCTTGTAAATGAGTTGTGTTTACTTCGGGCATCGTTGATGTTTTCGAACTGGTTGAAGTTGATGTTGTGGTTGTTAAGCTCATGCATGTATTTATTGAGGGAATTATGGGTATGATTGGCATTACCACTGAAAAGTTGAAATTTGTAGAGATACGAACAGTAAAAATTAGTTATATAATTTGTGTAATAATTACTTGTAACTTGCGGTTGCGGTTTTGTAATTGGTCCCCAGGCTTCTTTTTCAATGAAAAATTCTGGAAGCCACTCAAATATTGCGGCTCTAAATTTTTTTTTAAACAAAGTTGTTTAACTTACTATAACATTGATTAAGGTATTTCACCAACAAATGACAGTATTAGTAGCTAGTGTTTGGGGTGTTATGTGCAAATGAGAGTTGGACGAACCCGAGAAAATTAAGTTATATAACAATAAGTATGTAATTCATCTCTGTTTTCTTAAAAAAAAAATCAATACCGATTTTGTACTTTCAGAGTTCACTTTTCACGAACACATAAGTTCATTCTGCGAATTTAACGGAGGCTAATCCTTCCAACAAATGCATTTTTTAGATTAAGAAAATTTTCTGGTCATATATGTAAGTGTTTTCGTTATAAATTAAAACAAAAATGATTCTTTAATTTTTATATTCTAATAAAAACAAAAAAAAAATTTAGGCTACGTCAAAGGATTCTAATAAAAAAAATGTTTTAAGGATTGTAACCAACACTACTGTCATTTGATCGTGGAATATACCCCTGTTATTATACTTTACTTCAGAGCCATGCGCGGATGATAAATGCTCTTTGTCAGACAACTAGTTGGCACCTCTTCAGTGCAAGTACCGTCCTCATTTTCTGTTTCTAATTTGATATCGGCAGATATAGAATCTACTTAGCAAATACGGAAAAAAAGACATGTAGACATTACAATTGAAATAAAATACAAATAATTTTGCATACTATTAACTTTCGAGTCCAAACTGCATTTAGACCAGTAAGCAAGCGTATAAATTGCAATTGTATTTGCATGAAATTCACAATTTGGATTAGTCATTACACCGCGCAAATGTGGTATTAGTTCTGGTGAACGACCAGAATAAGGACCAAGAAACACACGTTTCTGATCGTAGTCATTAGCGTGTAAGTTATCCCAAATTACTGGTGGTCGTCTCAAGACTTGTGTTATTTCTTGTATAGAATCTACAGTGATCGTTTTAGATATGACTTTATTGCCAGTCCACATTATGTCTATTTCGTGATGCAACTTCGAACCTAATGTATTCAAATATTCCGAATCATGCACTGTAGGTACAGCTCTTGAGGTGCAATATTGAGTCGGACAAAAAAGAAATTTTGGGTTGCCCAGATGAGTGTAGATTTCATTTGTAACAGAGACCTAAAAATAAAAACATTTATATATACAATATCGGGTAAATATTCTCATGATAAATTGTGGCAAACTTATCCAAGTTGGCAATTAGAGACTATTAATATATGACTTATTGTATAAAATTTCCGAGGATTTATTTATTTTGATAATATAGAATAAAATATTTTAGGTTGAATATAAAAATAAAATAAGCAATTAGCTGGAAGTGGAAATTTTTAAATGATTGGGTCGTAAAACGTTGGAAAATATAAAGGTTGAATTATAAAAAAATCCGACACTTTCGTGAATGACGTTATCGACCATAATAAAACAAGCAAAAGAAATTACTTTCTACATCATGTGGGTGTGATTAATTGTTTTAGAACAACATTTTTTTTTGCATTTATTAAAAATAAATGTTTTCAATTTTTAATTTTTCTTTATTCATTTTAATATTTAGGCTTACCTGTGCATTTCCAAAAGTCTGAAATGCTTCCTTATCAGTTTTTGATAGTTCTGATTCTATATCATCAAACAACAATGCAAACGCTTCGCAACCAAATTGTGATACTTGATCCAACTTACGCTTAAGCGTTTGAATTTCCTTCTGACTGCTGTATGTCATGTCCAGACCAGGAGAAAGTGCATAATAAAACATAATACCATGATCTTTTGCAGCAGCAATGAGACCTAAGAATACAAAAAAAAATTAAGGTAAGAAATATACAGCTTAAGTTTACTTAAGCTCGCTTCCAATTGCCAATTTTCGTTAAAAATTATTTTCTAGTGTGTTTATTAATTCAAAGAATTCATTTGCGATCAAAAAGTTTCTATATAATTTGGGAACGACTGAATTGATGTCCAATACATACAGACATTTATTTTTTCCAATATTGTGTTGTTAATAAAACTTATTTAGAAAAAAAAATATCTTGAAAATTATTTAATAGATTTCAAACTTTTATATACCAATATTAAATTATATTTTCATAATAGCCATATCAATGGAGGGGATTTTATCTTATACCGATTTAAAAAAAACTTCCGATGGCTACATCTGCGAAACTAGATCCGACCGACGCTTTTTTCTATTATGTTTTTGTTTTGCTTTCAAAACTCTATTTTCCTTAAAAAAATTGGGAATGGGATCTTAAGTAAGCTTTTGTCCATTTTCTGAAATGGGAAATAAATCACTTGACAAATGATCGGCCTCCTCTACAGTGTAAAGCTCACGCCAATATGCACGGTGTTTATAGTCATCTTTAGGTGCATACACGTATGAGTCCATGCCCCACTTTTTCAACCTGCAATGCGATTAACCGAGTTAAATCATTTAATATTTTTAAAGCTCAGTACTCACTTCCGAAACAAATCCTTACGTTGCTCCGTTGTCCAAGGCCGCCCGTAGAATCCTGTACTTAAAAGTCAATTGAAATTCACCATTATCAGTTCGGTTATACACTTACCTTCTATGACTCCACATATGAAATTCTTTTTCTCCAACTTTGTGGGAGAATCCTCAGCCATTTGTTTGTCATCCATTGTAGCTGTATCGCAAAAAATAGATAGTAGGAAATCGCAAAACTTCTCGAAGCACACTTTTCGCTCTATTTATTTCTTGTATTTTATGCAATCAGAAGATAATTTTTATAGTTTGCAAGGATGCAGTTTGTTATCTTCGCTGTTTTATAAATATTATAGTCCCAAATTTTTAGTATAACAAAACAATATTTATTTATTGTTGCAAATATTTGTTGTTTTGCTTTCACACACAAGTCGCTATCCCTTTACAGTTCGCCGAAATATGAACAAACAAAATAAAATTCGCAACCAAAAACAGTTTGTTTTGAATTTATTGTAGTAACAGAAGCTATGTATAAGTAATTTCAAATAAAATAAAACTCTCACGCAGACCGGCTTTTCTTCCAAAAAATACTTTTTTAAAACTATCCAGTATATTATTCAGTAAACACAGCGCAAGCGATAATTGATTTTCAACTGTCAAAAATTTGACACCACTCCCAGCAAAATAAATGTTCTGAATCGGAATGAATTCGCTATGCCGTATCGGAAATTATTTCCGACTTCTTCACCGCTGATGATACTGTTTTATATTGAGGGTTGATACGATTTCCTATCGATGTATCTGTACGATTTCCTAACGACGCGTCGGTACGTATTCGTAAAGGCGTCGGTACGAAATCTTAACGGTGAATTAATTTGAAATCATAGAGGCACATGGGTACGAAATCGTTACGACTCGTCTTTGCAAACTCGTAACGATAAGGCGAAACAGTAAGCAGTGGAAATGATGAACAAAACAAAATCTTAGGCTGCGTTTATTGATAGGCGTTCTTCGTTCCACCACACAATAACTTCGGAAGCAACGTCGCAACCATCGAAAACGCAAGCGAATTGATTTTTATGTTTATGCGATTTCGTATAGTATAACTCGTTATGCTTACTTAGTGGAAAATAAGATTCGTGCTAAGTATGTCTTTTTTTTACTATTGGAAAGCATTTATATCATGCGTAAAAAGTACATAAAATGTATGCCTGCTAAAGATTTTAAATTTATTGCACCTATCGATTTTCTTAAAGTTGTAAAGTATGTGATTTCGAAAAAAAAATACTTGATAAATTTTTAAGTGAGACTACCCGTTTATATGATACAATGTAAAATATTGTAAAACGGTTGAATCTATGTGATTACCGATCTTGACTTCTATTTTGAAAATTGTCTCATTTTAACTTTTGTACAGATTGAATATGGTCCTTTTAATAGGAAGCGTGTTAATATAAAAGAGCTGCTTGAATACCGGTATGTCACAGAAAATTTGAACTTTACCACTTTTTTCAAGAAATGGGCTAAAAACTGTCTTTTCTGAAGTCTAGAGCCGCACCAAATGATCCTTGAAAAACATTTTTAAGTCTTTATCTATCGATTAAAGAAATGATTTTTTTCGGAAATGGGCTTAAAACGGTTTCCCCCCGGGTCCGAGGCATAAGGCACTAAAATTTCCAAATATCATAATCTAACTAAAAGCGCGCGTTTTCAGAACTTTTGCCTTCTTTCGTTTTGTTTATTCTTGGCTGCGATAGTATTACTTCACGGTTGCGTTAATTAGAGTTTGACAAACTCATTGTACCATGTTAGTAAATTACTACAGCAGTACGCTTGGCTTAAGGGTACTACAAAAGTACAATTGTGGTAGAAACAGCAGCACTGCTCTAACCAACTGTTCAAAGCAAAAAATATGGTTCAAAATCTTTGGTTCAAAGTGACGTTGGGCGCTCATACACTTATTAGACTGTCCGTTATATCTAAGTTCCATAAGTTGAGGAGCTAAAATCCTTGTTTTTTTTTCAAAACTATGAAAACTTTTGACCTTAGAAATATTTGCTCTTACAAAAAAATGTACTTGAGCTTTTTGTTGATGACTTCACTAGCTTGCACAAAAAAAAAATATTATGAAGCCCTAAATAAATTTCCTATCAAAACTTTTAACAAGCAGGTTATCTTTTTTGCCTCAAGTTTTTATAATCAAGACCTTGGAATTTTCCTTAAAGGATTGTTCATTTCTCAAGTTTCTTTAATCGATAAGCTCACTATATCTCCGGTTTTCCTAAGAAAAAAAAAATTTCGGCTCAAACGGTTATTTTTTAATTAATTTTGTAATCAAAAACTAGTGAAGTAAATTTGAGGATTTTAAAAAAAAAATTAAATTACTTGATAAAATAATATCTTAGAATAAAAAAAACCTGGAATCTTTTTTTCAGTGTAAATTTTATCGCTTAAGTTTTAGTCAAGTATTAAACAAAAAAACTTCTTCTCTTTTTTGAAGGCTTTTTTTAGTAAAAATCAACAAAAGCACGCTATAAAGAGCTCAAATAAAATTTTTCGAACAGGTTCATTTTGGTGCCCCTAGAAATGAGTGGGGCCTCCGAAGAAAAAATAAAAAGTATAATCATAAGTTGTAGACACATCTAGTTTTCGGCGTTGGTGGTTGCGGATATAACTTTTCAAAATAAGATTTATTAGGATCCCATAGATCGATTTTCAAAGTAATTTCATATGAAATGCAATATAAGCTAAAAATTACTTACATAAATGTTTTCTAAATTTTTGACCAACTTTTTTAAAAAGCCGTTGTTTTCAAAAAAAAAAAATATTAATACATACATGTAAATATGTATATATAGAAAATTTTTTAGAGAAAAACCTCTTAGTCCTCTTTCAAACTTCACGATTTTTTTGGCAATATTGAGGAATTTATTCAGCAGCTTTGTTTTGACCTATTGAATTTTTTAAAATTTTGTTCACTATTTCTGCCATTTTTTTTTATCACTAAAATTAAAAAAGGCCGAAACTAGTGTAATAAATAAATTCAAATGTGGAATTGAACAAAAATAACATATATCAAAGCAGTCTTAATGTGCACCGTGTGAAACTATTGAGTAGCGTAATGGTAACACTAAAAAGAGCCCAAAAAGAATGTGAAGCTGACAAACCAAGCTCTTCTAAAGAAACTTAAGAAATACGGGACAGTCTTATCTATGATATACATGTTTGCTGGTTCTACCACCACAACATTTTGTATCTACAATAAATACTTTTAATTCAATTTCCAAAGTTTTTATTTAGAAGAAAAAAAGAAAACAAGTTTTTACTAATAAACATTTTGATATAAAAATGCAATAAATAAGTGCTTACAGTGAAATGCAAACTTGGTGCTATAAGTTTAATTCATTTAAAAAAATGTGAACATATTCCAAGGGCGTGCTCGTCTCAGACATGAAATTGAAAACAAAAATAATAAAAAGTTAACGAAAAATGTAATATTCTTTTTGTTACGCACTTAAAAAACAGACGCTAGCTCACTGCCAATTAGGTTAATTTAAGAGCTCCAGTGGGCCACTGAAACATTATCAAAGTGAATAAGAAAAAATGTTCAATGATGTTCACTTGGCCAAAGTCAGCAAAATCAACAAGACGATGGACTGGAGAAATACCGCACCTAAGAAACAGCAGCAACCACAAATCCAATCCAATTCAAAGGGGCACGGTATGCATTTAAATTTGCAGACAACTTCTCATGCAATTCTTGAGTCTGCCACTACTGATATAGAGGATGCAATGCGGAAGTTGAGTGAGCATGGCTTCATTTTTGGAAGTACTTCACCAAGGTGTGGAGTACCAGAGATTGAATCTCCTGCAATGGAGAAACCGAGAAGTATATCATCAGTGCCTGCTTTACATACTGTGGGAGAAGCAACAGATTTTACACAAAAGGATAATAATGAAAGTGACAACAATATCAGTTCCTGTTCCACATTGGACATTGTAAATAAGGTAAAGTGTAGCTCATCGTATGTGACTTATAAAAGTTATGTGTGATATAAATTAATGCTGTGTGCTAATCCATTCGTTTTCCCCACCTCAAAAAACTTCGTTGCATTTGTCTTAACCCGTGTTCGTCTGAATATATCAGCAATTTTTCAAATGGTTGAAAAATATATACTTGCAGTCTTATGACGCATATCTTCAGATTGGACTAGATAGCTGCTTTTTTTTATAAATAACACTAATTTTCGTTCATGACAAATAGTTTTCATCTTCCTATCAAATCCTTGTCTTTGCTATTTACAATAAATAGTTTTTAATCATCAAACGCATCAAACTTTAGGTATAGTTATAGAGCCCTTTGTAATGACAGTTCTTATTACAACTTAGTGTGGCCCAGTTTATAACTTCAGTGTCATCGTTAGGTTAGGTTATCGCGGGAGACGACAGTTGTTATTACAACTTAGTTGGACCCATTATATCTCCATTTTATAACTTCATTGTCAACCTATGCACACTATTTCGATATTTTTATAAACTTCATAATGGATTTCGTGCTCTTGAGCGATATCTTCAAGATAGTCGAAAGAGTGACTTTCGAATAGCTTGGAATATCGGTTTGTCAGCGCTGGCACTCTAAATATGATAGAAGACAAACTTTTCCTTAACATAGAAGTAAACATATCGTTAAATTCCGCTGACATTCTATTTTGCAGAGTTAATGTTTGCAATCTAGGGCCGAGCGGGACTTGATAACATGGCTATCAAAATATATGAAAGATCTGTCACTACATTAAAAAATTTTAGATTTGATCATTTGGCTTGTCTTTCAGACAGCTAGAGTTTTCGTTTGATATACAATACAGTATCAGGGCAAAGCAAAGGACAATCAGCTACCTAATTATATAAAAAAAAAACTCCTGCACCAGTACCATACCCTATTTTGAAGCCATCAGTGCCTTTGAAATTCAGAATTGGAGTCCAACTCTTTTATCTTATCAGACCCCTCTAGCGTTTGGTGTTGACATACACTGTACGGAATAGTAAGTTCAGCAAAATAATCATAAATTATTTTATGTTCCGATACACCAAAAAGAAATTACGTTTTGGTGAGCTCATCGATTTATTATACGAAAAAGTGCAATGGCTTAAAAGTCACTATTGATGCCACTTAGCAACGGATGAAACTAGTATGACTAGCTTTAGCTCTATTTCTCTCTTTATTTATCTTTGTTTAGAGTAATTTTTTAAGCTCAGTAAAATACTTGGTAATAATTTATGTTTCTATATCATACGATAATTCCTAGTAATGTGTAAACAAATAATTAAATTGTAAATTAAAGCATAGCAGCAACTTATGTTCATAAAATTTCACATGTTTGTTATCCATAACCCAGCTCATAAAACTAACACTATGTGGACATTTTTGGATAGTATTTGATTAATAAATACTACTTCGACGACGTGCTTTTTTTTTGAAAAGAAGACATTCCAATTTTATATAAAATATGTAAAGTTGTTACTAAATAAGTTCTATAAATTTTCAGATATACATATGTACATATGTAACTATTGAATACTTATTAAAAAATGTATGCATCGAGCTAGAGACTTCCTAATTTAGATATTCATGCTCGCAGACATCAGCCGAGACGATAAATTTACGAGGCTTTGAAATTATAAAATTCATTCCGCGGAAATGCAATTTTGAGAGGGATCTAAAGTTTCAGCGGAATGAACATTGACTTCATCGTCTTAGACATCTGCTACCAACTTAGTATTTCCTTAAAACAATGTGTTTGATTTGACGAAGGAGGACGGAGATTGATCTTTTAAAATAATTTTATAAGATTGAGATGTTTCTAAAATGCAGTTGTTTATGATCATGCAAAACTAATGAGACAGCGTATATAGTGTTGGATGTGCTGGATCTGAATAAGATTGCAGTATTACTCTAGCACGTCCGGATTTTGAGACATATGTATGTTTATAATTTTTCTTACATATACGAGTATATAAGCATAGCAATTAAGTGGTTTTTTAGCTTTTGCCACAGAATTTGTCTCGTATCGTTTTTTCGTAATCGTGATTTCCACAGATAGACGTACGTGGCCAGATCAGTAAGTATCCTAATAAAGATCCTTGGGACCAGATGTACATCTTAACAGTATCCACTTTTTAATTAAGATAGATTTTAAACTTACTCAGAAAATGTAATTAGCTGTAAAAAATTCGTTGTTTCTGGTTTTGAAACTTTCGGCAAAGCAGACAATGGGTTAAATGTCCAAAGTGCGAGTGCGCAAGTTCGTATACAGGAGCGTTTCTTGTTGGAAAAAAATCTTGATTTTTAGCTGAAGATAACTTATAATTGCACTGTTGTATAAATACAACCGCAATGTAACCGTCACTGTATAGTGTTTTACTTCATTGCAGTATCGTTCGTCCCTTTAGATACAATAACATTGTGATGTAAAAAATTATAATTTTGTGCGTAATAAAAATGCAGAATTCTAAAAAAAAACCAAAATAATTTTTCAATTCGCATTATATTAAATGTGAACCATTTTTTCATGCTGATGTCATTTCCAAAGAGTTTTAGTTGCATGTGTTGTACTGATATTCAGAAGGACACACAATTGCAACGCAATGAATTGCATCGCAGCTGGGAATACACGCTAGTTACTCAACCACCTCAATTAAGACGAATAAATGTTATTTAATTTATTTTTGAAAACTTTCTACACGTAGATTTATTTTGCGTCTTTTTTCAGGTAGAAAATCTATCGCTGCTTGAGCTGGAGTCTCAAATTAAGGAATTGTCCCAACGGCTACACAATGCAGAAAATCAACGTGATGAATTGCAACACAAACTGCATGAATGTACCGAAGAGAAAGAGCTGTGCTATAAACGCCTTGAAGTGGTGGGTGCTGCCCATGAATCTCGTATCACTGAGATGCACTGCGTCATTGCAGAACTAAGCAAAAAACTGCGTACGAAGCAGGAAACTACAATATTAGAAGAGAATGAGTTGGAAGGAAGTGGTAATATTTTTTTTTGTTCATTATGGTGATTTTTTATTTTTTTAACTGAATTGAAAACTGGTATGGCACCAGACAGCTCCGTTAAGTTCCAAGAACTCATTCTGATGGTGGATTTCAGTTCAAAAAAACCCTAAATTTATATTTCGAATGTTGCCGGATGTTTGTATTCAGACACCAAATTTTTTAAAAAACTGTAAAGCTGAACATTGTAGCATTGTAGATAAATTTACAAGCTTGCATCTTAAAAATAAATTTCGAGGAAACATCAGACCTCCCGCTTCCCTCACATACATTTTTGAGTGAAATTTCGATTTGGGTCTGAATTTTCCACTGACTGAACATTTTTATTGAGATTGTAGTCTCTTAAATTCATCGACTCTTATTTTAGCTTATTAAAAGAAAAATTGTAAAAACAATCATTTCCCAAAAAATCTTCACAACTTTTCTTCTCCGTCAAATCACACATAGAGTGGGTCTTATCTTTTCTCGAAATAATTTATTTGCAAATAAAAATTGGCAAAAATTTGAGTGGAGGCTGATAAAGAATTGTAGTTGTATCTGGTAATTTTAAGTAAAATCAGAGACTATAAATTTAGAAGACTCACAATCTCAATAAACATGATCATTCCGCGGAAATATAAGTTAATTTTTTTCAGTGAATCTACCATATATATGAAAATGAATTGGAATGTGCTAGTCTCGTAAAGGCTCGAGAATGGCTCGACCGATTTGAATAATTTTTTTTTGTTGTGCTTATAATTGTTCAATGAAGGTCTAAACCAAAAAAAAATTTTGAAAAATTTGAAAGAAAGCTCGGAAAATTGCGAAAAACCGAAAATTTTTCAATTTTCCACCTCATTTTTCAAATTCAACTTTATTTTATTTTTATGTAAATTTTTGTTTTGTTATATATTTTGTTGATTGAAGAAATTTTACATTTACTGTCAAAGCATAGTGATGGGGATAGGGAAAGGGATAGAAATAGGGACGGGGATGGGGATGGGGATAGGGTTGAGGATGGTGATATGGTTAGGGTTGAGGTATCGATGGGGATAGGGGTGGAAATAGTGATGGGGATAGAGATGCGTATGGGGCTGGAGATAAGGACATGAACAGAAAGGTCAGAACAATGTCTGCTGGGTACACTATTATATTATATATTTGAAATTGCGAAGTCTCGTACCTACTACGGTTGTAGGGCTACTAATACATATTTAATTTGATTTCGGTACTTTCGGCTCCGTTCAGCCCAGAAGGCAACTACTACAAGTTGATAATTGTTATAGATTAAATTACATAGCCGTCCATTGTGTCTTAAACGCTATTCAGGAAGCCGCCTACTCTAGGCAAGACTCTACCTCAATGGGGTCCGCGACATTGTTGATTTCGTCATTTGCGGGTTTGCACAACAGCCCATTGTGGAATAGGCGCTGACTAGGAAACCGACCACTTTGAGCAAGACGCTTCATGTGTTCACTGAGGTTAGCGGAGTATTTAGTCCCATCACCTCTTTTCATAATAGATTCTCCTGCGGTCCAAATAATTTTTTTAAATGAGTAATTGAGTTAGTAGTAGTTTAACACTGAAAGTTTTCTTCCATAACTCCTCTAATTGGTTGCAGTGGTATTGTGATGAACTGTGCAAATAATAGCGCAATTTGCGATAATGATAACCACCCATGCAATTGCCTTAAAGAAATAGTTCGGACAAGAATTAAACAAAAAGTGGGCAAGCTTTAACAACATTGTGTTGCACTTCCTATGCAACAAATATTTAAATCGCTATACTGAGAACTATTTAAGTAAATGTTGCCAAATTCAACATTGGCACATTTAGTAAAATCACCTAGCACGTAGCGTGGCAGCTAATTTTTGACGAGGTCCTTTGGGAGGCTTATTTATAGTTAATTTTTTAGTTTTGTCGAGTGAATTTAAAGAATTGCTGTTTTTTTAAATGAAAAGTACACTTCGTAAAACATCCCACTGCCAAACTAATAAACTTATTTGTTTTTGTATATGTTTTAAAGATATAAGTTACCAAGAAGAATCGATTTATAACTCAGAACTTAACTTAACCAATCCTGATGCGGAATGTCAGACAGATCCACTCGATGGCAATTATTCGATTGGTGGTTATGTAGAAGAAGAAAATCCCCCTTCTATTGAAATCGATAAGGACGTGCAAAATTACAATGAAACTATTTACAAAAGTAAAGTTGAGGTAAACTTTATAAAGATTGAATTATTTACTCGTTTGTGAAACGATTTTTAATAGGCGTTAAAAGAGGAAGTACTACATTTAAAAGCACAAATCGCATTACTTCAATCTGAAATCGCAAACAACTCACCACGCTTGATAGACGATAACAACGTTGAACTTGTTGTTGAAGGAAAACAGAATATTCATTACTACGACGGTGACATAGAAGCTGATGCTTCAAACTCCAATGCCCAACAAGAAACAGAAAAATGTGCTGAAAGAGCGGAAAGTGCTGCAAAAACTTGGTTTGACAAAATTGCGAATGAAAAATTTATTTTCGATAAGTCTCCAATTGAAACAGTGGATATAACAGAAAGTAAGTATATAAAATAAGCCAGTGTCAAACAGAATCATCGTAATAAATCAAAGACATTTCAGTTCCTCTCAGTCAATGTGTCACTTTGACTAGTCCTCAGTCCTTTTCCATCGTTCCGAAAATGGCCGAAAGAGTAAAATTACGACCTTCAAAAAAATTTGAGAATGATAACCCTAATACAACACACCAAATGAAAGACGAAGTGAGACTTAACAAAGACACAATCCATATATGATGTTAATTGATTGTAATCTTTCCTGAATATAGGTGTCTCCAAATCCCTTCGGAACTTTACAACACTTAATGTCAAACTTTTTTCAACACAGCAATGTTATGGAAAACTGTATGAACATTTCAGATTTAGAAAATGAGTTTCAACGTCTTCATCGGAAAATAGAACGGCTGAAGATGCAAAATGTGGTTATATCGCTGACTTTAAGTGAATGCAAGGAACATTGTGATCAATTGTATTTGCTGTGCGGAAAGTATGAGTCTAATGCCATAGCTCTTCAATCAGCGGTCAATTGCAGTGATCGTGCAATTGAAGCATATGATGTTATGTTGGCATTGCTTGAGAGCAAGTAAGTTAATTACTTCTTAATATTGTAATAGTTTCGTCAAATACTTCTCCCTGTAGGATGGCAATAATGAAAGAACGAACGGAAGCAGCAGAAGAGAGTCGGAAAGCCGTCGAATCTGTGGCACGTCAGTTATTGATACGCTTGGATAGTGAGAAAAATCTTTGTGAAAATAGTTTGGGGCCTTGGAAAAATACGTAAGCTCGAAGTTTTTTTTAGTTTCAAAAATTGGTTTGTTTTTATTTTGTTTCTTAGATTTAGTTTTACAGAAAAAACTTATACACCATGGACTCCAGAAGATGATAACCGTTTGCGCTATCATGTCTCAAAATTAAAGGGACGACGGTCTACAGTTCAAAATACAATTGTAAATTTGGAATCACCTTTTAGTGCTTTCTATGAAAAATCTCGCTTGGCTCTCGAAGAATGTAAGGAATTTAGCGAAGAAAAAGCTCATAAAATGGATTTGGAAACGGCGGTTCTAATGCAAGAACTGCTAAATTTACGTGAAGAAAATTTGCATTTAAAATTCAAAGCCGAAGAAGCTGAACATGATCATCAGTTTGCTGTCAATAAAATAAATATTTTACAGGAAGATCTACAGCAGTTGCAAATGCAGTTAAGTGTCGACTCCAATGCGTTGTTTACTCTTGGTAGATCATCGACCGAGGAATGTGTGTCCTTTTCAGAGTCAGATCATGCAGCTCTTACAGAAAGGCAACTCGTTGAAGCACTTACAAGAGAAACTGAATTAAAAGAAAGAATACAATCACTTTTAGCTACAGTTTCTGTATCACGAAAGAGCTCCAATGAAAAATACGAAGAAGTTCAAAGTAACATTAAAGATCTGCAGAAAATCAACATGTGGGTACATCTGGTTAGATTTCATTAATTTTTTAAACTTATTTTATATTTTAACAGGGATCTTACACAAACTTTAGAGTATAACAAACGTAAATATCAATCAAAAATTCGAAAACTTGAACAAAAAATTACTGAAATGCAAACTGAAATTTTGCACTACAGAAATATGCAAAAAGCACAACCAGATACGCAGCGAGTAATTCGTAAGAGCAAGACTAACCCTCTCAGTAACGAAAATGTTCCTGAAACCATTCTTTAATTTCAATTATGGAAAACGTATTTCTTATTTGCCTGATCCTTTGCATATCTAATGAAATTCATAAGTGTAAGCTTAAACAATCTGATAGATTTTGGTTGTGTGCAACTCATTCACAGTTTAAAAATGGGAATGTACATAAATCGAAATAATGAATGTGTGCCATTAATTGTAAATACAATTTCGAAAGGTAATTTAATACTATTTAAGCAAAAGTTGTTTGTCCGCGCTCCTTAAAAAGTTTGAAACTAACCAAAATATAATAAATATATATATAATATTTATACAAAATTAAAATTCATAAAATAAGCCATAATCGACTATAACTAAAAAACATAAAATGCATTAATCTTTGCTTGTTATTTATTGTACAAATGTCTACAAATAAAAAATAAATTAAAACAAAAACAAAGAATTTCAAAAATAAAATTCGATCAGTTTTGATGCTGCTTCTTATAGGGGGTTGTAATGACAAAATTCCAGAGTAAAGTTAACTAGCAACATTTTTTTGATGTGTCTGACAGTAAAATTTTTGCCTTCTATTGTTCACTCCTGCTTGAGGCATATATTGAGTATTCAATGACCCGGCACGATCTCAAATATGGCTACAAACCATACTTTTATATCTACAGAGAAAAAACGTTGGCAGAGCTGATTCTCCCCATGACACACTTTGTCACAAAGATGTGTCCCCCACTAGTCGTGTTACATAATATGTGTAATTAATGGTCTTATTATTAAATTAAATATTCAATAAGCTCAATTCCTTCGAAAGTTATGTGGAAAAGCCACTTTACAAACTCTTTAAACCGCTATAGAATGTTTTGCTCTAGTTTTATTCGGTCGTTTTTAGAATGCCTGCATCCCCATGCATGTTTCGACCAATACGATTTTTGTCCTTATATTTTGTATTTGCTGTACAACATTTATTAATTAAAATCTTAATACTATTATTATTAGCTATGTGAAATTTTAAGGGTGATTTTCTTCAGTAACATATCCGTTTTGCTGAGTCTTATTTTGCTCGTCTAACTGATTTTTAATGTCATACACCTGTTTTTCTAAATCAGCGCATTGCTGTTCAATTTCATAATTTTTTGAAACCAACATAACCCAAGTGGCTTCCAGATTCTTAAGCTTATCGCCAGCTTGCGTTTGCGCTTGTTTACGTTGCCAATTAATATCTTGTATTTGCTTCTTCAGCTCTTGCAATTGTGTTTGAGCTTTTGCTTGTAGTGCCGTAAATATTTCCAAATACGCCTTCCACGACTCGATACCATAATCGAGCATCAATTCAAGGTTCATTGCGCGTACCCATTGGTGTTCCAACTGCGCCATGGAATTCTCTATTGACTCGAGCCAGGCAGAAACTTCAGAAAGCTTTCCGGCAGATGGTGGCGGTAGTTCATAGCGTTTCATGCTTAAAGTTTCCATGGGCTGTCTATTTTGTATGCGTTCAAATTCGAAAGCCATCACTTTTGTTTCAAACGAATTTGCATTGACTTGCGGCAGGTGATCTAAATAGTTTTTTGTTGGCCTATATCGACGACATTCTTCTTCCACCATGGCTAGTGCCTATAATGAAATAAGTACACAATTCTTTGCAAGCAATTTAATAATTCAAGTTTACCGATTCTCTAACGCCTGCATCATCATAACCATGATCTATGTAGGGAAGTGCATCAACAATAACCTCTCCAGCCATTACTTATTTAGTAGTAAAGTTTAAAAATGATTGAAATTTATTTTTCGGAATACAAAGTATTTTAACTTGACAGTAAAACCTCACGAACCAACGGGACGAGAGCGAGAAAATCGTTGAAAATGTCAAAATTACTCGTCGTCATGTAGTAAAGCAAAATGGCGACGTGACGAAATTAAAATTTTTTGTTTTATTCCAAATTTGGATAATTTCAAACTAATCAATTTTGCGTTAGCTGTGTGAAAAAAACTTACAACTGGACTGAAAATTTTGCAGGATTTTTTTGCAATTTTGTCCCAGAAAACTCTAATTAAAACTACGTAACGTAAATGAAAATTTGTTCCAAAATGTGGAATTCTGAATTCTGTCCGTCCGAGTTTGTTTACACTTTTTTCATTTTACATTTTAACTTATTTGCGATGGGCTTAAAACCAAAATTTTTCCACAATATTGATTAGAATGGCGACGCTGTTTATTCCCGGCTAATTTTTTTAATAATTTTCACTTTACTTCAAATAAATTGGAACACAAAAAAAAAAGACTTTTGTGAATTGTCAAATTGAAACAAGGTAAAAAAAAAACCAATGATTTTAACCTGACAGTAACACCTCAATAGCCCAGAGCTAGGCTTGTGCAAAACTTATCGACTTTCGCGATATTTTTCGATAGTTATTGGTGATCTTTGTATATGTATCAACAATTTTATTTTTCGACTCTCGAATTTCGATATTTTTGTTTAAAGATAGCTCCGTATCTAAATGAAAATACACTCGTGTGCCGTCGCCTCTTGTGGCCCTGGCCTTTTTAGAAGCATTTGGGATGGCTTGAGCCAAAAGAAATGTTATCCTTCTTAATATATTGCAGCTTGAAATCACTAATGTACTTTTACTATTTTCGTCTTGTTTCTCGGATATTACTCAAAAAAAGAGACCGACTTCGGGCTCTAGTGCTCCAATAATGTCTTTCCCTTGGTTGATGTAAAAAGTACAAGGTTACATCGAAATCCTCAAGTCCAAAGTGCAATGATCAAAACAGGCCTTGGGTTGCATTTGGTGAGAAGGGGCATTGTAGGCTGAGTGAGACTGAAATTCCATTTTCCAAATGCCTAAAGTGTGGCTTTTATCTGTGCTGCAACAACTGAAAAACAAGTTGACACTTATATTATATTTACAGAATCGATACTTCGATAATATTTTTTATTTGCCCAACCCTACCCAGAGCAATAGTGTCAAAGTGTGACATTTTGACACTTGATTCGTGACTCTAGAAATAGCAGAGACTGCTGGAAATAGAGTCGTATAGCAATACAAAGAGCCAAATCGGCATTGATGTGTGCACGATCAATCAAATGATGGCGCCATCATGATTTCGATACACACCATTCATGCACGCATGACGGTTATCATTTTTGATTGAACTCTTAACATGTTGACACTATGACTTCAAAAGCACGGTCGGCTTTTCACATATCCTCTATGCTTAATTAATACTAAGTAGTGTATTAGAATTAATATTTCAGCATTAAATTTTTCTGATTTTCTGAACAATTGAAATGACGCTGAAAAAAATTGCTGAGCAAATTGCTTTGTGTTAACACAATTGGAAATTTAAAAGTGGAATATCAAACAATTCGTAAAAACAAACGTTAAATCGGTTAAAGAAGAGTTACATATAACGCAGATTTTACATATTTTAACATGGTTTTCTAATCTTCACGGTTCTCAATTTCTTTAATATGTAATTAAGTATATTTAATAATACTACAGCTATTAGCCTTCTTAGCTATTTAGCTTGAAGCTTTAAATCAAGTAAAAAGCTTTTTAATAAATAATGGAGATGGAAATAATTATACATGAAATTAATTTGTTATTTCTTAGCTTTATCGCACTTTCTCAACATACCCACTCAGACCATAGATATAGATATTAAAATAATTATATGTGTAATTTTACATGGTCCAAGGCGTAAATGTTAGAAAAAATTTACCATGCATGCTGTGGGGCTCGGACAACACAAACATAAAAATACAGAAAACCATTAAGCTACAAATTTAGCTACAGTTAGTTTTCAATCTAAGCTTGAGTTGACCTTTTGACAAGCTAATGTTATAAAAATCGCAATTATTAATAAGAGTTGTCAAACGATTAAAAGGAGCTGTAGCCACAATTATTAGTTCTACTAACCGGTTGATAAAATAATTGATTAGAGTTACGAGTACTTCACCGATTAGTATTAAAATGTATGTAATCAAGAAGCTCTGGTGCAGCAAGAGACCCTATTACAAGTTGATGTAAATAAAGTATATCCGCAATATTTCTACGGGATCTCAAAGACTGCAAATGTAATAACTTCAAACGATCCTCATAAGGAGGAAGGTTCAAAGAGTCAGTCCAATTTAAGCCATTGAGAGCAAAACGAATAAAGTTATTTTGAATTCTCTCAATTCTATTTATATGAATATTATAAAATGGTGACCATACTTGGCTCGCGTACTCTAAGTGAGGACGCACAATTGTATTATATAAAGTTACTGTTACTAAAGGGCTATCAAATTCTTTTGCCCATCGCTGTATAAAACCAAGTAATGACGAGGCCTTCTTACAGATTGTATTAATGTGTTCATTAAACGTCAATTTAGCATCAACGTGTATACCAAGGTCTTTGACTATATCGACACGACAGATTTTCTTATCATTAAGTATATAATCAAATTCCACATTAATTTTCTTTCTAGAGAAGATCATAGTTTGGCATTTATCAGGATTAAGATGTAAGTTATTTTTAGAACACCAAACCTCGAAGGTTTTCAAGTCAGACTGAAGTGGAATAGTATCTCCAACCCCCTTTACGTTCCTGTAAATTTTCATGTCATCTGCATATACTAACAGATGGGAGTTTTTAATTACATGTGTAACGTCATTAATTGCTAAAATGAACAGGAGCGGCCCCAGGTGGCTTCCTTGTGGAACACTTGATGCCGCGCTAAATGGGGAGGAAACACTCTCCGAAATCTTATTTGATATGAGCGATCAGATAAATAGGATTCAATCCAGCTGACAAAACTTTAAGGAAATCCAAGTTTCTTCAATTTAAACACAATCAAATTATGTGGTAGTTTGTCAAATGCTTTACTGAAGTCAATGTAGATGCAGTCAACTTGCCCACCAGAGGCAAAAGAGCTTAAAGCAAAAGAAGTGAAATTAAGGAGGTTAGAAACTGTAGATCTGCCATTAACAAAACCATGCTGACGAGTCGTTATGACTTCACCACAGCACACCTTAACTTGATATGTACCATCATCCGAAGTAGTCCATTTTAGGTCAGGCAGATTGAAGTCGCCTAACACCAAAATGTGGTAATTTAACAGGCATATCAACAGATTCAAGAGCTCGTAGAAAGAGTTGAACTTGCTCTACTTTTTGCATCATATGCTTTTTAACGATCCACGCATTCAACTTGAAATTTAAGGCTCAGTTCACAAGAGCGTTTTGTTGTTTTTAACGCGCGTTTCAGCATAACACAAAATTATATGCGATAGGACACAATATCGTGTGTGGCATACAGTCTTGTGTTAGCTGACACGCGCTAGCTGACGCACGTTAAAAAGACGGTCGTGTGAGCCGAGTCTAATATGAAATGGAAACAAGCACAGAAACCGCTGTCTTATAATCAATATGACAGTTCGCCATGTATGCAGGGACATCTACATATGAAATATGGAAGTAGGTGGAAGCCATTTTGAACTTCCGGCTAAATGCTGTCTTTTTAAGTCCACTATTAGTATATGTAGGACGTATCTGCTTTTGCAGAGGGGCTTTAAAAAAAAATTTTTTGGCATTAAAAACCAACTAAAATGGTAAGAAGTGGTTACAAAGTGTTATCAAAAGATATGAGTTTAATTCTACAACATTGTGCCGCATTTTTCCTTATGAAAAATATGAGCAATTACACTTTTAAGTAGCTACATTTCATACACGTGTTTGGTTAGGAAATTTCAATCGTGTGTATGTAAAAATTCAGTGTATTAAATAAATAATTAATTTTCTTTTCAGAGTTTAGCCAACGCCAGACCTTTGGTCTCCGTCTATTCTGATAAAAATGAGCAAATCAAGGAGAAGAATATTTGCCTCCCATCGGTGTTCAAGGCTCCAATCCGCCCTGATGTTGTGAATGATGTACACCAATTGATGCGCCGCAATAAGCGTCAAGCCTATGCTGTAAGCGAACAAGCAGGTAAGTTATGGGTAGAGGGCCAATGATAATGTGAAAACTTAACTGGTGAATTTATTATTTCAGGTCATCAAACTTCTGCTGAATCTTGGGGTACTGGTCGTGCTGTTGCTCGTATTCCCCGTGTACGTGGTGGTGGTACCCATCGTTCCGGTCAAGGTGCTTTCGGTAATATGTGTCGTGGTGGTCGCATGTTTGCTCCAACCAAAACTTTCCGTCGTTGGCATCGTAAGGTGAATGTAAACCAACGCCGCTATGCTTTGGTATCGGCCATTGCTGCTTCCGGTGTGCCAGCCCTTGTACAATCCAAGGGTCATGTTATTGATGGAGTTTCCGAGTTCCCCTTGGTTGTTTCCGATGAAGTGCAAAAGTTGCAGAAAACTAAACAAGCTGTTGTTTTCTTAAGACGCATGAAGATCTGGGCTGATATTCAGAAGGTTTGTGAATGCAAATATATATTGTGTAATGTATTGCTATACAGTCTTCTCCAGTGTTTGTGAATAATGCATCAAAGAATTTATGACTTACTGCATTCATTTACCATCAATGTAATGAACACTGGCATAAAAAATAATTTCAATAGGCGTTCCGATCTTTGAGCTATCTTATAGATCGGGGTATTCGAAATGTACAGTGATGCCAAACCAAAATATTAAATTGATTGAGTAATATTTCAAGGAACAAATTTTTTACGTTATCACATTGTTAAATATTTTGAATATCATTTTTATATGTATAACTTAAAAATATGACTATTTTTCGTTTCTTAAATACAGCTTAATATTTCATTATTATTATTATTATTATTTACAAGTTTGAACTAATTCATTGAATTACAAATTCTTAAACTCGCGTGTGCGTTTAAAAAGAAACCTTGGTTTTTGAATCTTTTTAATTCCTTAAATCAATTTTTTGGAATGGACTTGAAAATAATTCAAATCCTTGATTCCTTACGTGAAATCATAGAAATAAGAACTTATTTTTTAATAGAATTGAAAAACGTTAAACAATAATATTATTTAATTTCTTTTTTCTTGTAGGTATACAAGTCCCAGCGTTTCCGTGCCGGCCGTGGTACTATGCGCGATCGTCGTCGCATTGCTCGTTGTGGTCCTCTTATTATTTATTATAAGGATGAAGGCTTACGTCGTGCTTTCCGCAATATCCCTGGTATTGAAACAATGAGTGTCGATAAGATGAACTTGCTGAAATTGGCTCCAGGTGGTCATGTTGGTCGTTTTGTCATTTGGACTGAATCTGCTTTCGCTCGTTTGAACGAATTGTTTGGTTCATGGAAGAAGCCATCAACCCTCAAAAAGGGATACAATCTACCACAACCTAAAATGGCCAATACCGATTTGTCACGTCTATTAAAATCTGAGGAAATTAGAAAGGTTCTCCGTGATCCACGCAAGAAGGTGTACCGTCGTGTGCGTCGTCTCAATCCCTTGACCAATCTGCGTCAACTTATTAAGTTGAACCCTTATGCTGAGGTCTTGAGGCGTCGTGCTGCATTGGCTGCTGAAAAACGTACTATTGCTAAGGCCCTAGCCAATGCTAAGAAAAATAACGTTGAGTTGGCTAAGACACATTTCGCTGTTGTTGCCACCAAAGCAGCAGCTAACCGCACAAAATTGTTAGAAAAGGCGCTCGCTGAGAGAAAGAAGAAGTCAGCAGCAAAGAAGGTCGCTGCACCCAAGAAGTAAAATTACTTGTTTTACATAAGATAAATTAAATTTTTTTTAAATATGTATGATGAATTTGATACATAATACAAAAACTACAAAAATATAAAAGTCATGTGATATCTGTATTTCCACTAGTTATATATGTATACAATTTGTTCTTTCGTTGGATAAATTATTAAATTGAAATTACCAATAATTCTGCATCGAACCATATAAATAAATCTTAAAGAGAGTATTTGATGTATCCACTCAATAGCATGTATGGAATAGTGAGAGCTTAGAGGAATGGTTAGACAACTTTACTATCAAGATTCCGAAACACGGTGGCCTGAGAGATTGGATAAACTGATGCAGAATCTGAGTGCGCGTTGCTGTTTGATATTCTTAGCGAACGTAATTTTGAATTACTCAAAAATTATCTTTACTCGACAAGACGGGTTTCTACATAGAATCATCGTGTACATACTACATTAATGCAACTCGAATCGCTAAAATTCAAAATGCGATGGGATTGTGTCGTGTATTGCTCAAAGGAAAAACGATCTGATGCCTCTGAAGTTTACAGTAGTGAAGATGGCTGCATTCTTTCCCCAGTACTTTTTCTTTTGGTAATTAGAAATATTCTTGATGCGGCATTACGTTCACTTCATGACGGTCTCAAATATACAATGCATCACATGGACTGTGCTGACGAAATACGATTCCTTCACATTGGCTAACCGTTTTAACAAAGAATGGTAACTGTGCTCAACATAGGTAATATCTTTAAGGCTCAAGACAAACTCTTAATATGTAAAGTTTATTAATTAAACCATTAGAGATCACATTATTGAAACAGGATAATTTTTAATATCTCGTTAGCGAAGAAGCTGTTGATGACGGTATTGAGGTCGACATTGCCTACCTATTTCGTAAATCCAGAGTTCTAATGATTCACATTGTGCTGTTTAAGTGAAGCTGTTAATCACAGTATTCTGTATAATTTCTTTATTTATTTTGATTTAATGTTGGAGGGGATATGTCTTGTGAACAAGAACCCGAAGGTAGAAGGAGGAGGCTTCGACACTAGCAAAAAATAATTTTTTTCTTCAAAATTCAATTCGGCAGTTTGTTTTGAATACACATAAGTTGAGCATAAATATGTGTGCTTCGTTTATAAATTACAAATAATTCATTATTTTTGAAATTGTGTGAAAAACGCATATTCAAAAGAAAAATGTCGTAGCCTTCCACCTTAAGTGAGGCTTCGTCAGTCTCCAGGAAGGTTTAGACACGAATATTTTTTTATATTAATGATGTATTTGATTTAGAATGTGTATACGTAGAACAAGTTTTTCCAAATTTTGAAAAAAAAACTCACTTGCAAAATGCAAATATTCGTATAATTCTGTCTTTATAAAAAGACATTTTGATAACTGAAGTTCATAAACAAATTGGAGGATTCGACACTTTGTCCAAGCAGATATTACATCAAAACGTTGCAAATATACAAAATCACACCTAGCCACACATTCCGACCTGCAGCTTCTCATAAAAATTTAATTATTGCAAAACTATAGGAATGCTGTCCTTCAATAATATCCAAATCCAAAAAAATATTACGTTAACATAGTTATAAATTTCCCCAAAGTTTTTATGAAAAAAATTAGTTAATGGAACACACAAACCTTTGGCTTCTGATATCCGTTAGTTTGGTCTTAAATAATAAGAAAAATACCGGATTTGTTTCCTTCTCCGCGTAAACTTGTGCGCCTATTTTAGTCCCGACAAAACTGGTGTTTACTTTCTCTTTGCAACTCATGAGAACCTAACTACATGTTGCACATGAGAAAAACAAACAAAAAAAAAAGACGTAATTTTTGAACCTTATACATATATACAATTCTTCAAACAACCGATTCAATTTCGTAGTAAATCAAAAATAAATTCTGAAGCAGGCAAAATCTCCGGAAAAACATAATAAGTACATACACATAGTTTTAATCGACTGATTTATTGGACTGATTGATATAGGAAATAACTACATTTTGTTGTATTTCTCAAAAGTTTTTAAGATACTTTTTTTGATACTTAAATCCAGCTTTTTATCAGTTAAATATCTGATCCAATTTGAACAAATTTGAAACTGGCGCAAGTTTTGTGCTTCTGTTGAACTGTCAATAAGTACTTATAAAAGCATATAATATCTTTCTCTATACAGCGTATTAAAAATAAATAGATCAATAGCTCCCTTTTGTATCATATTGTCTCCACATCAATGCGAGTAGGAGTATGAAATTTAATGTATATTCTACAATATGTTTATGGCTACGGTGTTTTCCAGAAATGTAGTCTTAAACTTTTCTTTAAGGAAAGTATTTCATCTACCACTTGAAAATAAGTTTATGTAGCATGTCACCGGCCACTTAGTTATAGTATTTTATTTAATGATGGATGGATGGATTGATTGATTCACATAGTTCAGTTTTTAAATGAATTTAAATTACTTTTACAAAATTTGTTTCCAATTTAAGGTTATTAAGTAGATCTTTAAAAACTTATAGGGCTTTGTAAAATATCTGCTTTGCTGCTAGTTTGTATTTTATTGCAAATGAAAACTATTATTGTTTCTGAAGTTATATGGCTGAATATTATCCCTAGTTTTTAAACGGTTTTTCGTCAAGTTTTTATCTTAAAAATATTTAACAAAACACATTACAATTCTTTGATCTATACTTAATCAACTCATCGCTCTATTTTGCAATATTTGAAATTTTCTCTTTATTATTGTTAGAGTCAACAGGATTGTTGGATTCCCGTAAGGACTATTTTATCTTTCCGTATTCTCAAAAATTCTAATTTTGATATTTTATTGATTTTGTATTTGCAAAGTGAATTAAAGTTCAGCCTATTGTCAAT
The DNA here is from genome assembly GCA_963680825.1 of Meiosimyza decipiens. NCBI lineage: Eukaryota > Metazoa > Arthropoda > Insecta > Diptera > Lauxaniidae > Meiosimyza > Meiosimyza decipiens. The sequence goes on from OY804259.1 coordinate 71,078,559, forward strand.
AATAGTACCGAGATACTTAAAATTGTTTATCTTCTTGAACATATCCTTGGTAAACAAAAGTCTGCGGTTTTAATTTGAAGTGAGTTTTATTGACAAAGTCTGGTTTTTTACGAATATAGCTTACAACCCATTGGTTGGATTCCCGGATAATGAATGGAAATATACTTTCCATGTATCTTAATATTCATTTCTTCCAGTTTTAATCAAATTAGCGCCACATTGAGCTTTCCAGCTGGGGCAAGAACTTACACTATTTCGACGGAACGCATATTAATAAAGTGCAATGAAGTTCAACGGCATAGCACTTGCTTCAGATTACGATATACCTTATCGTCTTATAAAATGCATTGGTCTTTAGAATCCTGCAATAAAAAATTATGTCCCTATAATATATTCCAGTCGGTGTATCCCAAAAAGATTTATCTTTTGGCCTGTATTAAAATTTAATTCTTGATTTCCGATTGCAGACAAGATGTGAAAATTGCTTAAAAATACAAAAAAAAAAAATTGTACTTTGTGAGTATTTTCCGGTTTTAATGAAATTGGTACATCGCTCACATTCTACTAAAGAGCCACAACTGAAAATTTGTCATTTTTGAGTTTTCTTGTTAAACTGTTTAAGATACACATATCTACCAGCACAAAAGGGATGAGATATTTTTTTGCAGTACTTTGCTCTTCATGTTGCAATGGGAACTAGGCTGCAGTTAAAGCTGTTGCGACCACTACAATCACTTTTCTAAATAATCCACACTTTATTTCTGAAAAATAGTTCACGAGCTTCAAAACTGTTTTTTGCGTTTTCTGAAAATTTTAAAACTTTGAGTTGTGTCTATAGTATTTAGTAGTATGTGTGCGATACGTATGTATGAGGTCCTTATTTTCCTTCCCTTTTTAAAGCATAAGAAATGAGTCCATTTTTTTCTTAAATGCATTTTTCTTCAATTTGTATGATTGGTAGTGGTGCCTGGGATTAATCAACACATTTGCTGCACCCTTCCGTAGAAAGAATGTTGGGTTTTCTTAACGCATGTTTCATCAAATATTCAAAAGTGTATCATCAAATTAAAATTTAATTAAATTTGCAAGTTCTGATCAATACAAATTTTTAATTTAATTACCATCTTGCCTTTGCGCTTGGGGTGGCGGCCCCCTTGACTGATGATAGGTATATAATTCTACAATGACGAAACTTTAAAAAAAAAAAGATTTTTTTATCAAATTTTGTTGTTTATGAAACATTTGTGATTATTACTACTCGATTGTAGATGTTGATATATCATTGGAAAGTGCAATTATATATCTTTCATATAAATAAATGCAAATTTAATTTAAGAAAAAAAAGAGTTTGTCTAGAACATGCAGGAGTCTATACAACCCACATAATTTTCGGCTCAAAATGGCTTTCAGAACAACATATGAATAATGTCATTTAAATCGGAGAAGGCGACCAAAATATGCAATTTTTAAAGCATTTTTTTAATTTTCTCTGCTGTGATTCGCTACATATTACAAGAATTCTTTTCGTAAGATCATAAGCTTAGGAGTTACATATATTTAAAAAAAAGCCAGTTGAAGCAAGGTATATAAAATTGCAGATCTTCCACAACGTCGAAAGCTTGGACTATTCGTAAGGCTTTCGATCGCAATCACTGTTAAAACCGAAATTGTTCTACCTTTTCAAAAAGATAATGCTCTAATAACTGAACTAGTATTTCAATTTTTCTGAAAAATCGCAAATTTCAAAAAATTCGTTTGCGACTCTGGTGGATTTTTTTATTATTTAATTTTTTGGGGAAAAAAATGTCCTTTTTATTTTGAAATTTAATTTTTTTGTATGCTTAGTTATAAAAGGCCCCTTTCCAGTTTTAAGCCCCGAAGTTATAAAAGACCCCTTTCCAGTTTTAAGCCCCGAACACCGCAATATCTTAATGCGGTGCTGGTATGGACCGATCCAAAGGTAATTGGGATTTCAAATAGAAAATGTAATTTTACTTCTTCTTAAGTACTAAACCTGTTGAAGTGTTAAAAATGTTATTTAAATTTATACTTTTCAGCTGTAGAGTAGAATAAGGCACTTGACCGACAGTAACAATTTATTTAATTGAATTTGCGAAATCTTATTAGAGCGCACTTGTACCATGTATGTATGTGTGTATGTATGTGCATATGTACTATCTGAATGTGGGCTGTTATCAGGCATGTTATTGTTTTTGCTATAACTGTTGCTGTTGTCAATTTTGGCATTGTTTACGAAGTTGCTATTCTTACAAAACAGCCACATTTGTTCTTTTTCAATTTTTATTTCTCTCCTATGAAATCGATTTCCAAATGGGACTCTCGCAATCGTCGCCGGTTGTGTTGTACTCAGTACATTCGCTCTGTCCCTTTGTTGATCAATTTAATTTTTTGTCACAACAACAATGGTGATTGCAGCGACGGAGAATAATTGAAAAATTGAAGAACTAAGGAATTGAAAAATAATTGAAAAACAATAACGACGACGACGACCAACCACCAGCCAATGCGATTTCATTTTATATTTACGGTCAGCTGCATGGCATGTGGAAGTGTTCTCTCTCGCCTTCCTTCGATTTGTGTGTTTTTATCCGTCAATTCAATCGTTCAGCATCGTGGGAAGAAGTAGGAAAATTTTATTATTTATGATTAAAACCGAAAAGTGCTAAAGTGAGAACCTGCTATTAAATTCCAACAAGTGTTAAAAACGCTTCAATTCCAGATTAATCGCCAAAGTAGATGGTAGCTGTCGGATTGATTACTGTGTGCATCACCGGTTCCAAAGCAACAAAAAAATATGCAAAAACTTTAAAAAGTTAAACGCGATCATACGATAGTTTTTATTATTTTGATTTGTATAAATTGCCTGATTACGACGGCGACAACAACAACACCAACACCACCAACTACAATAACAACAATAACAGACGGCGCAGTTCGCTTTTACACTCAAGTAAATTAGATCGCAAAGATCACATTCAGCAGCACTACTTTGGTACATCGCTCATCGATTTAGTTATGCAGCATCAGCATCCATACTAATATATTCACATACACATATACATGTGTACACATAAGTATAAGTAGTTGGATGCATTAACTTGCTTGCTATATCAGTTTAGAACTAAGCGTTCCAATGAACTTGTGCTGCATCGCAGCCACTAAGATCCCGAATAAAGGAACATTAACAATTTAATTTGGATTCATCGTGATTACGGGAATATTTAAAAATACAGACGTTTTGAATTTGTGAAAAAATGTTGGGTACTGCATTAAATATGGTGCAGAGCTTCGTTGGCTTCTCCGTTGGATTTTCGCTATTGGGATGCGTTGAGGTGACATCAGTTGCATTCATTATTTATTACATCTACGCTAAGACAAGGTACGATTTTAAACTTAACAATTTACCATCGTTCTATTAAAGGTCCATAAGTTACTAATACTGCAAGTGCAAAATTTGATAATTATATAGAAATTGAACAGAAAAACCGATTTTCTGTTTAAATCGGATATTATGTACATATGTATGTTGTAGCTATGGAGATATAGCCATCGCAACCTTTGAATTAACTATAAACTGTAATTAGAAAGCTATAAAAATGCCAAACAAAACTATAAAATCGGTCCAGTACTTTTTGAGTTATAAGATTTTTTTTTTAAATTTCGATCTATATTTTTCTGTTTCACAGAACCTCTATTTTTTGACCAATTGCCAATAATATAAGTCTTTGCAACTGTAATACGACTGGAGACTTAAATTCGACAGAGAGCTTAGACCCGCTGCCCTTCTTCAAATCGCTTACATAAAGTAAAAAGTGGGTCTAATCTCTTTGGGATTTTTGTACATTAAGCATTATTAAAAATGCTATTTTGAGCTATGTACGTAATTATATTACTGTTCGACAGTTATTTTGTCTTAAAAACAAGTATGCCCCTGTACTTTTGAATAGTTCCCTAGTCAAGTTATTGGAGAGAGTATTAAGAAAATTTGTCTGAGCGTGTGATTTAGTAACAATAAGTCCGGGAACGAGAATTAGATAAAAGTGTCGTAAACTGAGCTAAGTTGGAAAAGTGCGGTTCAAAAATATAAAAGCGCTTTTGTGACTTTTGTAACTTTTTCTTTTATAAATGGATTTCGGTTGATTAGGAACTTTTGAATGTTAATTTTATAGCTCATACCATTAACTATCAATTATTATCTGTATTATTGAAACGATTAAGGAACTAAAAACCTATTGGGATTTTTCTTTATTTACCTGTTTTCTCTGATTTATATAAGGTTTTATCTGATTTAATTCAAAAAATATTCGACCGATTTCAAATCTTTGCATACTCACTTTGTAGAATATTAAACTACCTATCCACTGTCACCGATATTACATAATTCGATCTGAAAACTCCCAAATCATTGCGATTTTTCATTCTAGGTTTTTTTTAACAAACCATTTTTACTTAGCACCTACATACATATCGCACACATTATACTAAAATGGTACAACTCCAAATTTTGAACTTTTTAGAACACGCAAACTGTTTTGGAGGTTGCGAACTCTTTTTCAGAAATAAACTGTGGATTATTAAAGAAGAAGGTTCTAACAGAATATGGTTTGAAACCACTTGATCACAATAGCTTGCACTCTCCGACACAACTTAAAGTTGGACACTTTCTCATATTGCAGTCTAATTCCCATTGCAACATGAAAAGAGACGTAACTGGATTTTTGTCAGCAAAGTACTTAACTTATATCTTCTGTGCTGGTAGACATATGTATGATGGACAGTTTTAACAGATAAACTCGAAAATGACAAATTTTGACTTCACTTTTGAATTTCACTTCGGAACGCACGTCAGATAAGTCACAAACGCGCACTTGTTTAGGTAACGATAAAAGTGATCTGCTTTTTACTTCCTTAATATTTGCACTCTCAATAACTAAGTTTTGTAGTACGGGAACAAGATTTAGTCAGCTTTATGTAAGAATAGGTTCTCTTAGGATATTTTTCTTTTCTTGCAGATTTTGTTTTGATACATAGTTTTTGTTTTTATGAAAAAATTGTGTAACATTGAAGTCAAATAACTACATTTAAAAATCACCAACAAGTTAGGAAATATTGCTTGAAAGTGACAAACTTTTCAAATCGTTTCATATACATACGTTGTTGGTCGAAATCTTCAGTTTTTCTTTTATAAATTCAAAAACTAACAGATCTAAACAAATTTCAATATCTCAATGTTTTATCAATTTTAGAAGACTTTTTAATCGCAGATTATACTTAGGTTCGAACGTCTATGGCAAAGCAAATTACTTATCAAAAGACGAAAAATTTGAAAATTTTTCAAATGTCTTTGAGCCTTGGCTCAGTGTTTACATCCTGCAATATGTCTAACACCGGCATTCGCGCACTTACACTAGCATAATAAAATTTCAGGAAAATCGGGAGTGAGGCAGTTGAAGTAAAAAAATTCCCTAGTAATCCTAGGCTGAGCTGGTTCATCTTAGGCTAAACTGGTTCATCCTTACACGCTTCATGTGAACATGGAAAAACTAGATGGGCTGTATGCATATGTATATATAAACAAATGGAGGTGCTGTAAAATAACCCATTATTATAAAGCGTTGAAAAAATTAAATAGATTACTTAAAAATCTTTACTTATGCCTCAGTGGATGATCCAAAATTTGATCATGCGCACCTACAAGTGAATCTTAAACACTACTGAACGATAAGAATGCTCCGCAATCATCAATAAATTGTAACTTGAATATTTATACCATTCATATGCATGTACTCGCATTTAGTTTTTTTTATTGATGGTATATTTAGTTAAACTTCATGCTTAGGCTTTAAGTTGTATTTCAGTTTAACTGATAACGAAATAGAAAAGTAACTAAGTAATGTAAAAGTTCCATTTCAGTTTTTTACAGCATACTGTGCATTTTTATCATAAACTTTTGTTTTTTAAATAAATCGCATCAACCTGTGTCGCGAGCATTTGCATTTTCAGGTCAGATTTTTAATTGAATTTTAATCAAATTGTATTGCATTTGCATGGCTGATATTAGACTAGCGTTTAACGATTTAAATAAATTTATTCGTTCATGAGCGCACGTTTTTTATAAGGAACGTTTCTTGCTAAGGAGAAGATTTGATTTAAATTTAAAAAAAAAAACAATACTTTCCATACATTGTTGATATCGGTACGTTGATAAACATAGCCATGTTTACGACTTTCAGAATAACTGACACGCACGGTTCGTCATCATGGGTTTTGTTATTTTCGTATAACTCATCTTGCAAACTTATAACTTATATAGTTTTCTTAACTAATTTTAATATTTCATATGGGTCAAAATCAAAGATGTGTGAAATTTCTATAAGAAAAATTTCTTAAGAATATTTTTGCTATAGAAACTCAACAAAAGACTTAGTCAATGGATAAACAAATTAGTAGCTATGACATAAAAAGCACGCACAAAAATGAAAAATTACAAACTTATAGCTGGTTGGATTTAACGTGACATTAGCAACAGACATTCAGGGAACGACTTAAAAGTTCTCTCCCTTGCCGTCCATACAAACATTTAATTTTAAACTTATCCTTGGATAGTATGATTCCCATACATAGTGTTTTTTCTTTACATATTTTTTTTTCTGTCATTCCCAATATTATGAATCGTTCACTAGGCTAGGTTAGGTTAGGTTAAAAGGGTCACTTGCATATATCAGGTTTCACTCGAAGGCAGTTTGCCCATTGTGGTGCCCTACATATATATTATAGTCCCCTCTTTCCCCTCAAGTTAACTTATTGAAGGCCAATTCGTCCAGTTCCTCAAGACCAATATAGAATGCATAACCAAAATATTTGGTTCGTTTCGTTTACAACTCCTGCAGAAATCTTTAAAAGGGGTACCATATTTGGCGATCATAGGGCCAATATCACAGTGCCCTCTCAGCACCTCTACAGCAGTTATTAGCTCTTCTCCGCTAAATCTTAAGATAGTTTGTATCCTTCCTAGATTCAGTTTAGGCCACATGATTCGAAATGTTCTGCATCCGGCGGTAAGGTTTCATCTTCTGTTCGTTGGTTTCTCGATTATGTCCTCTATCTGATAATATACTACCGGCAGCAGTATCTTGAAGTCTACCATTTGTTGATTCTCTGGTTGTTCTGATCATATTTTGGCACATTCTTCAGCTTTCTCACTTCCGGAAGTACCCTTATGACCGTGTACCCAGCAGAGTTCCATAGTATGCTGTCGTATTGAACGTAGGAACTCCCTGCAGTGTTTTACACACCTAGACTTCACGATTTTTTCATTCACAATGGTTTACACTGCACGAGATGGCGGAATTGTTCCCAATGTGATCTTTTCCGAGATAGCTTTACAATACAGTAGCTGGTACAGCATTCAGAATGTTTTTAATTTTTTCATTAGTATACTCTAAAAGAGTATTCCCGAATTTCCCAAAACATCTCTACCAATGAAATGATTGAAAATAAGTTGAAAATTACTCTCAAATTACACTGCATCAGCAGTGCCGTATTAAGAATGCGTGATTTGGGGCTATAAACTGACAAAGAATTTATGTAAAAATTTAAAAAATTTCACAAAAAAAAAGGTTATTCATAATATACATAAGTACGTTTGCTATTTGCAAATATCACAAAAATCGTTGAAATGTTGGTGTTAGTGGTGCCCCCCAGTAGGCCTTATCAAGTATATTGATGGTGTGACCGTTTACCACAGAACATGATGGGGCCCCCTCTAGCCCTACCTTAATTCAGCGCTGAACATCAGGCTAACATCATTTCACTGCGCAATTTTCTTTCTAAGAACGATGTTAATGAACCATATATATGTAAATTGTTGAAAAAGAAAAACAACAAATTCTTCACCTTATTGCTGTTTTTTGTTCAGCCACACCCAGCAAAATAATTTGAGTTTGATTAGCAGTAACAATAGGTAGTTCAATCAGTCCCAATATTTTAATTACGATTTGCAATACTAAGAGTTTATCTGTGATGAAATCTTTATTGAAATTAAATTATTTTCTTTGTAATACGTGTGTGTAAATGTATTTCGTTCTGTAATCTAGAATGTAATTGGTGAAATGTTAATAATTTTCATTTTGCTGCCTCGTTTGTTCACAAATTTGGTTGTCTTGATATGACGATTCCCTTAGTTTTTTGATTTTTAAGTCCAAGGCAACACATCATTATATAGTTTGTAGATTACTCTGTTGAGTTTCCTTTTCAGGGCTGCCAAGTGGCCGCTTTCGGGGCCAGGCCGTTAATTGCATGCCAAAAAAAAATCTCATACCTTTTGCCTTCAGAAATAATATACCTACTACATAATATTTTGTCTTTTTGGAAGACCGTTGATTTCTCATTTTGAACTTGGCAACCCTGCTTCTTTTACATATGCAATTCTCATGTATAGAACCAAATATACGACGCAGGAATATCTTCTCGAAAGGGTGTACTTCTATCGCAACGCTGCTCATAGTACAACAATCGGCTTCAAACAGAACAAAATATAATAATAAAATTGTGTTTCATATATGTAACTATGGCCTTTTGAAAAAAAAAATTTTTGAGTCAAGCTTGTACGCAGACTTACTTACCTGGTTACGAACCCATTGAAACTTTTGGACCTAACTATCGCATTCTTTCACGCTCTGGTCAAAATTTCTTTTAGTATAAAGCTCTTGGTCCTTGAATCGAAGGTTGACTTCTATTCTCTCAATATATATCAGCCAACGCTAACGATGGCTCACACTGTTCATTATCGGACACTCAACTCCCATACGTGTATGTATGTAAAACAATGGGCAAAACTAATGCCTTACGACGTAATTTATGGAAGTACGTTGCCTGTGATTTTAAAATTTCGTCGTCTTGGGTTATTTAGCTGTAAACGCCATTTTGCTCATTGAAAAAATCGAGTCTTTTTCTTCTTATTTCTTGCTATATCTCAAAAGATTTTTTGTATATTTTTTGGAAAACTCTCTTTAGCGAGACTCTTTAATGTCCTCAACCTGGGACTACTCGTGTAGTAATTTTTTTCGGATAAAGCAATTTTTTATTCCTTCTTCACCTAGCTCTGTCTTTTTCACGATCTGCGCGCGTTTTAATGTCTCACCGATATTTCTATCATTACAAATGGTAATTTTGGGCAATACGAGTATGGTTCACATGCGAACCCGTGATGCCAATCATCATGCAGCTTGGCCGTAAGACTTGAAATCCAACACAAAAACACATGCAATTTACAAACGGATGGGTCGGGTTTTTCCCGAAATTCTTCCATTTTGACTTTAGCCCAGTACAGCTTGTTGCTAAGCTGTTTTTATTTATTTATTAAGGATGTTACACGAAAAATAGATTTAGAAAAAAAAGTGCATAAAAACTTTTGTTCTTCGTGTTATGAATTTTTGCACTGAAAAAAAAAATATTAAAGCATTTTTTCTTTAACTTTATTAGTTTTCGAGTAGTAAAATAAATACAAAAAAGAACGTTAAGTGCTATCCGGTGGTACGCTATGATGCCCAAAGCTTAAGGTACTTTTAGCGAGAGTAAAGTTAACAAAAAAACTCTTATTAAATCCTTTTTTTAAGTGAAAATTTATTTTTTTTAAACGCATGATTATTTACTAAAAAAAAAAATTTTAGTCTATAATTTTACTGAACCTAATGCATAATTACTTTTGTTTAACAGTTAATAAAATAATAAAAAAATATCTATTTTTTTTTTAGAACGTTCAATTTCCTACTAAAATAATCTTTCAGTTCATTTTTACAATGCTCTCATGTCAAGCTACAAAAATAAGAAAAAAAATTGTTTTTTTTCCATATAATTTATATATTATATACATATATATATATATTAGAATATTTTATACTCAAAACAAGTCAGCTCAGACTTTTAGAGTTTCATCTGCCTATGTTTTTGAGAAAATAATTTTACACTTGGCGGGTTATGTTCCATTGAACATGAACTTGGTTGGCTTCGACATAGTAATCAACAAATATTATTTGAAAAAAGTGGACTTAACCGGTTTTGATATCAATGTACTGGCCGGTTTTGAAAGTAAGTTCATGGACTTTCCCGGTTTTGAAATCTATGCATCAAAACAAATTTAAGAAATGTAATATTTCTGTCAAAGAATTTTTTTATGAAAATTTAATTTTTTTTACTGGACGTCTCGTATATAATTTTTTCCTTAAAGCTAATGAAGTAAGCAAAAACGCAATTCGAAATTGTTTCTGTGAAAGACCTACTATTTTAAGAGTAGGAAATATCGTAAACACTTTTTAATATCACAAAACGGACATTGGAATTTGAATTGTGTTTCTCAAATTTAGTAAATAATAACTTTAACATTAACATATCATTGTTTCTTGAGCTAAATTTAAGTATTTTCTACCCGTCTTACAATCGAATCTTTAATAATAAACTGTTAAGCAAAAAAAAAAAAGAATTAAATTTTTATTATTTTTGAATAAACTTTTTTTCTTTCTTGCACTTGTTATATTTTCTGAATCATTTCTATTTTGCGACAAATTTTTATTTATACACAAGTAATAGTTATCAATTTGGCACTCTACTTTAACCGATAAGTTCTAACTACAGAAGCCATAAACCACCCATGTTTTTATTGCAATCATAAGGATTATGATAATTAATGCAACATTTTATTGATTGCGTAAATTTATAAAGCTCGCGAATCAAGTACAAAGCTCAAGAATATAATAATTTTAATTTGTCAATATGATTGGATTAGATTAAAAAACAATGGAGTGAATATAGATTGCTTTTAAGAAATTGCTGTATTTTTTCTTGTGCAAATGGTTTCACTTACGATAAGATATATTTAATAAACATGTGTTTACATTGTGTATGTACGTTTGTTTGCAAATATCAAAGAGCGTAATTGTAGTAATTAGCATTCTTATTTTTATGATAGTTTTGAAAAGCTAATATGAGTGATTAAAAATATTAATGGCATATCGGCGTGTATTGGTAAAAGTTTTTTTCAGACAAAAAGTTAAGTTTTTAACATTTTATGAATAAATTTTAACATTCTGACAAAAACAAAAGAAACAAAAAAAAAATGGCACAACTTCTTTATATATGATATTATGATATTTCCGAAAAAAAAAAATTTTTAGAGAGGGCTTGGGAAACTCTGACCGTCTTATTTTCCAAATGACTAAAACTTTAACAATTCGTTAACGGAAATTTGTTGTATCGATTTATTAAGTTTCGGAAACAATTGATCAATGTACAATTGATCATATACTGAAAACTAAAGAAAGGTGCTTCATGCAATACCAGCGTATATAATATACCGTTTCTATAATATTCAACTATTCCCTAACATCACGAATTTAACTAGCAATTCGACAGAACATTTCATATGTACAGGTTTGCCAAGTGTCTGGTTTTGACCAGGGCAAGCCTGGAATTTCATGTCAAAACCGGCAATTAGATGCTTTTGCTACATATATTTAATTTTTTTTTCAACTTGGCAACCCTGCATATGCATGTTATTTTATGACCTTTTCGCCTATATTATAGGAAAGACTTAACTGAATACTAAATAAAACGTCCCTTGGTTTAATAACACGAAATTTTATATCAAATTGCTGGTTAGATTTCAAGTTATAACTTTTAGTACGAGTCTTATTTCTAAAAATGTTTAACCAACGCTTAAAAACTTTATTATCTCTGAAAAGTTAATCTAAAATATATTTTTTTACCAATATATCGATTAACGCTTAAATTTATTTTTGAGTTGTTAATAATATTTCATTTGTTTACTACTATTTTTCTGTTACAGAGCTCCAGAAATCATCGGTGGACTTTTCCCGAACTTAAATTTAAATTATCGATCCTCACTTAATAAGTTTAACAATATGGGTAACGAATTTCTGGTGTCATTTCGATATGCTTCAAAAACAGTAAGTTGAAAGTTGAAAGTTTAATTAAAAAATTCACATACTTAGGCCCGTAATTATAGTCGCAAAATTAAATGCGCTCCAAGTTAAAACCTAGTTTTTACCTAAAATTTCACATACAATGACTAAATACTTTTAAATACTTTTTAAATAGCTAATTTCAATATATTCCTAACTACATATCGAGCTCAAAGGTCATTAAATTATATGGCCCGTAATGATAGTCGCAAAATTAAGAGCGCTCTAAATTAAAACATAGTTTTTACCTATTTTTATTAGGACTCGTCCACGAAAGACGTTCGAAAAAATTCTAGTACTTTCAATTTGTTTGAAATCTATATAAAAATCTAAAAAAAAATTTATCAATATTGAAATGAGATCTCTATTTTTTCAACATGTTTGTATAATGTTATTTCTGTTCAAAGTTTTTCAAAAAATTTGGAAAAATAAAAATTATTCAGATCTCATATTGGTTTTGATACACGGTTTTTTTTTTTCATATTTCGTGCAGATTTAAAAAAAAAATTAAAAACTATTAAAAGAAAAACTATAAAAATACCGAAATATGAGTCTTCAAAATTGTATCTGTCCTATAGAAGATAAAAATTATATAACCTTTTTTTTAAATGACAAGTCAATACGAGGTGACACCAGTGTTTACAAAAATAGAAAATATCTTAAAACTTTTTTTTTTGTCGTAGCGCATCAATGGGTTGGCTTATGTCAAAATAATAATAATACTCATAAAAAATAGACACACGCTGTGACCTCTAGACTAACTCTAAGAAAAATCTTATGTAAGAAATTTTCAGATTACCACCCCCTCTTCATAAGATATTGTAAAAAAATGCTTCACCCTTACGTAATTAATGCAAAGAAATCTAAAGAAAAAATTTAAAGACTCACGACACCCCAACGGTCCAACACTGGTGCTAGCATATATTATAGTGAACTGAAATCCTGAGCCTCGGCCGAAGGCCATCCCATTTACCCTAACATTTATGTAAAATTACTGTGGCTAACAAACACGGTGTTAGATATATTATAATGCGATTTTCAAACTCAAAAAAATATGATGGAGGCTTTTCCGCAGCTAATATATTCATCATGCTGAACTCTTCAACATACCAAAATTTCAAGAAAATCTAATATAAATCGTAACTTTAATTTCAAATATATTTTTCATTAGTTTTTGTTCCGCAAATATTTTTATTTAGCTTATTTTCCTTTTAACATGCAATTCGGAAACGTAATGTATTGCAAAATTCTGTTGATAACAGAAATTCACGACACGGATGCGTGAAAGTGATTACTCAAGACAAAATCGTTATATATGAAAATTCTAATCTCAATAGAACTTCTGCATGTTAAATCCTAAACCAAATTATTTACATTACGTAAATTAATGAAAGATAAATTAAAATATCTTCATTAGAAGCTACGTGCAGAAAAAGAATCTGTGCATATATGAGCCTGAATAGCAGTGTGAATGAGGCTCGGTTCACACGAGCGTTTTCTTAACGCGCGTTAGCATTTATGAAAATTGCACAATTTTGTAATTGTGTTCAATTGTGGTCAGTAAGGTGGCAACAGTACATCATGACACATGTGGTTGTTCTGTTTGACAGATATAGTGTAGTTGGTCCATTTAAATTTATTTGACATCGTCGGGCTGATGAATTTGCTCTTCGCTTATTACGTTGCTTGATTTGTTTGTGTTTTTGCATTATTGCTTTGCGTTCGATCTCCTTTTACGATATAATTAAATAATTTCCGCAAATTTTACGTAGAAATATAACTAAGGCAAAATTGTAATGTTTTCAATTTTCAAAGTTCGCTTACGCCGCTTTATTTGATGTTTTAGTTTATACTTCAAGGATCTTTCCATTTAGTACTTTAAGTATAGACTTGGAATCAACCTAGACTCTGGGTTAGTGTCATTAGAGGGGAGCGTTTATGCAGGCACTAGAATCGTCATGATAGAACAAGTATTTAAAGCACGCGGTTGGTATGAGGTTGGTTTTTTTATGAAATTTCAATTAAGGATTAATTGAACTATCAATTACGTCACAAGTTTATCTGCAAAACAGTGGTTTCAATAAATGTCTTTTAATTTCAGGAATCCAAACCTCAATCTACCCTCTCACATGGGTTGGGTACACAAAACATGCTTGAATTAACTCCACATGCAGGAAGAAGAGCATATCATAGTTCATTTTTCGACTGGGGTGTATACTTCCCATTTGTCGCCCAGGCAGTGCGTTCCAAAAAGTATTTATATCCACAGGTAAGTGTTGTAAAAAAAATGTGATAAGTTGAAAACAAATTTCATGCTTTCCATAAATTTTGGAAAGAAAAAAAGAGTTAAATTTTTGAGCATTATCTCTTAGCGCTGAAAGATATCTGGCCAGTTAAAGTTCCAGAAAAAAATATAAGTAGGTATATTTGTAAACTTTCTTTTACATTTTTTTTACTGGTTTTCATGTTTATAAACCTGGACTCTCGATATTTTTCGTATATGTCGAATTCTTAAATATTTTCGGTAAAGTTCGATTACTCGGCTTTGTCGATCTTTTTTTTATAACTTTCGGACTTGTATCGGCTTTTTCTCACTGTTTTAAAACTAGACTTATATTGATTCTTTAATATTTTTCGGTTCTATTCCACTTTTAGACTGATGTCTTTAGAATTATTTGATGCCACTCAGTACTATTCGAATCTAATAAATTTTCGATATTTTTCGACATGTTCGATTTTTCCAATACTTCCAGATACTATATCAATTTGTGCATAGAAAGGGCCCGCACATGGGCGCCACATCACAACATGCGCGTAAGGAAAATTTCTAATACGAAAATTGTTTCGAATATGAAGTAATATTTATAAAATACTCTTAAATTTTTTTAAGCTGATGACTTTTTTCTTGTTTCGTTATGTCGCATAAATCGTCCTATTCCCAACTATTTCAGAATTTTTTTAATTTTTGTTTTGTAATTAAAAACTTGAACGCAAAAAAAATCTTCCTCACTGGCGCCAAAGCAGTTGGAAAGGGGCAGAAAAAGCGAAAAACGAATTTCAATTTTTTTTTCGTTTTATTAAAAAAGTCATTCCTTCCAAATGAAATGAAGTACGAAACATCCTGTTTGTGCCGTTCACAGGCTTTTAGGAAGCTGAAATTTTGGGATAATTTTATTCAAATCCCTCTTCGGTTGTATATTGTCCGCATTTTCAGTCACATGAAAAATGTCAACGTGGCTTGAAAACAGTAGAGGGCACCTCCCATACAACTAAAATACCTAAAACGCTGTACCTTACCTAACCTAACCTAGCCTTGGTACCTAAGGCAAACTTTCTACGTTTTAGTAAGTCGGTTTTTTCGCAAAACTTCAACGAAATCGTACACAATCTGTCCACGAAGTTTACAGGTTTGAGCTAAGAAGCTCGAATTTTGGATCAAAATAATTAGTTTTAGACCCCATGCTAAAACATATGTAAAAGTAAAAACCATCTACAAAATCTTCAAAATGCATACATGTATGTATAATCAAAACCAAAAAACAATGAACCAAATAACCTTTAATGTGCAACTTATAAATAAATAATACGGAATTATATACTTTCAAGCATTGATTTTTTTCTATTGAAACAAAAACAGCTATACTCAAATTTCATGTCTTCATGTCTCCGGAATGGTCGAGCGATTTTGCTCAAATTTGGTGTGCCACCTGTACTTAATTGCTGTATTCAAAGAAATATAGTTGTTTACTTGCCTCTTTCTATAACTCCTATATGTTTCCCATAGCTGGCATTGCTTTCTTACGATTTTCTCTCGTGCACTCAGCTTCTGTTAGTTGAAGCCATCAGTTTTGGATTGGGCTGCTACCGTTAAGGCTTCTTTCTGTGCATTTTTGTTGTTTAAATTTGCTTTAAATTACTTGTTTTAATTTAAAAAATTCAAAATGATAAACAACATCGACTGAATATTTCTGCAGTGAATCTATTCGGTTGACATCAAAACAGCTTCAATTCAATTTATTAATGAAGATAAAATTAGTACCTAAGAAATTTTTCTTTTAAGTAAAACAACAAGTACATCATTAAATAATTAATTTGCTTACATTTTACAAATATAAGGAGTAGTTAATAACGGTAAAAGTACTTATTTTCTATTATGTAAGTATTGACTAAACTTAAGCAAAACAATACTCTGCACAAAAACATCAACAGATACAAGTGGATCCTTCAAAGGGTGAACCGCAATCAAGCACCTAAGGTGTGTTGAACCCATTCTGCTGACGCGGAGTGCATTTGATATATAATTCATTTTAATGGTAATTCAAGATGATGTATTGCCACCTCATATCTGCTGCTGAAGTAATTATACATTAAACGAAAATATGACCATAAATATACAAATCTTTAAATTTTCGAGTTGGTTCACATTTTTAAAAATAGTTTTTGTAAATTAGTTTTATAAGCATAAGTCAAAAATACTAAATTTGTTTAAAGAAAATCTAGGAAATTTAAATTTTTTTAAGAACATACATAAATAACATGAGAGTAAAATGTAAATGTAAAACAAATCTGCAGACTTCGCTAATCTGCAGTTGCGCCTTTTACGGAAAATATAATCTTTTAAAGGATAAACTTTCCGTTTATTTGACGGACTTAAAATCCAAGGGGTACAAGTGCATCCAATATACTTCTCAGTAAAATAAGATTACAATTTTATTTAGAAGAAGTAGTTACTAGTTAGAAGTGGTTTTAACTCAAAAATTATAGGTTGATTTCAAAGTTTTATATAGCTTTGTACATTAAAATTTAGATGAAACTAATTTTATTAAAATTCATTAAGGTGTTCGAAATTTTTAATGATTTTTGAAAAGTATATCTACAACTTTCAATGGCTATATCTCTGTTAATATCGGTTTCCTATTCAAGTGAAATTATTCGGGAGAGTATCCCCTGCAATACTCGTTGATAAAAAAAAACTGGTTATGCTGTCCACTTTTTTTATAATTAATAATAAAAAATCCTCAGAAGATAAAAACTCGTTGAGAATGGTAAAAAACTTTAAATAAACTCCATTTGGTTTTGATTTAATTTTAATTTTTTTAACATTAGCATTCAAGACAGTGGACCACAAGGAAGATAAGACTTTTATTTAACTGTTTAGCTAAATAAAAAAAAATAAAAAAAATGTATATATCTTTCTATTAAAATGTTCTGCAATATGCATTTCTTAAAATTTCAATTAATTCTTTCTTGCACCTCTTTTGAGTACTGGCATTAAATTTTTCAGCGGCGGTGTTTAGGAAGCCAAAATTCTTACTTACACCTTAGAATAAATCACACAAAAATGGAAATATGAAATAAAAAACCTAATAATCGCAAAATTGTGACGATTTTTTCCTTTTCAATTCAATAACAAACACCTTATAGAGAGAGACCCATTACTTTTCACAAACACAAGCCGATGCGAAAAAAATACCAATGTTGTGATTAATTTTGTAACATAAGCCATCATTCCAAATATAATATCATCTTCTCATGGATGTGCTGAAGGCCATCGCTGCTCTTGGTTACCTTTGTATTAGTTTTAAATTTTTTAAATTAAATTGTTTGTCAATAAAAAATAAATACTTTTTTATTTGTAAGGTTTCAGGCCTTGTTCAAAAGGATCCAGTACTACAACGCGCTATTAAACAAGCTGCAGAAGAAATCTTACGTGATCAGAGGTTGGTAAAAAGACCTGACGATGAAACAGGAATTCCAGATAATTTGGATAACGAGGAAGATGATGAAACGCGCCTAAAAGAATCTCTCAATTATCAGGAAATATTGCGAAAACAAGAAAAGCGTGCCACTAGCATTCTTATGGAAATGCGTTCTACTATAAATAATTTCTTATTAGCTTTAACATCCTGGTTGTTGTACAAACTTTTACCATGTTTTCTATCTGGTGTCGTAACACATACGCAACAAATTCAAATGCTCAAAACTGCTACACAACGCGCACCTGGTATACCATTAATTTTCCTGCCATTACATCGAAGTCACTTAGATTATATAATGGTTACTTTTATACTAACAAACAATGATATACGTAGTCCATTGGTTGCTGCGGGAAATAATTTACAGATTCCAGTATTTGGTGGCTTGTTGCGCGGTTTGGGTGCGTTCTTTATAAAACGAAAAATTGACCCAGTAGTTGGAAAAAAGGACATTTTGTATCGTGCTATTTTGCATTTATATCTGCAACATGCCCTTAAACAGGGTCACAACGTTGAATTCTTTATAGAAGGTGGACGCACAAGAACAGGCAAACCATGTATGCCCAAAGGTGGTATTCTCTCTGTTATTGTAAATGCTTTTATGGATGGTAGTATACCGGATGCACTTCTTGTGCCCGTTTCGGTGAATTATGAACGCTTGGTCGATGGCAATTTTGTGACAGAACAGAAAGGAGAGAAAAAAGTTCCTGAAACCTTTAGCAAAGCCATCTCAGGTATATGGAAGGTTAGTATATTAATTTTTTGGAATAGTTTTGACAAAAGTAAATATTTATTTTGTACTAACATTTGCAGGCGTTAAACTCAAAATATGGACTTATGCGAATTGACTTTAATGAACCGTATTCCATACGTGAGCTCGTTCAGACCTACAATAAAATAGCTAAACAAGATGGTAGTTTAAAAATATACAAGCCTGGCAATAGGTAAGTTTCCGAGATACATATTTTTTTTAATTTGTTTTTCTTACAAACTTTTTATGAACTTACAGACCACTACAGCACAATCAGTCCACGTCTTCTTTATATGGAACTGACGTAGTTTGTGAAGAACATCGCACATTAATTGAAAGTATTTCACGTCAAGTTGTATATGATTGCGCAGCAGCTACATCTGTGATGTCGACAAATGCTTTAGCATTTCTGCTATTAACTCGTTTCCGCGATGGTGCTCCAGATCATGAAATTGCTCAGGCGCTCGACAAGTTACGTGAAGTTCTAAAAGGAAAACGGGATATAGGATTTGCAGGACAATCTTTGCATATAGTTGATTATGCTTGTGACTTGCTGGGAGATAGTAAGCATTATTATTTATTTAATTCATTTTCTAGGGTGTAAAAAGGTTACATATTTAGTGTGGAATCTTAATTAGAAGATCAATTCGTTCAAGCAAATAATTTGATGCATTTATCCTACCCAATACCGTGGTTGTAACCATTCGTAATTATTCATTTTATGTGTGTAGATATCGTGAACACTTGAATAACAACTATCACCGCAATTCTGTTGTATCTTTGACTTATACAGAGTGGCGGGAATCTACAGTTTAACACAGGATGCAACAGCGATATTTAAGAAAACATTCTTTACTTTGTAGCTGTAGAGATCGAATCGCGAAACACCAGCGTGGTTATCGAGAAAAACTAGATTCGCGCTGTCCAAATTTAAAAGCATTCTGCTGCCTATCGGGGTATACATGCAATAGATTGTTATATGCATTCAAGTCTGGAGTTGGCAAAACGTGTTTCGGTTACTTCATAAATTTCTTTCTTTGTTAGAAATTATTAAATTTTTGTTTCAGCCCAATGTACTAGTAGATTGTGACCGAGTACTGTTCTTCAATTTATTATTTGACTCGAAAATTTATAGAACTACGAAAAAACTGCTGTAAGCTCTCTTACTTACAAAAGTTCAGTTTTTGTTTCAGAAATGGTGATTCCTTTCAAAGACTTTTGTTTAATTTTTACAAAATTAGCTCAATTGTGCGAAAATATCAACTGTTGTGATAAAAGTGGTTCTCTGATATCTTAGAAAGTTACCCACTTGTGTAACCAAAGTTACCTTCTTGACCAGTTGAGAAAGAACCTCCAATATTATTGGAGACTTTTTTATTTTTACAATATGTACGTTTACAAATTTTATATTGTATTTTTATTAACATTCCAGGCCTCGTGGTACGAGCAGAGGATGAGTACAATCAAAGAATTATAAAACCACATTCATCAATTGAAAGCTTTATAGAATTAGCATATTATTCAAATATGTTGACACCACATTTTGCATTGGAATCTATACTTATGACGTCGCTTTATTCGATATTACCAAATTCTCTTAGTGGCAAGGTAACAAAGAAATTTACATTTACAATTATAAGCTAAATTTTTATTACTTGATATTTTTTTAAGGATACCACCGATCCTAACGGAGTGTCACGCAAAAGACTAATAGAAACAGCACTAGAAAACTGTGATGTCTACCGCTATGAATACATTTTAAATAAGCCAACACAAGTACTAGAAAATCTACTTGAAACAACGTTAGATGAATTAGTTATAAGAGGTTTAGTCAAACTACCACAGGTTCGTGTTATGAAATGGCTCCGAAGTTTGCATTACAAATGAATTTCTTTTAGGTTGTCGAAGAACCAGAGAGCGTTATGGAAAGTCGTAGAATTTCACAAAAAATCGCTTCATATCTGGGTGAAAGTGATGATTACGATGATAATGAAAACTTTGTCAACATCGAACAACCGGAAAAGCCCGAAATATTCTTTGCATCCGAAACAGTAAAAGAACAAACAGCAATTTGTGAAGTTCTTGCACCATGCAGCTTTACATATTTGACAGTTGCACAATCATTGCAAATTTTATATGAAAACTCTATGTTAGAAAGTGAATTTATAAAGTTCGTTACAGCTGATATTACGAAAAAAGTGAAATACAATATTTGTCCTTATGGTAAGAGCACTGTTATATAGTTTATAGAAAAATTTACTTATAACTAACTTTCGTTACAGCTGAAAGCATATCTACGGACTCAATACGGAACTGTTTAAAACTGCTCGAAAAATGGTCTGTGATTCAAATTTGCAATCAACATGGATTGCGGCTCATATCTTTAGGATCTTTGTATGAATCATCGACAGCGGGCATTAAATCAATTGTAACGCGAATAAACGCAATAGTTCCAATTTACAAAGTAAAATAATAAAGTAAATTTTATGTTAATATTATATATATATTTTTTGTTCTGCAAAATATGTAAGCGAAAGAAAAACGTTCGTATTATCATTTTTTTAGTTTATTAATAAATAAAATCAACCAAATGATCAAATTTACCAAATATGAAACAAACCAAACTACAATAACATGGTAAATATGTTTTTCCAAACAACTAGGGATGATATTTTCTTGTGTATCGACTGATTGCATATGGTTTTGGAAGTTATCGTTAAATATGAATTGAACATTTTTTTTTACCAAATATTTTTGAACTATAAATATCATTTGTAAAAAAGTCATAATAAACATTTCTTATTCTAAATAACGCAATTTTTAATTTGTTGTCTAAACAATAAAATAAATGTACATGAGATTTTTGCCTAGTTATTACTAGAAAATGAGTAAAATGATTTCTGATTTTTTTTAATATGTTTATCAAACTGAAAACGTTAAAAAATACACAGAATGATTGTATAGTTAATTACAAGTAAACAATTTTTTGTCAAAATATACAGTAAGGGTGCATCACTCATTAGTTTATGTTCTATAATTAGTTCGCTTTGCTGTTACTGGTGCTTGGTAATTCTTCAACACATTTGTCTTGGGTCGGTTCATCGCTTGCTTTTGTCTCATTTTTTTTTGTTTTTAATTTCGTTGATTTTAATTTAGTTTTTGATTTAATTTTGATTACTTTCTTATCTTTAGGTTGCTTGGCTTTGTGATTTTTGATTTGTAACCGCTTCAAAGATTTTTTTTTAATTGTTCTAGCAGAAACTTTGGATTTCGCATCATCCTAAAGTGGAAAAAAAAATATAAAAAATGTAACACTTATAGTCAGATAATTTGTTTTTACAATATCACAAATATTGACAAAATGAAATTTTTAGTTACCATAATTTTTCTTTCCTTAAATTTGCCTCCGATTTGGCCAGCACATTTAATAGCGCCACAAAAACAAGTTTTCTTTTCATTTCCTAAAAGATCATCCCAATGGTAGTTAAATGTTAGCTCTGTATTCTAAAAGTAAAAATAAAAATATTGAAAAACTATACATATAGGATTAACAAGTATACAAATATAATTTACCTCCGAGATATCAGTAATTGCAAAAAGACCCACTCTGTCCAAGCCATTTACTGACCATTTTTGTGTTTCGCAATTGGGATCACATGAATGATTCATGAAGCGTGCCAAGTTTCCCTTAGGGCCTGCATCAATAATATAGTCTTTTTCCAAAGACAGAAAATAAAAGTTTTCATCACGATCTATAGATTTCTGATGCAAACGTTGCCTAAACACTGCATCGCTGATCACTTCCCCAACATATTCAATGACAAAAGTGCCTGCACTTATTGGTTCGCGGCAAATCAAACCAAAACCTCGTTCTCTCATGTAAACAACATCTAATTTGGGGCTTATACGTGACTCAAACATTTGATTTTGACAAAGTTGTCCTGCAGGACATAGCTTTGGATTGCATTCATGATAGAGCACTCTATTTAGGCAGTTCGAATCTGGCCCACATGGATTCTTATCAGATTTTTTACAATCACATTTGTTTACTTTTTCCAAGTCTATATGCAATTTTAGCGGCGGCACTACACGATTCGATTTTATCTTAACATATGGTTGAGGATGAAGCTTTTGCTTATTTTCCTCTGTCAAACGTTGACCGAGTTTTTTGGTTTTTACAATTTCCCATATTCTTTTTGCTTCCTCAACGCCCTTTTGATAAGTATAATCAATTTCTAAAAATGCATACAAATTTTAGTGCGCTATTATCATAGTTTTAAGTGAAAACTACTAAAATACTCAAGATAACTTACGTTTATTAATAGTTTTTGGAGGCTCCGTGCTATCACCTTCCAGATAAAGATAAACACGACGACGCGAAATCCAACCATGGTCGTGAGTTCCAAAAAAACGGACCACAAAATGTGATGGATTATGTCGCAAACGATTTATATTATATGGTATCTCTGTAGGAGGTAATATAATAGCTGGCCACCAACGGAAAGTGTTAAACTTGGCCCATACCATTTCGCCATATAATGGCATTCGGCCTGTTTCGCATTCTTCGCATATGTAACCTTCATCCGCGTCAATAGGTATATTTAAGCAAGATGCATGTACAGCCGTTGGGCATGTATCACAACACATAACCTGCCCACCAGTTACACATATGAAACACCAGTTAACATTTAATTTTAGATCCGCTTGCATGATAGTGTGACGCGGACATATTATAAAACCTGCTGTTAGAATTTGCGAACCTGCAGGTATGCAAGTAGAGTCTGTGTGAAAAGTAGCTGGACAATGTACACATTTTGTAATTTTCGAACTGCTGATATTTTGAAACTTGCCCTTCGGATCGTCAGAGACACAGGTGTGACATACATGACATGGACATCTAAATGATTCAATCTTGTTATTTGACTTGGTGATTTTTGCTTGAGGCCAATATCTACAACAAGCTGGGTGGAATGTATTTAGGCAATGTGGTATGTTACAATTTATAAGTTCTTCTTTTAGGTCATTGTCGTGACACTTACAAACTGCACAATTAGGCTTCGAATTTGTTTTACAATCATGACAGACAACAATTTCAGTTGACTTTGATGAAGATATCGTACTTTCAGAAAAACTTTCGTCCATGTTTTGTGTTGTTTCCCTGAACTGTGCATCAGACTGTTGTACATCGGATTCCTGTACACCAGACTGCTGTATATCATCTGCAGTAATATGAAGAGTATATGATTTATCTAAGGTGGTATCATCCGTTGGCTTACTTAAATCGGATTTTGTTGCAATTTTGGAGTATTGTCTACGACGTCTTTTATTTAATACATCGTATGATTTTCCATTACAAGCAATATGTAACCAAGACTGACAAGTTTTTGAACATTTTAAAAGTTGACCACCAGGTTTAAGGCAATACTTGCATATTGGATCTCGACCAAGACCTTTAAATAAGTATTTGCTGTCTAAATTAAAAATATCATCAATGACTTCTTCAATTGGTCGATTGATTGCTTTTACAATTTTTTCTTTATCATACGTTAAGCTATAACTTTGCGCGGACAGTGGTGTCACAGGCCTTGCAACACTTTGACGAATCGATAGGTTTCGAAGCCGATTCGAAAGTCGTTTAAATGAACTGTTGTAATTTGAATCTTCATAGGTTACTGATGAAGATCCCAAATCGCTTTCACTATAACTTTCCAAGAGTCGTGCTTTCAATTGGCATTTGTTAATGTGACGCAGAGCCCAAATATTACGCACGGCAACAATTAAACTTCTTTCCAATTTTTCATCATTGTTTTGTTCCATTACAAACTCTTTCATTTCAGTCATGAATTTTGTAAATTCGATGTTATTGAAAATTTCTTCTTGCTGCTGTGATGGTATTGATAATGATGACTGACCCTCCTCTGTGGCTTGTGCATCATTATTCTGATATCGTGTTAGGCTATTGGATGAAGTTGCTGCTCCACATTCTCCATTTTCACTTAACTTGCGGCGTTTAACAGATTTGATACTAACAGGTGAATAGGCTGGGCTAAATGGTGATATGGATCGATCTCTTTTGGGTCCAATAAAAGATTGTTTGGTAGAAAGATTATCTGATGAGTCGTACATGCTTCCGATATCAGATGTTGACCCTAATTTTACAAACATAGATTGCCGGCGTTTCCGAGACAATTCGTTAAGGGCTCTGAAATAAAAAAATAAAAAAAAATAAAGTGAAAAACTTTTTTATAGCACTGCAGTGTTTGCTTCTCCCTAGCAGTCTTTGCGATAAAAAAATTTCATGATATCAAAAAATATTAAACTGCTTTGACATAACACAGACATTTTTCATAAAATTATTATTATTTATTTTTTATATTATTTGATGAGGTAGCAGAATCAAGCGTGTCTTTACATAATATACTATTTATTAAACGTTAAGACCTATCCAATGTCAGAAAAATATAGATTGATAAAAAAGGAGAGTGCTCTTGGGGGAAATTATCAAAATTCAAAGTCGATGCGTGCACTTCAGAATTACAAAATATTTTTTTTCCATATTATTAAGGGTTTGGTTTTAAACAGCTTTTGTATGCACTTAAATAGTTTACAACAAAAAACAAATATTCAAAAGATTTGCTTTAGTCATATTGAATTTATATTGATAAAAAAACTTGCGTTTTGTGTTTTAGTTATAAAAATACTCAGTAATTTTGTTGGTCTCTTTTCCTTTTTTATTAATAATGGCTAGTGTTCAGAATATAAATAACTAAAAATAAATTAAGCTTTTTTTTTCTATAAAAATTTCTTACTTTTTTCTTAAAGCCCTTCATTAAATTTTGCACAGTTGTTTCATCGAGAGTACGGTACGATCTTTTCCACTTAGGTCTGAAGTCTTGTTAATTTTTTGCAGCCTTACCACTCTTTCAAAGATCTCTTTTCATTAGAGCCCAATATTTTTCAATTGGGTGAAGCTCTGGGCAGTTGGGCGGATTTGCAATTTTTGGAACAAAATTGATATTTTTACTTGCATACCATTCCATCGTAGCTTTAGAGTAATGAGAGGTTGCGAAATCAGGCCAGAACATCATGCTACCCTCATGTACGCGAATAAATGGTAGAAGACGTTTTTCGAGGAACTCGTCTATATAAAATTTGGAATTGATTGTGCCTTGCGTAACGAGAAGCTGCATTTTAGACCACGGATGCATATGGCCTGCCAAACCATGTATTGCTTCGGAAATTTCGAAATTTTTTTTCTTTGAATTTACTAGACACATGGCTTTTCTACGGTGATGTATAATAGTCGTGCCCACTTAGCTGCTTAAAATCTTAATGTAAGTTTCGTCGTCCATAACACATCAACCAAATTTAGTCAGGTACCTTTCATACAATTTTCGGGCTCGGATTTGAGCCATCAACTGCTTTTCATCAGAACGGTCTGGTACTTTTTGAACTCTATATGTCCTTAGCTTACTTTTCTCTTTTATGCTTTGCACAGCAGATTTTGATGTACCTGGCTTAGCCGCCATATCTCGCACTGAGGTGTTGGGATTCTGCTTAAAAAGGCGCTTCCCCTTCGCCGCTATCTTTGGATTAGAAAATTTTGGTTTTCTCTCTGAACCTTTTTTCAACAAACAGGTAGACCCTTTTTATATTTAGAAATATCCGTAAAGACAGTTCTTTTTGATGGACCAACTATTTTTCCTATAGCTGAATATTTTAATTCTGGATTTTGCAAGTATGTGCCATCTTCAAGAAGAACAAACATTGTCTTTTTAGACCAATAAGATTATCAGGTAGAGTATAATAAAAAAATGTGAAACGCAAGTTTTTTCTGGGACAGTAATTGTATTAACACCAGCATACCTCGAAAACATAAAAATGTAGAAAGTGATTTTTTGTTCTAAAATGTTCGTACGGAAAAGCGTACTCCAAATTTCGAATTGTTTTAAGAAAAACCTATTAAAATCAATATTATCTGCAGCTACTGTAGATTTGTTTGTTAAAAGTTTAAAATTAAATTCATTTTAAGTGTTTAAAGGAAATGCTGAATTAAAATCTTGCACCGATTTGCTCTATCTTATTTAGTTTTAAAGATATTCGGATCGTAGGTTGTGAAAATCTTTTTGAGTGCATTAAAAAATACGTAATAAACACAAGAGTACATTGTATATACAATTATATTTCATATGCGAGAAAAAATCCATATTGATTCAACGGTGCCATTATTACTTTTTCGATTGCAAAATTATTGAATTTAAAATAAATGCATATTTTAAGACATGTGCCTGCAAATTAGTCAGGAACTATACGTTTTAAGACAGTGTAATTGATTTTATATATATATTTCTATTATAAGATTACTGTACTAATAAGGTATCACACTTACTTAGAATTTTCGTAGATTTCGTAAAACTTTTGTAGGCGATCCGTTTGTGATGTTTTCATGACTATGTTAGCTTCCTCGACAGCTTTATTCCATACATTTGTTTTTGCTTTCGATACTACAAAAGCCTTGTATTTTGCATGTTTTGTACCATACTTTTCACCAGCTTCAGACATTTTAACCTGATAGTTTTCTAAACTAACAAAAGCCAACAAATTTTCACACCTAACCCAATTTCTTCTTGCATTATCAGCAAAAAACCGTACGTGGACCATAACATGAACATCATTATTACGACCAGAAGCTTCACTGGTAATAGTCTTTCCCTCTGGATCCGGACATACCATACATGGCCAATAGCAGTAAGAATAAATTCGTCCCCAAAAAAGATCGCCCGGTGAAAAAGACATCCATAAAATATCGTTATTAACGGATGATCCTTTGGCACTGTCTAACGATATTGAAGAGGGTGATTTTATTGAGACGTTATTTTCGGCAGGGATAGAATTTACTACAACATCGATAGCATTAACGTCTTGAGTGCAATCGGTTGATTTTGATTGAATAATTGAATTTTCTTTCATATTATCCTTACTTATAACAATGGGCTCACATTGCTTATCAGATTGTTTCTCATCATTTCGAGCTGCATTATTATGATCAATATTTTGGGAATCATTAGGACTCAGATTAGTTCTTTCAGTATCTTGTGGCTTTTCCAAATTCAAATCACTCTCTGTGATGTTCAGTGAATTCGATATTGCATTTCTTAAATCCATGCCTTGTGTGCTTTCTTCTTTGTTAGTTGTAGAGTTATTACTATTTGCATAAGTTTCCACTGTGGGTGTGACTTCTTTGAGAATTTCAATTACATCTTTGGTTTTGTGGTTAACATTATCCTTATCAACATCAAATTCAACTGCATTTTCATTTTCTAAGTCTTTCGTTTTCCAATTTTTGCTGTTACTATCAACTTCAGTTTTAGTCTCATCTTCAGCTTCGGATTCGCTGTTTACAATTTGCACTGAATCATCTGAAATGTTTATAGTAGTTCCAGCTTGTGATGTTTTTTCCATGCAGTCTTTAGTGCTGTTTATAGAATCATCCACTTTACCTTTGGCACTGCTATCAATAGTGCAAGTATTATTTTCCTGGCAATTTTCTACATTGTTTAGTATGCTGTCATCTTTATCTATCGGCATTGACGCTTCATCATCTACTAAATCCTTTTCGATAATTGATGTTTGATCTGCACAATTTGTAGCTTGTTCGTTATTGTCTTCACATTCAGTGTTTCGTTGTTTAGCTTTTTTTAATGATTTTCTCTTTGGTTGAACTAAATTATTCAAATTTTCATCAAGAGCTTGCGGTATGTTTTCTTCATCAATAGAGATTTCTTTAACATTTATGACATTGTCATGTCGATCTAATTGAAAAGTGCTTATTCCATTTTTTTGTAATTTTTCAATGGATTCTACGCGGGCTATTTTTACTTTAATGTCCATTAATTCCTTGCGTTCCATTGGCTTTTGAGGCTTTGGAATTTGTGGTTCAAATACAGCGATTGGACTTGTAGATGTTGTTCTCAAATCGCTTGTTCTATTCTTTCGTAGAAGTTTTTCAATGGGACTTTCGAATGATCTCTGATGTGAAGGAACTAAAAGTTCTGACGTACCACAGCTAGATGAGGGTGAACTTAAAATATTTGAGTTATTTGTACGTCTTACGTAGCTTATTGTATCTGGAGATGATATTATAAGATCACTGTTGCAAGTATTTTTGCTAAAAGACGTTGTACTTTCGTTATTAAGCTTTTTACGACGTTTAAATCGTGATTTTTCATCAGTGCTTGGCGCAAGAGCGGCTGATGTCACAGCAGATTTCGGTGTAGAAAACCCAATATATTTTGGACTTAAGCTTGAATATAGATTTGCTAGAGGATCTTTTTTCCCTGCAAAAAATTTATAAAAATATTTATTCGTATAAATAAAAAATAATTCTATGACAAGATAATGTTAACTTATTTTTGATTTCATAATTATTAGAGTAGATTTCGATTAGCAATTGTCTAAGGCAGTGGTTATTAACTGGAGATCTCAAGCTCGTTGAAAAGTGAAAATATTTCACTTCAAAAATGCGCCTTGACGCATAAGGTGTTAAAGGCAAAATTTGGTACTAATTAGAACCTGCGCATACATGATAGTAAACAGTCGGCCACAGGTAACTTTCAACGTAAGCAATCAATCGAATTATTGTGCAGGTCCTTACTTACTATCACTTTTAAATTTAAAAAAATGTTAGAGCGAAGATTCAGGAAATTACCCTATTAAACGACACAGGAAGTAAAATTGTTCTTTTCTATTTCCTGCACCAGATTTGTCAGCTCGAATTCGAAATATCTCTGGTTCATTTATTGGATTTATGGTATTTTTACAAATAAATAAGTTGCATTTTCAGCTATGCGTGAAATTAAATATTTGGTTTTTATTAATTTATTATTTCGGTAAACTTTAATTTCAGCAAGTTTAAGAAAATTATATGAGAACATATTTATATTAAGATGAAGATTGTAGTTTATAAAATTTTATTCAAAAAGGACTTTTCATTAAAATAAATAAAAAAAAGTTTATAGGACGCCGTTCGTTAGCCTAGAAATTGATATAGGCTAGTTTCTGAGTGCTTTAATATTGTTTATAAGCCTTTTCAGAGGTCTTTCTGAGGATAAAGGCTCCGAAAAAAGACAAAGAAAATAAATTTATCAGTGGTGCCCACTACCACTGTGTTGATCTGTGATTGTGATTTGTTTATAAATTCTGTATACGTGCATGCTTTTTTAGGCTCTTTGAGTGCCTGCTCGTTTTATAGACTCGACTGTTTATGAGCCTTATATGAACTCTCTATGAAGGAAAAAGAGTCAGATTCAGATTCATCAGATTTATTGGGCTATTCTTCAAAAACTTATAGCTAAAATCTTTGAATTATCTACAGTAAAACAGAAAATATTTCCCTGCTGACCCTTTACTATGCGACTTTGCTATGGACACTTTTTCTTAGAGGTAGTATTGCTTGTACTATCCAACCCACCTTGAGTTTAATGATTGCTTGTGGTACATGCCTCATTACCAAATTTCGTTAAGTTCGTTTTATCATTTATTGTTCATTCTGCAATTTGCACAGACCCTCCAAATTATTGTCTATCTAGTGATACTCAGGTTTTATTTACCAAGTTTCGATATTAGAGTATAACGAATACAATTTATTCTTTCCATGAAAGGTATCACGCATCATTGCATCATTTCTTACAGTTTTTGTTCGTTCAGTACTTGTGTTCATCAAAATAAATTTCATTTGCTTTATCGATTTGATTGATGCGACAAAATTATTTTTGCTCTATGAGAAGTGATACGCCTACTTGTACAGCCACGAAAATTTTTGTAATACCACGTTTTTGTTTGGAGTTTTATTGTAATCCAATACATATTTTACCAATAAGACACAACACATGGCTATGATATGGTACGGATCGGATCTGCAGATTTTCATTTTGTTGATAGACTTTCAATATTAAGTATAACTTAGCAGTGGCCGTTCGAAAATCAGAGTAGTTTGGATAATTTCAACCAACCACTTTTTACTTCTGTTTTACCACCGAAAACCAACATTTTTTGTATTTATACTGCCCATACCGATTTTTTTCCTTCATATATTCATTCTCTTTTTATATTTCGTATAATTAGTAGACATTAGATTCCAGTCGTTTGTCCCGTAAGTAAATTTTTTCAGAAAAGTAAAATGGGGGTTAAGAAATGGTTTACGAGGAGTAGTGCGTATGGAAAAATACTGTCTGTAGAAGTCCATTTCCGAGCTGATTGTTCAATAATTTCCCGAGTACATCAAAAACGAGTCATATTTAAAATCATATGAAAGAAAATGTTTAGATATTACTAAAGCATATAGGAAATTATTAATAAAATGAGTATCTCATTGCGATAGCATGATTCTGAATCTAAAGGCCCGAAAAGAAGTCCCACGTCTGGGAAGTGGCTCTTGGCCCAAAAATGCATTGTTTGCTACGGTGTTGTGGCTGAAAGGTTTATGTCTCTATTCCTTTGAAAAAGGAGGGGGGGGGGGGGGGGGGGGGGAGTCAGCCAGAAAGAATCAACCGAGCGGCCTAAGATAATTACGTGGCATGGTTACAATAGAATGAAGCTACTGGGCACCCTACGTGGGCTAAAGTAAATAGTAATTATAATTTTGTTAAAAATCACGAGTTTCATGGTTTTGTGGAACGAGCCTCTAAGTTAAGATGAAATGATGTTAAGCTGCGGGTGAATCGTGATTTCGGAAAAACTGTAAGAAGCTTTTTTTAGCATCAAAACGCTCACTAAACACTAGTAAAAATTTGGAAATCATAAGATTTCAAACCTTTATCATGTAAAAGTTCTACCTTCATGCTTTGAATTCACTCACTTCTTGGTGTGGAATAGTTTCCTTTAATTGCATCCGGAGCAGAATCTCCTTCGCATGTCCGTTTGTCCTCAATATCTATATGCTTACTTTTAACATCCTTAGGTGGAGCCAGTTCGCTGGTTTTATTTATATCCATTACAGCTTTAGCATTTTCGGAGTCAGCTGAAATGACTACAGTTGCTTTACTTGCATTTTTGCCGTTCGTATGTCGATTGCCAGATGCAGGACGACCCGCTTTGACTTTACCTGTTGAAATAAAGGAAATTAATATTTTGAAATACATTACACAATATTTAGAAAGATCGTTTATTTACCTTTGTTAATTTTCATATTAGATATAAATAAAGCAACCCGCAGAAGAAATAACCAATTTTTTCCTTCGAGCTTGGATTTTCGCTTCACATGCAATTCTCGCCACTTCACGCGCCAAAAACTTTGCAAGCTGTCAAACGGTTTTTTTTTCTACCCCTTGTTGAGACAACGACAGTACGATAAACAAGGTTAGTTTTGTTGCGTGAATTTCGACATGAATTTATGTTGTTTATTAACGAAAACTTTAGATTTCAAATGTTTATAAAAATGTTATAGATCTTCCAACAAAATGTGACATTAGTACACAACTATGACAATAGGAAATTTACAGCGAAAGCACCGAAAACAATACGCACAACATTATTATTTGCGATTTCTTTCTATTGCGATACACACAATTATATACCGAAGTGGAATGTCAGAAAATATGCATTATTGCATAAAAGGGCCTATTCAGCCAGCTAAAGCGCATGAGAAACTTTAAAGCGGTGGAAGCAATTTGTAGTGAACAACAGTTTTTTAAATCGCTTTACTACGCTATACACATGCTTTGACAGCGAGGTGCCTTTTATGTGTTACATACCTTCCAAACTCAAGGGCGGGGTAGGGTTTTAAAATAATTTTTTTTTCATTTTTTTTTAATTTTTTTTCTGAATGAACAATATGTCGAGAATATTATGTACATTTAAATTTTAAATTAATCCGAGTAAAAATAACGGAGTTACAGCGTTTCAAATGACCGGTTGTGGTACCTGATAACACCATGTGTAAAAACTTTAAATCGATTTTCCCAAAAACGTAATTTTTGAAGTTCGTGAACATCAGAACTCAAAATCTACTGAACCGATCCTTTTGAAAATTTGAACATTACTTCTTCACATAAATCAACAGGTAATCAGGAAGAGTTTTTTTTCTTTTTCATCTTTTTCTATTTTTTAATAACAAATTAACCGCGGTTTTTTGAGCTAAAATCGCGTTTTTCACTTCGAAGTGCTGTAAAAAATAGAAAAAAAAAAAACTCTTCCTGATTACCTCGAGAAATACATCACCTTTAAAATGCATATCAATTTTTTTGTTTCAAATAATCCGGTAACGACTTATAATGTTCACCGCAAGACCACTTTTTTTCGAGGCGCCTCTGGAGATTCACCGTCACCGGCTTATTTATCAATATTTTTCTTTGAACATTTTTTTTGACATACTTTAAAAGTTGTACAATAATATGTAATAAAATTTTATAAGATTATATTATTGATGTCGCCGCAAAAAAATCATAAAATCATGCGTTTTTCTCGCCTTTAAAACCCTACCCCGCCCTTAAAAAAACAACCAAATTTCTCAATATTTAAACGCTCTACATACTTTTTTGTGAGCGCCCGTGTGTTTTTGTAGCCATATTAAAATTTAAAATTTTTACGCCTGCCGCTGCGTTTGCGTAGATTGACCTTTTACCACTATAGTATAGGCACCTTTGCTCCAAGTTCTACTTCGATGGACCTCCACTATAAGCGCTATGATTTATTAATGCGTTTATGTCAACTAAACGGGCTCAATTTGCATGGCAAATTATGTATTTATATGTCTACTTAAGTAGTAAAATTTTTTGGTTAGATCCTTAGACAGCGTTTACACGAGGAAATTCTTGAAAGAAAGTTTTTCTGTTTGTTGGCAAGAAGGGAAAAACAAAAGGGTGGTGTACAGAATTTGTCGTACACGCGAAATCCCTTTCGTTCTATTCTTTAGCTGATATTATGCTTTGAATTTACGTTTGTTGTGGCGAGTTGACGCAGTAATTGCTTTGAAATTTTCTTACACAAACAAATTCTAGTTTCCGTGTGTAAACGCAAAAGAAATTCACAAAAGAGAATAGACTAGAATTTCTCAGACCGATTTTGCTCGTGTAAACGTTGACTTAGTTAAGTAATTTAAGAGAGTGATAGAAAAATTACTCTTAAAGAGCGAAGAAAGTAAACACAAGATTAAGTTACAAATAATTATATATATTTTATTGTACAACACATAAATACATCGAGTACACCAAATTAATCGAAAGGCTTGAATAGCTTGTTATGTTAGTAATCAGTTCGGCTTAAGTTTACTTTAGCTCCCATTCGCAAATTTTTCTTAAACTAAACTTTTCTTATATGCTATTCAATATGCATTTAAACTGTGTCGCACTCGGACTTCGGTTTTAGGGATATCGAAAGTGGCGGATATAGCTTTTGTAAAAATAATTATAAGTTAGGAAGCCATTAATGGATATCAAAAATATGAGTGCCATAACGAAGATAATTTATTGAACAAATATAATGGCAACTAAACCTCTCAAACTTATAGTTTTGGAGATATGACGAGTTTTCTGAAATTTTGATTAATTTTTTTTAAAACCTTTCTTTCCAAATAATGCCTTCATAATTTAGAATTTTTTTAGAATGTTATGAAAACTTAATCTGTTCCTTTTGTGTTTTTAATTTTTGCATATCACCTTTTTTTTACTGGAAAACTAAAAAGTTTATTAAACAAATTCTTATGATAGCTATTTATTTATGTACAAAAACTATAGACAACAACAAAAACAACTACTACAACAAAACTACAAAAAAAAGTTAGGCAATGGAAGCTAAAGTATACTTGTTCCTTTTTTATGTAAAATAGGCTCCTGAACCCAACCGTCCCCCATAAAAATTTTTTATGGTGATTTTCGAGATTGGACTTTAGGTTTTATTTTCGAATTTTTTTTTTCAGAAGTAGTCATACATTTTCGAACAAACTTCGACGAAAATTATATAAAATTAGAGATAGTTAAATCACCAAAACTAAATTCAATTCAAATTGACGCCTTAATTCAGATTCTATCAGTTGCTGAAGAATTATTTTTTCGATTCGTGGAAATTTTATTTTCGAAAAATTATGGCAAATTTCAGAGAATCATCCCGAACTTCAAGCTCATATTTCAAAAATCTTTCATTTCCATTTCAGAAAGCATTCTGGAATGTGTCAATGTCATTTTGATTCAATTTAAAACATTACAGCTCATCAGTTCGAGTATTACATAAGCGGTGTGCTATGCTTCCACGTAGCATCTAGAAGCTTTCTGAAATGTAAATGAAAATTTCTGAAATGTATTTGAAACTTTGTAAGATTTCATATGAAAGATTTCTGATGGATTTACGAAACGATACATGCCAAGTGGGTAGATATAAAAGTTAGAGCTATAAATTTATATTAGAACTGGAGGACTGAGCATTTTTTCCTGTCTCGCAAATTATTATTTTTTCTCTGATCAAATGTGACCACTGAAGTCTTTATAAAAAAATAAAAATACTTTTTTTTTTAAATAATCGCACACTAAAGTTTTCACACTATTTAAGTTTGGTTTGAGGAACACCTCTACGAATTTCTTGAAATTTTAGTATGTTGTAGAGTGCAACATGCTGATCAAGTATATGTGCATATATTGGGCGCGGAAACACCTCCTTCACCTATTTTTTTTTTGTTTCAAAATCGCATTCTTCACTATAGTAATTCTACATAAAAGTGGAACTTTATAAGATGAAGAACGAACTATGTATGTAATTTTAATTGTTTAGCAACATCTAAGTTAAGCCTATATATCTCCATTGAAAGCAGACTGCGGTGGGAGTGGCGAGTCTTTAGCGGAATTGCACATGGTTAGAAATGATTTCGTATTCTTTATTAATTGGATTATTATCGTAATTACAATTATTTAATTGCTGCTTTCTAATTGACATATGAATCTATGAGTAAGTACTTACAGACAGGTTAAAAATGTTTTAAATTGCATGCAATCAGCTAAATTAAATTCAAAATAGTTGTCGCATTTAAGTGAAGGCATAGAATAACCTCAGTGCTTTTTAAATAGAGCAGTAAATTGCACGTTTAATTAGATGATTATACGAGTAACTATTTATTCACATAGCATAAGCTTCTATCCCCCATTTATTGATTGGGTGTACTAAAAAGTTTATTGAGACCAAATTTAGTTGTTTTGTATTTAAAGTATATTTATTTATAAAATGCGGCTTGTCTATTTATTTGACTATATTTTTCTGTTTTGAGGTTAAACATTACATATCTTGTTCTGGACAGTATAACTTTTGTGATTTCTGACAATAATGAAGCAGTACTGAGCTGGCTATCTTGTCCACTTTTTTGTTTTCCTTTGTCCTAAGCAGCAGTCCCCAGCATAATCCTGCATTTCTCAAATACTTATATACATATATATCTTCAATGAAGTAATGTTCAATATTTTATTTGTGTTCCTAAAATAGTGAATTCCATTCAAAATCTAAGGAAAAGCAAATTCAATTGTGAATGACCGACTCTGTTCCGACTGTAATGCTCCAGTAGTGGCTATATATGATGTCTTGTTGTACTCGCTGTAATTTCTTAGGATTGTCTACCATGCAAGGCATCCATATATACAGGGCTGGATTACGAAAATTGCTGCCCCCACACCAAACATCTAATGCCGCCCCTCATAAGGAGCCAGAATTATTATAAAAAAGTCTCTATTCATCTATATCTAAATAAATAGACCTATTAAAATCTTGAATAACGCCCATGCACAGAATTCTCGATACTTTTTCTTTTATTATAGACAAACCAAAATCGCTAAGTTTAACTAACCCACGCAGAGCAATATACGATTTTCTGAAATCGGAGTTAAGATTGAAATTTGTTTACTACTCGTAGATCTTTGCTATGCTTGGAATATTTGGATTTATAATACATATATACATTTTCATGCAAGTTCGAATAATTCAATTTGAGGTCACAAGTTCCGAATTCTGCCGCCCCCTCGCATGCTGCCGCCTTACACCACGGCGCTGTAGGCGTAGGCGGTAATATGGCCCTGCGTATATAGAAAAGGAACGTTTCATGGCCATATAAGTCCAACGAAAAACAGCCCAGTTTCGTGAAAGCATTTTGCGACAGCAGTGAAAAAACTACTAAGGCGTTCTGTATTGCTCAGAGGTGCTCCCTTTAACACAGGAGGATTCGAACGTAGTATTTCAATCCATTGACACCATTATCTCTATGTTATCATCGGCCTCATTTTCATTTGACACCTCTAGTAGCAAAGTGAAGGGGCATTGTGTTAATGGTAGGTAATCATAAGAAAAAAGATAAAACTCAATCTCGGAGATTTCTACTCTCGATTTTCATGATATGGTGATCTTGAATCGGGGAACTGTTTGAGAGTATTAAAGACACGCTATTAACCGTGCACATTGGAGGTCCTATGCTCCATGAGGAACATAGGAAGCATATGTATATATATATACATATGTATATATATATATACATACATACTATATATATAGTTTATTTTTTAAATGCACATATCATTAATCGATAACAGAGTTTACGCATGTGTTCCATATAATAATTTTGAAAACACTCTGCTAAGCAAAATTATTGCGACATGTGCAGTTTTTTTTAAAAAATAATTTTCACCATCTTGATTGAATTGAGTAATTTATTTTCAAATTAGATACAGCAAAACAATGCTTTAATTATAACAGAATACAATTATAATAAAAAAAATGTAAGTTAAAAAAACTGTAATAATTAAATTAAAATGCACTCAACAGAAATAATTGCTTCAATGATTATAATTAAAAACTACACATAATGGCAATGCTAAAATTTAAATTTCATATGTTTATGGAATAAACTGTATCTCATTGATATTGTGGTACTTTCACATTTGTTAGCCATATCTGCCAGAGCGATATGCAGCACACATACATACGTACATATATGTATGTATGTAAATCAAACCCATCCACTGATCCTACTTCTGCTACTCCTTGTCCATTACTATGTGTTTTTATTCATTACATTGAATAGTTACATTAACTTTAATCGCTTTTTCAAACATATCAACTCAAGTTTTCTGATTGTAAGCAATACGCCACGCCCACTAGTTCTTCGTGGAAATAATTTCAATTTACGGATAGACGGACACGTCGAAGTAGACACAGAAGTTGATCAAGAATATATGGGAGTACTTCTACAAAAACCGGTTAGCTCCAAGTTACTGATAGACAGATATCTTAACTACTACCAATCATAATTGATGACTATGAGTAATAGCCAAAGCGAGGGGAACGGTACTCGATAATACTAAAAACAAATAATCTAAATTTAAGTTAGATAGATAATTCTCCTTAAGACCGAGTGAGTTGCTGTAGAAAAGTGGCGTGTGTAAAATTCATGCTTTAAATTTTCAGAAAAGATGATATTATATGCGTCAAAACTAACTAGCAAAGTTTGCCTTACGCAAATCTGAATCCTGATCCCCATTCAAGGTCATAGGTCACAAAAACGGATTTTTTATTTCATGTCGCTTAATCACACAGAAATGTAATTAATCGCTAGTTATATGAGGAGATAAGACAATTTTTAATAAAAAAGTTTTGGTACATTTATCACTTAAGATTATCCCTTTTTATGATATGGGTATTTCCACAGAAAGGTCCACCGTGACCGAGAAGTGAAAAGTTATTAAAAACACGTTTTTATCTGATATTATCTAAGAAAAACATTCAAATTTTATTAATTTAAACAATTTACACCTAAATTCATTTAACACTGTGACCAAACCGACTGCTTTTTGTAACTTTGAATAAAATTTTGTCTTAAATACTTAAGTTCCTTAGAGAGATGATACATAATGATAGTCATTCCGCAAAATCTCTCTTCTAACAACAATCAGCTAAAAAAAAATGCAAAACAATCTCTATTAACTGTAAGTTTTTAATTTGCTTTAGTCCCGTAACGCGATCAAAAAACATTATTTGTTCTCATTTCGTGAATTATAACATCAGCAAGTGTGTCAAAATTTTTGTTTACACAGAGGTTCATGCATATAATTAAAAAAAAATCAGAGTGCAAAAAAAAAGAAAATTTAAGTTTTTAGAGCTTTTCGAAGTTTGTCCCGTGCGCAATCGTAAGTGTAAAACTTTTGTAATCTAGGCAGTTGCAAAACGGTTAGATCCTTTTTTAACTGCTAGAACACAATAAGTTTTGAAAAGGCGCAGTGCAAAATATATTTTTTCCAACAGTAGGCGATGCCACGCCCCTAAAAGGAAAATACGTTTCCATGCCTAATCTAAGAAAGATATTTTAATGAAATTTGGTTTGGAGATAGATTGAGCCATAAAAAAGGTTAAAAGAGACTCTAAGTCATTTAAGTAGGCGTTGCACCGGATCCAATTTGATGTAGTGATAAGCTAATTTCTGGGAAGAGCATTTTTTTTTAGCAAAAAGAAAAGTTTCATGTTATTTTAAGAAAAATGTTTAATTGAACTTAAATTAAATAAATTAAAATTGATCGTATCAATTTAATTTGATAATGTTTAAATATTAAATTAGTTTTTTAGTTACTATACAATTCTTAAATACAAACGATACATGAAAAGTTTACCAGATGAAATATAATGGAAAAATATGTCCCGTTCGCAATGTCCCGCAACGACTCTCACTTTGTAAGAAAAAAAAAAACATAAGGTTTATGAATCAAAATGTAATAAAAAGTGATATTATTAAAGAATATTAAAAAATTAGTCGCAATAAAAAATGTTCGTAGGTTTCGCTGACTTCTGCTTTTCTGTAAATGGCCATGAAAAACACTTGCATTTTTTGTCCCGTACGAATCGCTCTTTTATTGCCTTTACCTTGGAAGCAGTAGTACGTCTGCCAAGAACTTTACCACTAAATGTAATGCAACCAAAGGGCTATTTCTTTGACTTTTATTCCACTTCAAAAGTGTACGACGGTCCCGTTCGACACCATAGAAATACCCACATTCAAGGTCAAATGTTTTTTTTTGTTATTAAACGGCATCTATGACAGCGGAATCCATTTAACGGAACCACAATCAGCTGTCAAAGCTCAGGCGAATCACCCTTTATTATAGACCGCGTCACTATCGCATTAATTTTTGTTAAAACTTTTTTGTCTTTTTTAATTTAAGTAGTTAATTTTTTACTGTGCACAAATAGCGCGTTTTTTTAATTACCTACACTTTCCTAAACTTTAAGTGGAACACATTGTATTTCTCATAGACATAAAACACAAAATTTAAACGCTTGTTTTCGTAAAGCGTAAAACTATTGTCACAATCATCTGAAGCAAAGCAGAAAAAGAGCAAAGAGAGTGAGATAAATTGCACAATTAGGTTTATCTGAAATAACCCCCCCTCCCATACTCTTAACATGCAAAATTTTGGCTGGGCGTAAAATAAATTTTTACATATGAAGGTACTCGTGTAAATATACATATATATGTACACATGTGCTAGACTTTATATACTCAAATATACAGTATCATTTCAAAAAAAAAAAATAAAAAAAATCGCCAAGTCTATGGAGGTGTATGACTAAATATATTCATTCGTTTGTGCACTAATCGGTTGATTGAATTGATAATGACCCGAAGTTGGATGGGACAAACTCAATAAAAGTGGATGGTGTAAATGCAAATGCGCATATGTACATCTGTACATATCTCAATACAAAACTTTAGTTTTTATTTTTCTTTTTCATTTCATATTAAGCAAATACCTACGTTTTTTGTATGCAATACTTTTCGACTTCAAATTGGGTCAGTATCCAGCGACCAACAGCTATTTTTTTATACATATTATCAAACTGAATGAATAGTAATAGTGTCGTTTCACATTTCGCTCGGGGTTTTTTTTTATGAATTTTCAATGTTGTCTGCACTTCATCGCCTTTTGTTTGGTGGGGGCTCATTTCGCTTATGCAAAGAATATTTTCAAGGTTACTCGTATTTATTCATCGTTTTATTTTCAACCTTGAAAAAATTTTAGCTTTGAATGTTTTCTTTTGGGTACCATTTCATTTTCAAGGTCATAGATTTATTTTTTCTTTGTTTTGTTTCATTTTTTCTATCGAGCTTTGAACAAAAGATTTTTAAGCTTGATGTTTAGGTAAATTTTATTCCGTCTTATTTAAGAATAAGAAATATCAAGTAATTTGAAAAATTTCCGAATTTGATATCTGTTTTGCAGAAAAACTTACTGAAACAGCACATTACGTCATAAGTGCAAAAAGTTTGTGTACGCTTGAATTAAGCCAAAGATCGGCTATCATAATGCTATAGCGCTCAGTTTTGACGACAACGGTTGCGGTCGCGAATAATTGCATGCAACACTAGGCCACAATGCACACCAGGAAGTTACTTTCTATGCATATAATGGATTTTCTAAGGTAGCTTGTGATCTTTCAGCGCCCCATTTGGGGCAGATTCGCTAAGGAACGTGTCACCCGAGCGAAAACTGAAAACTTTGTTCCAAAAATTATCATTCAATCGGGAAGGGCGAAACGTGGCGATGGCAGATTCATCACTTTTTATTGAAAATGCTAGCTTGGATGAGCTGTACTCTCCAAGCCACGAAATGGATGACCCGTTAGTATCTCTTTTGCGTTATTTGTCTGCTGATAGAGCATAGCGCTCCACAAAAGTTTCCCGGATTCACGTATATGCTGTTCTACCGATCGATTTCTTGTTCCGGGCCGCTTAGTTTTCAGAATTCGGCAAAGAGCGCTTTTTTTTCGCAATTGTACAGCAGAACTGATTTAACGTTTGATTCCAACATTTTTAACTAGATAGTCATTGATAGGAATAAAAATTGCCAGAGCTGAGCGAAGGTGCTTTTCGATTTGTTGTTCGTAGCATTGATGTCCTTATTGATACCACAATCAGTTGTTATGAAGCTATCCAGATAAGTGAAGTTATCTTTCATTGTAATGTCAGTCATTAGCTGGAGTATATATTTGTAATATCGCCACATTTTTAGCTTCGCTTTAGAAGCGAGATCACATTATTCCTTCACTAACAGTTTGCCAGCTCTTTAGTGATTTTGTGACTCGTTGGTTGAGTAGAAGTTTGACTCCTGCTGGTGTAAGTCATTTTCTGATTGGTGTGAGTATACAGTGTTTTCGCCAGCTTTGAATATGAGTTCACTGGTATTATTCCATCTGCAGAGAAATCCCATTAAATGTTAAGTTTCTTTTACACGTTTAGCCCTTGTTGCAGCTTTTCAAGTTGGTTAGATGCTCGAAAGCTCCATGTGCCTATTTCAAAAAATGTGGATTTCGATAGAAATATTGAGTTTTAGATATAAGTTTTGCTCCATGTGAACTTAATGATACGGCGTTATCACTTGGATAGATATTTAGTGCTAACGTTTTAGTTTATAAAAATTTTTTATTTGTTTTATTCGACTATTATTATTAATTGAACATTATTTGATCGAATTGTACAGTCTTAGCAGAAACCGATATTTTATGTGAAATTCACAAATCGGTCAATGCTTTTTAACAAACATGACAGAGACAACAAATAGAACAATTTAACCTGGTAATTGGTTACAATTGTTTCGGCTATTACCACATATATACATACTCACATACATGTATACATACTCACATACTTGTATACATAGCCTCATCAGACCAATTTTCGGTTAATTTGTACAAGGATTTGAACACCGACCATTCCATGAATTATATTTGGACAGCCGCTCTTAACACTTGAGCCATGAAGGGTGTTTTCCATGAGGTGTACAAAGTGTAGTTTTTATGTATTACATTATGCACACAATGCGCCACCTGTCATCTCCTATTGTCATTTCTTGTTTGCCATAGCTTTGTTTACATCCATGATAGCTTAAGAAGAATACTTTCTGGTGATAATTCGAGCCATGCTAATAGGTGCAGAATTTATTTTATAGCTGCTGTGGAGCAGAATCTGGCCAAAAACTCATTCACTCTAAATTAGACGCTTTGTGAGCTTACTAGGGTCTACGGAGATGATATCTCTTTCCAAAGAGATGCCTCTGCGCGGATGTATGGTGTAATATAGAAATTATTTTTCCAAAAAATTTAAAATGATTGATGACATTTCATAAATGGACTTTGAGACAATGAGTTTATGTCTGAACTTTTTTGTAACTTATTTTGTTTTGAAGATAATCACCTTTTAAAATCGAAGATAAAGTTACTGTACATAGAAAAATGTATTACCAAGTGTGGAGCTGTGTTTTACATATAAACGATCCACAGCCAGTGTTGCTTTTACACATCGTCAATTTCATTGAGGGAAATCCTGTAAGATATCATGGATGCTCACCACTATTTCATTAATTTCAAATCCACTTAAAATAGTGTCAAACTACTAGAATACATTTTAAATTGTTTGGGAAGCATATAAACGAGTTAAGCTCACAAAGAATTTACTATTTGAATTGCGTAAAAATGGGATGAATAAAATTGTCAGCCAATTTTTAAAAAACTAGTTTATTTTTAAGATATTTAGAAATAGTGGTCGTTTCAGAAATCACCAAAATCATTCAAGAAAGTGAACTCATAAATCTGTATTTTTTTTGCAGTGCAGTGTTATTCATATCGTCCTAAATGCGCTATTAAGTTTACTTAAAAAATCACTTAAGTAAGGTTGTTTATTACATATACTAAGTAACTATGTCAATATTTCGATAAAGCAAAGTTTTTAATCAAGTGAATAAGTAGTAAGTCAGTCTGACATCATCAGTCATAAAATATTTAGTTGTGCGTCAATTTAAATACTTTTATTAATTTGTAATGCCCAGTTAAGGGTCAAACATTAAAATAAATACGAAAAACTTGATATTGAACGTTATGGCATAGTATCGGTATATAACGTCTTGTTTTAAGAGGCATAGGACTATTGAATGATAATGGAAGTGGCATATCCTTGTAGTTAATTTCAGTTGAATTGTGTTACGTTGAACAGCAAAAATCAGTTTTGAATGGTGGCAGACGCTATAGTTTAGTGTCGTATGCTTTCTTAGTCCATGCCAATTTATGCCAAAATTATATTGAATGGTTTCTGAACTTCGTTTCTGGCAATTTATTACAAAATTAGTTTTTTTTTCAAATTGTAAATCGTCGTTTTACATATATATTAGTTTACTTCCTATAGTGAAAAGTGCTATAGAGCCTTTAATCATCTAAGCTCAATCATGTTAAGAGATTATCTTGGACACATTTTTAATTGCTTTAAGTCACAGTGCAAAGTATAATGTGCAAGTATTTTAAGATAATAAATAAGGTTAATGTAATTTCTTGTAAATTTAACTTTATTTTTAGTCACGCATACATAAAGTTACTCAAGTAAACAAATAGCCGAGATTTAAATATATTCTTGGTACATACATAAATAAAAAACATAAAATCTATAATTTCCATTATAAATAAAAGTTTAACCCTTTGTTGTAGACATAACATTATTGACAACGTTTTGTTAAAATTAAACAATGAATTGTTATTCGACTTATTCGTATATTACTGGCTACAAAAAAAAGTTACTTACTATGCTCACAAAAAAAAAAACTAAAAAAAAAACTAAAACTAAAAAAAATGACAATCCGTGTTGTCAGCTGCAAAGCTGAGTCGCTCTTT
Organism: Meiosimyza decipiens; assembly: GCA_963680825.1. NCBI lineage: Eukaryota > Metazoa > Arthropoda > Insecta > Diptera > Lauxaniidae > Meiosimyza > Meiosimyza decipiens. The sequence goes on from OY804259.1 coordinate 71,122,730, forward strand.
AAGCCAACGCTAGAGTAAGCGTTCAGTAGCAAAAGGTCTTTCGTCGAAGACACTTGATTTTTTTTACAACAAATTCGGAGTGGCGCGCTTAGTGTAAAAACAAAAAATCATCTGGTTTCAAATGGTATGGTGCAAGTAGAAAAAAAAGAAATATATTAAAATTTATAAAAAAAAAACGTCAAATACTAAGCTTTAAATAAAATGCGAACGCCTCAATAAATCGAAAGACTTAGGACACAAACTTAATGCGTTAAAACAAACGCATAAGACTAATGTTGTAATTAGAAATGATTAACATATATGATTGTGTTTTTCGCGAATATTTTAGCGTAACTATATTCTATAGTGTAGATAAATAAATTAACATTTTCTATATATAAACGTAGACGTACTCCTCCATGTATGGATACACAAAGTGCCTGCTTACTTACGTTTGTATATGAATGAATGAAATATTGTGTAACCGTTTTTTTGTTTTTAAAGAAGAAGTAAGAAAAAAAAAAAAAATTAAAAATGAAATTAAAAGAAAAACCATTACGATTTTTTTTAGCCATGTTGCTTAGTCAACATTGCGGTGAGTGCTAAAGCCGTTTTGTTTACATTTCTCCTAAGAGTGCAGCGCCAGTGCTAAAAGAAAAGAAAACTGCCAATTTTTAATATAACAAAATTTTGTATTTAGTGCTATTGTAGTTACCTCTACTACAAGTACATATGTAGGTATTTAGTTCGGGCACTCCAACTCCAACTCCATTTCCAAAACTACAACTTGCGCTCCCAGTCGCGCTGTCGTATTTGCACTCGAAAATCTGTTTCCTACACTTGTGGCATGGCGAAATGCAATAAGACTTTGCTTGTTTTGTTTGTTCGTTTGTTGTTGCGGTGGCTGCGTTGTTTTGGCCGCTTTTGCGCCTGCGCTATCGAGCACATGCAACATGTTTACCTTTTTTTTATAAGTTCATTTTATGACTAAAGTTTAATTTTTCTTTTTTTGCCACTTTTATTTCCATTACATAATTGTTGTTTTTTTTTCTGTCGCCGCAACACTTGAAGTATTTGCAAATATTATGAATTACAAGTACAAATTGATTTCGTTCACTTTTTTGTTTTTGTTGCCAAACTGAAGATGCGCAATAGACGGCTTTTGCTAACAGGCAAACCGTAAGCTAGCTGTGTTCTTGTTACTAACCCTAATTAATATTAATATGCATAGCAAAATAAATATACCTGTTCTTTATTTACTTCACACTTTATTTTTCCTATCTGTGCAAAATTTTGCCGTTTATGATTTCGTTTGTGTTAGTAGTCACTTTGGCTGAAATTGACACTTAAACTTTAGCGAAATGATTTTTTATGATGTCTATTTGAAGCAAGTTTTTTGAAATATATGTTTATGGTTTTGAAAAATCGTTAAGTCGCTTGATGTTTAATCTTTGAGTTTATGTTTCACATTGTGAAATTGTTGACACAGTAAGGATAGCATTATTCTACTAAGGACTTGGATGGGTTATATACATATATATATATATATATATATATATATATTGAACTGTAATACTAAGCAGTTTTAATTAAAATAATGAAATTTCGCAAATCTTGGTCATTTTCGGGCGTCGGGAAGAGCAACTCTGTTCGGTTACTTTCGCCAATATACATTACTATATTCCTCGTATGTATTATCCTGTAATCTTATACACTCGACTTTTCTACAGCGGACTCTTAGGCTACAAGTACTACCCAAAAGAGGTTGGCATGGCACATGATAAGAAAGTCATGAAAACAGATATTAGATATTCTGACTTAAATTTTTTAATTGGAAACATTGTTGCTTTCAATTTCATATTGTAATTTATACAAATTGCAACTGTATAATCTGTGATTTACAACATTATTTTTTTTTTTATGCACAAATCACTTTCCTAGTGACCATTAATTAACTTAATGCATAAAAATTAATAATTATATAGCTAAAGGCGTACTAGTCTATTAACATACCCGTAAATACTTAAATGACAGTACTTATTTCTGTAACGAGTACGCCATTTTAATCTGAATATTGGAAACTTCCGACGGTAAAAGTCAATTGTTGAGCGCGCATCTTGCTAAAAACCTGAATCCTTTTTCATGCGATTGCAGTAGCACAAAGAAGCTGGATATTGAAAAATATGAATTTTGTCTGATAGTTAGATATAGGAAAGTGAGCACAGTTTTGCTTATATATTTGAAAACACTACGCGATAAAAGAGATTCTTTCAAGAATTTCTAGTTCTTGTCAAAGTGTAGAAAAAACAACACGCCATTGTACAGGCAATGAACTTTGCGAAAAGTCCAATTAGATCCATTATTGTGGATCATAAAAAAAAATACATTTCTATTAGCGCTAATTTTAAAGAGTTAAAAACTTTTAAGTAAACAAATTAAACTAACTACATACATATATTTATACGTATGGATGTGTGTGTATGTATGTGTATTGTAAGTGCTATTTGTGTTTTTAGTTCCTCAATAAAAAAAGAGTTCAAGAGGTTAACAAAAAAACTCAATACTTTAGGCTTAAGAGCATCTCAAAAGCCACGCGTTCGTCATTTGTTTCGTGAAACTGAAAGGTTAAAAAAACATAAATATTTTTGCTTCTTTTTTTTTTTTTTATTTCCACATTGTCAACTTTAAAATCTAGTAATAAAAATATTCTCTTATTCATTTGCTTATCAAATATTTAATATTAACCATCAATTAGATTAAAGGGTCATGAAAGATGGTGGTACTAGATATGCCACATGAGGAAAGAAGTTAGCGTAATTTGTCATTTAGTGAATTGGTAGAATCCGCAGAGAGACAGCACAGAACAACAGAACAAACGAGCCTGGAATTGAAATAGCTGTAGAAACTATATGTAGGTCCTTTGCTCCTAATGGAGATATAAGATAGTAGCAGTAAATTTATGCTCCCATTCGGACCACTATTTTATATATCATTGTCATTTTTCAAAAAATTTTTCAAAAAATATGTTTTGGCGATATATCGCAATTTTACTGAAACTCTTCAAAATAAATATAGCATACCCTAAACGCAGATAACTTTCATTCTTTATATTTTGATTTATATATATGATGTGTCCATTTGCAAAAAAATGGACTTGAGCGGTTTTGATATCAATGTACTAGATTTGTTTTGAAAGCAAGTTTATGGACTTGGGCGGTTTTGAAATCTATGCATCAAAAATAAATTTAAGAACTGTAATATTTCTATAAGAAACTTTTTCTTAATCTAAAAACATAGTAGAAACATAAAGCATTGTCTTGATTTTGATATATGAAAAATCACAAAATTTGGTTTTATAGGACTTGCAACCGGCCACATATCTTAAAAATTTTATTAAAATTTGAATCTAAATTCTGGCACGTCAAGCTTTTGAGAACTTAACCGACATGCTTCATTAAGGATTAAATATTGCAAAAATCGGTGCCAGTTCGAAAAAACGGTTTGCATGTTCGGATGGTCTGGGTCCCTGCACTTGAAATTTCGCTGTATGACCCTGTGTGACATTAATCTCATGCGAAAATTAAAACGTTTATTTAAATTTGTGAACTAATGTCGTTGTTATAAATTTTATTGAAATATTTCCTTATTAAACAATGCCGTATGATATTTATTAGCTGATTTGCATAATTCTTGTTAACTTAATTGTTCACTCGTTACAGCTGAGAAATGCATCCATCATTCATTGCATGCTGTAAGTACGAGTAAACATGATGTTGTAAGACAAGCTTTTAGTACGCTGTTGTTAGGTTCGCTATTATTATTAATTTTTTTTGCTGTTTTGCTTATTTTGCTATGCTTTTCCCACCAAGCCGAGCTACTCGCTCATACTTGCTCATTTTGTATGAGTGTTAATTGCGACTTGCGGCTCTTTAGCGTTTTGTATAATGGCGGAATTACGACGTTTTTTTGTCTCAATTTCGATTTCGGTATGTAGCTATTGGATTGGTGTTGCACATAGGTACATAACTGCCGACCGATCAAGCTCAGTTGGAACCAGTTGGTAACCTTGGATGTTTCATTTTAGTGTTGTTTAAGCATTATTTAGATATGCATTTGCTTATTGGTACACAAGTATGGTATTGCGATTGATAAATTCATAAATTCACGTGTATGAGGCAATTGCTTTACAGCAGTTACGTCAATTATATAATGGAAACAAAGTGAAGAGCTGATCATTGAGTTGATCTAACTGGTCGGTCAGTCGCTGGTAGAATTCAAAGGAGTGCATAGAGCTTGAAGTTAACAAGAACTTGAGAATATTCTTCATCACATGGGATCTCAGACTTTGCTGATTTTTTCTTTTGTGGCTGTTAATATTTGACTAGTTCACAGTGGTGGATTAGGTGGGGGTAATAAGGTCTAATGTTTAACCAAAGACCTATAAAACTACATTTGTTAGGAGATATAACCGTGCTCGTCCAATACCTTTTAGTCTTCACAAACGACTCGCATTACGTGTGGGCTACACCTCTTTAATATTGCGGGACTCTTGAGTGAGCTATAGTTCCATACATTGAATTGACCTTGATTTTTCAAAATCAAAAATAAATAATCGACCATTTTCCAAAACTGCCAATTGAACTTATTAGAACTTACAGAAGAAACTCCCCTGAGCATTTTTTTTTAATAGGTGATCGACCAAAGTTAGGTTTTACGTTTTGAGTTTGAAAAATGTTGAAACACTTAACAAGTTGAAAACTCAAATAAACTTGAATGAGGTTGAAAAAATGAATTGAAGGAGATTAAAAAAAGTTGAAAGAGGTTGGTAAAATTTTAAAAGAGCTGAAAAAGAGTCGACAAATCATGGAAAATGTTGAAAAATGTTGAAACAGCTGAAAGAGGTCGAAAACTCGAAATATATTGAAAGATGATGAAAAAGTCAAAAAAGTTTGGAAAATGTTGCAAAAAGTTGAAACAGTTGAAAAAAATTTATATTGTCAATAATATAAGAAAAGTGTTGAAATAAATTGAAAGAGTTTGAAAAACTCGACAAAAGTTGAAAATCTGGAAAAACGTTGAACGAGATTGAAAAAGTAAAAAAAAAATTGAAAGATAAATAAATATGGATAAAAGTAAATAAGTAAACGGGTCATCCAACAAGAGGTAATATTTTAAATTTCTTGTCATATTTGAACTGTCAGCATTCAACTATCATTGAGATGACTTTGGACGCAGTTTATTTTCAGCAGGACAGTGAAACATGCGACACAGCTGGTGAAACAATGACTCTATTGCATGAAAAATATCCTGCACGTCTGATTTCACGAAATAAAAACTTCATTTAACCGCCAAGGTTGTACGTTTTTTTATTTGGGACTACTGGGACAATACTCCACCAACGATTCAAGCTCTTAAATAAAATATCAAAACTGTGATTAGCAAAATACAGCTGCAATTATGCGGAAACGTGATGAAAATTTACATCAATATAATGATCACTTGTTGGAAAAGCCAAGGAGGACATTTGCTAGGTCTGTTTTTGCTTTTTTGGGCTAAGTCCTGTAAAACTCTCAAGCAAGAACGAGTTTTGAAATTGCAATCTGTGAAAGAGACAACGTCAGTGGTGCCCACTACCACAAACAACGATAAGCATGTGTTGATAATTCTGTATATGTGCACTTTTTTTTACGCTCTTTGAAGCTCTTGAAGCGCCTTCTCGTTTTCATTTTTACGCTCTTCGAGCGCTTGCTCGTTTTCACCCAGGTTTAAAAATTAAAGACTGACTAATAGGTACAAAGTGCTAAGCTGTGAATGAGATTACTCGTATTACATATAATTTGAACAAAATAAGTTATTTGTTAATGGTATAGCTAGCAATTAACCAATATAAGTAGACCACACGTCTTTTGCCAAATTACTGTCTTGCACAAAATTTCGTAGAAAGACACCATTCCGCATTTATCCGCAAAGTTTTGCACACTATTTTCAATTGGGGTGCTTATTGGGATGTCAGTGAGCTAATGACCATATACTATTGCTTATCATGTGAAGTTACACAGTTTTACCAATCAAATGACACTATGATCGATGAAAGAAAATAAATCGTCTTTGGGTTATAGGTATTCATAGCTTGAACGTCATTTCAAGTTTCTGCCCATTCTTACGTTTTCTCTTCGAAGTCGTAGAGATTAAGAGTCTTTAATACATAACAGACATGGTTACTTGATTTTTGACAGCCTTAACCCTAGGAGGCTTAGAGATTGATGGCGCTAGCTGATATAACCAGGTCTGCGCAGACCTATATGAAATTTGTATAGGCAGGTGTACTAAAAGTGTGTGTAATGTTCTCCTTAGCCGCTTCTAGGAATTCATGGATGGAATCGTCTCTAATACGCAAAACAAAGCAGTTATACACACATTTATATACAAAAGGTCTGCACAGACCTGTTTGAATCTCCTAGGGTTAAAGAAACTATTGTTTTTTTTATTTAAGTTATGTAAAGCATAGTGTCTGAAAAAAAAAATTAAAAAACTTCCAAAATTTATGAAAAATTTACAAATGATCAATGCTTGAAATATGCATAGCACATTCAAAAAAATCGAAATTTTGCCCAAATATAGTCCAAGTGTCGTGCTATGAATTATATATTTTAAATTTAAGGTTGCACGCAAATTCGAAAAATAAAGCTGATATTTGAAATGCTTTTGCCAACAGCAGCACGCATTCGAATTGAATTTTAAGTTCCTTGGTAGAGAGAGGCTTGATGAACACAATACTTTTCATTTGATTTTTGTAGTAAAGATAAGAATATGGTCTGTAGTGTATGGCATTTAAAAGAGTTTCCTATACTATACCCAATTAATTGATCTCACTTACATATATTTTTTTTATTTTCTTTGTAACATTTTCAAGCTTTTTCAATAGTAAACTAAGGTGATATAAAAATTTACACGATTCGCACACCCACAAATTTTTCATCATCATGGCTGCCGTTGAAGTGCGGAACGGATACAAGTATTATGGAAGCAAATCGAATCCAAAGATAATTCTGAATTATTTAAATATGAACGTGATGCGGGGATCAATGTGAGTGGAATACTAATGAATTGATTGTATCACTTATGCGACATGAACATAAATTCCATTCTACAAATAAATATAACAAAAAAAAAAACACTAACACTGTTTGCTTTTATTTATTTAATTTTTTCCAGCTATGGTCTTTTAGGAGCTTCTGGTTGCGGCAAAACAACTTTACTCGCATGCATTGTGGGACAACGTCAATTAAATAGTGGAGATGTTTCAGTTTTGGGTATGACACCCGGTATACCTGGTAGCGGTATTCCTGGTTCACGCGTTGGCTATATGCCTCAAGAAATCGCGCTCGTTTCAGAGATGACCGTCAAGGAGACAATTTATTATTTTGGTCGTATCTATGGATTGACAGATGATAAAATACGTGAAAAATTTAAAATTCTACGAGATTTGTTGCAATTACCACCGCCAAAGCAGCTGATAAAGAAATGCAGCGGCGGCCAGCAGCGTCGTGTTTCATTTGCCTGCGCAATGATTCATGAGCCGGAATTGCTGATTTTGGATGAACCTACGGTTGGATTAGATCCAATGTTGCGTGAAAAGTTCGTGAGAAAAGAAAAAAAAACAACAGTGTGTTGCTAAAACAGGGAAGATTTGATGTTGATAAAATAATGTTTTGGAAAACAACTATACAATACTCCCAATTTCACAGCATACTGGATGTACTCAAAATATTTCCATTTCTATTTCCATTAATCCTTACTTTTCTTGTACAGAATTTGGGAATTCTTAGTCGAGACTACAAAAAATAGTAAAATGGCTGTGATCATAACAACTCATTACATTGAGGAGGCAAAACAGGCCGATTGTGTGAGTAATACGATTGTGTAGAGTTTAGGAATATTCTCAACATTTCTTATTGTATTCCTTAACTTATTAATGTTAGATTGGACTTATGCGTAATGGGGTCTTATTGGCTGAAGATTCACCTGCAAATATAATGCTAAGATTCGAAAGTAGCTCTATTGAAGATGCTTTCCTCATATTAAGTCAGTCACAAGGTGACTCCGATGTGATCATATCCAGTGAAGTAAACAAAAATAGACAACAACTACCAGCTGTGATGCCCCCCCCAGTTGTAGAGGTGGCTGATTCAAAGAGTATATCAGTAGGAAAGTCGCCGCTTAAGTTTGTCGATCAAGTTAATAATCAAAGTACAATTGTCGACGAATCCAATACAGATAATAAAAAACGGATATTTTTCACTACCAGAGGTCGCATCAAAGCGTTGATGACCAAAAACTTTGTGCAGCTATTTCGACAACCATCGTAAGTTGAAGAATATTTAAAATTTCCGAAATTTACTCCATTAAAACCCTTTTTATTTTTCGTTGCAGTGGAATTATTTTCATGCTTATGTTTCCGATCATACAGCTATCATGTTTCTATTTGGCTATTGGCAAAACGCCAACAAATCTCAAGATAGGCGTTGTCAACAGTGAAGTGCAGGACTATCGAACATGTTTTGATGATAATCTCATAACGGTGTATACCCAAAACGATACTTGTGAATTTAATAAAATATCCTGTCGATATATAACTGAACTTGGTGATGGCATAGCCGAAAGGGTAAGTTAAATTTAGAGTATCATGAACTTTTTTAAAACTAATGCGTTTCGCAGGTGTACTACAATAATAATGCGGATGCTTTGAGAGCTGCAAAACGAATCGAAACTATTGGATACATATATTTTCCTTCAAACTTTTCTGAATCGATGAAATTGGTTCTTCAAGATGGTCGATTTGCAGATGACAGTGCGTTCGTTAATGCCGAACTGACTGTACATATCGATATGACAGGTATGAAAATACAGAATTTCCAAAAGAAATGCACCACATTCTAATGCACATTTCTGGTTTTATTTCGAATTTATACAGATCAACAAATTGCTTTCTTTATTGAACGGAAATTACGTGATACATTCAATACTTTCATCAAAGGTGTGCTAGCGGATTGTGATTTACCTGTTTCTTTGGGGAACTTACCGATACAGTTTCAGGATCCGGTGCATGGGTCTTTCGATATTGAATTTCAACAGTATGTGGCACCGGGCGTAGTAATGACGTGTGTAAACCTTTTTAATAACATTATACATAAATATCATGGTAACATGTTGCGCTATCCCTATCTCTATCTCTATCTCTAACCTTTCCTTAGAGATCAATGTGCAAATTCCATACCCAATTCCATTAAAATCAGTCAATTAGTTTAGGTAAGAAAACATATCTACTCTTAGAGTTGTGGCGTCACCCTCTTAAAAACAAATACAATTTCTCATGGTTCAATCTATCTCCATACCGAATTTCATCAAAATCAATCCAATAGCTTAGCTGTGAAAACATATTTTCCTATTGCGAGCGTAGCAGCGTCCACTTTAAAAAAAAAATATGTTACCTCGAGGTTCATTCTATTTCTGTACAAAATTTCATTAAAAGCGGTCCCTTAGATCAGCAGTGAAACGTTTTTCCCTGTTAGGGGCGTGTCATCACCCACTCAAAACAAATATCGTTACGCAGTATTAAATTTATTTCCATATAAAATTTCATCATAATCGGTGAAGCAGTTCAGCCGTGCCAGCATTTTTCCCCATTAAGGGTGTTGCTACGCCCCATTAAAGAACTTAAAGTTTTTAATTGTAGCCTCTTTTAATATCCCAACCCAATTCCAACAAAACCAGCACATTAGTTTGGCCGTGTAAGCATATTCTCCTGTTAGAGGTGTGACACCGCCTACTATTAAAAACAAAATTACGTTCTGCACTGCGCCTCTTCACAACCTTTCCAACAAAAAAAAAAGGGTTAAAAAAGGGTCTAACTGTATTGCCCAAAAAGCGAATTTCGTCTAGTGGAACGCATGTATTATTCAAAAATATGTGTATATGTATTTGCAAAGAAACTAAGGGAACTTGTGATCCATTTGCAATAGAGGGCTAGTAGTTATTTTTTAAGCTCGACCCTCGTAGATCTCTTCTTAAATTTTCCATGAGTGTTTCAAAAAACGAAACTATCGAAATACATTTAGAATCGAACCTGGAGCCAATTCATTATCGAAGGTCTACTCACTTTTTTTTACAGCTAGAAATAAATGGTTCAGCATGATCGATTAGGTGAAATACTTACATTGACAACGAAAGTTGTAGTCCGTTCCGACTCAACAAGCACAAAATACTAATTTTTCATCTGTTTCTTTAATCAACATAATTTTTTAGAATGGTTTTCTTTTTGGCAACTTTAATGACGGCTGCTGTTTTTATTTCTGAACGAATGGATGGAGTTTGGGATCGTACGCTTGTTGCAGGTACTTGAGCACGGATCGAATATCTTGAGATATATTTTATTTTAAATTATTCCATTCTGTTTTGTTAGGTGTTTCAGCAACGGAAATGCTATGGGCTCATCTGTTAACACAATTTATAATAATGATTTTTCAGTCGTTTGAAGTTATTATGTATATTGGATTGGTGTTCGATACCTACAATAAGGGTGATACGACAACGTTAATAGGGTTATTGACTTTGACAGCTTTTTGTGGCATGCTTTTCGGTATGTAATTGAATGAAACATCCATCAATCATATTTCCAATAAACGCTTTGTTTTTTTAAACTTGTTCTCAGGATTGCTTATATCTGTGTACTGCAAGTCTCATACGGAAGCAAACTTTGTAGCAACTGGCGCATTCTATCCAATGATTATATTATGTGGTAAGTCTCATTGATAACGTAGGTAGTTATTAATTTATATTTTTCAAATTGCTTTTAAAATTATAGGACTACTGTGGCCGTTAGAAGGAATGCCAAAAGTACTTCAGGATATTGTAATGTTTTTCCCATTTACAATTCCTTCGATTTCGGCAAGGAATATAATTGAAAAAGGCTGGTCTATAACAAATGGTCAAGTTTACAATGGGTTCATAGTGATGTCAGCTTGGATTGTAATATTCTTTACATTGTGTATTATCGGTATAAAAAGAAAAACATAAATCATTAGGAAACATTAGTACATAGCCCCTATGGATATAAGCAACGAAACGATATTGGGTCTTATGTCTGTAGCTATGACCACTTCAGAAAACGGACATAGTTCCGAAAACAATTAAGACTTAACCTTAAGTAAATTCATAATCTTTTTGCAACATTTTTGCGCAATTTTTCAAGACTTAGAGCAAAAAACGATTATAACACCATGGTTATTAAGTTCATTATTTTAGCTGTTTATAGCTCCAAAAATTATTTTGAGAGCTAAGACCGTTTTTCAGGTGAACATAAGGCCAAATATTGTTTGTATATAACTTCCATGGGGCTTATCAAATGGTACTTCGTTAGGGCCTAAGCAAATCTTAGTACTTTTTTGGCGATAATTTCATTGTAATCTTAAGTACAACTGTAATGAAATGGTACACTAATGATATGTTATATTCATACATAGTTATTTTGGGAATCCATTAAAAAACATTTAATGTCATTTAGAAAAGCATTCATTTAGATATTAGTTATCAATTTAATCATTGGATTTCTGGCATATTCCTATATTTATTTATTTAAATAATGTGCATAACTTCCATATATTTTATAAACTTCCTGCATTGATAACATTACGGTCAAATATAGTTGTTGTATTTTTTGTGTGTGTATATTTATACAATTTTTACTATGTGTGATTTAAAAATAAAGGTTTTTAAAATAATTTAGTAAAATATTAAAACAAGCATAACATTGTTTTTTCTTTTTTACGTAGAAATTGTTTATTAGAGTTGTAAAGGTTATAACCAAGACGAGTGCCGGACTTGGTTTTTGAATTTTATTTGATTGCAAAGTACAAATATAGGATTAGGTATGGAACAAAATGACAATGAATTGCTCCTGAAGAAATGTTCGATGATATCGTTGCATGATATGTTGTATACAGTTCAGCATGCTGATCAAGAATACACTATAACTATCACATACATATACTTTTCCACTAGTTGGTTAACGTACTGTAACCTATCGGCGTAACTACTACACAGGATTTTACATAGAGTGGAAAGTGACAATTTTCCGCTCGAAAAAGTATGGATTGAGTACACTGTGTAAGTGGTGGAAGATACAGCAGATATGTTATTTGAAGTTTTTGACCGTTTAAGGCTGTAATGCAAGTGACATTATATACACATTAGTTTTCTTTGTCTGACTAATGGATATATTATTTTGTGAAAAATTTTACCTGAATTGATCAGTAGTTTTTGACAAAGTAGACTCCGAAGAAAGACGAAATGAGAATTTTTAGCATCCTAGCAATAATAGACAATATAATTCAACTGTTTTCGCAAAAAAAAAACGATTTTCGTGAGCTTTGACCTACCAGTAGCGTTTCTGCAACAGGTTCGCTTTAGCTCTCATTGCACATTATTTGTTTGACAGGTCATTTGAAAATTCCCCAGGCTAACATAGCAAAACCATTTTTTTGGCAAAATTCGATCAATTTATTCAACATAGTTTCCTTTGAGGGCGGTACACCGAGTATAGCGATCTTCCAATTTTTCGATAACATTTTTGTAGTAAGATGCCGGTTTGTCCTCAAAATAGGCCTCAGTTTCGGCGATTATTCCCTTATTGTCGTAACCACCTCTTTTGGGCGTCCAGTGCGTTTGCCGTCTTCGGTGCTCATTTCACCACGTCGAAATTTAGCATACCAATCTGTTACGGTTGCTTTTCCTGGCGCAGACTTCGGAAACTCTTGATCAAGTCATTGCTTGGCTTCAACTGTATTTTTCCCCTTCAAAAAGCAATACTTGATCAGCACACGAAATTCCTTTTTTTCCATTTTTTGCACAATAACAAAAGTTGCTTTACTCAAAATGCTATAACTCACGAACCAATCGACCGATTGCTGTCAAATTTTGACACTGATCGTTTGAAGGTTAGTACTACTTGAAAATCATATGGATTTAATTCAAGTGGCGCCGTCTATGGGTTAGCCTGGGGAATTTTCAAATGACCTGTTAAGGAATAGTTAGAAGTTAAGAGCAAAAAAAAGGAGATTATAGTGTTATTCGACAATCTAATCTCGGTAATATAGCCATCAGAAGTTGTCAATATAGTTAGATATAGCATTTGTAAAACTGAATATAAGTTGGGTATCTCTAAATTGATATTTCAAATATGGCTGTCATAAGTTAGATAATTTAATTAACTACTGAGATGTACCCTATAGATTTTATGAAACAACGTTACTTCCCAAAAAATGTGTTAATAACCAATAGCTTATTTAACATATTAATAAAGCCTATTTTCATCCCTTCAAAATGATGTATCATGTGTACAAATGTTTTCCTTGTTACCGAAAAATTGAACTTGTCTTCCTCAACAATATCATAAGACATTATTATTATGATAAATAAGTGTTAAAATATATTTCAACCACAATAAAATTTAAAAGTCCCATTGGTAGCTATTTACTTTAACTCCCGATTATCTTGCAAATTTAGTACATTGTTCTGATCAACATGCCGATCAAGAATATCTAAATTGCTTAAAATTTCAGAAAACAACGTTACATCTCTAAAATTTTATGTTAAAAATGATAGATTGAAATGTTGTTATTGTAGCTCTTAAATTGTCCTTTCTTTGATAGCTACATTTTGTATATCAATCCAGGAGTTCCTAAGTTATATTGATTTTCACAAAAGCTTTATCAGCAACTTCTGATGGATATATCTCCGAAACTAGATCGAACCAACAATTTTCCCTCATATATTTATTCTAAGAATTAAAAAGCACATATGAAAAATTGGTGAACAAGAGCTCAAATAATTTAAACTGCGTTTTTATTTGTGAATGCAACGTATTGGCAACCATGGTTTTATTCAATGAATAATGCGATGCCAACGCCATTTTCTTTGTCATCAAGATTTTGTCTATCCAAAGTCAAAATTAGTTGTCAAATCGAATACTTTTGACATTTTATGTTCAAAATGTCTCTGGAAGCGATGAGATTGACAGCTTGCATTAACCAAAATGTCAAAATCGTATATTTCCTTAATAATTAAGTCGCGTGAATTTGTAGTATTTTAGGCGAGTGTTTATGTTATTACAATGCAAGTTAATTCAAACGTAAATAGTCAATTGGTTGACAATATAGTGCATGAAGTGAAATCTCAAGGTGTTTTCGATGAATTTCGGAAAGATTCCATGGCAGATGTGGACACAAAACCTGCCTATCAAAACCTACGGCAGCGTGTTGAAAGTACTGTGAAGAAATTCCTTTCTGAACAGAAATGGAGTCCTGACGTCAATAAAATACAATTAAGGGATAAACTACGTAAACATATTACCGAGTAAGATACAAGATATGAAAGTAATGACATATATAATGTGATACATTTCGATTTACAGCTCTGGATTTTTGGATGTAGGCGTTGAACGTATTGTAGATCAAGTTGTTAATCCAAAAATAGGAACAGTGTTTCAGCCTAAAATTGAAGACATTGCATATAAGTATTTGGGTGTTCCAAAACCTATACAACCAATCGAGACAATTCCAATGTTGCATCAGTTGACACAATTTTCTGTTAATGGAAGTTCGCTAAGGATCGAAACTTCACACCTGCTGCCAACTGATTTGGAGCAGGTAAGTCCTGACTCGGATAAGGCTACGGTAAAATCTGAATCAAAAGATGAGAGCATTGCGATGGATTTAGAGGAAAAACTAGATGATGACGATGAGTCACCACCGTTTGAGCCATTAGAACAAGAGGAAAACAAGAACTCAATCAAAGAAGAGCAAAAACTTTTTAAGGAAGAAGTAAATTTCCCGATGCAATCTAATCAGTTTGAAAATAGCTATGAAAAGAAAACAATTGAAAATACACCTGTTGTAGATGAAAAACCCGAGGTCGATTCGGAAACACAGGATACATCATCAGTTTCACTCAAAACTGAAGAGCAGGAGTCTGATAAAGATGCCAATAATTTACCAGATAGATTCCAGGAATCACAGTCACAGCTATCACAAGTGTCTAGTGATAGTCATCTTTCAATTGCAACGCATGAAAACAACACCAGTTGCTGCGACTTTAAATCAAATGATAACGCTGTCAATATATCAGAGGAGGCACAAATGCCGAAGTTCAATGAAAATTCAAATGACGAAGATGTCAGCAAGAGAGATAAAAATAAACTTCATTTCGATATAAAACAAGATGAAATTAAATTTGAAGGTAAATAGTAGTAGTATGAGTTTTGTCCTTTCCTAAACTTTTTCTTACAATAATTGGTAATATGTACTCGTATTTCTATCGATCTCCATTAAATTGTCTCAGCGTTAAAGTGAATCGATTCAGTTCATAATTGATTTGCAAAAACAAATGTTTGAGATTCTCACAAAAAGCGATCAAATCCCTTGTTTTTGAAACGGTCCCATGCTCATATTTTTTAAATTTTATAGTTAGCAAAAACAATCTTGAAACTATTTTCTAATAGTTTTGATACAGAGATTTCAAAACATGTAGTTTTTTATTTGCTATGCAAATAATTACTTAACTTACCTAAATATGTGACAGAATGAGCTGCGAAGAGAACCCAAACTAAAAGTTTGCTGCTTTGTCCTTTCAGCTCTGGTTTTCCTTTTATTTGCAACTTTAGATCACTTACGTACATTTCTGAGTGACTCGTTTACATAGCTTCACGAATAACGATCCTTGATGTTCTGAACATCTGTTCCAACTCTAAAATGGCCAAGCTTAGCTCTGTTAAGAAACTTGACAATAAATGAAATCTTTAACATTGTTCTGCGAATTTTAGGAGACGCCACGTCGTTTAATCTAACCTTTGTTCATGTCGATTAGGTTAGGTTATAGGAGTGGGATTTAATCAGTTAATATCAGGTGTTTAACTTCGTTTTAAAAAACATTCCAAACAGAATAAAGTGTGCAGTTATTTATTTAATGACCGATGTACATATACATATATATGTATATACATAGAACTGAATCTCTCAAAAATGCCCTAATGTGTGTATGTTAATGCATTATAATTTTAAGCTTAAATTAAATTTGAATAATTCGTCATTGCAAAAAAAAAATCATACACGTATATAAAATTCAATTGCAGGCACAAGAAGAATATCCAATATGCAACCAAGCGAGCTACTGCCACTTACTACTGTAAGCACCAACAGAACTCCAAACTCTGATGTACAAGATAAAATAAAAAGCTTTGCGAATTCAACAGAACTTGGTATTTTTGAAAAAAAAGAGAACGACTCATCAAATGGTCACATTTTTAAATTTTCGAAAATTAATGTTGAAACAAAAGATGAAAAAATTGCAAACGATGGCAGCTTCAGTTCTTCATTGGATGATTCCGGCACTGCGCAACTGTGTATTGTTGACAAATCAGAAAATACGCAAATATCGGTGTCTGATCATCAACAACCGCTTGCAATAACACACAGTAAAGAAAGTCAACCTATATCAACTGTATCTTCAAACACTGATGTAAACTCTGCAGAAAAAGAATATCAGCCATGTGAGGAATCGACAAGAAACGTTTCTCCATCTGCATCATCATCACGCTACAAAAAACATTCCAAACAAAAAAAAGTGGAAAAAGATAAATACCACGAAATGGAGCGTGAAAAGGACAAAAGCAGAGATAGGGAAAAAGACAAAAGCAGAGATAAGCAAAAGCTTCGACATGGTACTACAAAATTACCTTCTTCAGTTAGTGTTAGCCGGCATTCTTCAAGTACCTCTAAGAATCATCACTCAAGCACAAGCAAACCCTCAAGTAATGATACTAAAACTACGGTTGCAAGTAGTAAAGGAGAATCACAACACAAATCAAAGCATGTGTCGTCATCGTCCTCTAGTCGGTCAAAAAGTCGTGATGAATCATCTAAGCGTAGAGTGCGTGAAGGCGATAGAAAACAACATTCATCAACGAAGGAACGCACATCGTCATTGCCTTCACATAAAAAGAAGCCAAGTCAAAGTGACGATCACTATGCATCTAAGGATAAAATTCATTGGAGAAAATCCACAGATTCGAATGATGAAGACAAAAGGCCGGATTGCGATAGCGGCAGAGTAAACATCAAATCATCAGACGCAAATCGAAATGCAACTGCTGAATCAAAAAATAAATACAAAAATGGAAGTGGCACCACAGTGCCATCTCAATCGCCGACTTCGAATGCAGCGAAGTGTACTGATGCCTCTTTAAATACTACAACTATTAAAAAGAACGACCTTGAGAATAGCCGTTCGAAAATTGTAATATTAAATGACTTATTGGAAAATCCTTGCACAGATTTTATTGAGCTAGGTATCGCTTCTCAAGAAAGGCATTTGCACATATTTAGCTCTGAAGGAAAATATGAAAAGTCAGTAATGGAAAATAATAATAATAATGATTACAATGAAAATCAGCTATACTTTTTTGAGCAAAATAAAAGTCAGTTTACGGAAAGGCTTAAAGTCCTTGATATTGCAATGGATAACTGCCGTAAAGTTGTTAATAATTTAAGATTTGATAGTGTCACCAATTCCGATACTGAATTATCAAATGATTGCGTACATACATCATCGTCATTGACGACAGCTATTAGTAAGCAGGACTTTACTAGTGGTACAAGAGCGACATTGCATATTGACTGCATACAGCTTAAAAAAACACATGGCCAAACAGATTACGATGGGGAAATAGAGAAGAAGCGCTTCAAGTACACACCTAGATCTGGGACAATCGTTTCTCCTACATCATCTGAAACAAGTGTAAATTCAAAAGAAAATGAATTTATTGCGACGGATATTTCTGGTAAGATATGTTTAAATATACCTATTAAGAAAATAAGATGTTTCATTAATGCTTTTATAATAGAATTCACTGATTTTTTTTCTTTTACTAATATTAATACATTGAGATTTTTCATGCTTTGCAAAATTTATGTTCTTGTTTTATGGGGCTTAAATTAATAAAGACAGTAAATTATAATAAGTCAAATAAGCTGAATATTGGGCAAATCTTCCAGACATACAAATATTGAACCGATTTTGATTAGTTTTTTTTTTCGATATCTCATACATATACTACTACGTATTTTTAATCAGTAACGTAACGCCTGGTTACAAAGTTTTTTTTGGGATTTTACATACAAATATTGAACCGATTTTGATTAGTTTTTTTTTCGATATCTCATACATATACTACTACGTATTTTTAATCAGTAACGTAACGCCTGGTTACAAAGTTTTTTTTGGGACTTTTGCACATTATTTTAATACAAGCGAGGTACATGAAAAGTTTCTTCAATTATGTTTTTCGGCTTGTCTATTTCTATTAATTTTCGAAGTCATATATTATGCCCAACTATGATGTATTCTTTGCTATTTTTTACTTCTACACATTGAATGCAAATTGTTAGAACTCAAATGAATGTTATAACATTTATTATGCAGGATTTGCAAAAGACAATTTTTTTCCTATACAAGTACATTCTGTTTATCATTCAAAAATTCGCAAAATAAAGTTTAAAAAAAAGAAAACAAAATTAAGAAAATTTTGGACCCAAAAAATGATTCTCTCCAACCGTTTGGATTTTGATTTCAATTAATGTAAAATTAAAAACATTAAAATAAAAGTCCTATCAAAGTCGTTTCATTTACATCCTGGTTGGAAGCAAATATCTTAAGCTAGTTCTCACACACACTGACGAAATTAGAGCGTGATCCGATTCCGTTGCCGGTCAATAGGATTTCGCACTGCTGCTCTTGGTTTTCAGCTGTATTTTGTTTTCTAAAATCATCGCTTAAGGACATGGTTTGGCTTATACGAGTTCTATTTAAGTTTCGGAAACAGAAATTTCTGTTTGCGAAATGGAGACGCGTTAGCCAGCAACATGTATATGGCGTGAGAGCGAGGTTTTACCTTCGTGTATATACTTTTTGCAGCGATTCAGATCAGAATACAAAGTTTTGAATATCAAACTGTAGTTTTGAGTGGGAGACTGATGATTCCTAGACGTATTTATCAGGGAAAATCGGGAAAACTCCAAAATGTATGTGAATATCTGTAGACCGTTTTTTTTATTAGTATTTTTTTGATAACATAAGTAAAACCAATTATATTCTGTATATAGTTTTTAATTAGGCATATATTATATGTATGTAATAAAAATATAAAGTATATAGTACAATGTTGCAAAATAAATTGTCTTTGTTTTACATCCCTTTTAGATGTGCAATGAATACAAACAAAATCTGTTAAGTCGTGTAAACCATTGTATTTTTGTTTGCATTAACTGTAGAAGAGAAAAATAATATATTTGTGTTACTTAACCCAGTTGTTCATAAATTTCATCACATTTTACTATTCCGGTAAGGATCATTGTTGACTATATATAATTGTTTTAACCAAAAAATCGCATTAAATGCATTTTATTTTCGAGTTTAACAACTCTTTTCTTTTGCAGCTACAGCTAGTGATATATTAAAAAAGCCATTGGATGAGAAGAGAGGCAGCAGCAGTGCTTTCAAAAAACTAGCCCAGCAAAAACATTATGCAAGCGACGATCTTTATAAGCCACGACCTGTTTTGGGGCAAAGACCACGTCGCAGAGGCCTATTTGATACTATCACTTAAATTATGTGATGCTAATGTGCATTTCATATTAAATGCCCCGAAAAATTGTATTTCTTTGAATTATTTTTTATAGCATAACAGTTTTTAATAATATGAATACAGCAAAGCAGAATAAAAAAGCCTAAGAATACCAATTAAAACCAAAGCTGACCTTAGTGCCAGTTATTGTCTTTGCCTGTACTTCAATATTGAATGAAAAATTAAACTAAATTTATAAAATATATACAAACTTTGATGATTAAACCAGAAAAGATAAATTTTAAAGACTGCAATTTCAATTAAAATGTTTATCAGACCACACTAGAAATATCAATTCAAAAGTGTATGTGATTTGATGAAATGAATTTTGGAAATTGCAAATTTTCGTAAATTTATGGTCTCTGATTAATAGTTGAAAATAGAGTACATAAATCGACTTAATTAAAATTTAGTTTTTTCCTAAAGGTAGTTGGTTGTCTGGAATCATTTTCGTTACATTGTTTTTACCTTGATGTATGTAGAAGATTTCTTCTATGTATCAAAATTAGCGAGAGTACAACATACGCTTTCTACTTTATTTCTAAATCATTTGAGACAGAAGTAGGTGAACCTAAGCCACCTGAGCCAAATTATAAAAACAAAATTTTGTTGTTTACTTAAAAAAAGAAAGTTAAACTAGGGGTATCACCTATAAGATAACAAACACAAATTTATGCTATTTAACTTCGAGCAGATATCAATTACACAGTACAACACACTTCCTCAGGCCCAAGATTCCAATAAATAGACTGAAAGCACCTAAAGTGAATGTTTATTTCTCAGTACACTTTCTAACTAACATAGTTTAAAAACCAATCGATTAGTTGTGATGCTTTTTTTACCAACACTTGGTTTTTTTTTTCTAAAATAAACAACGTTTATTCTTTTATCTTAATCTTGTTCACCATAAGCTATAACTATTTTATAATTGAAAAATAGGATTTGAAGATAATTTTTATTAATATTAAAGTTATAAAGATTTTATAAAAAGGAAATTTTTCGTTTTGATGATGTGGAGTCGAATTTAAAGCAATCAGCACTATGGCAATAAATTTTCGTTCATTGCTACTTGCTTTTTTCTGAAACACTAAAATGCATAGTTTTTAATAAAAATTTGATCATCGAAATTTAGCGGTAAATGTTAATTTTTCTGTGAATGTAAGTAAGAATGTAACCAAGTGTAATGTTGACGGTAGCTAACGATAAAAAATGAAAAGTGATTAGATCGATCACTCCGCAAATATTAAAAAATAGATGTCGCTCATATGACTGTAGACAATAATTTCTAGTAGTCTTTGCATTCTCAATAAAATTTTTCATTCTGCGGAAACATCGGATTACACACCCATGCAAAAATTCTCGTGAATTTATCGCACTTGATATGATTACAATTTTGATAAAAAAGGACTAAGAAAAAATGATTGGTTTGTGAGTTATGTTAGTTATTAATTTGAGCAGGATATAAATTTGCAATGGCTACAAGCCTTGACAATGACCTCAGATCTATTGCTGTGCGTTATTGTTTGCTTCTTCTGTTAGTCTTAGACTGGACAAAAACTTTATTGATTATTGTTGTGTCGTGTGGACGTAGTTGTTGTAGATGCCACGGATGGTATATCGGATAAACGTTTTTTAGTGAAATTTTTAATTGATTTGATCTTTAATTAAAAAACCAAAATAAAAATATTATTACATCACATTAAAGGATTTTAAATATTTTACAAAAAAAAAATGTTTTTTTGGAGGCGCTTCCTTTTGAGTCTGTCATTTTGTTTTTTGAAATCGCTAGTTTGCAATAAATCTACTTGCATGGATCTTTATTGTGAAGCCAAAAATATATTTTAATGGCTTAAATTTTTGGTAAAGCGAACTGTTCGGTTTATAAAGAATGACACAGAAAAACTTATCACATGGAGGTATAAGGATCAGAAACTGGTAAATTTTTTCGGCCACTAGTTATGTAGTTATTTCAAGGGACTAAGCTCTCTGTGAACTAAATTACTTTTTTTATCGTAGTTCTTTCAAAACTGACCTATAAAATGTAATTTTACAGAAACAAAAACAATAAATTACAGTTAACACGCAAGTTCTATGGAAATAAAAGACACAAATGACAAAAAAAAAATTTAAAATCAATAAAGATTAAATTAGGCATTTAAACTAGGTATTTTACTGTATTAAACAAAATTTAGATAGTGCTGTTGGTAGCAGCATCTCTGTCTAGTGCGATGGTGGCTGGATTCGATTATCAGATCTATTTCTTATCTAATTTCATCAATCGTTTCAATCTAGCGCTATAAGTCCACGAATTCCCGTATATTTAAATACAAATGAAATGATAGGATGGCGAAGAGAAAAGCTGAATCGAGCTGTTAAGCCAAAAATACAATTACAAAAATAAAAATATTAATAAAAATCTAGAAAAAGGTTCTTAAAATTCTTTGAGTTAATTAATTTCTAACTTTATTTGAAAATGTTGTGCTAAAAATTTGTGAAAAAGAGAAACCTACATAAGATCTTATCAAAAAATTAAAAAAAAAATAAAGTTTGTTTGTGGCCTATCGAGCCTCATCGATAAGATGTCGATGGATCCGTTGTTGGAAGCATAAATTCCAGCTTTATCAACGCATCTTGTTGATGAATTGCTTTTGACAGGTCTAAAGACAAGTTGTAAAGGTTTCCTTTTTGTACTTTAAAGAAAGTTTTTTTTTACAGGTGCCATATTTCAAAATCGCTTATGCATGTAAGCTGAAAAATACATAATTGACTTTCACAAAATTTCTTCTAAGAAACATCTTTTTTTTTACATCAAGGCAACTATAATGTGAACAAAAGAACGATTCTAGATATGAACCACTTTTAAATCTTGAAAATTTTTAATGAAGATTTTTATTTGTTGTTTATTATAATAGATTAATAATACAATTTTCTTTGCTGAAAGTAAACAATAACATAATTATAATTAATAACAATTAAATATTTTATCTGTCTTTCAAGAGTCTAATATTGTTGTTCCTTAAATTTTATGCCATCTGGTTGTTTTTAATTTTTGTAGTTTTTTCCACATTGATATTGTAATTTGATTACAACTTTAATTCTTTTGTTTTAGTTTTCAAAAACTGTTGTGTATTTAGATCACACATAATTAATGTATAGTTCCAATGTGTTTATTTCTATTTTGTTTATGTCGAATAAAATATTTATACATGAAATTTCAAAACTTACGCTGGTCTATAGTATTTAACTCAGCATTAGCTGTGTTTATGAATATGCGTAACTATACAGTATTAACCAGTTGAATCAATGGAGCCACCTTAAAAGTTACAGGAATTAAAGAGTTTATGTTTCATAGTTTTTTCACATTACCCGCCAGATGTACAGTATAAGAACAGAGCTTTTATAAAATAATATAATTTTTTTTCGCAAGCATTTTCAGATATCTCGAATATAAACCAACTAATAAGTTAAAATGTTTAATTATATTTGTAATAAGTATTATTTTATTTACATAAATTTTAAAAATGTTGTCCTTACTATGTACACTAGACAGTTGACATGAAAAATACACACCTAATATAGTAAAAGCAAAAATACTGACTACATTTTTTGTGTACTTTAAAATAGGTTGTAATAATTTTTTCAAACTAAGTATAACCAGGCAAAAATTAAAACCTTGGACTAAATAATTTGCTGAAATTTAACATTCAATGATATGTTCAATTTCAAACTTTTAGCAGCGACAACATTTTAGAGACTTCCCAAATTTGAAACTTAAGTTGCCAAAAAGATCAGCTCCGGTCCCCTCCGTTAAATCACATACAGTTTTTGAGTAAAATTTTGTATGGAAGGCTGATGTTTCTCTAAAATATAGTAGTTTCTGTTTTAAGTTTAATTTTAATGTATTTCTAAACAAATTATTTTGAAAATTTATATTTTTCGTTTTACAATTTTTTGCCACAAAAAATGTAGCCCTCGATAAAAATAAAATGCAATTTCACAAAAATATTTAAATAAAATCAATCGTTTTGTATATTTAGTAATATTGGGATTTACCAAAATTTTCGTTTAATTTTTAATTTTAAGGTGGAAACTTTTTTATTTGGCTGCTGCTGATGTTAAATCTGAACTGTGCTGAAATGAATTTAGCGTAATTACACATATCAAACCCAAATCATAATTTTGCATAGGAATTCACATAAAGAAATCAATTGGTTAAATTGACATTATTTGTTGTGTTCCTACAATACTTTTTATTTCAGCTGCTGCTTTATAGGTCGTCAACGATTATCTTTATGGACTAGAGAAACCACGATCGTACGGACTTTTAACATCTGTATGCCTTGTATGTAAATTCAACGTGGGTGCAGTGACACTACTAGATAAATCGCAAACAGTTTTAATAGGTTGTAGCGGCGCTGGCGGTACAGAAGGCGTTGTTGGAGGCGTCGTATGTATGGTTGATTCCATTGTGCTTGCAACTGTTGCTGTGGCAGCAGTTGAAGGCACAACATATGCCGCAGAATTCGTATTTTTGTCTTTAACATGTAGCAGTGTTCTATCCGCAACTATAGAGGCTGGTATAAGTGCTGCTGTTTCACGTGGCTGCAGCAAATTCTTTCCCGTAATTGACGATTTGTAATGTTCCCGATCTAAGCCACATAAATAAAATTTGAAAAATTCATAAGTTGACCAGCATATTGCTGTTGCTGGCATTGAGTGGAGTACACGTGCAGCTAATCCTTTGAAAAATCCACGTGGCCCTGCCACTTTGTAAATCTGCAATTAAATTAAAAAAATATATATATAATTCGTTTGAGTAAATGAAATGATATATGTACATACGATTAAAGAAAAAGTGAAAGGTTTTCTAAACCCAGAATTTAAACAGAAATTCTAAATCTTTTAAATATTTCAGACACTTTAGAACAAAAGTTTGTGGTAATTCAAGTAATTTTTTTTTTTTTTTTTATTTTATCATTCTTAATATATCTTCAAAAATTCTCAGTAATACAGGCGAACTTCCCTATAGCGAATCAAAAGAGGACAAGAAAAAACTCTTTTACAGAGAAAATGCGTGTAGCAGAATAATGATCAATATCTTTTTTTATCCCTTTCAACTTTACTTATTATTAAAACATTATGTTCGAACGATAAGGTACTTTCTTTTCGACATTTTTCGTTTGAGTACAAGTGTAATCTGAGAACTAGTGAAAGCATTTTGTTAATTGATAGATCTACATTTTTATTACTTATTTTGGACTTCCCCTAAATATATTTTGATATTTTTCTTGTTAAAAAAGTGATAAGAAATAGATTTGGAAAATTCGCTCTATAGAAATCAAAGCGCACGAGCATTTGAAAAATGTAGAAGTGAAAAAAAGAATCGATTAGAGAAATATTCGTTGAAATTCGCTGTATGGAGATAGATCAAAACACACTAAAAGTAGATCGAAAACGCAGTGTTTATGAAATAAATTCGTATTAATGAAAATCTTGTAGAGAAGTTCGTAATATGAAAGTTCGACTGTATCAGTGTTGCTAAGTAGAAAAGAAGAATTTCCCAGCCTTTCTAACATAAAATAATAATATCTTAAAATGGTAAAAATACATTTTTTTTGGGGAAATTATATATAATTTTATTAAGTTGATGACCTTTTTAGCAGCATTATTAAAAAACAATTGATATAATATAAAATTTTTGACTAGTTTTAGTCGTCAATATTAAAATGTTAAATTTATGTAGGCCACTTGGGAACCCTGGACTGTATACAAATAATTTATAGAGCTTTTGAGAATATTTTTAATAAAAAAAAAAACTTATTTTGGCAGAAATACTTTAAAAGATGATTATAAGTGCGCGTGTAATAGGACCACAAGCAAATTTATGCTAACAACGTTTAACATTTGGGCTAACTTTTAAGAAAATGCGAAAAACGAACATCAAACAACGGGTGCGTTTTGGATAGAGGTGTACTTTTCAAATTTTAAAAACTTAAATTTTGGCAGGTTTAGATTTTGTAAGGGAGGTCTAGTTCAAAGTCTTTTGTAGAAAATTTTCGTTTTTTAAATAGCAACCCATATTTTTTCTTACTTATTTCGATAGCTAGAAAAAAATAAACAAAATCAGAGGAATACGTTTTTTTTCGGTGAAAATTTATCTATTTTATAAAAATGGATTTTCCAAGACGTAATTTAGATATTTTGAATGTAAGAAGGATCTGGATTTTCGTGTTTTGCCATGATCACATCTACATAAATACATATTTACTGAAGTGGCAAGAAGTATCGGTAAACACCGATTGCATATATTTTTTGGATACATATCTGTGGACATTTGACAAAACAACTCCTTTCGAACTACGGTAACATTTAAATACAGTATAAGCTCTTTGCTTCAATGCAAGACTTACGCTATATTGAATTATTAACGTAGATTGAAAGAGGTTCGTTTGTCAAGTGTCCACAGATATGTACATTATAAAAACCGACAGTCGGGCGACCTTAAAGAAATGTTCAACAGAACCTCCCATATAAAAACAAAAGTAGCCAAAATTGAAGGTTGAAGAATTAATATATGAAATAGAAAAACTTGATTTTAAAATTGACCTTCAGCAAAAAAGGTTTTATTTGAAAATTGTATTTTATATCTAATTTTTTAAGTTTCCGATATTTAGCAGATTGACGGGGTTAATTTAAAAAAAAAATTTTGGAAAAACAAACAAAAATAAAGTTTTTAGTAGCGTTGGAGAGTAGCAGCGCTTATAGAGCTGAAACAGCTGTAGGAAACTGTTTTATTTGTAACTTTACTCAGGTTGAATTTCTTTCCAGTTAATAGCGAAAACTGGTTCGCGACACTTGAGCTGGAATATCGACTTTGAATAAGGTAAGAAGATTTCGAGTACATCATGTAATTATATTTTAAGAAACCTACGAAAACATACTGAAGTTGGTTCGACGGGTGAGCTCCCAAATAAAAATTTCTAAATTTTTAAACGCTCTCAGGGGAAACTTTTGCGAAAATCCTCATATTTGTATATACATATATAGTTTGTAGCGAAAAAACAAAATTAAATTCTTCAACTTCAACCAACTCACTTCTCTAATAGCCTCAGACATTCCTTTCGTAAACCCAGTCTCTTGAGTATTCAGCAGAGTTTTAACAACATCTAAAGGTGTGGTTATTGCGGACGCGCATGCTCCTGCTGCACCACCGGCCAAAACATGAACAGGAGGATTATATTTTCGTTCGTGATTCAACTGTAATAACAGAATATTTAAAAGAAATATAATAAAATTATCGACAAAATTTTAGTTTACCATGTTTTGGAAAAATTCATATGTTGTAAAATGTATAGTCTGATGTGGTATATTCATCACAAGTTGTGTAGAGTATGAACGGTAAAAGGCTTTAAGGCCCTCATTCTTGTACACACCTTTCATACAAGCAATTACGGACCTATATGGCGAATTATACATCTGCATACGTTGTTTTATTACTTCTGTAGGATTCGAGACCGCATCGTGTATAAGTGTTGCCACAGCACCCGATAGCACTGGAAGATTTGAAAGTATATTTATTATT
Organism: Meiosimyza decipiens; assembly: GCA_963680825.1. Lineage (NCBI taxonomy): Eukaryota > Metazoa > Arthropoda > Insecta > Diptera > Lauxaniidae > Meiosimyza > Meiosimyza decipiens. The sequence continues at coordinate 71,150,026 of OY804259.1, forward strand.
TATACAGATGAACAACAAAAAATGAGTTCAATCTTACTGTAATTTAAGTGATTATGTGTGGTGAATTTCGTTAAAAGTTCTTTTGTAAGTTCATATGAACCAAAATATAATGCATGGGCGGGTCCAGCACCAGCAACAACTGCGGTTACGCCACGTACTGGTCTATATCAAGCAATAAGACACACAAAAAAAAAAGTTTTTTACATTATTTGCAAAATTTAATCTTACATTAATCATACCTCATAATTCCTTCCTTTTGTATCATATTACGTAACGTTGTTGTAATGTCATAGCCTGAAGTTGCCGGGGATAAACTTTGCATTCGCGTCTAGTTTTTTATAAAAGAAAAAATATCATGTGAATAAAATAAAACAAAAACTTTTTTCAAGCAATTTATGAAAATATTTAATGAAGTAGAACAAGAACGGGTAGTTCCCGGTAATTCACTCATTATTAATTGAGTCATTTTAATCCTATATGTACACGTCTCTTTGTTAGTTCATTCAACAAAAAATGCACATATAAACTACATAAATATATCTGTACTGAGTACGTTGAAAAGATTTCTTGGAATTATTAGGCACGCTTTGATTTGAAATTAATTTATTGCAATTTTGTGTTACACATTTGACCAAAGCATTAAAAATCATTCCGATTTCTATGCAAATAGCGTCAGTGTATTCACGTAATATTCCAAGTGAGATGTTTAAGAAATTTTAGTTACCAAGTTCTTAAATTTTTGAAGTTACATACAGAAAGTTGCCGCGTTAAAATTTTTTTTGATCTTTTAGGTACGTTATAAGTTTTACCTTTTAATTTTTTTAAAGGGGTTTGGCTAAGCTTTGAGAAAAATTTTCGAATAAGACATTATTAAATAGGTATTGATTTTCATTTTAAAGAAATAAATGTGCTATGAAAGATATATCAAACATATTATGCTCGAAAACATATGTAGGACTGTCGAAATATGTCCAGTTGTGCCCAATGATTTTAAAGTTCCTAATTAAGGCACACAATAATATTTTGGATGGAGAGCGGCATTTTCTACCCCATAAATTATATTCCTAGTAGAAATAGGATGGAAATAAAGCATCTAATCATTATCTTCCTCTTGATCAATTTTCAATTTTTTTAATAAATTTCCTGCATTTTAATTTTTAAGGATTTGCGTGCCGAAAAATTTTTCGTTTTTTAAGATTTCTGTGTTTGTTTGGATTGGAAAAAATTAGAAAAAAATTAAAAAGGTACATTTTATTATGTTTCAGCTTTGGTAAACACTTGCTCGAGGCGAATATTGAGGATTTGGTGGCCACTCATTATTTGGAATCACGAACTTCATTTGGCTACCAACCATACTTCTGCCTCAACTAAAATTATGAAAGATACTGAAGAAATTTGTCGATCAGCGCTTTGGTGGAGTCTCTAGTGCAAACTAATAACTAAAACTTGGAATGATCTGGCACAGCCTAAATGAATTAGTCATGGAACGAAATAATCATAGAAGCTTTGTTCAAGTCCTACGTTCTAAAAGAAGTTTTAGGATATTGGTATTGGTATTATGTTTCAATTATAACACAGGTCAGCTGTTTGTTTAAATATTTTTAGGGTCACACTCTTGTAATATGTAGGCAAACTTAGCTGCTTTTTTGAAATGTTAATGTGTAGCAATAAAACCACTGCCTTGTGTCTCGTCTTGTTTCCCTTTTGCACAAGTTTAACTGTTCTGTAAACCTGGAGGGTCCGAATACGTTTAGTTTGCAAAAATAAAATGACCATCATGATTCTTATCGAAATGTTGAAAAAACGGTTCCATGTGACCAACTAAAGAAAAGTGAAAGTTGAAAGAAAAGAAAATTCCAAATATTTATATACGATGGAAATTCACAAACTAAAGTGAAATCTTATTATTTATTTGTTTTTGTGTTTTTTCTTTTAAAGGAACACGTTAAAGCAAAACGATTTGGGCGGCCCAGAATCCAAAAGCGAGACGAGCAAGGGGTCGCATTTGCTTTCAAATTCAAACCGACGTAATTTTGGAAAATATGCTTTTTTTATTGAAGGCGCGCACCAGTCTAATTGGCATGATATGTGGGAATTTCGATTTGAAAGTATGTATATACATTCATTGTCATTGTCTTGCGCTATCCAGGTACAGAATGGCTACAGGGAAAGATCAATTTTGTAAATGAGATACAGCATTATCCAAATTGAAAAATTTCGCTTTAAAAACTAATCCATTTGAATCAAATTTTAAATTATTCTTTTCGGGTAGTTGATCTAAGCATCATCTGCTTTACTAGTGCTTGGGCTGAACGTGAGAGGCCGAAAAAACACTTCGCATTCCAACTGGTCATACCATGGTTTTTAATGAAAATTTTAAAGTAACATTACTTGTTCAAATCTGAAAACCGAGATTTCCGCCCAAAATAAAAATTAATTTTCAAAATTACAGCATGTACCTATTTATTGGAAATTTAAATACTATGTTTGTCAAAATCTTGTCATACGGAGATATTTTGGGGCATGAAATCGATATTTTCAAAATCAAGAAGCCAGGTCAATAATCCTCCCTTAACAAAAGCGAGTTTGTGGTAGCACTATGGAGCTAGTTGCGATCTTGTTTTATGAACTTGCCGCCAGCCTTAACTAGTTTATCTATGAAATATGTAAGCAAAAATAATTAGACTGAATAATTTTATTTTTCAAATGTTAGTTAAAAATTACGAGAACTTCTAAAAATGAGGATATAAAGTTTTGTTAGCCACATAAATTTTTTCAGTTATTTCTTATTATCGATGTCATCTTCAATGGTAGAAGCATTTTTTAAAAAAGCTTATCGATTCTGTAGAAAATTTATAAAAACGTGACAATGTTGCAGATAATAGGTGAGAGGCATATCATATTTAACAGAAAATTGTCGTAATGTATCTGATAAACAGTACGTTTTAAGTGTACGTAGATACAAATATGCATATGAGTATATATATATATAAATATATATATGTATATATATATATTAGGGTGGGTCAAATAAATCAAATGTTTTTTTTTTGAATCCGACACACGGAATCTAGTTCCTAGGTACCTCTAGGAAGTATTTACCAAATTTGAGCTTTTAATATTAACGGGAAGATTATGCTCATCATAGTTTTCCATTTTTAATTTTGTCTCATAAATAACCAGTTGCATCATCATTATTTATCGGAAATTAAATGCTCTACAAAAATGATCTCAAACACTTTATTCATTAATCTTACCATTTGAAAAATATTCAAGTATTGAATTGAAGTATTTTAAGGAAAATTATTTTTTTGTTTTTAATTTTGTAACTTACTAAAAAATAATTATTCTTTTGTCAAATGAACTTCAATTATTTCTATAGGAAATTGAACGTTCTACAAAAAAGGTTTCATACACTTTTTTCATTAATCTTACCATTTGAAAGATATTCAAGGTCAAAGATTGAAGTATTTTAAGGAAAATTATTTTTTGCTTTGAATTTTGTAACTTACTAAAAAATAATTATTGTCAAATGAGCTTCAATTATTTCTATAGGAAATTGAATGCTCTACATAGGTCTCATGTGGTTAAATTGATTAGAGCGTTCAATTTCCTATAGAAATAATTGAAGCTCATTTGACAATAATTATTTTTTAGTAAGTTTCAGATTTGGTAAGTACTTCCTAGAGATACCTAGGGACTAGTTACCGTGTGTCGGATTCAAAAAAAAAAACATTTGATTTATTTGACCCACCCTAATATATATATATATATATATATATATATGTATATTAGGGTGGATCAAAAAAATCAGATATTAAATATAAATTATTTATAGTTTTTCAATAGATATTAAAATCAATAGGCATTGGGATTCTACTGCAAATATCTTCTAAATGGTTAGAGTAATTGATTAACTACATGAGACTTTTTTTGTAGAGCGTTCAATTTTCTATAAATATTGACAATGCAACTGGTTTAACAATCTATTGGTGATAAGATATGACCATTTTTATATGAGACTAAATTAAAAATGGAAAACTATGATGAGCATAATCTTCCCGTAAATATTAAGAGCTCAGATTTGGTTAGTACTTTCTAGAGGTACCTATGAACTAGTTTTTGTGTGTCGGAACCAAAAAAAAAAAAAATTGATTTTTTGACCCACCCTAATGTATATATATATATATATACGAATATATGAAGGGCATGATATCGATATGAGCACAGTTTGATATTTCAGTGAGGTAACATTTTGCTCGTCATCTTTATATGGTTAGAAATGATATCTTGTAAATGTGAAAAAAATGTTTTGATATCTTTTATTCAAATATATAATTTTTAACATTTATTTATATTTAGACCCGTATTGGGTAAACTAAATTAAAAATTGACTTCAAATAAATGCACAGTTTCAGACATTGTAAGACAGATATTAAACAAACTATCAACTCAAATATTTACTCGCATAAGATTAATCTATAATTAGCAGAATAATCTATGGCACAGATAAATTAATTTAAAGCTCTTATAAATAAAAGTTTTACAATCTAGTCTCAAGAAGTCTTCAAACATCGATAAGGATCTCTGCACATCAGAGCTAGGTAAGAATGAAAACTTTTCAATATTGACAATTCCAGGGGAAAATTTTAGTTCCATCCCAAGGAATTTGATTTCTGAATAGAATTATTCATTAATAGATTTCATTCCATAAATCAAAACTCAGAGTTTTAAGGTTTTAATTCCATTTCAAGGAATTGGAACAGACGTATTCATTTCCATGGTATTGAATTGTAAAACTTTATTTCCTTCGCAACGAAAAATTGCAGAAAAGCAATTCATGAGACTTTCTTTCGAAATGAAAAAATATGCCCACAATTCCATGAAAAAGGTTGAAAATTAATGTTGCCCACCAACACAGATGGCATTGGGCCGAAAAAAGATTGTTTACAACAACCGACGCGAAAATTGTCATATTTTCAAACTATCAATTTTATTTGTTAAAATTTTTTTTGAAAAGTGGGTTGCACTTATCCAATTAAAGGGCCGCCTATGGCTTAATATCATTTTCAATTCTTACTCATCGATTGTTGTAAAACAGTATGTTGTGATGTTCAATTTCTATCAAACATTTGTTTTAGAAAATTAGCAATTTTCAAATTCCTTAAAAAATCAAATTCTATTTCAACTTCAAATATTGGTTACTGGAATGGAATATATAAAGGAACCAATTCTTTTTTTCAAGGAATTGAATCAAATTTTTAGTAATGGAATATAAAGTATTTAGTTTTAATTTTTAGTCCGCGGAATGGACTCGTTAGGAATCAACTAACTTTGACTCAACTTGAAAATAAAAACAAAATCGAACCGTCCAGTATCCATATACATTATATAATACTGTGATCGAAAAATGCTGCAGTATTTTGTCACAGTGAATTCGGAAACAAGATTAAATAGTTTTTTCTCTCACTACTACAAAGTGTGCTAATATCCAGCATACAAATTAAAAAAATGAGATACTTCAACATTTTAATTTTTATAGTATTTGCAGTTTTTATCAATTTTGACATGTGCTTAATGTGAGAATATACATACATGCCCAACTTTTCTTAACTTGAATTTTTTTTATTAGCGAAATAAAACAAGATTATTTACCTATGCAAGCGAATGAGGCAAGTCATGCTCGAACTACATTATTTCGCACAAACAATAACTTAAGGTATTCACACATATCTGACCATGCTTTCGTTCATGTACGCATTATCGATAAACAAAAATTTAATATATTTACAGGTAGATATTTCAACGTAGTATACGGCGTTATGATTATGGACGAGAAACAAAAAGGGTGTGATTAAACTAAACGCTTTTGTCTTGGAAAACTGATAAGGTAAATAACATTTTAGTTTTGATAGTAAATGACATTTTTAAATGGGATGGATGCATAGCACGAGTGTAGAGTACATACATACAGTATAGCGAATAAAGCGAAAGTTAATTATTTCATGTGACGTCAAAGAGTAGCACGATTATTAGCATTGTAAAAATGTGTACAAAAACACGATTACCCAGTGAAACCTATAACCGTAATCTAACTCATTATCAGAGTGTTACAAAATATTAACCACATCGGTTCGGTTCTAGCGGTGAGGTGAGATTTTGAGTAACATTTTCTTTAACATTATTACTGGCTACGTTTGCTTAGCTCTAACTGGACAGCTTAAACTTATACAGGTCTAAATAAACTTAAATTTTTTCTTGGGTTTTTTTTTTCTATATCTGAATTCAGAAAATTTTTGATAGAGCACATAACTACCGTGTTTTATTTTACTTCAAAGAAAGAGAAAAAAAAGCTGGAGTGTCGTACAAAACAAGCAATTTAAAATACATGTAGAATAGCTCATAGTTATTATACAACTCATCCATCCAAATCCAGTTAATACTAAAGTTTAGGCCAATGTACGAGTAAATTTTAGCAAATCTGACAAGTACAATTATAGAAATATTATATATATAGAATAATATACATATAGAATATGCTATTTTTATTGAAGCTAACTGTGGTACTCGTACGTACATACATACACATATATTAAGCGAGATAATGATATAAAATAAATGCAAATAAATTGATATTAAAAAAAAGGGAGAATCAGTCAGTCATTTACTGTGAAACACGCTAACGCAGCGTTATAATTTGCAATCAAGTAGTCAGTCTAATTAAGTCTGATACAAGACGGTGACAGAGTAAATAACACGATGGTTTTGATAAAGTTTTCAGTAACAATAAGAGTAAATACTTCGACTTAGGTACTCGCATAAGCTACTTGAAAAATTATCTCGATTTAGTATCTGAAATTATATAAGAAACAAACCCATAACTATCAGTTCAGCGATAGTGCTATGAAAATTAACGAGAGTAGAAGATATTGTAGTCAATTCAATGTATGTACCTACTTTTATTAACTGAACAAAAGTTTTACATTTAATGCTGTTTCATGTTGATAAAATTAAATAAAATAACACATACACATACTATATATATGTGGTTAATAATTACATGTTAATAATAAAGCGAAATTCAATATCAATTTCTCTTCAATGTTGGCTTACTCTAGAAATTTTTCACACAATTTTTACACCATTGAAAGTTTAAAAAACAAAAATAAAAACGGGAAAAACTTAAAGCAAAACAAAAATCTACATATTTTGTCATTCGCTGCATTAAATGCTATTTCCGAGTTTTATTTCTGCAAGAAAATAAACTGAACTTAAACCCCAAATAAATCACGTACATTTATTATAATCTTCAGTCAATTTTTTGGTATTTATTGCTACGGTATTTAACTCCACCCATAATTTTTTTAGGGATATGATAACTGAATGTCCCCGAGTAATTATTAAAAAAATCAAAATCTGGAATAAGGTATTTTTTAACAAAACGGGTGAATATGAAAAAATTGAAAAGTCGCCCCATACTCTGAAAGCCGAAACTTTCAAACAAATTATATCAACAATATGTATGTACATTGATTGCTGTGCTCCTCCTTAGAGGCTAAAGTATTTTCATACGTTTGTACAAAATAATCGTTTCAAATTTATATGAACTCATATTTTGACCAGTGGCGGGCCTCCCATCAAATACTTATGATATAAGTTTGTAAGTAAGAGTTATTGCATTGGAATAATATAATATACATATTTAATTTGAGTTTGCTTATGACATTTATATAGGGTAATGTAAAGGGCTCGGTATTGCGATTTGATATGTGGACTTTGTGCATTAAAGCTTGATGAACTCGCAATGTGGCGAGTGGCTAGATGGTCGTTGCGAGTGCACTTATGCAGACCTCTAGTATTTATATAAGAAACGATTCAATAACCTGTATTTGAATTTAGTTGCAAATGAATCTATGCTGTTTACAGCTACGTAAAGATTAAACAACTGATAAGGAACGATATAGGTCATTGACATCTAAATTAAAATTTGCAATTGTAAAATTTCAAAATTGAAGCATAAGATAATTAAATATTTTCATTTTACGAGCTCTAGGTACTCTTTTATGATTGTGATTTCTGAGGAAAAATATCTATTGCAGCAGACATCTCATAATATTATTAAGAGTTAAAGTGACTTTTTACATTTTGATCTATTATTTTTTTAAAAAGTGTCCTAACTATATCAAACTCTGATTTTTTTTTTTATTTCCGTCTGAATACCGTGTTGTACATTTGTAAATATGTATTTTAAAAATTTGTTGATGTGCCTTATCATACATTTGCTACTAGGAAATGTCTTTTAGAATTCCTTTGTGCCTTTTCCTAAAAAAATTTCTGGCGTGACCTCATTAAATATTAATATCCCTTGCGCAAGATTTGGTGTGATTTTTTTTTTTATATGAATAAAACGCGCCGACAGAATTATCTGTAACTAGTTATATGTATGTGTAAAAAAAAGTAGATCATGTTAAACCGACTAAATTAAAATTTTTCAGTTTGTAACCAAAAATGTAGGTCAATTTTAAATTTTTCGAAAACGTAAAAATTTAGTAAAATTAAATGAAAAATACATCATCAGGAGAGTAAATATATAAAAAAAACTTTATTTTAAATCGGTGAGACAATCATCCAAAGGCAATTTCTCTGTGGTGTAACTGAACCGAAAAAAATGTATAACTAGTTATTTTACTGAGCTTACTGTTCAGTACAGCGAATGTCTACACCAACTTCACTTTTTGCTTGGATACTCAACAGATCTATGCAAAGCGGGAAATATATCATGCTTAAAAATTCTTACTAAAATAGGCTTAGAAGTCACTGATGATTCCGCTTAGCAACGGATGAAACTAATATGACTAGCTTTAGCCCTTTGTTTTCTCAATTTATCTTTGTTTATTTTTTTGTTCCAATACACCACAACTTATTTAACTAGAACTATTTCCAAGTCATTTAGAAAAATTAAAAATCCTCAAATTCTGATCAAAACTGAAGTGTCGGAAAGTTTTTGCCCTAATAAAAAAACTTACCAGGCGGAGCCTTCTTATCCATATTAACTGACAGGCTTGGGCTGCGCGACGCCTATTTAAAAGTTTTAAGACACGAAAGATTGGCTTCAAAATTTTAATTCTAAAAGCATGATCACAATCCATTGGCAACGCTTTTCTTAAGCAAACAGTTCTATAAAATTCTTAAAGCCATGCTAACGGAAGTACAAAATGAATATGGTATAAAAATACTCATACAGACTTAAATTGAGAATTTTTAGCCGAAAAACGTTTTAATACAAATATAGGCTTTTACGCCCAGTTCAAGTTTAGTGTCTTAACATTTTTGATTGTATAATGGATATTTTCAAAATCAAGAAAAAATGAACCCATCTGAAATAACAACTTGCAAACTTAGAAAAGGAAACAGTTCTTATGCGTTAGGTTAAAAGGAATGTCCAGTAAACTTATTTACGTAGACCTGCGTTGTTTCTCCGGCTCCACTACTTCCACATCCATTTGGATTCTTAAATAAAAAGGAGTAGATTACACACATCTAAGTATTGACTAAGTAAGCTAGATTATTGAAAAAGTATTGTTCCAAATGTTTAAACCTACACCTAAAAACAGCAGGACAATTACAGATGACGAGTTCAACCCTGTAATGACTTCTGGTCATCTAGACGTTTGGTTATCCCCTGTAATCACTTCTGTAGAAGCTGTTGCTGCGAAAATTCAGTGCTACTCAGCATAATTGTATTTTGTGCATAATGAAACGAAAAAATCTATTCCTCGGAAAAACAATTGGTTTAAATGTCGTACGGCAAAAAGAAGCAATAAACGAAATAAAAAAAAAAGTAGACAGAATAGCAACGAGTAGGAAGGAAATTTAGCATTATGGTCGTTTTATTCGCACCTAGATAGCGACTTGGCGAATAAAGCAAATATTTAACTTGCAAGTGGCAAGTAGTATGCTCACCCATTCGTTGTCGTGTGATGAAGATAGTGATGTGCCATGTCTAGGAAGATTATCAAATTCTTGTTTCCCGCATCATCCCTATACCCTGCACCCAACAAAGAACACATTTTGATCGCACTACCAATTACAATTAGAGATTGTCGGCTGAGTCATTACTAAAAGATTTGATATTAGCCTGACTTTCATGAAAATACGAGCCTTTCTCAATGAAATGTCATTACATTTTAGCCATTCTGATGCTTTAATTGCAACGACCTTCGCTTGAAAGACACTACAAGTAGTTTGGTAGCCTAAAAGTGTTGCAAGTTGAGCTTAATAGAGAAATTAACACATCCAATTTATACTCCATCTTTGAACCACTAGTCTAAATTTGAACTACGACTTCCCTTAGAGAATGGGAGGCATTGACGCCATTTCTGACGATTTAGAAGTTAGAAGTGGAGTTTTTTTTATATTAAAAACCAAACTTATGCGATAAATAATATCAATTAAAGAGATAAAACAAACAAGTTAAGTTTTTAAAACATGAAAATACAAAAAAATAAAAATATTTCACAGATCTAAAAATGTCAAGCGACTTCAAATAATTTTAGAATAATAAGAAAACATTGACTGCAAATTATAGTTAGTTGAACTTGATGACAACTAAACTAATCTTAAGTTAGCAATTTTTCTAGTTTTTAGAACATTACAGGTATGAACTTAGCTTTGAGAATTAGTTGTGAATAGATTTTCTGTTATCTCGTCTTTCGTGACATTTTTACTTTTCATCTTTCAATAACTAATAAACGATAATAACCAATAAGTATTAATGTACATATATAAATAATTTATTTGTTGAATAATTTAAATAATGATAAGTTAATCGCGTATTTCAAATATCATCAGTTAAAATATTCCGTAACTTTTTGTATCTTCATTATTGCCTTTAATATTTTTGGATTCAAGATTCCAAATTTCAAAACATCGAACAAAAAAAAATTCATTATGGTGCTTTTCTGAAGCATTGAGAATGGGAACAATGAAAATTTACTTTTGACCCCAATAATGAGAAACTCATCGGAAAAGTTATATTTAATATTATAAGCACGAATCTAACAGAGGCCATACTAGTTGAAATATGTGAGAACTAGTCCCATTAACCGATATTTAAGCAAATTATAACTATGGTCACGACATTAATAAATGTACACATACCGTTTGAAAAGTCTTGAGAGTGCTTAAAAATAATTTGTTTGACTTTTTTAGTATAGTTTGGATACTAAAAATTTGAATCTTGCTTACAATATAATTTTTAGAACAATAACTCTTACTTAAAAGTTATTTTTTGTAGAGTAGATAAGCCACCATTGGTAAAAATATGCTTGTTCTGCCTTTTAGTAATAATTGCATGTAAGTCCAAATTTCCATAGCCTATTACAGTAAGTTATAGTGCCGTCATATCTCGAAAACTATGGGACAGTTATTAAACTTTTATAGATCATTGCATTACATTTTTTTAAATCAATTCAAGGGATCGCAACGATTTTTAGAAACGATACTAAGATAAAAGGGCTATTTCTCCCCACTTTAAGTTGGATTGTTTTGAAGAAATACTAACCGCTCTAGAGTAAACCTGTGCCTATTGTTCTATAAAAAAAGTAGCCGTAATCAACGATTAAAACATTTGCTCTGTTTGATAAAGAATTTGTTGGTACATTTGCATAAAAGTTATGTAAACAAAAGAGAGCTATACATAATTGCTTACGAATAAATCTAGGGAATGTGTGCACAACTGAAGAAAATATTCTTACGGAAACTTTCAAATGAAACTTTAAAATTATGGTTATATTCCTTTATTAGAGTATGGAAGCGAGCCTTTTTCAGGCGAACGCAATCCCTGCGACTGACAATCAACCGTCACAAAAAAAAAAAAAAAATACAAAGCATGCGAGCAAAATTTTGTCGGCATGTGCTCATTATTCGATGAGAGGGATCAAGGGCGGAGGTGCGGACGCAGCGAAAAAAATAATTGAAACGAAAAAATTACATCATTGACTACAAACGCAGTCAAACTAAATAGAATTAAATTTTTTTTGGAGGTTAGAAAAAAAATTGATTTAGGGATTTTCCCCGGGGTGGTTTTCTGCAAATGATATTGCTCACCTTTATTGAATCCAATGGATACACTATGGAATGCTCCAGTACACCCGCTATGGCTCCAGCTGTCATATTGATAGTAATGCTAGTAGTTGGCAGCGATTCATAGTCGTCGACATTCATTTTGTGGCCGGCAGCAAGAATTGTTGATCTAAATGGAGTGGCAGCTGCTGCTGAACCGCTTCGCTTAACTCAGCGCAGGTGGAAAATTGCGTCTGCCCTTCTCCTTGCTCGGTCGTAGCGCAGCACACAAAAGTCCTTTGCTTTCCTTTGCTTTTGTGTAATGTGCTCTCTGCTGGCAGCGTTTGAGATTTCTGAAGTCTTTTCTTATTTTCTTGATAGACGGACGACTTGATTGTGTAAATGTCAATTTATTCAATATTCTTCTTCTTGTTCCTTCTGCTTTGTGCTGTTTTGTTCCTTCGTTTCTACTCCGCTACCAATTCCAGGAATTGTGTTTATTAATCAATTACGATACCAAACAAAAACAGGAACTTCTCGCTTTAGTTGGTTAGTTGCTCTTAGAATTTTTCCTACAGCGTTTAATTTCAATTGAAATTCAGATTTTTATCTCAACTTTTTTTTTAATAATTATAAATTTAGTTTATTGCGCGTGCACTTGTATGTAATATATGAAATTCACACTTCCGAATTTTGAAACAGAAACGAGTTGGGATAGCGCACACAAATTTCCAATTTTCTTTTACAAATGTGAAATATCAAGTTGGTTTGAATTAATAATTTTTTCTTTTAGCAATAGAATGATGAGTAGTTGTTTCTAATTTACTGTGCGCGTTCAGTTGTTGACCGACAGTTTTGGACTTTGTTAATTAATTTATCTGCTTTGCATTTCAAACGTGAAATGTGAATGCGAGCTCCCACCGTAGGAATTTCAATTTTGCTCCATGTGAATTTGACTTTTCCAAAGGGAAAGAAAAATGTCAAAAATGTCATCGAAAGCGCTACTTAGCCAATAGCGGCAAGTAGCATTCAAAGAAATGATCTTTAAAACTCTAGTGTCAAAACATTAAAACGAAGTATGTTCAGACGGTAAGACTTTTCGTACGGCTTAGTTAAACTGTTTGGTTTATAGTCGTATCGACCGATAAGTAAGAAATCGTCTCGCTTGAGGGCATTATTTAAATTTACGTATTCTGACGATATTCGAAATGAATTCGCGCATTTTATTATCTGGCTCTGCTTAGCATAAGTTTGTAAACGATTTTAATCAGTAGCAAAGTTTTTAAAATTTAACTTCGAATACCAATTTTGTTAGAAGCCCTTACCCACTACATAGTTACGTGGTATTCTGAAACATTAGCTACGCTATGAATCTTGCTTAGTTTAACAGTTCTTCGTAGTAACTTTTCCATATTAAGTTCTAAACACTATGAAAGCAAGATAAAACAAAACGAGATAAAATGTTTTGTATGTTAGAGCAATATGCGCATTGGACGCTCAAAAAGGCTCTATGCTCTAAGCTCGAATTCATTGTGCTTCAGGTTCACTGAATTATTATAAAATAGTCCGAGAGGCAACGTTGCATTTTTTCTGATCATTTCATTCCGCTTAATTTTTTTTTAATTAATGATCTAAGCATCGTCTGATTAAAAGTGGGGCTGGTTGTACGAGGCCGAAAATGAAATGTTCCTCATAAACTGGAAAAGTAAGCTAAAAGTGGAAACATATATACAAATCAATATTGTAAAGTAGATCAAAACACATCGATTTCAAGCCCAAGAAATCTCGACATGACAAGATGTGACCCACCTTTCATAGTTTAAAAATTGCTAATTATCGCCATTTTCGAAGGAGAATTTTTATTGAAAATTATAAATTAATAATATTACTTTTTCAAATGTTAAAACCGCATTTTCACCCAAAATCTATTATTGTTCAAAAGCATTGTAGATGCAAGAAATTTTAAAGCAGTAAAAGTTGGATCAAATCTTGTCGTATGGAGATTTTTCGGCTATGCAATCGATGTGCTTTTATATCCTTCCCAACATTGACCTTAATATATTTATCTATTTGTGGCTTACTTGCCGAGTTATTGATCGAATTTTTTTTCGACCTCTTACAACCAGCCCCAAAACTATTGAATCAGCTGACAATTAGATAATCATATTACTACCCAAAAGAAATAATTCAAAAAGGAAACTTCGAGTGAGGTCTGATGTTTTCGCGGTTTGAACAATTTTGTAGAGATTGCGAAGTTTCCCAAATTTATCGTCTCTGCTTCAACTTTTAATTCACACTTACCTTCTGGAAGTTAAACTTTTTAAAAAATTCTTTATTTTTTGCTTTCATATTATTTGTTTTATTTATATTTTGGATTTATATTTGGTCGTTGATCATTAATTCGCTGCATATGTTTTGATTAAAAGAACACTTGATCCAACATGGTCGCTTGATGCGAGAGAACATAAACTACTCTCTCATTTTTGTTCTCACTAAATCTGACTAAAACCTGTGAATTGTACTAATGCGTTTTTGTACGGGAACACAAAATATGTACCTCCTTTCACAATTTGGTTTTTATTAATGGATTCTCTTGCCACACCCGAAGCTTGGAAGCCAATTTTCGGAACATCCTGCCAAATATTATAACGTAGTTTAGTTGTTTTAAAAGTGTTTTATTTTGAAGACAAACCCATAGTCACAAAATCTATGTACATATTCAATATAACATCGTTTTAAACTTAATTTAAATGCTTGATCCAAAATATAAATTAATAGATTCATCTTAACTGTAACAAATATGGAAACAAGATTTGGAATATTTATATATCATATGATAGCAATGACAATGACAAGAACTTTAGTTGAACGAAATTGCTTTTAACATTAATTCAATCATTCCTAGAGATACAAGTAATTTACATAAGAGCATACTTTCTATAAATGAGGTATTTAAGCTTAGCAGCCTTATTCATAAAAAGGTTTTTAATAAGGTTATGGAGCGTTTATATGTAGCATGAAGAATCTTCATTTGAAAGCTCCACAATCCTATTATAAATTATACTTGAATAAGGCTCTAAAAGTGTCTAGAGTTTATTTTACAAATATATATATCTACTTTATAAATATACACGTAATTCCAATTTCAAATATCCTACCCATAACGAAAGAATTTAGTTTTCATATCATTTTATATAATCCTTTTGTGCTTATTTCTAAAGTGAGTTTAAGCTTTAATCTTTTTCACAAAATCATAGAACTTGCTATGGGTGGGAGATTTGCGTGGAATTACCCATACATAATATTTTTTTTTTACCCTGTTATACATGTGAATGTAAATACTCCTATTCATAAAGACAATAAATAAACTCTTATAGTGTTATGTTTTAGGTACGCCCCACAAAACTGGAATTTCTGCTGTACAAAATTGGCGGCGTATAAAATAAATGTCTCAAATATGAATAGTGGTGACTACTTTACACATAAATTATTGCCTATGGACATAACTTTTTTGCTGCATCCAAGATAAAGCTTTATAAGCCCTTGTTAAACCAAACGACATCTTGGCTGGAGTTTCTCTTTTTAATGGATTCTTGCAACTCAGGTTCAAGGCTCGAAACCTGAAAGTTAAATTTTCGTGTTAGTTTCATTCAAAATAAAATACAGCGGGTCAATTGGAGGAAAGAAATAAATAAAGCAGAATCACTTTTTTTATGAAAATCATAATTTTCGTAAAAATACTTGAAACTTGAATAAATTTAAAAATTTTAAATGTGCCAATGTAAAGATTTTTAAATTTTACTGATATTCGACCCTAACATTTTCCAAAAAAAAAAGAAGTTGTTTGTTTTTTTCATGTCGAATATGCCAATTCTTGTTGCAAATATTAAAGCGTCGGAAATTCATTGCTCGAAATGACATTTTCGGAATTTCTCGCCATTAACGTTTACGTCACTACTTCTCCAAACTGATTTGCTAAAAATCTTGGAAATCGCATTTAAAAACTTCATTAATTGAGGTTTACAAGTTTTTTCTCCACCTGTGAAATTTCAAAAATATGAGTTATGGCCTTTCTATCCGACCGCGACGATATGTAAATCCCATTTAATGTTGTTTTTGAAATTAAAAAACATTTCTGCACTAATTCACTTAGCTTATAATGACTAGGATCACTTGAATTTAAAGTTACGTTACTTACTTTAATTGCGGCACGTTGGCTAAAGAATGCACAACCCATGGGTGTTGCAAAAATTAGCACAAAGCCACAGAAGAGTGTTTGAATCGGTGCACTAGCTTTTGGATAACGTTTGAGAAAACCACCTTGCTCTAGTTTATTTATAAGTAGAGGTGTCATCACTGCAAAAGTTTAAAACAACGCAATTATTGTAGTTCATAAAGAAGTACAGTAAAATATTTTTTTTTTTGAAAAGGTTTACATACCCATTCCAGGACTTGCCATTGCAATTCTGCTAGCAACAACAGCAGTAATACCTGTAGCAGCAGCTTTCTTTGACAAACCAAGCTCGTTATTTTTCTCATCGAGCAGCGTGACACCTTTCTTAAGTTCTCTATAAATATTTATTTAAATTATATTCAGATTATCTGTAAATTTTCTAACAACACTTACTGTAAGCGCATCATGGGTACATTGATGCAATTAGCAGCAGCAACAGCAGCCAAAGGTACAAGTCGTCCAACAATTGGATGGAGATTCTTTAATTAAAAAATGAATATTTCATTCCAAAGTGAACCTTTATAAGGATTATTGACAAACGGTTAGATTAAAAATTTTCCCAAAGTTTTCATTTAAATGCTTTCTGTAAAGCATAGTTAACTTGAATTAAATTGAATATTCAGTCTAATTTTTCGACTTTTGTCAAGAACACTGTAGTTATGAGAAATCGTTATAACAAAAATCCTGATGATGGCTTAAAAGTTAAGCCGAAACATTGATTAAATAAATTCAAGACAAAAACATTGAAAGTTTTATTTAATTGCTACGCCCATAGCTCAATGTTTATCATAAGATCTCAATTATGAAGACCGATTTCAACAATATATATGTAAAGAAGTTTAAGTATGATGTGACATAGCATATAAATTAATTCTACAAGTTTATAAGGCGCCTATGTAAATATGTTCAGCATGACACAGTAAATAGTTTCAAACGGGATCGAAGAATTACAGACCGGTTTAAGATTTGAACCTACTTATCTTTCCCAATATTTCCAAACAAGATCCTCACTTTGTAAATCAAAACATTTTAGGAACTCTGATTCTTCAGGACTCTAGTGTGAGTCAAAATATTTTGGAGTGGGCTCAGACCCCCATACACCTGAGTATGACCTTGCTCATAAGCACAAGGGCTCACTTTTCAGAATAGACTTTTGCTTATATTTGCCAATATAGATGTTCACACATCAAAGATTCAGTTGTGTCAAAAAACAAATTTTTCACATACTTTTTATATGAAAAATGAAATCAGCCAAAGTATTTTTAACTGCGCTAAGTCGTTCCATACTCCCGATAGCTCCAATTAATAAGCAAAAAACACATGTCTTTGAGTAACTAAATATTATTCAATGCTGAGTATTTGATTTATTACATACTTTCACCATTCTGTTCAATGTCAACGCCGTTCCGAGAGCGCCACCAGTCGCCATGAGGTATGACTTCAACAGTTGACTAAAAGAAAAAAAATTATAAATTATAAAATGCTTCTCTCTAGAGACAATAAAATAAAATTAAACTGTTTCTTAAGAAGAACAACATTTACTTCAAATCGTTTTCATAAAGTGAAATCTTAATTATCTGGGATAATGTTCTTAAATTTGTTGAAAACATCTGAGTCACGTGATTATTCGGAATTGCCCAATGTTTAGTAATTCCACATCGGCATATACTGTTTGCATAATTTTTAGACTGAATCACACCGAGACTACATTCGAAAATTATATCGGATTTTTACAATGAAATTGTGTCCCAATTGTATAATCCAATCAATAGATGACTTATTATGATAGCGCGAAGCTCTATCGTCCCCGTTGTGACACAAAAATAATAGGTCTAAGAGGCTGCTTGAGTGCTACGAAAGAGCATCCGAATTTATGAGACCTACACATGAACATCTCTACAGCACATCACACTATAATATCTATAAAATAGAGATAGTCACTTCGTAGCATTGATCAATTGAGGATTAATTTTGTCTCACAGTTCTGAACGCGATCTAGCCGATCAAAAGTAGTTTTTGGACGCTCCGGTACAGCTGTGTAAATTGTAATCCAGTTTAAGTCTAGTATACATGTGAAATAGTTAGTTCAAAGGGGTGAAGTATATCTCACAGTGTAATAACTTTGACACTGGACCGCTGCTTTCGACACAACGAGCACATGATCTGACTTTGAACAATTTTTGTTCGGGCCGAAGAACAACCTCCCGCTTCTTAATTTTTAGATAGAAAACAGCCAATTTGTTCAATTCAATTAAAGTTACATATGTAAGTTATCATTAAGAGCATAACTAATTCTACGAACTGTTTTGTATACCTATAGGAGTAATTTGAAATAACGTAGAGATTTTAAAGGAGCATTAATCTTATCTCAAAGAACAACATAATCAATATTGCTACAAGTGAAATCATAGATAAACATTAACGTTTACTTTCTAAAGATTTTTAATTCAATTAAAGACAAATTTAAGTTAAATGTATTGAAAATCAGAGAAAAGAACACTAAAGATAACAATTATTATCAAATGTGGAAAATTTAAGTGATATTTTAATTTTAAGGGTGAAACTATTCCAGAGTTATTGTTGTTCTAATGTTATAAAAGTTTGTTAAAATAAAGCGTTGCAACATATTCGATCACGTTAACTAGCTTTAAGTTCTTTTATCATTTGATCTTTCGAATAGTTATATCAGAAACTTCCGATAACATATATCTCTGTTAGTTTTTATAAACAGCTGCTGTTAAATTTTATAAAAAAATTTACCAACATGATAAGCACTTTAAACTACTAAAAATGCATGGAAATCGGGGATAAGAACGCTGAAGATAACAACAACTCATGCTGATAAATTTCTCAATTTTTCATTTAAAAACTACATTTTTCTGAATATATCTCAATAAAATTTCGTATAATCAACTTTGCTTTTTAGTGCGTCTGGTAAAATCAAATTACCATTCTCAAAAAAAACCTTTCAAATCAGGCATGTTCTACATTTCACTGAAACGAAATGACATAAATTGAAATGAAATTCACATGAACTTTATTCGGAAGTGGAATGTATAACCTGCTGGAATACATCTTTATTTCGGAGAGTAGTCAAAAGCAAACTTATTCTTATACTGTTCTGCTAAGTCTTCCGGAAGTTAAATTAAAGGATTTTGCAAACAGAAGCATCATGGTCCCGAAGTCTATCTAGGTTTAAATAATGGATTTCAGTTAACTTTTTTTTCTAATAAATAGCGCTACTTTTAAAGTACGCACAAGTATGTACTCACTCATTGGGGATTGGTGTAGAGCCCGATCGATTTGTGTAGTTGACAATAGCATTAAATGTTTGATTGCACCACTGCCAGAAAACAACAGCCGGAGTTGTTTTGTAAAATGAGAGCATGCCTATTGATAATGAAATAAAAAATTGTTAACAAGGTCAAACAAAACAAAACAATTTAAAAGAGCAGAAATAAAGGAGAACGTACGCGGAAGCACGCATTTTAAATTGGTTTTGTGACAATTGAAGCTACTAAATGAATATATAAGATGCGCATTTTCATGAGCAACAAAGTTTACTGACCAACGAGAGAGAGCAGGCAACTTAATACGCTTCTCTAATAGCTCAAATTCAAGATCAACCAAGCGCATCATCTATATTCATGAATAGCTTTTCACTCTCACTTTCTTTAAAATATGCACTTCACTTTTAAATTCCACTTTTAAATAGAGCACACAGTTTTCATACTCACAGCCTGTAATAATCGTGTTCATTGGCACTTGTGCAGACATTCGTCCAATTATGATTGATTTCTCTCCAGTTTCCGGATGAAATGCAGAGTCATACAAATATTTTGCTTTCCACAAATCATCAAGAGTTTCACATTCTGGATCCTTGCCTCCCTTATAGTCATTGACAATTCGTTTTGCTCGTTCCAGCTCATCATTCGATGCCAATAGATTTAAGGGATTGGTGAGTCGGAAGAAATGTTTGCATCGATTGATGTATGTACCCTGATCGTACATAGGCTGATCGAGATCTACTTTAGGCAGCTTCATGTTGCTTATTTTTTTTTTGGATTTTTAAGTTCTGAAAATGACCATAAAAGATGAAGTCCGTTACATTATTAAAATATTTACCTTTAAATAAAAAAATCACCCAGTCACTTAATTAATTGTGACAAATTTAATTTAACGCCATTCACACAAATAATTTTGCTAATTCTGGCATTTACAGAAAAGATAAGCAGATTTTCAAAATTTCTAAATATTTTCTTCTACATTCTACAGCATAGTTGGTAATTTAATTAAAAATATCAATTCCTTTTAGATTTTTCTCGTTTTGCGAGAAACCTTAAGCAATTCTCGAATAGTTAGAAAAATTTGATTAGATTTAAAACTTTCATGGTTGATTTTGCTTGTAATATTGAACTGTTTAAAAACTCAATTTGTCAATTGTTGTTTACTTTTCTGCGAATATGAAAGTATTATAATCCACAATGCAAAAATATACAATGCATTGATATCTTTTTCAACAACCAAGAGGCACATTCTGGAAGAAAGCCTCAAACATTCTATAAATTGAAATTTCTGTTCATAGTAGAATTCATTCGGAACATTTTTTACAATACAATATACAGTGAAAGCTCGTTAATCCGAAGGTGTGTAATCCGAATTATCCAGTCATCCGAATTGAATTTATGACGCGTTACATACTCTATACTCCGCATTGATTGCAACTCTGTAATCCGAATCTCTATTTTATTTTTATTCTTCTGTTTTTTATTGCTGTGTCTAGGTTTGCAAAACTTTTTTGATAAAAGCAAGAATGAAATATAAAAAACTAACGGGACATCATTGAGATTCAGAGCCTACTATGATTGATATCAGGTCTGTATCATCCGAAAAAAATAGGTAAATATTTATAAAGTTTTACCACAAAATGTGGTGGTTGAGAGAGAAAAAATGAGTGCAAAAAAACAGCTGATCACTTCCCCTCCAAAAAAAGTTTCATTTTTCACCCAGACATATATCAATTATTTCTTGTGGCTAAAACTTGAAGACTGTCAAAATCGAAGGCATCGAGACTAGAGACTCACTTTTGACATGCGAGGGAAAGAAAATTACCTATCTCAATTGTATTTTCCGAATACTTTTTTCATAAAATATTGTGGTGATTCGACTAGTCAGAGAAATTTCAGCTTTTACTCTCTTGAAAATCTCGATTTGACACTTTTCATTTTTTACCACAAAATCCGGATGATACAGACCTATTGTATATGATGAGAAGTACATGTGTAATATTTGTGTCTATTGCGTTTAGTTATTGATTGGCATTGTAAGCAAAAACTTCAATTTGAATTTAGTATAATATGGCCAAAAAAGTAATTGAAGCAATAAATCGTGGACAATCTGGAAAGATTTTAGCGGAGATATTTGGTGTAGGAGCTTCAAATATTTGTGACATAAAAAAAAAATGCTGAAAATATTAATAAAAACAGCCTATTCAGTAATCCGAATATATCGTTAATCCGAATTAGGGTCTGCAATCATTAATTCGGACTAACGAGCTTTCACTGTATGTCTTTTTTTTAATCTATTTTCCACTTTAATAACCAAATTCATTTTGGAAACTTCCAAATCTCAAAAATTCTTTCACCAGAAAGATTGGCTCCGTTCCTCAGAAATATGATACATTTTTTGAGTAAAATTTTGAAATGAAATATTAATGGAAAGTCTCCAAAATGGAGTCATATTTGGTATTATGGCACTGATCATTTCTCAAAAAAATAAAACTGACAAACAAAAACTTAATTATTTTATAAAAGAGTAGCCATAGATTATTGCACATATTTCGAGAATGATGATTGCTAAAATAGACATTTGTATCTGAACTCAAAACAAATGGACCTGCATTGCGTCTCGAGTTGTCAATAATATCGTTCAATAAGCAAACCAACCTACGTACAGAGCAAACCATATAAAATCAATAAGGTTTTATTAAACTATTTGTATACCTTCAACTCTTGGTATATTTACTCATTTTGTCATTCCATTTGAAAGGGGCGTAGCAAGTATAGAAAAGTACTTATATATATATATATATTATATATATCTTGATCAGCTTCACCACTTGTCTATCTGTGTGCCAGTTTGTCTGTCATTGGAAATCACGACTACGCGAAAAATAAGTTAGATAAGTGAATGAAATTCAGCACACAATTTCCTTGGGATTGAAAATTGGCGAAATTGGCTCACCGTCTTGCCTACCACCCATACAAGTAAAAGATTAGAAAAGCCATGTTGAGAGAGTTATTTGATGTAGTGTTACTAAAAGCTCTGAACAAAATATTGGCAAATTTCAACGAGAGGGCGTGGTACTTCCATTGCGAAAACTTCAAAATTTTATACTGAGAAAATCATTTTAGGTATTGAAGCAAATTTTACACAAATACAAGAAATGGTTCAGTCTAGTTTTAGACAAAAATTTGACGAATATCGACAATAGGGCAGAACACCTCCCTCAAAAGCAAAATCTTCAAATTGCTATACTGATGAACTAATGAAACCAAATTTCATACAAACAGCAAGAATGTTTCGGAAATGCTCAGGACAAGAATAATCGAATTTCTACAAGAAGGCATTAGAGTTATTTAAGGTGAAGCAACCTAATTTCATACAAAAAGTTTGTGATTTTCGTGCTTCAAATACTGCACGGAGGACTATTGAAGTAAATGTTATCTTATAAATTGTTGTATTTATTGTTGTATTTATTAATTTAGTTTACCAAACTATCGAAAAAGTCGATGAAAGTAGAAAGCTATCGAAAAACATCGCATAAACCGATAAGTTACGAAACTTATCGAAAAACACCGGAAAAGCATGGTTCAGTAATCTTGGTCGATAAAACGGAACGGAAACCCAAAATGACTGTTATCTTTGTACCAAAAACATAAAAATCCAAATCAACGATTATTTCTAATAGAAAAAATATTAAAATTCGATATTACGATTATTTTTGAATTAAGAGATTTAAAACCCGTAACGATTGTTATGTCTGATTATTAACTTTTTGAAGTGATTTTTACTTGATAAATTATAACCGTTTACGGTTCATAGAATTTACGTGTCATTTTTCTTATCTACACAAATTAAACTGTTTTTCTCCAAAGTGGGTAATATATTAAAAGATCAGTTTTTAAAGATCATTTAATGAGTTCCATGCCACAACGTTCCTCCAACTATTTTTTCGAATGCGTGATCGATAAGCGCTGTTATCAGTTTATTGAATTATAGCATGCAATTGTTATAGTTTTTGCTACATATTTTATTGTTGTTTTTCTTTGTCGCTCCTTTTCTTATCAGCTCATTGCTTGAACATTTGACCTGTAGGTTCCGCAGTTCCTCGCACTTGAGCTGAATGAAAAAAAATATTCCAAGGTCGTTACCGGCTTCATTTCTCACTCCACCAAAAATAACACAAAAAATAAAACTCAGCTGCAAGAAGCGGTTAAATACGCAATCATTATTGCGAAGAAAATGCATTAAAAACTGGTTAACTGACTTCTGCTTTAACCAAACCAACCGGTGAAACAAACAGTTTCTTTATTCGCCATCTGATTGCAAATTTAAATTCGTTACATAATACGAATGTTATCGAAAAAAAAAGTCCATAGTGTTTACCTTCAACTAAAAGGAGAAGAATAGAAAGAATGACGTCGCCCTCAGCCCCCACACCTCAATTGAGCAATGGAGAAACTTGTCAAGCGGTGTTGTTGCTGATTCTTGTGGTTGTTTCTTTGGGGCGTATACGCACTGAATATTAAATTGAATTTTTTAACTTCAAACGCAAGCCCGTTTTTCAATTAAAATTATACTTTGCCTTAATTAACTGGTTTGAATTTGTTATTTTATTATTTTTTCAATACCTTACTCTAATGATTTTTACTGTGAAAAATCGTTCACTGTGTGCGTTTTGCTCTTTTTCACTGTGCGCTCTTGGCTGTGCCAAATGTGTTGCTTCTTCTTTGGCAGTGAACTCACAACTAATCGTCCAACAGCAACACAACCTTCCAAAAGCTAAGGCAGCAGCAATAACAGCACCAACAACAACACCACTAACAAATAATGTAGAAAAAAGCTTCTCCATTTGTGTTTTGCTCCAAAAGTGCTCTCCGAATTAACTTGCAGTAACATACATACATACACACACACATACGAGAATGTGTTTACGCACAAGTTCGCTTGGAGAAACTTGGAAATCGAAATCTACTTGAATAAGAACTTTGTGCTCATGTACCGTAAAATGGTCTTGCAGTGTCTTTATTAGAAACCCTTGCAAAACTAATGGTATGGAAGGGTAGCGTCGACTTATCATAAGAATTCATTGAATATTATTTGTTTTCCGGTTAAAAAGGGGATGAATAATAAAAAATTTGTAACAAACCATACACCATTTTAAAGGGAACAAACTAGGCTCTTTTAATATGCTAAAAAAATTATAGGTTACTAACACATTTTTTGGAAAAATAAGTTTTTTTTTAAAAAAAATTTGTCAAAATTTCAAAAAAATCGTCATATCTCCAAAACTATACGTAAATTTCAAAACTTTACTCGCCATTGTTAAAGGCCATTAAATTATCTTTCTTATGACACTAGTGGCGTCAATTCAGTAGGGCTGGGTAGGGCATTGGCTCCCCCCCCCCCTAGGATCTGATACTAGTTATTATTCAATACATTAATTCATTAAACCTATCTAATGGTGGTGGAATTATAATTCTCACCCCCACAAGATTTGGTGAAGTGACGCCACTTTATGTCACCCAACTTTTTTTATCTATGCAGGGGTTCCCAATTTATGATCATTTTTACAAAAGCTATATCCGGAACTTCCGATGGCAATATCTCGGAAACTAGATCCGAGCAACACTTTTTTTTCATAATTTTTATTTGTTTTTAACCCCCTTTTATCCCTAAAAAAAAATTGAAGAATGTCAGCTAAAGTAAACCTGTTCCTAGTAAATGAAGACATAGAAAATTATCGGGATGCCTGCGTTAAACAAAGTTTGGTGTAAATATTTTTCTATTATATGTACATGAGGATGTCAATGTCAAAGGGTTACTTTTAGACCTGCCCCCAAGAACATTTGGCGTAAAATCCGATAGACGACTTAAGAAAATTATAAAAACTTATATTTGGAGAGCCAATAACAACAGTCATATAAGCAGCATAGCAACAGCATATGGTAAGGACCATGGTTGATAGAGTGTTTAACTTGTTGCTTTGGTTCCATAGCTCCGACTCAAAATGAATATTTTGGTGGGTCTAACTCGACTCAGCTATAATTGTATTTCAGCGCTTGTTTTGAGAAAACTTTGAAGCACAATAGAATGTCATGGGTTCACAACTCGATTTCAATTGTACCTAAAAGCGATTCTTTGATGACTTGGGCCGACGGGTGTATTGCCTCAAGTGGTATATTTTTTCATACCTGATCTAGCTTGGCTCAAGTTATGCGAAGTCAGCCATTCGGTCCGAAAATGTTTTTAAAAGCGAAACTGGAGAGACATCAGAAAAGACGTGTAAAAGCTTAAAATTATACTCATTCTTGAAGAAACAGCTGGTTTCAAAACTATTCACTTCCAACTAAAAAACGAAATAATGAGGGATAACAACCTGATGATCAGTTACTTATTACCTGCACAGTTATAACACGTACAACTTTAAGGCTCCATTCTCAGAAAGGCATAATTAAAAATGATTCGCTTCAAATTTTAAGGAAAATATCACATTTGGTAATATTATGAGGTTTTCGACTATACATATGTACAGAAAATATGTGCCATCTATGTATGTTCTATCTTCCAGGCCAAATGGTATGCGATAAACTTTCCATCAAATCAAAGGCAACCAAAAGGCAAAATTTTTAATGAGGAGTTGAAAAGAGGACCTATTATATATGAAACTATTAAAGGAATAGTAGTGCAGTAAGTGTGGTGAAGACAGCATAGCTAGCTCATATATACATAAAGGATGTTTTTTTAGAGGTATAGAGCTTCGAATTGAAATAAAATACAATGTCCATCAATTTGGCTTTATTGGAAGGATAATTTTATGCCATTAATGTTTAAACATGATTTTGGGCATGTGGCCGCCGCGGCTGGCTCGAATAAAGCCAATTCTACAGGTCCAATTTTGAACCACTTTTTCGAGCATATGGGGCCGTATGTCGGCAATAACGCCACGAATGTTGGCTTCCAAGTCCCCTAACTTTTCTGGTTTGTTGGCGTAGATGAGCGACTTCACATATCCCCAAAGAAAATAATCCAATGGTGTCAAATCACACGATCTTGGTGGCCAATTGACAGGTCCATTCCGCGAAATTATGCGCTCATCGAATGTTTCCTTCAATAAATCGATTGTGACGTGCGCTGTGTGGCATGTAGCGCCGTCTTGTTGGAACCACAACTCATCCACATTCATGCCATCCAATTCGGGAACAAAATAGTCGGTTATCATGGCTCTATACCGGTCTCCATTAACGGTAACTGACTCTCCAGCATTATTTCGGAAGAAGTATGGCCCAATGACTCCACCAGCCCATAGAGCACACCAAACAGTCAGTTTTTGTGGATGTAATGGCGTCTCAAGGGTCTCATGTGGATTTTATTCACTCCAAATGCGGCAATTTTGCTTGTTGACGTAGCCATTCAACCAAAAATGAGCCTCATCACTGAACAAAATTTTGCGATGAAAATCAGCATCGAGATCAATCTCATTTTCGGCCCATACACCAAAATCACGACGCATTGCATGGTCTCGCGGCTTTAATTCTTGCACAAGCTGGATCTTGTAAGGTCGCAAGCCAAGATCTTTGCGCAAAATCTTCCATAAAGTTGATGGACAAAGCTCCAATTGCTGTGCACGGTGGCGAATCGATTCATTCGGGTCCTCTTCAACATTTTGCTCTACAGCGGCAATTGTTTCTTCGGTGCGCACTGTTCGACGTCTCTGCGGATGCGTATTATCACATAGAGTAAACGTAGTGCGAAAACGATCCATGGTTAACCGAATTAATTGCTCTGATGGACGATTATGTCGACCATAAAATGGACGGAGCTTGCGGTAAACTTCGCGAACTGAACCATTATTTTCGAAATAAATTTGCACGATTTGCAAGCGTTGTTCTTTTGTTAACCTGTTCATGATGAAATGGCAAACCAAACTGAACATAAATGACATTAGAGTTGCCAGATTTGACCAAAAAATGCCAGTTTTATCTCTATTCGAAAAACAAACCTCTAAAAAAAACACCCTTTATTATAGCTCTTTGCTGGTCCTATAATTTTTATTCAAAGAATATAGCTTCTTTTATATATTACAAATGAATACAATATATACATATTCTTATTTAAAGTTGACCCATATGTGTATGGGTGATTGTCGAAAAAGAAGTGCAAAAAAGTTTTATTTTAAAGTTTTGAACAATGTTAAATGACAGCGAGAATAAATGAAATAAAAATATGGTTAAGTGTGACTTCCGTGATATCGAAAATTTTGTTGAAAATTAACAGTCCTGATTTACATGACCAAAACTATATCGGATAATGGTAATACATAGTTAGGTATAGAAGTACATGATATGTTAAGAGGTATGTGAGCGCGTCGGTTTCGGATAACAATAGAATATTTTTGAGAAAGGCATTGGTTCGAAGGCATCGATATTTTTCTTTCGAAAGGTACCGGATGGTATGGATAGTTTGGTGCAAACAAAAACACTTGTAATATACAGAAAAACTTTGTTGGGCTTAATCCTAAGAAGTAACGACAAAGCAGTATGATATATGCACATATTTTATCAATATAGCAACAAGTCTTTTGATTTCCTTAGAATATATTTATATCAAATAGATATGATTAAAAAAAAAATTAATAGTCTTATTTGTAAAGTTTTATTTTTCCCGGTCATTTCTTCGATATGGCGATGTGGAGGTTCGAGCGTGCAAGCGACTCCACTACATTTCCTGAATCTGCGCAACGTGAGCAATAATAATTTTTTAAGGTAATATTAGACTGTATGGTAATTTATAACTTTAACAATCTTTCAGCCGTGCTAGTATAACTCCATTTGGAGCTTATTTTTCTTAAAACTGAGCATTTTCCTTGAAATTAGTCGTGCCAGGATAACAGAAAATAGTTTCCAGGCCCGCGGACTATAACCATGTTGACTGTTTCATTGAAGATGCTTTAAGCTGAACTGGACTCTTAAAACCTTAGTTACAATTACTCTTACTCTTTTTATCATACATTACTCACACAACATGCTGGTAAGCAGATATTTGAGGAGCTTAGCCTATAATGCTCTCAGCTGTTGTTTAATCATCATATGAACAGCTGTCTGTTGCTCATGGGTTTCCTAACTGTCGCTTCGGTGCACTGACTGACTTTTTAATAGAAACAAAACTTTTTTGTAATATTTTTAAAACAACTCTTTATTTTTGTTATACTTTAAGTTCTATAAGTAATTGCTAAGCTTTAATTGATCGGTTTGGATTTTATTTTCTGTTTCTTTTATTTAACAAAAAATACAATATTACATATGTAAGTGTATAAATATATTGCATTATTCTTTAATATATTTTCATTTAATGCTTATTTATTTATTATTTTATTTTATTTTTAACATATTTTATTTCTAGTTTTCAAATCATTGTATTATATTTTTTTATTTAATATATTTTTCCAATTATCTCATGCTTTTTATTATTTATTAAGTGCAAGTAATTTTTATTGTATTTATTTATTTGTAATTTTAACCGAATGTTTTTTTTTTGAAGTCACAATTTGTCTGTTTGATTTTGTCTACGCGAATACAATTCTACACAAACCATCGCAAAAATAGCTAGTTTTTTATGTATTATACTATTTTCAAAAATATAGAGTATAGAAATTATCGATTTTTTTTAAACTGAATCTTAAGAACAACATTAACATTTTTCTTCAAGAATCATGAAATATTAGTTAAAATACATTTTAGGGATGCTTAAAGTAAATTTATAGGAGTTTTTGCCATTAATATTGTTTTTGTTCACATATTGACACAGAATTTATAATGGTGAGCACACCAAAAACTAAGACACATCCAAGCAATATATGAGTCGATAACTATCAAAGTTGCCTAAGTCCGTTTTCGGGAAATTTTAAATAATCTTCCATAATCATCAGAGATGAGCTAAGGCCCTTTTCCATGGCATACATAAGGACAACAGCTCTAACGTTTGAGCTATTTTAGATCGAAACCATAGGCTGTATTTAATAACAAATATTAAAAACTTTTAAGTCGAGTATACTCGCCCAATTTAAAAAGCTCAACGATTAAGTTACAATTTGAAAAATCTTTCTTCAAATTGATATTTGACAAAGAAGCTAAGTTCCACTCAACTAATCAAATATCGAGATTCTGATATGTAAACTGTCTATCATAATTAACAGTAATGAGTAGTGCAAAAGTACTTAAGTCGACAATGTTTTGCTAAAAAAATTTACGAAATTCACATAATAAATATCAAAATTGCCTAAGTCCATCGAAAAAATTGATTTAGCTTAAATAATAGGCATTTTTTGACTGATTTGATTTCATGTTTAGTTCTTAACCCTTTTGCGGCTTAGGTTGACACTACGAATGGCTGAAATTGGGACACTTTGGCATATGCCGACATACAAAAAATATATATATAGCAGATAGCAGCATTTTTTGTACCCCTAAGTTAGTGCCCCAATTTGAATTCTTTTTGTATATTTTGGTTCAGACATAGAGCCATATTGTATTACTCGTTGCTGCTAATATTCACCGACACACATATTTCTTTAAAAGAATACTTATCAACACTTCAAAAAGAAGTTATTTATTGTGAGAAGTTAAACTTTAAAAATCACATTGGGAACATATGTGTATCGATGTCTAGCTTATACAGCCAGCAATCGATTTTGTTCTTCCTTCAGAGTTCAATTTTTCCTTTAAAACTAGATATCAGTTTTAGACTTATTGAGGACAAACCTTTTTCCAAATTGTTTTACGATTTCGGGAGGAAATTCTCAAAGTCCATTAAGCTATAAAGCAAAAGATTTTTAAACTCTGATCTTCATATCTATTCTTTTTTATGGACTCTGGCCTTAAATAAACTTTTAGAAGAGTTTATGATCGTCGTATATATTGTAGATTAGAATCAGTAAGCTGTTTAAAAGCGAATGCAAATACAGACATAATGCCAAAACCACTTAATTATTAACCTAGGAAAAACCATCTTGGTACCGTATACCAGAAAAAGAAAGCTTATAATAACAGAGTCTACTCTGGATGCTACTAGGAGTGCACAACGACAAAAGACTTGACTGAAACTCACTCTAGTAACCACTTTCAATAAAGCCACAAATTCCTACCCACATGTAAATATATTACATATGATAAGACCACTGTTATCAGAACGAATAAACATATATGCAGCTAAAGCTACACAATTAGTAACATCTCTTGAGTGAATTACAACACAAAGTATTCTATCGGTAACTTGTCGACCGTCTTGCAGGAAGAAACTCATGCCATTGAAGTAAGTATGAGAGATGGTCCCATAAAAGGTAAGTCAGAGGTATATGGGTCATTCCATCTATAATGGGCCTATCATTACCCTCATGTTTTTTAAATAGGATGAAACTTTTTTCAGTGATTGGTCTGTCATGTAGAAGATAAAAAAAAAAATTCGATAAAATTTTTTTGACCAATATTATTGCTTAAAAAAAAAAGTTTTGAATTGTGTTCAAAAAAGCTCGTAAGTAAAACGAAAAAATTCATTGATAAATATAAACAAACCAACACAACTCATATTAGCTTTTATATTATTTTTAGGTAGTTGACAAAAAAATTGCAAATCTGAATAAATGAAGGCCTGAAAGGTTTCTATGTGGTAAAAGATAAAAAAATGTACTTTCCAAGAAAACATCAATTTCTCAAATACTCCATCATCGATTTCAGCTTTTTTAGGCACAACATACAGGAGTACCATTTCTGAAAATTTCATCCATTTTTTTCCACCCCATTTCATTTTACAAGCATTTGAAGTTTGTGTATACAGTGGAATATTTATGGAAGAAAAGTAACGGAATGTTCAAATTTTCTCGCTCTCATTCTCGATGTTTCAATTTATATTGCAAATCATATATCTTAGCTTTAGATGACTGTAAAATGCAATAGGGTGAAAAAAAATGATTGAAATTTTCAGAGATGGTACTAATGTATGTTCTGAAAATTTTGAGCTTAAAAAGACTGAAATCAATTCAAGTTTTATTCTCTCGGACTCATTCTCAATGTTTCAATTTACATTGCAAATCATAAATCTTAGTTTTAAATGCTTGTAAAATCAAATTGGGTGAAAAAACATGGATAAAATTTTCAAAGATGGTACTCCTATATGTTCTAAAAATTTTGTGCCTAAAAAAGCTGAAATCGATGATGGAGTATTTGAGAAATTGATGTTTTCTTGGAAAGTAAATTTTTTTATCTTTTACCACATAGAAACCGTTCAGGCCTTCATTTATTCAGAATTGCAGTTTTTTTGTCATCTACTAGTACACAACTACCTAAAAATAATATAAAAGCTAGTATGAATTGTGTTGGTTTGTTTATATTTATAATGAATTTTTTCGTTTTACTTACGAGCTTTTTTGAACACAATTTAAAACTTTTTTTTTTAAGCAATAACATTGGTCAAAAAAATTTTATCTAGTTTTTTTATATCTTCTACATGACAGACCAAACACTGAAAAAAGTTTCAGCCTATTTAAAAAACATGAGGGTAATGATAGCCCCATTAAAGATGGATTGACCCATATACATTTGTATACTATCGAAAACTTAGACATTTCTAAAAAGCCCTGAAACTAATTACTGTAATTTGCAGTCTAATCAACGATTGCATTAAAACTTTTGCAGAAATAGGAAAATACATTTGTATAACTCTCTTGCACTGGCATGGGTTCCAGGTCATGAAGAACACATACGCAATGAGAAGGAAAACTACTTAACAAAAAATATTGTGTAGCGAGCGCTAATTGAAACTGAACTTTTCTGTGAACTATCTAATGTTTATGAAGCAAAGTCGATCAGAAAGTCGCAGAAAATAAAACTCGCCTTTGATTGGAATATATATACGGATATCAGTGACATGCGAAGAAGTAAAAAGTTTCAAACGCTGTATAGAGATGATCTTTGCGTCTTAGCTGAAGATGATCTTAACAAGTTACTATAACCTCATATACCATCTAAAGAACATTGGCCTATCTGAAGAGAATGTCATGGATTTAAAACTGCTCTTCAGTAATCTATACCAAGTTAGAGCTGTCGAAAGTTTTCGCCGAAACTTTTTTCTGCTCTAACTTGCTCTGAAATGTGTTCGTTGAGTCTGTTCTAAGTAGAAATTTTTTGGTCTTTTCTGCTCCAGATTTTTATGTCTAACAGGTTAGATCATACAATTTTCATATGAAATTCGAAAATAAAAAAAGTAAGAAGGATATTGCTGGATTCCCAGTTAAAAATATTAATATAATTTTTTCGAAAGAAAAATTATGCATTAAAGGTTTAATTAGCTCCAGAAAATTTTGATTTTCTTAGATTTTGCTTTGAAAAGTTTGAAGTTAAAAAAAAAAGCAGAACAACACATAATTATATATATCTGCTAAAACATTTATGTATGGTATATATTTCATTTCTGTCAAAAAGCAAAAACTGTTCTACAGTGTACTAAGTTGTACGGTTTCGATTTTTTCAGCTTAAAATTTAATGTAAATAATAACAATTTCATATAACTAGTGTAGTATAGTATTTATATGTTTGTTTATATATTGTATGTATAACAGGAGGGAAACATGTAGACATATAATTGTATGTAACTATGTAACATAATTAATAATATATAAGATATTTATGAATATAATATAGTATTATTGTCAATATAGATATAGAAATTTTACTAATGTACTCGTTAGAAACAATTTATTTAAAAGCTGAAGAATTAAATTTTATATAATTTGACTTAACAATTTAACAAATATAAGTTTACTTAAGAATATACATACTTACTTTAGCCACAATATATAGATTTCTTGATGATAAAATGTGAAAGTAAATTGTATACCAGACAAATTGTTTTAAAATTTTAACAACAAATATTTTTTTTAATACATGTACTATAGGCCATATGGATATATGAAAATTGTTACATTGAATTGAATGAAATTCTATACATACGAGTACAGATTAAATTCAATATATACTTCAACTGGTTCATCTCTTAGTTTTCGAAAAATAAACTTTCTAAAGAAGTTTTAACATAATTTCAATTTTCAAAAAAAAAAAAAAAAAAAAATTCCTCAGACTAATGTACAGAGAATTTGAAGAAAATCTATTGCCAGCGATCGATTTCTTCTTGATTGAGAATAGAATAAGCTACAGGGAGTTCAATCTACAGAATCAGATAGCAATTATCGTATACCATATGGTATGTTCACCCCTCAAGTTTTGACGTTCTCATACTTCATCTAGGTACCTGGATATAGGTTCATAGTTGAT
Source organism: Meiosimyza decipiens (assembly GCA_963680825.1). Lineage (NCBI taxonomy): Eukaryota > Metazoa > Arthropoda > Insecta > Diptera > Lauxaniidae > Meiosimyza > Meiosimyza decipiens. The sequence continues at coordinate 71,183,929 of OY804259.1, forward strand.
TAACTTGCTAAGCAGGGGACTACTACACAAATTCCTCAAGACAAGTAAGGTATTGGCATTCCACCTACTACCTACAAGTTTCTGATGCAATAATATGTTAAAAAGATGGACCGAAAGGTCAAATGTCAATATAACAAGGCAAATCTAGAATGCTAAGCCCTCTATTGAACTGATATCCCGCACCAGATATAGTAACTCATCTGTTGTTACTGCTATAATTGGACACTGAGCCATCGGCGGACATGCAAAGAGATTAGGTATTCCGTCTTTTAATTTCTGTAGAGGTTGTAGGAATGTGTAGGAGGAAGATGAAAACATTAAACAATATCTTTGCTTCTGACCCGCACTTCCTAGAAAACAATAGAAAACACTTGGTTTATTTTTATTCGATGATCTGGATGAACATAAGGTATATGCTTAGTTTTAATACGAAATTTGGTTGATTCAATTAGAGGGTATAGGAAAATATCCCGTGGTATCACATTTGGCTTAAGTTTGTTTCTTAGACTGACTAACACTCCTACCTAACTTAATCGAAGCTATGTTGGGAACGTGTATTATTGGAGGAATTCAATTTTCTTTTGTTTTACAATTTCCAACTATTGAAGCTGTCACTTTCCTTAAATAGTCCTTGCACGTTATCTCACATATTAAGAAGAAAGAACTGAAAATTTCTGCTGGATAGCTAAATAAATGCGTAAAACAAATAAAATGTGTGGAAGAACCAGTGGCGTCAATTCGGTAGGGCTGAGGAGGGCATTGCCCCCTCCCCCCAAGGATCTGATATTACTTATTATGCAATACATTAATTCAATGAAATCATCTAATAATGGCGTCATTATAACTCTCGACCTCCCCAAGGTTTTGGTAAAGTGACGCCACTGGGAAGAACAGATGAATAAATAAACTCAAGAGATCAGTGTTGCCTACTCCTGAACTTTCGAGTGTTTCATCAGCTGATATAAAGATTAGGTTTATACAAGTGGCTCAGATTAGTTTAAGCTTTTGTTCTTTAGTTTTCATGTCGTAAGAACTTAATTGTGCGCCAATATTATAATTTGCTAAGCTTGAGAGACACTTTGTAAGCACTTTGAACACGAAACAATTCATCTATTTTAAAACAATAAAGCGTGTATTTTGAAACGTGAAAAAATATTTCTCTTTTTTCAATATACTAACGGAAAAGATCTTATGGGTAGTTCTCAATTCTTATTAGCGGTCATTAGTTTTACATGAGTGCATATTAATTATTTGCTTAGTGCTCATTAGTGAACACTTTAACAACTAATGGTTACGAAGTAGTTCTATAATAAGGAGTACTCATTAGTGATGGCTCTCTCTGATGTTTAGCGATATCATCATGGACACTAATGAAGTTAATAAGCTGTGAGCAATGGTTCAGACGAGCTTATTACTAATGTTTTATTATTAATTGATAAGCATTAGTGTTCTATTAATTATCTTATTTCAAGCATATTCAAACATGTGTTGAACTAAACCATATTTTTTATTGATTTTTTTTGTTTTGCTTAGCTCTAAGTCGGTCGGTTCCAGTATGTACTTTTTCAGTTTGCACTTATTGTTACACATGAAATCAGGGTTGCCAAGTGGCCCAATGCCAAAGTCGGGAGCCCGGTAGGAATTGCACTTAAATTAAATTGACTTGCATTTTTTTTTGATGAGCAAAAATGTCCTCAAGTTTTCCGACACAAAAATTAAATTTTTTAATATTGGCGACTACTAAAAAAACAAAAAAAAAGATCATCAAATTTTTTCATTGCGTGCATTTTAATAACGTGACCTGATGCTTAGGTCATTACTTATTTAGAACAAAATAAACTCTGTTCTGGTCGCATTTTGGAAAGAAGTGAACTTTTCAAAACACTTAAGGAATTTGAACTGGGTTTGGAACAAAATAACTTGCGCCATTGGATTCTTGTGGTGATTTACATCAAAAATTTGCAGTTAGCTAATTGTCAGGAAAAATCGATCAGATCGTGTTTTGGGAACAAAAGTCTCATTTAATCTAGTTACATGACGTTATTTACAAGTTTCCTGTAGGCACTTGATTTTTGTCAAAATTATTTTAATTTGTCCTAAAAGCTTATTTTTATTAAAAGTTTTAAGCAGTGTAGCTAAGCTAAGTTTAAGCCTTTGATGTTCGAGACCAAAGTATTTTCCATTCCTGCACAGCTTTGAACTTATATACATACATACATATTTATTGTAATATCTTTATATGTATGTATGTATGTATGTATAAATCATTGGTGTGTCTGTTAGTGATTGTGTAACATTTTGAATGACTAGATCGACTGAAGTCATTATTTTTTAAAATGCTTATTATGGTCTGCGGAAGGTTCTGAGCATAGTTTGGTTTAAACAAAAGCAGGGCCACGTCACTCAAATGAGAATAAAATAAACATTTTTCATATCTCACCAACTATGTAAGAGAAAAATCAAGTTCATCATATCTCATCAACTATTTGGTGCAGATGAATGAGAATAGGTATATATGGGTATAAAAAGTTGGTTTCAATGTAAAAATAGGCGCAGCTACACCTCCTGGTACATATGTATGTGTGCAAAAGGCAAAGATTAAATTAAACTCATCGCTCCACCTATCGGTATAAGCAGAATGTAATATACTTTACATTTTCTTTTCCTCTAACACTTTGAATTCATTATATTTTTTAACTCGATACTCAATTTTAAAATTCATAGGCAAAAAACCCTGTTTCGGCTTCTTTAGGCGATCATATTTTGCAAACTAAGCCTTAACTGCCAAAAATCGAAAAAAAGTTCAGGTTTCTGCAGAAAAAATAGTTTTTAATAAAAAATATATCAACTCATAAGGCGTTGGAGTGTTCTAAAAAGACAAGAAAAAACCCATTTTCAGCTCAAATTAAAATTTGTGGTGAAAATGGTTGAAAACTCAGAATAAATATTTTTGAAATTTTTTTGAGAACATAACAACAAGCGAATGTTTAAAGAAATATTGGAACAATCCATATGTATATATTTCACATACCTATATATAACATTTTTTATATCCACGTATGTATGTAATACTATTGGTGCAAATATGATTTTGTTAGCATGTTGGTTACTGTTTCGTTAATGTTTGCCTGTTATATACATATACAATATTATAAATAACCAGTGCAATAAACTTTAATAACATACATAGAAACGGCTATATAATTTTTGAAACATTCTTACATAGAAATGTGAACATCATAAGAAATTAATTGTTTGGAAAATTATTCAACACCATTGATTTTGAATTCATGGATTAAAATTAAACATAATGATTTGCACATTTGATTTGAATAAATTAGTTAATTAACTATAAAAAATTACAAATTTAGTTACATCTATGTTTATTTAGCAGAAAATAAAGTTAATAAAAATATCTTAATTTTCATATTGATTTTTTAAAAGCGTTTTTATCCTTAGATCTGCAGGATTGGAAATTATTCCTTGACATCATTTGAATATCAATTCTGAGCTATGTCGAGTAATTCTCTGATTTTTGTGTATAGGCCTTTAAAGATGACTGCTGTTGCTCAGTGTACATATTTTACATTGTTTTCCCTGTACGCGGCGGCACTAGATGTGTGAGTAATAGTGATACCCGAATTAGAAACATTTGCGTTTTGCTGGGACTTTTCGATATATCTGCTTGAATTGTTACTTGACAAAGGTGAAAACTCCGATGTATGGGAAGTAAGGCCCGACATTATTTATTATAATTGAATTTGCTAATGTTTTGTTTAAAGCGATAGTGGGAATTTGTTATTTCTTAAGAACTTTACAAAGTAAATTCTTTACTTTTGGCAGAATATCAAATTTTTACACAATCCTCTAGTGTCATCATTTTGCTCGAAGTTTATAAAATTTTACCAAGGACTACATATTTCCTTTTATCGAGAATTATAATTTTATATCGTTAAACATCAATAGAATTTTCATTTTAGCTAAAAACTACTGTTTTTTTTTAAAAGACATTTTACAGTTCGAGTACAGTTGTAATTTAATTGAATTTCAAAAAGAAATTGACAAATTTTGTTATTTAATTTGTTAATTGATTTTGAGGAAGATTAATGTTACTGGAGTCTGGAGTGTATAGTAAATAAATCTGAATTTTCAGCTGTAGTATCTTAAAATTTATTTAAAAAAATAATTGATTTTGTTTTGTATGTTAATTGAACAAATGTATTTATTTATATTTTTTACATATTTTGTATTCAGATGTTTTTTAATTATTTTTTGTTTTTTTTTTCTTGTTTAAGAAACCCTTTCTCTGTTTCGTTTGTATTTAAAATCATTACTAAAAAGGTGTCCGTTGTTAAAAATTGTTCTATATATAGAATGCTAAACTAAAAATTCGTTGCATTTTTGTGATTAAATTCAACGTTTCGAATGGATTACACCTATTCAAACCGAAACCATAATGGGTATTAAACGCACATTAATCTCTTAACTAAAAAACTGAGACATTTAAACAATTAAAGCCATATTCACATACTGGTTAACTTCTGTTTAATATTCTTTGTATTGGTTTCTTCGTAACGATTATAACATTATTTTTAAATAAATTTTTTTATATTATACTATATAGTTGCAATTATCGATAGTAAGTAAAAACTTTAATGAATATTTATAGAAAAGAACCAATGGTATGACTTATAAGCGAAGCCCTGTTAGATCTCTAAGTAAACAAAAGTGTTTTAATCCGTTGCATATCTTGTGGAATAGCTTTAAATATATCGAGTTAAACTTTTATATATATATATATAACCGCCTGAGGTCTCACAAATTCCAAAATCGAAGTCTCACAAAATTTTTGTATGTACATATGTATGCTTTTAGAAAATGCCAATTAGAAAATGGTTATCTTGCCCTCAGCGGTGTTTTATAACACTTCTTGCGGATGTTCTGTAGGTCTCTTATACAAACCTCTTAACCCCATACTTTCATCATAATTTTCTGAGAGAACATTTTTGATGTTTCTAGCAAATTTTGTCCCCTCTTTTTTAGCAAGACATTTAAAGCGGGAAAAGCAAAAAAAATTTTATTGAATATATTAAATAACAACATATTTAATAGAACTAGCAACACGAACAAAATGGACTAAAACATAGATGGGCAAAATTTTGAAACCAGGAGCCACTTACAAGAAAAACAACAACTACAACAACAGAAAAAAGCTCACTTTGAACTCCATCTCGATACCAAAAAAAAAATTTTGCAATAAGCCAAAAGCCAATTCAAAGAATCAAGCAATAACAAAATGAGCAGTGCTGCCCAGAAAACAAACAGGCGCTCAAAGAGCGTAAAAATGAGAGCGAGAAGGCGCTTAAAGAACATAGAAATTTGTCCACGTATTCAGAATTGATAAACAAATCATCAACACATGCTAATCGTGAGCGCGTTTGCTTGTGGTAGTGGACACCACTGAACATGAGTGTATAAATAAAAGTACACTGACACGACAGGAGGTGTCGTTTCGTTTGATGTTAAGTCTCACGCTCACAAAATGGCTTCCACTTTTGCAGGCATGCCTCTCCCTAATTACTCCATCTTTATTATTACACCACGATGTGAATGTAGCGTGTATGAAAATGTGCGTAGCAAAATAGAGTGCTTATGTTTGTTGTTTTGGTTATTTTCATTAAGAAAAATTACGTGTTTGTTGTAAGGAACCAAAGTTGGCTCATTTTTCGCATTTGTGCACCGCTGAACCACAAATTTGAATATCACGAAAGGCCTTACGAAAATAAGTAGATGATAAGCTACCAAGCTACGTACTAAACTTTATTTTCGGGGATTTTTTTTTTACAAATGTAGATAAGATTTTACAATTTTTAAGAAAAATTGGTTGTTTGGAAGTCTGTAATTGGAATATTATGGTAGCACTGACTGAAAATTAAGCTTACCATTCCTCGTTTATTTACGATTTCAAAATTTGGTTCAAAAGTAAATAAAAAAAGAAACCGGGAGTATTATTTTCCTTCGAAGAAATTGGAAACCGTACTTGAATTTGATTCTTCTGTTTCTTAAATTATCAAAGCAATGAAAACTCTAAAACCACTAAAATTTCCTAAAAATAATTTTTAAAAATTTAACATATACCATCGATAATTGCAACAATATTTTCAATGTTTCTAATCTTTCAAGTGCATTCGTGTGTCTATTTTTTTATATATTGAACAATTATGCATTTAATAAAAAATTATGTTTTCCTATCTACAATTTTATTAAATTAATATGCTCATGTTTTTCTAATTTTTATTTTTAACTCTTCTGTCAGCTCAACTGGATTTAGCTAATAGAACATGTATCCATTGGAAAATATTAACTTTGGTAAATAATTCAGAAATAAACTGTGCCATTGGAAATTTAATTTTTAAATTAACATTAAATTTGCTGCGCTCTAAGTACTTTTTCGGTATATTTTTATTAGTTGACATTATACCAAAAATTATTCATAGAATATTTTTTGCATTGTCTAAATTTTCGATTTTTTTTTTTGTAAGTTGTTTTTGTATAAATCGCATTATTTACTTTATGTTTTTGCTTTTGTTTTCTTGTAAATGAGTTGTTGCTTAGTAGTTGCCTGTGAAGAAAACAAATTTTTGTTATTGACTTTATTATTTATTTATAAAGAAATAAAAATACTTACTAGCACATTCTGGTGGATTCATATCACCAAATACATTTAGTTCATACAGCGATGCGACTGTAATAAATAGCACATACCAAAGCATCAGGATAATGCCTAAGCGTTTGTCCAACTTCCAACCATTTAAATGCGTTGACAGAATCAAGAAAATGACTGTTGAAAACAGCGATAGTGTGGAATATATCAGACCTGCATATGAAATGAAAATACGTAGTGAATTTTTTGAATTTAATATTAATAAAGTTTGGAATTAAATACATTAATGGTGTTATCATTGCCAAAACAATGAATGCTTGACTTGACGTATAGTACACCATTACCTGATCATATAACCATACATCTATTTTTATTTATTTTTTAAATATTTCAAATTGATTTTCTCAGAGTTACGCGCTTTTGAATATTTTACATGAATACACATAGTAAATAAAGCTATTTGTCACTTCTGTACATTTTTCTCCTATACTTAATGCAGTAATTTTTTGTTGGAAGTATAAATTTTGGGCATAATTTTACTTTAGGGGCGATGCTCCAAAAACTTTTTTTTTTTTAGAAACATGGAGTTTTAATCCCTTAAGCCGAATCTGGTCTCTTATGGCTACCGAGATAAAATTGAACAAACTTTGAAAATTTCATGTATCCCCCCTTTCTTAAATAAATTATGTAAACATTTTTTTATTTATTTATTATTTTGTGCATACGTGTTTTGACTTCTTAAACACGAATCCGTTAAAAAAACACTTTGATCTATTATGGTTTTCGAGTTAGAAATTCACGAAAGTTTAAAAAAGTTTTAAATTTCTCTGGGCTAGCAACCCATTTCGCGGGGTGCGAAATAGAACTCCTCCGAAACGGCTCGACCGATTTTCGTGAAACTTGGCGTGCATATCGGCTAGGGTTGAGAATCGAACAACATCTATTTTTCATCCCCCTTAATGTTAAGGGTGGTCCGAAAATTACAAAAAACCGTAATAATGAGATAGGTTAATTTTACCCAACAAACAGTATAAAAAAGTAAGTTTTACCCTCTTAATGACAAACAGGATAGGGATAGGGATAGGGATAGGGATAGGGATAGGGATAGGGATAGGGATAGGGATAGGGATAGGGATAGGGATAGGGATAGGGATAGGGATAGGGATAGGGATAGGGATAGGGATAGGGATAGGGATAGGGATAGGGATAGGGATAGGGATAGGGATAGGGATAGGGATAGGGATAGGGATAGGGATAGGGATAGGGATAGGGATAGGGATAGGGATAGGGATAGGGATAGGGATAGGGATAGGGATAGGGATAGGGATAGGGATAGGGATAGGGATAGGGATAGGGATAGGGATAGGGATAGGGATAGGGATAGGGATAGGGATAGGGATAGGGATAGGGATAGGGATAGGGATAGGGATAGGGATAGGGATAGGGATAGGGATAGGGATAGGGATAGGGATAGGGATAGGGATAGGGATAGGGATAGGGATAGGGATAGGGATAGGGATAGGGATAGGGATAGGGATAGGGATAGGGATAGGGATAGGGATAGGGATAGGGATAGGGATAGGGATAGGGATAGGGATAGGGATAGGGATAGGGATAGGGATAGGGATAGGGATAGGGATAGGGATAGGGATAGGGATAGGGATAGGGATAGGGATAGGGATAGGGATAGGGATAGGGATAGGGATAGGGATAGGGATAGGGATAGGGATAGGGATAGGGATAGGGATAGGGATAGGGATAGGGATAGGGATAGGGATAGGGATAGGGATAGGGATAGGGATAGGGATAGGGATAGGGATAGGGATAGGGATAGGGATAGGGATAGGGATAGGGATAGGGATAGGGATAGGGATAGGGATAGGGATAGGGATAGGGATAGGGATAGGGATAGGGATAGGGATAGGGATAGGGATAGGGATAGGGATAGGGATGGAGATGGAGACAGATATGGAGCTGACGATAGTGACATGAACGTTTGCCGGGTCAGCTAGTATATTATAAACTAATCCGCCGCCAAGCCGGTGTTGGATTTTTGCGAGTTTTAAATCCTGAGCTGCGCCCACTTACCCTTACTTTTATGTAAAATTACTGTGGCTAGCAACCCAGGTGTTGGATATATATGTATTATTACATTATAATAGCACCAATTTCGTAAGAGAAACACGTATACACAAAATAAAAAACATATAGAAAAATTTTTACACAATTTATTATGTAATATTATTTACATGAAATTTTCAAATTTGGAACAATTTTATCTCGGAAGCCATAAGGGAAGCCTTCTTTTTCAGACTCGGTTTAAGGGGTTAAAACTCCATGTTTCTAAAAAAAAAGTTTTTTAGAGCATCGCCAATAAAGTAAAATAGTTCCAAATTTTGTACTAAATCAGTATCAAATTGGTACGAGATTCCCTATGGACGACTTTTAAAGGTAAAAACAATCAGTTTAATGCGTAAAATCAATTTGGCATAAGTAGACAGACCCACTTAATTAATTTATTATTACAAAAAAGTGCATATCGGCATAAGAGTACTTTTACGTAAAGAATATATCACTTCACTCCATTAATAAAATAAATTTGTCCGGACTTCATTTGATTTTCGAAAGTTTTTTGATTCATCTAAGTGAAGAATTATAAATATTTTTATTAGTGACTTCATATAGATGATATGTATAGACTATAATCAAACAATCTAACTTTCTATAAAAACATTTGAAATATATAGTATGTATATAACATTGTGACATTTAATATTTTGTGCACTAAATTTATTTTTAATGAATTCAAATATCCCTCAAATACAATGACTGAAAACCGTTTAATTCAAAGATTAGTTATATAAATGACAACTTCGTTCTTAATTTTAAAAGTGATTTTATATGAATTATTTTAACAAATTTTAAATTAAAATATAAGAACAGTATATATTTAAATGAGTTCAATCACTACAAGCCATCGAAAGCCAAAAATTTCACTAAAAGCCAGTTTTCAAAGCCTTATGACTCAATAACTATTAAAAGTGTATGAACTTAAAGAAAATTTCATTTCCAACAAAATGAACGAAATGCAATTTATTTTTATGTGTACATTTTCTACAAAAACCGGGTCAATTTGACCCAAAAATTAAAAATCCTCTGAGATTCTAGATAAGAATAAAAGTGCTCGAACCCGTTAGGTTCATAAGTTAAAGCTAAAAATAGCAGCAAATGTGCCGGAAAGGGAAAAAAGCAGCTGATATGTGAACTTAGTGATGCTTTGCTATGCCAGTAAAGAATGTAGGCTTGTGCAAAATATATCGATTATCGTTTTTCTCGATATGTTTTTCCATAGCTATTGGCGATATTTTTTATTTTTTTTTATATATCGTAGTTCGATTTGATTTTTTGACTATGGAATTTCGATATTTTTGTTTAAAGGGTGCTCTGTATCCAATTGTAATATCACTCGTGTGGTCCTAGCCTAATAAGGGAACTATCTTGTTAAACTCAAATAAATGCAACTGTGAAAAGCTGCACCATCTATGTAATGACAAAAATACCGAGATTGCGCGATTTTGTAGGACACCACATGGTTATTGCATCATCTTTGGCACAAGCGTCAGTGTTTTTACACATACACGATAAATTAAAGTTGATAAGATGCTTAATTCATAGCAAATTGAAGTTTACGTAGAGTTCCATTCAGGATTTTGTGATAAATTCTGAGTTTGATAGCTCCTTAATTTCGAATCCAAAAAAGTCGTCAATATCGACCAAACAACAAATTATGTTAGATTAAAGTGTCTCCCCACAAAAAGCATATTTCAATGTGTTTGGGTTATTTGCTGTTCAGCAGCATGCATCCTAACCTAATCAGGATCTCAAGTGCGCTTGGGTATAAGAGCATTCCTCAGTTAGACATAATCAGAAAAGACTCTGTAACATGATTCTTACAAGTTTCCTAAAAAACTCATTGTTTGCTGGGATTCACGTCTATACCAGAATATTTTGCGACGACACCATTGTCCCATTGGCTATGAACCACATTTGGTGGAGTTAAATGGTTTAATTTTGCTGGGCTCATTGAAACCAATACCATACTGCAAGAAGTATATATAACATCGATATTTCGATAGTATTTTTGTTGCCCAACCCTAAAAGAATGTCAAATTAATCAATAAATTTAGATAAAGTTGAAAAATGTTGAAAAATTCGAAAAAATTTGATGTATCGAATAATCTTGGAAAAGTTCAAAACTGTCGAATGATTTTCAAAAGTCGAGAAACATTTAGAATAATAAGTTGCAACAGCTAAAATTCCTAAATAATGTCGAAAGAGCCATCCAATGAAGTTGGTCATATAAACATAAGCGCCTCATGGGATATGTGTATTTTTTGGAGTCTGCCTACTCTCAATATCAATGTTTAATTAAAAAATCATGGGTTTCTCCGCATTATGAAACTTTTTCTCATCCTTACAAATAAAACGAATTTTTGCTTATATATGATCCATCAGAGATTTTTGATTTCGCAACTAGAAGTGTACATATATCCGTATAAGTTAATTTGTGATCTAATTGTTAACATTTGTGCGATTGAGAACGATTAATGGTGCATATTATTTTCATTTAATATTGTACTTATCACATATTAGCAATCGATAATGAAAGCCTTTATACAAAAAACATACCTTTCGATATAACGTTGACGTGCGATCCTGGTTTAATTATCGCCGTTTGTATAAACCACGGAAGACCTAAGCACACTAGTATATCAAAGACATTAGAACCGATCGCATTAGAAACGGCCATATCTCCGTAACCCTCTTTGATAACCGCTATTGAGCTTAGGGCATCGGGTACAGAAACACCAGCAGCAACAAATGTTAGTCCCATAACAGTATCGGGTATAGCTAATGTTGAGCCAATCACTGTTATCATCCATACCATGAAGTATGAATAGAAGGATATCCAAACCATCGATATGATAAATGTAAATGGATACCAATTGCGATATTTGTCAACACGGCAATCAGGTATGGTCTTTATGCACAGAAAATGTATAGGATACACGACATACCAAGAAATCAGTGCTGGTAGACCACCCTCCGTCGGTCGCTCCAAAGGGTTATGTCTCGGCTCTTTAGTCTTATCCGACGATTTATAAAAATCAGCACCAGCAGGCTGCGGTTTACCAACTACGGCTTTATTATTCTCAGCGGTGGTAGCTTCAGGTGATTGTGTTACAACTGCATCTGGTTGGTCTGGATTATAGGCCATATTCTCCTGACCTTTACCCATGGAAAATTGACTCATTCCCCAATCGTCGACCGGTGGTGGTGGGTTCGCTCTAGCACTGATTCCAACTGGATTCGACGATTGATCTCCCCATGCTGCATTGGGATCCCAACTGGCGTTGGGATCAGTGTAGCTTTGGTAATCAGCTTGCGGTTGTTGCTGCTGGGATCCTGCGGCAGCTGTTCCATTTGTGTCCTTAGAGAGGCTGGTCTGTTGTTGGGTGCCTTGCGTGTACGAAGTATCAGGAATATTTTTGTAAGTCACTAATGATGATTGTTCTTCTTTAGTCGGAAGTTTAAATGGAAGATTCAATGACAGCGCCCATCTTTCCAATTCAGGGTTAAAGTGTAGAGCAACACAGTATCCAACATAACAAAGCAGCATTGCAACAGATTCATACTGAAATTAGAATGGGATGAATGAAATACACAGAGGTCTTGGCTTATTAGTTCTACGGTTGGTACTTACGCATGATATGACATCATTAAAAATTACTATTAACATAACCAGAATTGACAAGGAGTAGAAAAAGCAGTCACGCACCAATGGCCACCAGTTCAACTGGCATACAGTGCCTGAACATAGTGCACAAACTGATATCACAAACATTATATTAAATACAGCAGATCCAATTACGCCACTGATGCCAATGTCGTCCTGTGCAAAAAACACACCTATAACAACCGTTGCTAACTCTGGCGCTGAACTGCCGGCAGCCATAAAAGTGGCACCAGCCACATCTGGTGATAACTTTAACTCTGAAATTGTTTAAAATGGAATAAGGCCAAGTAATGCGCGTTATAATGCGAGTACAAACCTTCACACAAACGATCCAAACTTGCAACGAAGTACTCATCACACACAATGGCCAATCCAAAAAAGGTGAAGATAGCAACAATTATATGTATGACCAAGCCTCCATGTCGACGCGCAATTTTACCCATTAAGGGCTCGGGAAACTGTTCAATAGCCGGAGGCGTACAATTCTCACGCTTCGGACGCCACGTTGGGACTGCGCCTTCATTTTCTTTTGTATATGTCGGTTCCGTGGACACTTCCAGCTAAAGGCAAAAGAAAACATTAAAATTAATCCTCCAACATTATGTTTGTAAAATGCAAATTGTACCAATGTCAATTCTGATATAGGATCCACGACAGTATTTTCATCTTCATTTGGTTTTTCCAGTATATTTTCTTCATTAGCATTTTCTTTGTCATCAATTGCAGTCTCACCGTTTCCATTACCATCTTCAGGAGTTAAATTCTCAACAGTTGCTGGCTTGTCATCACCTTTGGCGGAGTAGACAGTGGCGCAGTAGTAAATAAGAAATAATATTCCCATATTCCACATACGGGACCGTCTTGATCGTTTTTGTAGAGCCTATTGAACAAAAAATATTCAAAATTTATTATCGGTAGTAAAGCATTTATAAAAGTTGAGCTTAAAGGAGATGGCTTTTGTCTTAGTCTAACAATGTTAATATTGAGATCTGCCTTTCCTGAAATACTTTTGACTTAGTAGTTAAAAATCATATGGTACTCGTATGTACTTAAGCGAACCACTTTAGTTGCCTTCTGACGATTAACTGAATGCCATGTACACATAGCATGGTATATGGTTTTGCAAAAGATATCATCTTATATTATGAAAAACAAGATCAAGACAACGTTGATGTACATCCTATATGGGCTCAAATTAAGTTTCCGTTACGTAGAATTCTCGAAAGCTTTGATATTGATCCCTTAATCAGTCGGCTGCTCAATGCATTTCAGATGGTTTGGCCGATAATTCAAGTACATACAGCGTTAAGCTTCTTAGAGGCTTTCAATATTAGGGACGTAAAAGTATTTTTGATCTCTATTAATGATAGTGGATATGGTTGTGAGGGAAGGGACTATCGGATAACGGACTTGAACGTCATCTGTGGTAGAATACAGTTTTCAGTTATGGATTAAACGTTGTTGAAGCTTGTATGCTGGACTTTGCCTGCATTTTTTTTTCTAGCAGGAAGCTTCTACATTTTTATTAAGCTCGCCGTACGTGCATTTGTGTGGCGCACAGTGTTAAAATATTGGCTATGTGGAACAAAAACCTTCGTCTGAAACTTTTACAAAACTTTTTATAAAATTTTCCGGCAGCAAATGTGACATTAAGCTCATCATTTTAGCGTAAATAAGGTATGCGAGTACGAGTAATTTAAAAAAAAAATGTTGGTCACAATTTCATAAAATAAATCATAAGCTAAATGACCGATTTCAAAGTATCATGTAGAACTTTTATGTATATTAAATAAGATCGCATATATTTATTTCAAGTGTAGGCATATCCATGGTTTCTCATAATTAGTTTAACAAATTAAATTAAATTCACTATTGCTGTTATTAACAACAGAGAAACAAACTTATGTCGTTTATACTGATTTCAAGAAGGCTAAGACCATTCGCTTTTACAACAAAAATTGAATCAAATGAGCCTTTCAAGCAATTAACTATGCTGGTTACGCTCATATTCAGTAATAAGAAAGCAACCTGTTCAATTTAAAAGAAAAACTTATTCTAAATATATATCTGTAACTTCCAGTACATCATACGGTTGCCATTTAGGCCTCATTCTGTTCTTAGTATTTGTAATTGATTTATCTTCAGCTATCAGCAACAGTAATGTTTATATGTAGGTGGTTGATTCCACAGTTTTTCTTTCCCTTAACTCACCTTCCTACAGTCTGACTGAATGATGTCACATTAATTGTATGCAGTTTAATTAAAGTGAATGGTAAGAAAATGATATGAGCATTAAAAGCTACGCTAAACACAGCATGCGGGGTTAATGTCTACTACTTTGAATCTGTTGAGAAAACTTGAATTTGACACATAAACTTGGCTGTTAAGAAAGCAAAAGGCGATTCGAGGATCCTCATACGACCGAACTTCTTTATATGCCGCAAGCTACCAGCTTGGGATCCAAGCACCCCGTGGCTTACCGTATAATCCTAACAAATCTTATGATGGTCGTCTGCCTTCGTTAAAAAGCAGAAGTACCGACTATGCTAAACGTGGCATTTTTCATAAAATTATTACCGTTGGTTCTCCCATAAACGTGACTTCTACAGCCAGTCGCCTCCGGTGGTGACGTTGATCAAGAATATATACATACTTTTCTACATCTCTAAAGCTCCTTTCAATGGATTACAAATAGAACGACAAAGTGTATATACCCTAGGTGTAGGATTTCAAAAAACTTATCTGCAATTTCCTGTGGATATATGTACAAATAACTACAGGTAGCTTTTTGCAGTCTAACGTTATAATATCTACATTAGGGCGATTCAATTTTTATTATTTTGATTCAAACACGTTCAATAGTTGTAGGTACATTAGAGAGATTCAACTACAAGTGCTTTTGGTCTTTTTAATGAACTGTCAGCGGATATCTATAGTATCTATAGACGTCTTGACAAAGCTCCTCAAAGGATTTTTATTAATATTGAATCCTGGATTAGCACCACCTGTTTGAAGTTGTCAAATTTTGAAGAAAAATATTGATTTTAAAAATTGCTATAGGAGTTACAGAACTTTCTAACAAAATTTTGATGGTTTTTGGGCTATTTTCAAGTGAGCAATTCGAATTCGTGATTAAGTTTCCTGCATCTTATTTTTTTATTTTATAAAAATTTTGAAAATTGATCGGAAATCATTGGAAAAATACCGATTTTCTATTTAAAAATTGCAAAATCATCCCTTTTTTTTCACTGCCGCACCCCTTGTAACATCAGTTTCATTCATCTTTATCAGCTTAACAGAATGCCGTAAACCGCATATAATATATAATTTTATTTCACAACCAAGATAACTGCATTTTTCTAAACTATCAGGCCTCGCATCCTTCGTATCGGAGTCGACATATATACATGTTAGAGTGATTCAAATTTTTTTATTTGTTTCAAACAGATTTAATAGTTGTAGGTACATGATAGAAAAATGCTGATGCTGGGAGAGCTCATAATATTACTATTTACTGGTGGCTCATTGAACTTTCTAGTTTTCCATAGGAACTACATGGGGAAGTTTGCTTTACTAGAGAGTTTCACCTATATCTTATAGTTTGAGTTGTGACTCCTTTCTGTTAGATTCACAGCTGGCCTTACAAAATTTTTTCAATTTTATCCACTGTTGAGCTACATCGACAGTAAAAATTGTAGAGTGCCCACCGTTAACTATTAATTAAACAGTTTCACTTTGCAAACGTAGCGTCACCAAGTGAAATGTAACCACGGTGCTAAACTAAGTCAAGCATTGACCTATTGAAATATGGGTTATGCTTTGTAATTGGCACAAGTGTTTGCAATGTGGAAAATGCATATCAGTAAATTTTTAGTGATTAAATAATAGTACATACGAGTACTAAGTTTATTTTATATTATTTGTTTTTTTTATTAGATTTTATTTTGAGTATAAAAATAATGACAGTTTGGCCGATTTTAAATTAGATTTCATCGAACAGTAAAACAAATCGGTGGCTTTAATTCTCACAGTTTGGCTTTACTAGACAGTTTCGTGTATATCTCGTGAAGTTTTACACAAACGGTACCAAGCTCACTGAAAAGAGCATACAATTTTAAGCCGCGGCGCTAATCCAGGATTCAGTATTAAAGAAAATCTTTTAAGAAAACGTGTAACGCTGTAGATTTCCCGCTGACACATCATAAGCAAAACCATTTTTTTCGAACCGGCCTAATGTATACCATTTGAAACATAGGTTAGGTTAGGTAGGAGTGGCATTCAGTTATGAAAAACCGACTCATTAAGACCAAATGTGATCCATTGTGATAACACAGGGTGTTTGACTACACCCTCTCGTCGAACCAACCAGATTTCATAATGAAACTAAACAGCTGACAGGTCTAAGGTCATCCAGATCATCAAATAAAAACGACCCAAGTGCTTTGTGGCGTTTTCTAGCAAGTGCGGGACAGGAGCAGAGAAGATGTTTAATATTTTCCTCAGCCTCCATATCTCCACAACTTCTACAGAAGTCAAAGGACCTAGCACCTAATCTCTCCGCATGTCTGCCGATGAGGCAGTGGCCAGTTATGACTGCGACAACTGATGAGACACTATGTCTAGTGCGAGAAATTAGTTCTGCATTTGAAACATAGATCATATACATATATCATACACATAAGTTAAACCGAGAAAAATCACAAAAAATTTCCAGAGAGTATTATTGAAAACTATATGGATTTTTATGTTTTATACCCTTTGATTCAGACGCTTCATTCCTAACTGATAACAGAGCATGGAATTGATGACAATCATTGATTTCGTTAGATGTCAATAATTTCAAAGACAAATGCACATTAAATCAGGAATGGAGTATTACCTCAAGCAGTTTTTATATTTATAGCACAGATCAAAAAACTATGGTACGACTGTGTAAATTACGCATTGTGTTATAGTGGCTGAAACCCGATACTTTGTATGCTGTAAGACTTTAATAACCCACTTTGGAAGAAGGAAAAAACAAATACGAAACTTAAGTTACTTATAGGTAGTATGTAGAAATAAAGCAAGACTTTTGTTGTATAACAAGAGTAAAGTATTCAAATTGTTGTTGCTAAAAGCAGTTCATGACGTACATATAAGGAAGATGACATTGGCCATTTGGTCTGGGCTGCTTAAATCAATTGTTAATTGTAAATATAGTTTACCATGATAATAAATGGTATTCACACTTTATCTGCTTATCTGCTGCTTATTGAAAAACAGATACGTAATTATGATACATCAATCAAATCTAATAGATAAATTACCACTGTGCGATAATTCAATACGCGTCTGATACGTATGACATCACTTGTACTTTTTTTTTTCTGCTGCAGCACGCGTCCTCTAATGTCTATGAGGACATTATTGTTGTTGTGATTTTGAGTTTTGAACAAAATTTTCGTGCTTACGTATTTTCGCCGCTCTCTTGCACCAACAAATACGTGAATGTATTCTTTTGTGTTTTTTCACCACAAAAATCAAATACTTGAAATAAGGGTACATAAAATCAAGAAAATAGCGCCATCAAAAGGCAAAAAACACCGCACGCTGTAATTAAGTGTTGCCAATTATTGTTGTTGCTTACCCAGAATCACTCTTTTGGTTGTAATTAAGTTTTTTTTTTTGGAGAATTTGGCACTTTTCTTCACAAACACGAACTTCAATGTTAATGGCGTGGTGAATTCAAATGAATTTGGTTCCATTATTGTTTCTGATGTGTGAACATGAAAGCGCTTCGGGTGTGCCTCTTCTAGGAAATCAGGAAGCTGCTTCCAATGTACGTACTGCTTATCTTTTTAACACACGATGTCATTGCGGGGATGCATTTCTTTGGTAACATCTTTGGAAGCATATGAAATACTCTCCCTTCACTCAGAAAATAGATTTGGTTAATGTAACCAAATTTTTACTAATATTACCATAATTTTACTAATATTACTGCGCATGTAACAACACGGAATGCCCAGGTACGAACCCCACTGGTTGCAAGAAAATAAATGCTTTTTTTTTAAATTCAATAGAGTTCCATGGAACAGTTTATCAGGTTAATGTGTTATCTGACGCAGGTTAAACATTTTCGCTTGAGTGTTGTATGAAATGCGCTTAATATATTCAAGAAAGCATGATACTGTGAAAAATCTTTCCAATTTTTTTATTTGTCACCAACTAGACTTGCGCCTACTTCTCCCGTTAATTGCATGCCAAAGCCATAGGCCGCAAAAGAGGCCATTAATCTGTTGATTCGTGGTAAATGCCGTGGTCATCAATTGGAGCTAAAATTATTTTGTAGCTAAAAATACTGTACTGCCTTGTACAAATTGACCACAAAAGCAAAAAAAGATCCTAAGCTTTTTCCGAAAAATTTGTTTGCGTTTTAACAAATTTTTTGTGATAATTCGGACTTCATAAACTTCCACAAAAAATAGTTCAGGGGTGTCACATTATGCCATCTTTAAATCTAATCGATTTCATCACCATATGCAGAAATCATGTGAATTTAAAGTCGAAACTTCTACAATTTGCAAATGTTCTTGCGATATACATAGGTGTTTTCACGATGAAATATCACTTAGCCCATTTCAGTTTTTTTTTTCTGGACCAATTGGTAGAGTTCGGATAGTGAAAGAATTCGATCAGTCCTATCCACAAGAGAAGAATGTAGTACTGCCGTCATAATTGGTGAAATGAAGAATCTCACATCCTCCAACATAATCAAAGTGTCGATAGTCTACCAGAAGTTAAAGCCCTACTGTACGCAATGCCTAACCCGTATTAGGGAGCATACTATCAAGTCCAACTGGTGCCTAGTCAACTAAGAGTAGACGGTGGCTGAAAGTTATTTCGAAAACCTTACATATTTTATATATCATGCCATTTCAAACTATTTTTTTTTATACGAGCTTAATTTTGAAGTTTAAATGTCTGGCAATACGGCTGCTGCCAACTGACAGCAACAACCCCTTCCACCGCCAAGCGTGAAATCATGTGGAGTAAAGCCAACAAAGTCTTTACTGGGCCAAAATCAACGTACATTCATTCATTCGCTCACAATATCGATTTACATTTTTTATTTGTTGGTTTCGAAATGTGTTGGGCTCGAAAGTGTGCGGCCGGGGGCGGAGTGGAAAATGTCGCCGTCGTCGTTGTCGTTTTCAATGTATGCAGAGCAGACAAACTGGCTGCTTAACACTGTATGAAGGATATTAAAAATACATTGCTAATGAAATATGACAAAATCACAATGTATCTTCTTCTTCGTGTCCTTTTCAAGTCCTTACATCATCCTTTTGTATGAAGCAAAAATCACATTTAACACAAAAGCCCACAAAACCAATTAAATAGTTTTTTACTCGGATTTTTATTATTTTTCATTTCCATTGTTTTATTTTATTTTATTTTATTTTGTCGTGTCGTGTTTAGTGCTTTTTGTATTATCCTGGCTTTTGGTATTTTTTCTTTGTCTCTGAGTCAAGTAGGTATTTGGCTAAATAAACAAAGCTTTTGTCGCTGTATGGAAAACGGAAATCTATGCAAAATGAAGAATTTTCTTTTTCACTGCAATTACCATTTTAAAAAGGATTTCCTTATGAGCTGTAGCACCTACTGAGCTGAGTGTGTAGTTTTTGATTGAATTTTTTTTGTTGTTGTTGCAGTTTTAGTAATTTTGTTAATTTAAGAATTCATTTATTTGAAATTAAGTTTGTACACGAAAAACAGATACAGAAGATGAATTGAGATCATAGAAATGTGTTACACTGTCACTTTTTCTGTTCCTGCTTCGTCCTTTGCTTTTCGCCTCTCAAAGGATTTTTCGCACTTCACACTATACAGCACCACTAATTTGCGCATTCATTAAAATTCTAGTTACGCAAGGATGCATTATTTATATTTTGAGCATTTGATTTTACATATATGAATATATGTTTTATTTTTTATTTTTCAACACTTATGTTACTATGAACCCGGAAAAGTCCAATTCCAATTTCTTTGTATTGTATATAGAAGACATGTGTGACTACGACTTTTCTTCGTCTTCGCCTACGTCCAACAAACGACCCGTTTTGCACTGAAGAAAAGTCACCTACGAATTGAGCTTGAGATTGTTAGGTTTCACAAGTCGAAATAAAAGAATTTTATGTGTGCGAGGTAAGAAACCCGACGAGACGAGTAACCAGTCAGAGTTGGATGCGTTTTGTGTTGAAAGTTGAAATTGTGGCGAACAGCAGAAGAAAATTGCGCTCTTTTTTTCTTTTGTTTCTCTGTGCGAGAGCGAGAGAGCGAAACTCATCATAGCTTTAAGCTCAACAGTTACTATTTCAGTAGATTTGACTTTGCGAGCGTGTTGTGTGTACCTTGCACGATGGAGAGATTCAATTCATGTTCTGGTGCTGGTGATGACATTTTCTCGAGTGATAACATTGACTTAAGTTAATTAAGGCAAAGGCTTCCTGTGAGCAATCAGTAATTTGAAAAGGGCTTGTAAATAGGCTTGCAACTTTTTAAATGCATTATACTTATTATGCTCCAATATGCATACAAATATAACTATGCATAAGACTGACACAAAAATGATCTTTCTTTTTCCATTTTTGTTAGTAGATAATTAGAAAGGCTTAGAGGTGTCACCTGCTTTAAATATAGCTATAACACGAAGTATAAAATACATAATATGCACTCCTATTTTATACATTTTTGACAAAAAAATCAGATAACGTAGACTATTTTGCCATGAAAGCCGTCCTTGAACTAATTGCCACATGCCAAAATATTATCGAAAATATACGAAAAAATTAATTGCAAAAAAATATAAAAATATTATGACAATATCTATGCATGTTTTTCGTATTTTTGGTCAAGTTTCTGTCCGTGGCGGAAAATGACAATTTGTATGATAAAATGGACTACATTTATATGATTCGTTCGTCAAGCTTATAGAAATACATAGGTATATTATCTACATAAATGCTTCTGATTTTCTTTTTAAACTCCCTAAGATATGGATATTTAGAAAAAAGCGATGTTAGCAAATGAAATTATGACGTCATAGAAAAAAATATTCTTCCAATAAAATAAAAAAACAATATTTTTCTGAATACTTTGAACAATTTCAAAAACTATTTACTCGGTGTGATTTCCACTGAAAGCTTATAGTTTAAGAGCAAAGAGTGATAGTAAGTGAAATTTTGACCACTCGTTCAAAAACTAAAAATTTACTAAAAATTTCTAAAATCCATTTACATTTCTATTTTTCAATATTTTACAAACGGTTTAGGTGACCTCTTCCGCTGTGAACGCCATTTTGAAATTAGTAAAAACGCCACATCGCATTATAAAGTAAATTTTCCAATGAAAATTTTAAGCAAATCTGAAATACTGCTAGATTTGAATGGTCCACTTAATAATGAAGGATCCTAATTTATTTTTTTCTAACATTACTGATTTTTAGTTACGTATACTTAGTTACACCTAAAATATAAAAAAGTTTTTGTTTTTGCTATATACAGAAGTTATATTTTCACATCAAAATTAGTTATTCTTCCTCTTCAAAACCCACTTTGAATTACATATATCGGTATTTTTTTTTTGTTCCGAAATATTGAAAATTGAAATATCCCAGAAATCTTGTCGTACTGAACTTATTTAAATCTGTATCTTAACCTGTGTAATAAGTTCATTTATTCTATTAGTCTTATATTTTTTCTTCGGGGCTTACCTTTCATGGTATTGAACAAAGACTTTGTTTTTTCGGCCCCTTAAAACTGTCATGTTTGGTGAACTAAACGCTTACTAGAGGTAGGCTCTTGAATTTAAAATCAAGAACATGCCTTGTAACAAACTTTTATCTTTTATTTAGAATTTTTCCAATAAATTGCCACATATCCCTGCACTGGCCTTCGTTACCTTACCTTCACATCCTAAATTTGGTAGCGGTTACTCATATAATTCCCTCAGGTTACAAATAAAGGATGGATCAATAAAACTTTTCGCTGTAGATTATTGTAAACCAATTTTTGACATTTCTCATATTGAGCTTTTGGCAATTTTCTTTGTGAAAAGATATACAGCAGAACAATGCGTGTATCTTATGAAGATTAGTGATGTTTTTGGTCAACATTATGGTCGAGTGTGACTTGACACCTTTTTAGAGTTATATCTCAAAAGAAAAGTTTATGCCGTCAAGCCAGTAACAATTCCAGAGCAAAAGATCAAGCTAATAAGGCATATTGTTGCGATAGAGCGCCAAAGAAACCATAACGAATATTAGGCTGATATAATTTTTTACAAAAAACTGATGTTAGCAAAATAATATGTTTCAATAAACAACTCAAAAACTTTTGTCCCAAGATTCAAATATTGAACCTAAAAGTTTTATTGTAACACCATTTAGATGTGCAAATTTTATATATTCACTGTATAAAGAGCAAGCAGTGCCTAGCAAAATATTGATTTCTTTTGCAGAAGTTATACCCAAATAACAAACTGTGGATTGGCGAACTTGCCATATTAATTGAGTTAAAGCCCACCGTGTCCAGTAAATAATGAACAGCTTTGTCTCTCTTCAATATTGCTCTCATTTTGCTCACGCATGTGCGCTAGTTATTTGAAGAGAGCAACTTAAATGACAAAATTTAAGATTCAATTAAAATCGCAAGAAATGAAAGTGATAACCCATCCAAATAAATACCATATGCGATAACCTTTCAGAAAGCGAAACTAAACCACAAGACAAACAAAAACTGTTGACTTCTCTATTAAACATCCAGAGATAGCATTCACCCTTAGACATAGTGAAATGTCACAAAATTCGGCCGATTTGTAATGAAACGATCAAACGATTTTTGCACAGTGTGATTTCAACAACAAACCACTTAGAAAACCAAAAATCATAATTTACAGTCATTTCCACCCTACTCGCTCCCTTGCATACCTTTTTTACGAGCAATACAAAACCAAACTGAAAACCATAACGTATTGCAACACAATAAATAGACATCATTTCGCAACATTGCATTACCGCAGTGTAATGAATGGCTGACTATGTGACTCTTGATTCATGGATGCATCTTACCCAAGGTAGAACGACATTGATGGACAAAAACAATCTATGCGCACCCTTATTCATTCCGAAAGAGAAAAACAATTTAAAGTGGTTGGAGAAAGGGGCGAAAACGTAACCATCAACAAGATTATTTCGCATAATATAAATTAATTCCAACTAAAAACACCAAAAGAGACAAATACTCGTGCACACGAGAACTTAGAAGAAAAAAAATGCAGCCTAAATTTGTCCACAATAAAAGCAGCTCAACATCGGAATAGCCAGACACAAATATTTTTTTATTTCTACGGAAAAGAAAGCGCTAAAAAGGATCACAGTCATAGTCTCAGTCTCAAAGTCAAACGTAGCATCTTTGTCAAATAATAGAAAATACGCGCAGCACGTATCGGTATCAATAGCGATTTTCACAGCCGTTCTTGCTTCTGACACCTTCTTGAATTCAATGGCATCGATCGAGACTGTGATCTGCCTCGACATTCAAAACAATTGTGGGTACAAACCCATTGTTCTGAAATCAATACAATTTCGTATCATATTGCGTGTAGGGGTATCATCGTACAATTGAAATTGAATCTTCGTTGTTTCATAGAAAACCATTAATTATATAAGATGATCTTTTGCCAAAGTGCTGTTGAGTTTTTGACACTTTTATATGGATGTGGGGAAGGGAAGGAAAAATAGTTTGAAACCAAGTGACTGACATTTTCCAACGAGACGCCAGTACGTCTGTGATGTTTTAAGGTAACAGTGGAATTATGTTCGATATTATGATGAAATTTTTGTGAAACTTTTCTGGACTCTTGAGTTTTTGGAGTCTGCGAACACCTTGACGAAGGAGCAAATTGACTGAGGCAAAGATGCAACACGCTAATGATACATTTTATCAACATTTTTTTTTTTGTTTTCAGGACTTTTTGACACTTGCAACATTGTTAATCAAAATTCGACTTTTACGTAGATAGTATTATTAACTTTTCAAAATATTTTAACATATGTGAACTGGCCTATGAAAACTGTGCTTAAATTAACTTTTCGAGGAAATAGCTCGTTTCGTCAGTTTCTCGTCAGTTGTTCCCTTTACTCCCCGTTGCCTGGTGTCTAACTATTTAGATGGTTGTCTTTTTCGTTAATACGTTTAATCGTTTCTGTTGGTCTTTTGCAGAAAAATGAGTGTTGATGAGGAGTTTAGTGCCGTCTACAGTCAATATTGCAGTTAGTTTTTTCGAATTTAGCAAACTTTTCAACAAATTATGACTTTCTGGTTTTCATCGTGTGGAAGAGCGTCTCAAACTCTATCCGAATCGACAAAAAAGCGGAAAATGAATTTTTGACACCTTTTCATGGACAAGGTCACATATAACGATCCTTAGAACATAAAGTTTATGAAAAAATACACGAAAGGTTTGAACTTTGCTCCATTTGTGCGGCAAAGTGGTATTGTTGAAAAAACTAACAGCGGGACAACTGACAGATCAGGGTTTTTAAAATGAAGCGCTTTTCGAAAGAACAACGCCTTTTCGTTGTTGAGAAATATTTTGTAAATAATGAAGTTTTGGCAGTTACAATTCACAATTTTCGTACAAAATATGATCGGAATAGTAATTTAACTTCTTCAACTGTGATTAATTACTAAAATTCAGAGAGACGCAAAACATCGAAGCAGTTCGTGAAAGTGTTGCTGAGAGTTCAGAAACATAAATTCGTCACCGTGGTCAAGATATGCAGATTTCGAGAAGTTCTCTATGGCGTATTCTTTCAATTGACTCAAGAACTGAAACCTAATACCGACGGACAGCGAAGATAGTTCGATAAATGCATTAATAAACAACAACAAGTGGATGCTAATTTTTTAAACAAAATTTTCCTCAGCAATGAGGCTCATTTTTATGATGACTTCGTTAATCATCAAAATTGTCACATTTGATTTTGAGTAAATGCTTCAACAACGTGTCACTGTTTGACTGAAGCCATCGTCAGACCATCCATTTGGTTTTAATAAAAGACGGTACCACATGCCCTACAACCCGAGAATAATTCTTTTAACGCATGTGTTGTTTTCTGGTCTTATAATTTCTCAGTTTCGTGTTCAGAATTGGCCGTGTAGATCATGCGACTTAACGCCGTTGGTCGTTTTTTCTTAGATGTTTTATGAAGTCTAAGAATTATGGCAAAAATCCCATTAACAACATCACCTTGAAGGAAGAAATTGAGTGCTGTATCAACGATATTTAACAACATAGCATATATGTGAAAAAGTTCATTGTGAACTTCGACAAAAAGTGCGTATGTGCTAGAAAAGTCGCAAAGGCCATTTATACGATACTTCATTCCATACATAACCCTATACTGCATACTTTATGAATCAGTAAAAAATATACATTTCTTAATTAAAAACTAGAGTTCTCTCTCAAAATTACTTAGTGTGCGAGTTTTGGAACACCCTTTATAACTACTTTTTTAACACTTTTCGACACATGCAGGATTATCGATACATTATGATGCTTTCAAAACTTTTTGTCGTTATCAATACCCGACTTTCACGTAGATACATTGGCGTCACTTCACCAAATCTTGGGGGGGGGAGCCGGGAATTATAATTCCACCACTATTAGATGGGTTTATTGTGCGCAGATAACATTTTTGTCTTTTCATTTTATTGATTTTTTTTTGTGTAATTGTATTGTTTTATACATGTGTATGTAAATTAAACATGTTCAAAATATCCTCATGTTCTAGAACTTTTCGGGAACGCTTAAAATTCGAAAATTTATTAATTTTCGGGTATATCCACAAACAAAAAAAAATCTTCTAGGGTTGCCACCAGCGCTGCAAAGTTTTATGTTTTTGTAATTTGGTTAGTATAATTTTTATATTTCAAAACTTTTTAAAACCTTTTCCCCATTTTTTTGTTGTACACATAAGGAAGTCACGAAAAAAAATTTACCGCTATTTTTCAAGGATATACAAGATCAAAATCCATGAACTCTGCGCAAGTAAAGCTTTTTTCTTGTTTAATAGCTCAAATATTTAGCTATTTTCACAATGTCAATGACACTACATGAATTTCCTTAAAAAGGAAATGAGAAAAAAAATGTTAGTATTAGGACCAAAGTTTAAACAGAAAACGAACAAATTTCGGATAAGCAAGTCAACTAATTTCTCTGACACCTCTCTGTTTCGTACGTCGTTTAAATTCGATTCAATTCTACATGATGTCTCAATGACATAAAACCCAATCACTTTGTGTATAATTTTTCTGCGAAACGTATTGTCAACATTTTTTGTCAAATGTCGTAAACGCTGATATCAAAAAAGAAAAATTATGGAATTTTTTGAAAAATTTGGTCAATTTTTATTAAACTGTCATGTTCTAACAAATTCTTTTTAGGTACTTGTTTCAATTCAATAAAAAAAAACGTTAGGTTCTTTTATAATGTGTTAAGTGCTGATTTCATTTTATTAAAAAAAAAACATAGCAATCATCAAGGAGCTATTGTTTACATGCTGGATTATTGGCAATATTGCCTTTTTATGGTGTCAACAGGTATATCCGTCACAATTTCAGTTTGTCAATTGTGTGTGCCGGCCGGCGGCGGCCAACTTCTAAGAGATTGTAAATAGTAAAACAAACTAATAAGAACATCAGACACGCCGAATCAGAAAGGATAAATTGGGAAAATCCTTAAAAATTGAGACTAGACACCATGCGGTGTATGCCATAGAAGTACGTGTACATCTTAAGTATATGCCGCCGCAGCCACCACTTTTGGTTGATCCTCATGTTTACTTTAGTGTCCAAAAGTTGACTTGGCTTTTGTTTAAATGTAACATGATAAAATATGTCATGATATCGTAAAAAGATGTTGCAAAATATGCTGCTATGTTTTTTTTGTCAGTTGTAGAAGTTGGTCCAACTTGGAAAATGGTAAGTAAACTTTTATTAGATTATTTTTAGACAACAAAGTGCGAATCCTGGATATTATGTGCCTACTTTTGAAATTTAAGTCAGGGAGATCCATGTAAATAGCACACCCGTAGCAAGCTAGCAACATTTTATGCTTTTTCGGAGAATAGAAGAGAATTTTCAACTTGCGCTCGTCACAAACAGAACTGCTCCTACGCAAGCTGGACCTTCCGTCCGTCGACATCGAAATTTTCTTCGGTGAGCCTCATAGCAAGTTCAACAAGAAGACATCTTGTTTTTAGCCTTGAAGTTGTTCAAATCAGCATAAATAGAGTTGAGGACGTTGTCTTCGATTTTACGAAAGTTCCGTAGAAGGATTATGTTGTAACGTATAGATGCGTAAGAAAGTCTGTGGTAGTCGGACGTGTTCTGGATATAAGGCATATACTTATTATCGTTTTAGTCTGTGTCGACTTTTCGGGAGTGGTGGCTGTTCAGGGCCCCATACTGCGCCGCAATGTACACTAGTGATAAAGCAGATATTTATATTAGGGGCATTTATTATTTCTTGACAGAAGTGCGATCGGGTGGCGGTTCTGAGATAGGTAGAGAGTGGTTTATATGGCTTTAGCCGAGCAAAAATTTTGGAATTTTTGTAGGATGGGGGAAAAATTCACTGTACTCAAAATTTTAGACTAGAAAAATGTAAGCTACTTTCGTATCCTGGGTCCACTATTATTCAAAATTCCGTGTATATCCTATTTAGTGCAGCTGCGGTTCCAAGTTTATTATTGTTACAGCAACGTAATCATGATTTTCGCATGTCCTCCATTTGCCTCTTGGTCACCTGACAACCCCAGTTCAGGTCTCGTTATTACCTGGAAAGACTGGATTATTGAGTGCTTGGAAAAGCCTTATGGCTTGAATGCTTAATGCTCATGTCGTTGTTAATTTGTGATCATACTTTTTTTCTAGGCTTGTATGCAGTTCCAGCGTATTTCTCTGATCCAATACAAAATTCATTACATAACTTGTCGATAACTTCGTTCCATTATGGCATGTACATTTATAATACGAAAATCCCTTAAAATACTTTTCTTGACAGATGAAATTATCAGGTCAGCAAAATGAGGCCATAGTTGGAAACGGATAGAGTAATGAAGTGGATCGAGTCGCCAAAAGTTTTGGTATCATCTGGAAGTTAAACCTTCCTAGCTATAGGCAATTTAGTAGGTACCTATGTCAATAACTACCGGTGGATGCTAATGCGTTGTGAGAAGTTTGAGCAAGTGGACCGCTCCAACTTATTCTTGTATTCTTTATCTCCTCACAGAGCACAAGGCGTCCAACTAGCTTAATGAAAAGTATCGCTGTAATTTGCATCAAAATTCGTTTGATATTTCTTCCCAATTCACTACCCATCATCATCATTAGCTAGGTAACGCCTCAAGTTATGATGACTTTTAAAATCACATGCATAGGCAGTAGGATGGCCACGGTGTAGAATTGCTTTCGGCCACTGTCTTACTGATTGTTTCTAAACATTAGTGGTGTAGGCGGCAACTCCGTAAGCTTGGTGATGAATAGCTGCAATCAGCTTATAGTCGAGTATCGACCCTACGAAAACTTATGAGTCAAGTGTTGGTGTATTATAATTATATCCATATTTTGTACTATTACTAGACAGATAATTCAACTTAGAGTTACTAAATACAGATGCTATTGAACTGGTAGATACTGATTCATATTATAATTAGAAAACTGGCAGTCTTATAGGGAAAAACTCCTCCAACCGCAAGCTTCTAAGCGTTTCTGCATAGCAGTCGTTTCTGAAAACACTTCAAAATATGAATTTCACTGATCAAGTTATCTTTAACATTTACGAAAACAACTCAAACCTTGTCATTGATCGAATTCGTTCAATCTTGCGACTCATTTTAGTGAGGCATGATTATCAATCACTCAAATTCGACCACATATTTTGTGTAAAAAACATGACCTTTTTGCATTATTTATGCTATTTTTTTTCCTCAAAATTGCACAATGAATACAAAATTAAAACCACACGAGCGTAACAATGCACGAGTCAGTCAGACTGCGTCTACTGCACTTTTTTCTCCCAATTTCAAGTGCATCCATCAAATAATTTTGACAGTTAAAATCGCCATGTGCATTCAATAAATATCATTTTTTTTAACTTTTTATACAAAAAGTTTGAGAAAAAATACTTTTACTTTTTGCACTACAAACGCATCGATCGTTTTTAGTATGTACTTTTTTTTTAAATTAACATAGATGTTTTGGCTATCGACGGAGACTTTAAGTTCCTACAATTTCCAGCATTCACTTTCTTTGCATGTTCTCCATCTGATTCAAAGGTGAGCGTAATTATTGTCCGACGCATTGTCTATCATAGTAAATGAATAATTTAATAAGATTTTGAATTATTCCCTTTGTTAGTTTTTCCTTTCATTGAAAGAAAAACATATCTGGAAACTTCTTTGATACATAGGCCGACATTATATTAGGTGCGGAACTAAGTTCTCGTTTTTTGTTAGAAATTGCAACTTTATTATCAAAAAATTGTTACAGATGAATCAAACAAAGTATTGCCCATTGCTAGATACCACTTTTCCCTATCTTTCTGGTAGAGCTCGAATGCCATCACGGTAGAACTGCTGATCAGCCAGACCATGTGCCATTGAACGGAACAAGTAGTAGTCTGTTGGGGCAATATCTGGGGAATACGGCGGGTGGGTTAGGACTTGCTGGTATAGTAAAGTGAGGCCTAGCGTTGTCATGCAATTGGATTACTTTATCGTGCCTTTGTTCATATTGGGACCGTTTTTCACACAGTGCTCTGCTCAATCGCATCAGTTGAGTTCGTTACCGCTCCCCACAGTGATGATTTCATTCGTTTTCAGTTCATAATAAATTACACCGACCTGGTCCCATCAAATACACAAAATAACCTTATCAGCGTGAATATTTGGCCGAGCTGACGATGTAGAAGCATGACCGGGTAGTCCCCAAGACTTTCTTTTCTTTGGGTTGCTGTAATGAATTCGTTTTTCATCACCTGTAACGACGCGGAAGGAAACCCTTCCGTTTTTGCCACTCGAGTAGTTGTTCACAGGAAAACAAACGACGCTCTACGTCTCGTGGATTCAAATTATAAGAAACCCAAGTTCCTTGCTTTTGAATCATCCCCAACGTATGCAAATGCTTGGATATGGCTTGTCGGGTAACTCCCTTGCTCTTCTTGCGTTTGGGCCGAATCCTCATCGAGAAATATCTCCAAATCCGTATCATTGAAGGTTTTAGCCTTCCTTCACGTGGTCAATCGTCGATGTCAAAATCATGGTCTTTAAAGCGACGAAACCAATCTCGGCACGTTGTTTCGCTCAGAACACCATCTCCGTAAACTTTTTGGGGCTCTCGACGTGCGTCAGCCGCCGTTTTCTTCGATTGAAAGATGTGATGGAATTATAATTCTGACCCCTCCCCCCCAAGAATTGATGAAGTGACGCCATTGACAAGCAAGAGTTTGAACAATTAAACTATCATAAGTACCCAGTGCGCACAATGTGCTGCTCTTTCTTTCAATCTTATGGAAACATTTTCTACAAACTCTGATAAGGAGCCAATAGATTTCTTTCGCACACTCCAATAATAATTTGATTTTTTAAAGCAGCATAATAATATTCAGAGTCTTAAAAAAAGATTCGGCGACTTGTGATATAGTTGGTGAAAATCAAAAGATTAGGCTGAACAATATATAGCTTCATAGATGTTGCATAAATTCAGCCATGAGTCTTGACTTGATCGCTATATAAACCCATTTTTGCTCTAAAATAAGTTGATATATGTGGAGAAATTCGGAAATTTAAAGAAGAGTCAATCTATGGGATTGTACTCTTTACAACTTCGTCATCAACCTTAAAAATTATTGTAACAATATCGTCGATATTTTTATGAAATGAAAGACGAAGGAGAAAAACTTTATTGAATAACTTTTTACATGAGCATAAGAGGCTTGTAGTACATTGTTAAGTAAACAATAATTTTACGCTTAAATTTTGCACCTTTTGAGCATAATTACTCAGCATGAGTTGTCGTCGGAGTGTAGCTTGGTATGTCATTCATCTCACCGATGCACATTCATCACTGTTTTATACCATTCTTCGAGAAATGCACTTACAGAATGAAACATTCATAAATGAAATCTATGTAAAAGTAGAAAACACAAAGAATATCCATTAATTCTGAGGGAACATTTCAATTTGCATTTGACTTCAAATACAAAAAAACAAAAGAGCAGAACCCTGATAAACCCACAAAAACACTTATGGCATGTCCTACTATAAGGTCTTAACTGAATGGCCTATGATTGAGTGTAAAACCATTCGAGAAAATGAAAATCGAAAACAGGAGCAATATTTTTAAAGAACATTTTTGTGTGTTCTACTAAATCCGTTATAATCCGTAAAGCGTGTTTCACGACAAATTGAATAAAACTTAAAATATTTAACGCAAAATAGGTTTAAAGATTTTATATACATTTGACTGTGGACAAAAAATACTTCAGGCAGAACAAGATTAAAGGTAAATATTAATTTCATAAAATCTATTTATTTCAGGTATTTTACTATCAGCAAGGTTAAGGTACCTTCGCTCAACTTCGCAATGTCTGACAATCTCCGCTCCTGTCAACGACAAAGAGGCTCGAAATGTTTGAGTCGAAGGTGAAGCCAGTTCTTTTGTACAGCTATGAAGCCTAGCTTACCAATCCGCTTCACAAGCTACAACTGTTTTATGCCATTCGTTGAACTCTGAAAACTCTATAACTGTTTATTCGTTGTGCTCTGGAAATTTGGCGGCCTAGCACCGTTTTCATTGTCGAATTGCTCACCAGTTGCCATCAATATCCGATTTGCATTCAAATCAAAAGTGGAACCCTCAGAGTGGCAAAAAACGCGGTTGTCCATGAACATCGTGAAAACGATCGCTAGTGCAAGAAATACGTGAATCGAGGAAATGTTAGAGAGAATTGAAGGCATCAGCTCCGTGAGGATGTAAAGGACATAAGCATTATCCATTCGATGAATAGGGAAACCATTGCAGATTCAAAACGTTTTGTTCCAATATTCATTGTTTTACAACTCTGGAGCTGCTTTGAAAAATTAGAAACACTTTTTCCCAAATTCATCCGCAAGATTTCCCAAAAATCATTTATGTGAAACTTCCTCTCAAGCGTACTATGTGTAATAAAATATAGCGCCCCCAACATTACGGCACCTACTCGGCCGTGATGACGTTGCAAGTTGCGTATTTCTTTGCTGAGGTCGTAAAAGTAAAAAATATGCACATTTGGGTCGTTTAAATTGAACTTATTTTCATCTGAGAAAACTTAGTTTTTCTTTTGCAGTTTGAGTCATTTTCGTCAGTGCAATTCTTAATAACGCAGCATGGAATTGAAACTCCTGGTTTGCCCAGATTTTCAGAATAGAGTAGGTGGATCTAGAGACCATACAAAGATTGTACTCTTATCTGCTGTCGAAGTGGTGAAATTGGATTCAACTTTTCGGTTTCCTTTCATGAGCACTCAGCTATGGTAAATTGAAGTTCTCAATTTTAGTTTGTTCCGCTAAAGTTAAAGTTTTTGCTCTTCCCATTTTTCAAAACTTTTCTCAAAATAATAATGTACAACTTTAATGAAGCTAAAATCTGTTTCGCAACTTCTGTTCCACTGTAAAAAAAAAAATCGCTCAATTGTATCTCAATTGTTGGTTCGACTGACCCGTAACGCAGGTATGCAAAATAGACATCACTGCGGATTCAAATGTAAAATGTGTTGTTCATTGACCAATCGCTGAAGATTGAAAACTCTTCCGATAATATTGGAAATGGTATATTGTTGGAAATGTCAGCAAACAAGAGCCAGATTAATGTTGCTACTTTTATCGGCTTTAAATGTGTAGCTCATGCTTGGCAAAAAAAAGAGATAAAATTGTAAGCCACAGCGGGGCGCATGGGTATGCAACTAACTTTTTTTTCACAACCTATACCAACTGAATGAACGAACTACTTCTATTTAAAATGAAAGATTTACATAGGGATTACTCTTATGATCGGATTTAGGATTTGGCATCAGTTAAATCAAAGATTAAGTAATCGCATATGTAAGTACTTATGTATGCACATTAAGATTTAAAGTCTTAGTACAAGAAACAATCTTTACATTGAACAATATTATGTCATAATTTTATATTTTTTAACAAGAAAAAAACAATTATATTTCAAAATATTTGTTTCAATGATAGGTAGAAAAAGAACATTAAGTCCATAAAAGTTTAATTTTTATTTTGTGAAAATTATGGCATACGATGTTTTGAGCGAAACCTTTTTAAATTTGTCAACTGAGCATACATTTTAAATGACAGTATTCGGGACCGTTATAGGGTATAGAAACAAAACTTTCTTCTGTTTCGCCCACAGTCACAGGTTCTGCCATCATAAATATATGTTCGAAGTCACATCCTCATAAATTATTTTGTGAACACCAAAATTTGAACAAATTTTCAGAATAAATAATCGCCTAAGGAAAACTTTTTCTTTATGAGGAAGATGTCCCTAAGTTTTTGCCAATTATTTATGATTCTTCAAGAGAAAAGCTAAAAACTTTTAAAGGTCCAGTCTTGAAACATTTGCACCGTACCATATAGTTCGACGTTTGAAATGAATGCTAAAGTAACCAGAGTGCAAATTTTGAATGAAAACGGACAGTAAAGCAGGCTACAAAGTTTTGAAGTTCAGCAAAACTCTTAATTTCGACACTGAATGCATATTTTTGAGAGTTTTGCTCACTTGATTTTGACCTCTCTTGATCTCATTATAAATTGTGCGGAATAAAGATATCTTGTTTTTTTGAATTATTTTGAGAAAAAATTACAAAATGAGTTATATTGTTTACTAGAATTACCCTGTGCGCTTCGCTTCAGGTGGTGCAGATTCGGTGTGGATCTATTAGCCGTCGAAATGATATGAATATATATCCTAAATATTTACACTAAATAAAAGTTTTATAGTAATAGCTATGCCTCTAAATATAAAAGACACGTGGTGTAAATTCCAAGTAAATCGGTTAAGTTAGTTTTATGAAAATGCTATTTAAAATTTTTTTTATGAGGGCCACCCTATACAAAAGTTTAGCCTAAGCAATGCTATAAATGCTACGTGGTGCAGATTTGGTTTGAATTGATTAAACGATCTTCGTGAAATTGATATATTAAAAATATTTTTGAGTGAGGGCAACCCTAAATATGCACTCTATATAAAACATTTTCTGCCTTATCTATGGCTCTTAACATGAAAAACACGTGGTGTATCGATGCAGTGGTTTTTTTAAAAATTCTATTTGAAAAATATTATTTGTATGAGGGCCACCCTAAATAAAAGTTTTGCCCTAGCTATGCCCTTTAATATAAAAGCTAAGTGGTGGAACTTCGGTATGAATCGTTTAACCGGTCTTCGTGAAAATGATATTTTAAAACTATTTTTGTATGAGAGCCACCCCAAATATGCACTCACATAAAAGGTTTATAGCCTATAACCCGCCTAATCGATACTAACATACTGTAAAAATTTCATCAAAATCAGCCGGATAGTTTTCGCATCCATTCTGAATTTTATATAATAGATTAAATTATTGCTAATTTAAGTAACTTCAATTTAATTTACAGTTTATTAAACTCAATTAAATCTATTTATATGAAATAAAGTGGAATCACCTTTTTTGATAGTTATAAATACCGTTGTTAAACAATAATTAAGAGCTACAACTTAAAAATAATTTAATTGCAATTTTTGAAATTAACGTTCTACTTCGCATAAATAATGGTCACTGAAACATCAAGTTCACAACTTTTTTTTAAATTCATCGAATATTATTATTTATCAAAATCTTTTGCTTTCATTAGAAATTCTTCAATCTATACAGCCCAAAGTAGATGAAAAATTTGAGTTCCCAGTTTTATCGGTCAGCCTATGGAAAATAAGGTATGAGTAGTCGTGAACGCGTACCTTTTAACATACATACGTACACATACGCTTTCGAGGAACACAATTATCTACCCAGCACAATATCAATAATGATAAAGTACGAGTAAATGAAGACCGGGCAAATAAAACTATCGTTAACGGCTATAGAAATAATCGTTAATGACACTAAAGATAGTCGTTCTTAAATAATGGAGCATAATCTCGGAAAAAGTGATCTTAAAAATAACAGAGGCTGTATTAACTTGTCAAATTGAAGTTTGTGAGTGGAATGTGGCTTCGTAGTTATCAAAATCCAACATCCAAAGTAAACTCATTATAAATGTCATGAAAATATATTATATGAGTGCTTTTTCAATAAAAACAAATCACTGAAAAAAGAAACATTTCAAATTATTTATATACCATTGCTTATGGTTTATTTATTTTTTTTTTTTTTATCTTTTTTTTTTACTTTGGCTTAAGTTTAATTTAGCTGAGGTTTTAGGAGTAAAAGGGGGTTAAAAATAAATAAAAATTATGAAAAAAAAGTGTCGCTCGGATCTAGTTTCGGAGATATAGCCATCGGAAGTTCGGTGTATAGCTTTTGTAAAAATGATCATAAGTTGAGAAGCCCTGCATGAATATCAAAAATTTTAATTTTACAATTTAACCTATAATTTTGGAAATATTACGACTTTTCTCAAATTTTGATCAAGTTTTTTTTAAAAAAACTTTTTTTCCCCAAAAAATGTCTTAATGACCTATAATCTTTTTAGCATAAGTATTAAGAGAGCTTAGTTTGTTCCCTTAGTTTGTTCACTCTAAATTTTTTTGTTATTTACTCCCTCTTTTACCGGAAAACAAAAATTCACTGAATTCTTATGAAAAGTATGTATTTGTGAACAAAAGTAATAAAAATCCAACAACAACAACAGAAACAACAACTATTATTATAAGGCGATTATCATTGTAAAACTTAAAAACTTTTATTAAAAATCGCGCGCATCGCGAACATATATTTTACAATTATTATATATAAGATAAAGTGGTCTTATCGATTATGCGAAATCAACAAATTTCAGAAAAAAGTGCATTATTTCTTTACAATAAGAGAGTTGAACACATTGGACACGCTTGAAGATATTGATGATATTCTAGTCTTGAAAGAAAAATACACATCATGGACGTTCACGACAGCCGCGGGGCTAGAATTCAGTCATGAGTCGGACTAAAGTTAGAACAAGTGAAGAAGTTTAGTGAAAGAATATTATATTCTGTATTTTTCAAAATATAAGTTGTGTAAAATAACTGGCCATAAAAAGAGCTCTGACAACAACTTACATCTGTACTCCCCCCTACTCCTTTTTAGGTTCACTTCTGTTCAGCTTTCGATGTAGCTTTGTTGCATTTCTGATCAAAAAAAAACAAATGTTTGCACAGGTAAAAAAATCAAAATCAGACAATAAATATCATAAAATCATCTGTTTCTAAATTCCAAGACTTTCCGCTTTCAAAATAAGCATCACTAAGAGTTTAAAAAGTCGTGTTAAAATGTTTGCCCAAGTTTTGAAATTTAGTAAATTCTTTCCAATGATCTTTCATTTTCATTTTCTCATCCATATTTTTTGCAACTTTCCAATTCAACTGTACGCAATTTCATACAAAATTAAAAAAGGCGTGGCTTCCGACACGCCATTCTCGTGCATTTTGAAATGCAGCAGCTACATTTGGATGCGCGTATCCGAACACCCTTATATACAAAAGAAAAAAGTAGACATAAATACATACATACGCACGTGCAGCACTGATCCTTGTGTAATCTCAGTAGCATGCAATGCCGACTCTTTTTGTATGGAACTCGTGCAGAAAAGGGCAACGCGTCTCATGCAGCACTTATCGTTAAGTGGATTTTATTTCACCATGTCTCGAATCATCTTGTGGTAGTTTTCGCCATTTTAAGGTATAACCGATTTGAAATATTAAAGCCACCGCGACTAGTAGATCCCAACATTAATTTTCTTATTGTTGAAACATTTTTAAGGCCACTTTATATAAATCTCAAAACTTTTTTGAAACGTACACTACCTTACTTAGCCTTCTGTAGCGTTTGGTCCTCTTTTTCATAATGCCTTTGAAATTCTATGAAATGCCCTTTATTCGTCAGGGGATGCAATGCCATTGAATTCATTTATTGTCTTGCCTTGGACTTGTACTATCTATCGCGCGCGCGATATTGTCCTCAGCATTCGGGGTTTTGTCATCAGATGGTCACAAGGACATATATTTTATGTGGTTGGTTATTTGGTGTTTTATTTTGTGTGGTTTTCTATTATGGACAATTATATTTGTCGCTGTTTGAAGTGAGCAACCATCGAGCGTTGGTTCTTCTTTTTCTTTTATTTCTATAAAAGTAGTGATGGACCCCGTTGGTTCTGTGATTGTGTATCGTGTACTCATTGATGTGGAAACTAATTTGATTTATGCCTGAAATCAATGGCGTGGCATGGCGCGAATATCCTCACATCGAGGGTTTTTAGTGGCGTGCGCTTTAGCCGAACAACATAGCGCGTTTAAGCAGCTGCGTTTTATGTTAGAACGGTTGTTTTAAAAGGCACAACGTAGCGTATGATAAAAATTTTCCCATAGTATCCAGTCGACAATAAAGTTAGGCCCACTTGTCTTAAGGCAATGCGCCACAACCGAAATATTATCGAAAAAACAGACAGCAAATGACATTAAAAAATATATTTTTGACAAATTAATGACTTAAGATAGTGAATTTCTTACACCTTGTTCAGATAAGAACAGTGGCGCTATCATCAGACAAAGGCTCAAAAAATTAAATATTTATCTTTTTTTCTAGTCTACCGCTTGAAATGTTTGTTTATTTAAAAAAAGAAATGCGCCCAATAAAGAAGCCGATTTGCTCAATATATAGAGATACCTCAAGAGCAATTTCGCTCTCAGTTGAAGGAACTCTTTTTTTATACGATCACTTTAAGCGCTATATAAAGTGTATCCAAGCTCTTCAAAAATTTTACAAAAAATACTCTGCACAAAAAGTTAGCAAACTTCGATCAGAGGGCGTGTAACATCCCGTCAAAGCGACAACTTCATAACGCTATACTGAGAGAATTATTTAAGGTAATGAAACCAAATTTGACACAAATACCAGAACCTTGAAAACGCTTTACTGTAAAAAATATTTAGGGAAATGAAAATAAATTTAACACAAATAGTGGGAATGATACTGAAAAGCGCAGGACAAGAACTTGGCGAATTCCTACAATTAGACGGGGCACCTCCATAGAAGCGAAAACGCTACAGTGAGAGTGTTATGTCAGGTAATGAAACCAAATTTCACACAAATACTAGAAATGGGTTAGTTTAGCATCGAAGAAAAAATTGATAAATTTCATAAAGAGGGCGTTGCATTTCCCAAACAAGCATAAGCTTCAATAGGCTGAACAAAGAGATAGTTAAATTAATGCTACCAAATTCAATGTGGGTACGTTTAGTCAAACCAGTCGGCACATAGCGAGTTAGAAGATGACAACACTCTGACGGGTTTTTTACTGACCCTTTTTTAATGGAAAACAATGACATTAACACAAAAATTCTTTCATGCATTGGAATTTGTAACCATATTTTCTATAGTAATTCTCATTAAATATTAGAAAAATGTGTACCAAAAATGGTGGGCGGGACGTTTTGACGATAGTGCCCATACTCACAACGTGAAAGAGTTATGTTGGCATGTAAAAGCCTACATTTTTATCTGAAGTTTTTTCGCAAACTGATAATGAAAGGCACTGCGGGTTAAAATATATACGTTTAATAGTAAGTGGGAGAATATTACGACCTGTAGCGCCTTTCAAGGGCAATTTATGAGTTCTACATACCTCATTTGAAAGGCCTTGTTTTTATTCAAATTTTAACTAAAAGAAAAATTCATTAGTTTTATTGTGTGGAACGCTGAATTTACGAAAATTAAAAAATTTTGGCTGGTGTTTTAGGAAAGCGAGATTAAAAACTTAAAAGCTACCTTTCAAGAGAGATAATACTTACATCATCTTATTAAAGACCTATCGCACACATACTTATTTTGCACGTAACCACTTGGATATCCTTAACATCAAACACATGTTCGATGTAGACAAAGTATGATTAGATACATGCAATCTGTTATTAACACAATCCTTACATATCACCTTTCCATTTCAGTTAAATTACCTGCACTTACGAGGAAGATGATATCTTAATGTGCCACGAATTAGCTTAGAGTAGTTGCTAGATTTATGAATGAATCAAATTTATGACACAATAGGCACCGGATTAATTACTTTATTGCTTCCTTTGTAGCTGAGCGCACATCTCGAGCCTTTGCAATGCACCTATACGATAAATGTGGCAACGGAATTACTCTACAAGAACATACGTGCAACATGTACATATATGATACATACATTGTTTTATTTTTTTGGGAAAACCCAATCCTTTTGCATAGTCTGCACAAGACAGACTACAATCATTAGTGTAAAACTAAGGAGTTTCCCAACATTAACATTAATCCTGCTCGAGCCCTCAGTGCGCTTTTGTATTCTGTAAGGGATCGTTTTATGGTGGCACCTGAACTAACTAGACAAAAATATCGCAACAAACTGTTAAGGCAGGCAACTTAACAAGCGTCTCAACAAAAACGGTCAAGGTGAGCTTAACACTTATGAATGAAACTCCTAATGAATGAAACTAAAAATTTATGAGATGCATTCGTGCAATGTACATCATTAGCCAGTAGCAGTAGTACTCAAGTTAACAATATGTGCAATTGATTTTCTTTTGTTCCAAATTGACCTATCATTAGGTAAAACTGTTCATATGTATTGTATTTATCACTTGCACATACATATGAGCCGTTTATTTTGAAAGTGACCTAAGTAGATATATGTATGCACAATTTTCAGTTTCACAGTATTTTATTTTATTTAAAAATTGTGGACTAAAGAAATTTTTCCCACTAGCAGTAAATCTGATTAACAAAATTAAGAAAATTATTATTTTGAAAGTGACTCAACTCCTTTTATTTGAGTTTCTAACTACAATATATATAATATAAATATAACAGATAATCTACACTGAGAAAACAATATGTTTGAATATAACAAACCTAGAGCAATTAAATATTTGATTGAGTCAAAAATAAAATTCTTCAACCAATACTTACCACTATTTGATCCAAATACAATATGTTTGGCTCAAATAAATATTTGATTGCTCTATATGAAATATGCGTTTGCTATATTCGAACATCTTCTTTTCTCAGTGTACTAAAAGATTTTACTATAGACGTTGGTAAGCACCTGATTATATAGAAGAATAGGAATCTATGATATATTCTGAGTTTTGGCGCTCTAAGCGTTTGAGCTCCCGGACACGCTCATTAAAATGCTCTTCGATTTTCAGATGTACTACAAACTTTACGAAAAGCTATAAAAATATTAACTAGTATAAAGTATTACAAAAATGGGTGATGTCGGCCTGTTGACACACACACCCCCCTTCATTCGAACAGGTGAAATTTCTCATATCTACGATAACACCATGATTTAACTATATATAAATATAATATATATATATATATATATATATATATGTTAAATCATGGATAACACTGCTTATACGTACATATATACATAGCAAAATTTCACAGGAACAACTTCTTGCCCTCTAGGATCCGTAGCGGAAAAAATTTATTTTTATTATTTCCAAAATTTCACTGTAATTACGAAGTTCTCTTTTAATTTTTGAGAATTCTTTCACTACAATCTGGGAACAATTTTTGAAAAATATAATGACAAATTTAATTCGCAGTGCGTGGTCTAAGAGCCCGTAAGAAACTAATGTTTGGGAATTTTAAACGTTTCCGAAGAATATAAGATTATACTTTTGTTACGATACATATCTTCCAATACATCATGAAAAAGAGGACAAGTCATTCATCCATATTTTGTAAGTCGTCTTCGCTTTTTATCGTCTCTCATAAGTTGGCATCGACTAAGTTGACTTTCGATAACTATCGGAAGCTTCGCCTATTTTTGGTTTTTATGAAATCGGCTTTTGACGAAAGCGACTCACGCTTTCGTTAATCAAATGTCGCCCGAATTTGAACAGATTTTGAGTAAAACAAAAAAATAATGTGCAACCCAGACCAGTTTGGCAGGTTGTTGGAGCCAATGCAGGCAAATAATGATCTATAGTCGTAAAGCCCGATGCAGAAAAGTCGAATGTATAAGAATACGGGATGGGATGCACAGGAAAGATATTGATGAGTTTTAGTGAGACTATTCAACCGAAATTGCCTTGCCAAAGCCCGTCCCGATGCT
Organism: Meiosimyza decipiens; assembly: GCA_963680825.1. Lineage (NCBI taxonomy): Eukaryota > Metazoa > Arthropoda > Insecta > Diptera > Lauxaniidae > Meiosimyza > Meiosimyza decipiens. The sequence continues at coordinate 71,225,821 of OY804259.1, forward strand.
CCAAAGTGCCCGATTATTGGTCAAATTTTCTATTTTATTTAAAATTGTATAAGTTTACAGCTTCAAATGTATGCTAAGCGAACGCAGTCAAAGAGCCTAAATAGAATATATAAGGAATCCTGTCCCAATCATGGGTTGCTACTGGTTTCTTGGATCGATTTTTGTTAATAAAGATTACAGCTTGAATTGTGTAGCAAATGATAGAGATCGAAGAGCCTAATTAGAATATATGGGGATTTTGTAGGATCCGAGAATTAGGCTGGGAGGTTCTTATGCATTCATCTTATCCATTCCGAATGATATTGCTGGTAAAAAATTTGTTTCAAGAGAGGCATATGAAATCGACTATCCCAGTTTTTTGCCAATAGCGCAAGGGCTTCGATAAGAGAGGCATAATGGAATTACCTTCAAAATGGCAACAAGTGACTGAACAAAACGGCGCATATTTGAGCTTAATCGAATCAAGAGTCGTCAGCGGTTTAAAAACATGGGCAAATAGCTCAAAATGCTTCACGTTATTTTACGTTTGCTCCGAATTCCTTTAATTTATTTTCCTTCGAATTCCTTTTTCAGTGAACCGGATGCGCTGAATGATCATTACCTACGGTAAGACATGAAAAAAATTCTGTAAACAATTGAGTCTTCTAAAGGACTTAATACCAAACTGCTAAACGTCTTGGAAACCTCCTCAAAAAAAGTTTATTTAAAGCTTATAAAATTTTTGGTTTTGAATTAATTGAACCTATGAATACTGAATCCAATTAACAATAGAAAAAAATATAATTGCGGAAATGAAGTCCTGTTGTCAGAAAAACAGCTACTCATTTCATTATAGGCAAAAATTGTCTATTTCCTAATCAATACAATCCCCAATCCCCGCGACCATCTCAATCTACGAGACCATAACAAAGTCAATAAAATGCCCCTTGCAGCCATTTTGTCATACAAATTTAATATATCATCCACAAGCCCGTTATATCAGGGGCGCGTAAAAAGCTTCCCTGCTGTTGCTACTGCTGCGAGCCAACATTAAGAGCGAACTCCAACGTATAGTGTCCTGATTTTTTGAGGGTGTTACTGCTACTGATGCATAAATACTATCGAAAATTGCGTACAAAAGAGGCTGTGTCAGTGGGTAAGCATAAAATTTCTAATCGCAAAGGTTTGAATTAAAGCGTTTTTCATTAACAAAAAGTTGGTGCGTGTGGTACTAAGGGCTCATCATGAACCCTCAGCAAACATTAAACTAAAATTCAAAGTTTCCAACAAAATAAGGGCTAATGTAATAAAACCACAACAAATTTCAAAATATATACGATTTATATGCACATGTATATATGTATGTATATTGGGGATTACTAGAGTGTTCCGAAAATATTAATCATAATTTTAACATGATTATAAATTTCGGCGTTGAAAGGTTTCAGCTGGATTAGATTAATTTCAATAAATTTCTCAAAAATAAACCAGTGACCGCTTTATTTCTAAAAGTTTTACGAGCTACCTAATTGGACCTTTAACGAATACGGCTTGTGACTTTAGTAATATTTAAAATCACACTCTGAAACTCGAATGCAATATTTGTTTCGACGCATGAGCTCAGTATTTTTTGTATATAATTTCTTTATTAAATAACATGTTTTTTATCAGTTTTAAATCAGCTTCAAATATGATGAGCAAAGCGTATAACAATTTTGAAATCAGTAATCTAAAATATATTCATAATCAGTTTCGAGTAAGCTGAAAAAGTCATGGGAAAAAATTGTGATTATTTGGATTGAAGTGCTACCAATTCAAAACGCTATAAGTGCTATGATTATGAACTCCCTTCAGGCGATGTTACACAGAAATTTAACTGAGCGGACAGAGCTTACTCGTTCACTTTATCACACACCAAAATCAATACGATGGCTCTGTATCTAAACAATCTTACAATATCAGTTCACGACATTTAAGCAGAGGCGAACGACATTTAAGCATATCGGATGACCGGGGCCAAAAACTTATTTGCCGCTCCTACCGAAAAAAACTTCGTGTTTTTCAACAAAAATTTCATTTACCTCAACAAAAAACCAACAAAAAACTCCTCACTTTTCACATTCTAAATCTCAGCAAAATGAGATATATTTCACTAAAACTTCGAAAATTTCCACCTCCACATTCAAATTTCCTACATCGACTTAGTTTCATTCACTAAAAAAAACCAAAAGGTCATCCTTTTTGACTTTCAAAAAACCCTAGCGAAATGAGATATATTTCAGGACCATTTTGCCGCCCCCAAGCCTTGTGCACGGGGCGGCCGCACCCTCGCTCTCTCCCTAGGTACGCTACTGCAATTAAGTTGTTATTTTGAACACGAGATGCGCTAGTCCAGCGTATCAGAGAATCTCAGACAAAAAACTCAAAAACTGTCATAAGCTGGGCGACTTTGGAAAGATTTGTATTCATCACATCACTATCAACGATTGAACACTTAATGTAATATAATTGAAGCATGGTATGTGCTAAGATGGTGTTTGCATTCCATATACAGTTGTGCAAAGGTGCTTCTGGATTTGTTGATTTTTCTGCAATGTCCTGCGCCATTTCGACCTTACTAGTGAGCACGCAATGTAAACGGAGAAAAAAGTGTGTATGTTTTCTTCAAATAAGTTTATTTGGTTATTGATTTTAAAAATATTTATTAACAATAAACGAAATATGGTGGCAAAGTAAGATGCTCTTAATTGCAAGTTATAGTGATTTTCATTGGGCCAAACAAAAATTTTTTTTAGTGTATTAATGAGATTTGGTTGAGTCAAAATATATTTAGTAATTCCGTTTTATATATCAAAAAATCTTATATATATGAAAAATCATAACGAATCGATATAGGAAATCTCCGAAAATATCATAGGGCTTAACATATTTCATTCTATGAAAATGGACATAGGGTGAAGCAGGCGAATTGCTAGTGCTATAACATTTCGCTAGTGCCTTTGAAAGTGAAAACATTCGACAAAAAAGCAATAAACAAAACATTTTTTTTTGTAATGTACTTGAATAGATCTTTTTCAAAAAATTTCTGGCAACACCTTAATTACAATAAAGCATATAGCATGTGGATGCTGAGCAACCAAAAAGGGATTTTTATATAATTTTCTTTTAAATACATAAACCAATGTGCAGTGTGTGTAGATGTCTGCTAGCCAGTCGCCATTAAAGAAAAATCACCCCTAACACCATGAGACATATACACACAATCCTGCAGGCAGGATTTCTATTTAACATCTATGAATGAATCGGGATGAAATGGCATTTAAGGGTGGAGTATGTATCTAGGTAAGCAAAGGAAAAACAAGACGAAACTTAGCTAGGTAGATGAATCCTGACAAAGAGAACTACTTGCTCTTTAAATTGTGTGCCACATATTCTCTGGACATCAGTTCGATTTGTGATCTCGAAGTGAGGACAGACACAGAGCAAAGCAGTGCAATCTGAGTTAATCTAAGTTTAATTATTTCATTTTCTTATAATTTTCGAGTTTTTTTCTTGAAATAAAAAACTACATTTTTTGTGTTGAAAAAAAAAAAAATTGTGTACAAAAGCTGCGATATATTGCGCGAAACTGTAAAATAAAACAAAAAACGTTTGATATTATGTCCGCCATTAATATTCATCCACCACAAACATACTCAAGACTTTTTCGCCCTTGGGATTCCAACAGAAGCAACTCAAGCACCACCAGCCAACGAATCACAATTTTCAAGCGCGAATGTAGTTCGGAGGCATTAGATCCATTGCCAATGGCTATTAAACCGGACAACAATCACAACAGCAATAGCGATAGCGATCGTGATGAATCGTGTGCCTTAAGTAGTTGTAGCAAATCCAGTTATGACGAATCGAGCTTCAGCAATAGCAAGACCAAGAGTAGCAGCATCATTTTGGAACAACTTCCACCGAGCTTATTAGATAATAGAGACCAACGTCTTCCAGGTTTATCTCCGCATTTACCAGCATCTTCACATTTAACATCCATAACAGCAACGGCGTCGAATCATCATTACGGCAGCTCTTTGGAGCAACATCAACAACATAGAATTCATATGGCAAATGCCGCCGCGGCTGCTGCTGGTAGTACGGGCATTCCAACAACTAATGAAATATATTATACAGCAGCGACACATGCTGCTGTAGTGAATAGCATTAGCCCCAACATGGCAGCAGCAGCAGCAACTGCAGCATTCGGTATGGATGCATACACCTTGAATCTTATGGAACAGGAGTACGCACGTGTTATGGCCGAAGATGCCCATTTGAAAGCAATCAATGCTCGCAAGCAACGTCCAAAAAAGTTTAAATGTCCACACTGTGATGTAGCGTTCTCCAATAATGGGCAACTTAAGGGACATATCAGAATTCATACAGGTAGGTTTTGTTTTATTTGGAAATGTTTTATAACTAGTAGCTCATTATGTGTCAGCTATGTGAGCATGGGTATTAATTTTAGCTATTTGATATGAGCTTTATGCAGAAGAAACTTTAATGTCCACGGTCTCATCAATATACTTCTTCTCGGTAGATCACGCCCATAATTTTTCTTCTTGTTCATATATTTCATAAAAATTCTATAGGAAACTTTCATTCTCGGGTTGTATTATGAGTCCCAGTATTCGCGTTTGTCTATTGGTTCATATGATAAAAATTATAGTTTGTGACACCAGATGACACAAAAAATGCTCTAAAAGGAGAAGTGGATGTGGCACTTTCAATACCAGCAAATAATCATCCTGAGGGTCTAAATTTAGAACGAGATGCAGGAAACCTTTAAAAACATGGGTTAAAAATGCTAATAAAAGATGGACTGAAGGGTCAACTTGTAATATAACTAGGCAAATCTGGCCGGAATAGTGTCTCGTCAGTTGTCGCAGTCATAACTGGCCACTGCCTCATGGGCAGACATGCGGAGAGATTAGGTGTTAGCAGTGGCGGTCCCAAGGGGGAGGATATGGGGGCTGTATCCCCCATGGCATCCGTCGAAAAATATTTCGATTCAAGAACGTTTCAGAAAATCGAAATCGAAAAAATTGTTTGAAATTGTTTGTGGTGGTGAAGTGTTGTTGTGATGTAGAAAATATATCAAGAAATTTTTTTTTTTTGGTTTCTTTATACAGCACAACAACACCACCACTACCACTCCCCCGTCTTCTATTTACAGGCTCACGATTTTCTATTCCACTTTCATAGCCAACAAATAATCTTAAGACCTAACTAAATTATACATGCATTGATTGAAGTCAGCTTATGCAACTGTGAGCATACGCATAACTTGTATATTAAGACTACAACGTACTAAAATAGTCAAAGATCTTCATATCTACTGTTTTAAATATCTAAATTAATGTCAAAAAAAAATCCTGAATGGATTTCATTTATTAAGGAAATATAAGATGAAATAAGATTTATGTAATAGTGGTAATAATACATAAATTTGAAATTGTGGCTACATTGTTTCCTAAGTTCATGTTACTACAACATTGCCACCAAAAAGTCTAAAATTAAAATTAAAAATTAATAACACTACATATTTTCTCATAACTTTCTTACATTTTTATTTTAAAATTTATTTATTTTAAATTTTAAAATTAATTTAAGCTAAAAACATTTATTTTGCTTAAATTTTAATTTAAGCATTTTTGACATTTCAACACCGATGTATATGGCTGGGAATATCAACGGAGTTCAGGCTTTGATATCTGAAGACCACCCCTTAGCATTTTACACCCCTTGTTTCAGTCACTCTCTGAATCCGTGCAAATCATGCGATGTTTCTGAAATTCGTAACATGCTAGGCAAAGTTTCATCAGTGACAAACTTTTTCTCGAACTCATCTAAAAGAGTACAACAATTAAAATACAAAATTTCCGAACGGAGTCCAGAAACAAAAAAAAAAATTGTTTAAAAACATTGTGTGCGACTAGATGGGTAGAAAGGCATGAATGCGTTGATACTTTCAGTGAATTGCTACTGTTTATCTCTGAAACATTAGAAGACTTAGAACAAAGCAAGGACACCGATTTATTGAACCGAAACTAGGCGAAGTTGGAGAAGTGGGCGGTGCATGTCTTAATTTATTAATTCATTCGACCTTTTCGTCAATTTTGAATGGTTCCAATATTTTTCAACCTCTTAAATATTTTATGACTTTTTCAACCGCTTTCAATATGTTTCAACAATTTCCATATTTCTTCGCATTTTTCAACTTTTTAACATTTTTCAACATTTTCCATATTTTTCGATGTTTTCAATTTCATTCAACTTACTTTAACGGTTTCCATATTTTTTAGTCCTTTAAGTCTTTTTCAACTGTTTCAACACTTTTCGACCTCTTTCAAACATTTTACATTTTTTTCGACTTCAACCTCTTCAATTTTTTTTACATTTTTTTAAAAGGTACTTTCAATGCAGTGTAGGGTATGTGAGTTTCGGCCTGGCCAAAGATAGCACTTACTAGTTTTATTTTAGTTTTTTTTTCTCTCTCAAATGTTTTAGAGCCGCAATATACTACCCTTACTTGGATCATATGATTTCAGAACTAAAATCAAAATTCCAAGGTAAATTTTTGAGCATTTTACCCTTAGAAGGCTTAATACCGGCAAATCACTCGAATGTGTCAGTTGACAAGATAGTGGAGGCTGCTCTCACTTACGAAAGTGATTTAAATTGCAGTAAAATTGAGCTCAAATCCGAAATTCAATTGTGGTACCAGTATTGTTGTAAGACCGATTTTAAAGATGCTTTGAATGCAATGGAAGCATTGACCATTATTAAAAGCAAAAAAATGGAATCGTTCTTTCCAAGCATCACAATTTTACTACAAATATTTTCCACGATTCCAGTGACTTCGCAACACCAGAACGAAGTTTTTCTGTGTTAAAACGATTAAAATCGTATTTAAGATCTACACTGAAGAAGACCGCTTGAATGGATTGGCTCTGGAAAATATTAGTAAAGAAATCGATATCTGCTCAGATGAAATCGTAGAATTATTTTGCCAGAAGAAACCTCGCCGTCTTGAAACCCTCGACTGGACTACTGATTAGATAAAAAAGATCTCTATGTTTTATATGGGCAAAATTTAACTTTTTCATTTTTGTTATTTACCAAAAAATATAAATATTTTTCGTTGAAAAATTCAATCAATGTGCGTTTTCACTAAAAAAAATGTCAGCTCCCCCCCTGAAGAGAATCCTAGGTCCGCCACTGGGTGTTAGGTCCTTTGACTTCGGTAGAAGTTGTGGAGATGTGGAGAAAGAGGAAAATATTAAACATCTTCTCTGCTCCTGTCCCGCACTTGCTAGAAAACGCCACAAAGCACTTGTGTCGTTTTTATTTGATGATCTGAATGACCTTAGACATGTCAGTATAGGTCGGCTATTTAGTTTCATTATGAAATCTGGTTGGTTCGACGAGAGGGTATAGTCAAACACCCTGTGGTATCACAATGGATCACATTTGGTTTAAATGAGTTGGTTTTTGATAACAGACTGCCACTTCTACCTAACCTAACCTAACCTAACCTACACCCACTTGCACAATTCCGCCCACTTTTTCTGTAATCTCCTTTGTGTTGCTACTTAGCATCACTATGCCGAGTTTCATCGCATTCCCTACTTAGGTTCGCTGGATGTGGCTTAAATTCTTTTGAGAGTTTCAAGTTACATAATAATCCCAATGATAACGTTTTTATTTGACCATCGGCCACGATACCTGAGTTTTCTTTAGTTTTTGAGAAGTCAAAACTTTTGGACATTTTCACATTCAAACGGATTGATTCTCTTGTAACTTTTGAGCTAATTTCTAATTTATTTTTAAAATTTATCTATCATTCTTTTTAGGCGAACGTCCTTTTAAGTGTGATGTTGAAACCTGTGGTAAGACCTTTACACGCAACGAGGAATTAACCCGTCACAAACGTATCCACTCTGGCCTGCGGCCATATCCTTGCACAGCGTGCGGCAAAAAGTTCGGCAGACGTGACCACTTAAAGAAGCACATGAAGACACACATGCCACAAGAGCGTCAACTTGGACCTGCAATATTTGTTCCTATGTATCCTTATTTGTATGGGTATTAAATCAAAATTTCAAAATTGAAGGATCAAAATCAACGCACTTGCACGTTTAAAACCGCAACATCGCATGTCGTCGCACGGATGGACAGACGGACGGACGGACGGACTAACGCATCCTCAAATTCATAATACAAAACCATGTACCTGGGACACTCGCACTAATTAAATATTTATTTTATACGAATATTTACATATGAGCGCTAAAATTTAGATACACTCGCACTCGTATCTAATGCTTAAGATTATTTGTTTTTTGAAAACATTTTAAGATACAAAAACAAAAAAAAAATAATCAAAGGAAATTGTCTACACTCCTGCATGAAAAATGTAAACAATTTTATACCTCATGTAAATAGTTTAAAGAAAGACTTCGATTTTTTATCGGATAACGAACAGAGTATTTTTATAAATGTAAAAATATATTTTCGTAATAGAAAAACAAGAGAAAAAACTTTATAAAAATGTTTTATGCAATAAAATATCAAAAATTGTGTTTTCTCGTCTTTAATTTTCCTATGCTTTATAGATACATAATAGATTTTTTTTTCAATAGAACCTTGACTATCCAACCTCGATCTCCAATAAACCGCGCAAAAATATCTTCCTCAATATCTTCAATAAGTTTTTCATCGTTTTCCCTGTTTAGTTCTAGTAGCACTATCGGAATCGTTGTCAATTTTAGTGCTCCAAATTGAACAGTGGTACTTTTTAATTTACTCGTTGTATGAAATCTTTCGCTTTATTCCAGTGTCAAATTCGAACAAATTTCGAAAATTATAGAAAACCCCGACGAAAGTATTCACTTTTATCGAAAAATATGGAAAAGTTCAATAAATTACGTAAACTTTGGAATGATGTCGGAAAGTATGGAAAAACTCGAAAAATTTCAAGTAAAATCACCACCATCTGAAACGATTTACCCTTACCCGTTTGTCTGTGTGTGTATTTATCGGTCTGTGTATTTTATCTGTTTGTCCGTCTATCTGTCTGACTGTCTGGAAACCGCGATTATGGGAAAACTATTTCAACCAATTAAATGAAATTTGACACATACACCTTCAAACAGCATCTTGGGATTGAAAATGGGCGATATCGGGCAGGCATACAATGCCATATTGAGAGAAGAGAGTTATTTGATGTAGAGTAACCGAATCTCTCAAAAATACTACGATCAACTTACACAAACTCTGGACAAAAAGTTGGTGAATAAAAAGGGTGTGGCATTTCACATATCACTTAATTAACCTGGCATACTAAATTATCCATTGTGATTGAAAATTTGCTTTTAGATCTGTTTGCATTTTTAAAATAGCACAACAATCTCAACAAGCCCGCAGCATCAACCAAGCGTTTTGATGAGCCTTTATAAGATGTAACACGGGGTCGACGATTTACCGTGCTGTTGTTATTCCTCTGTTATTATGTTCATTCAATAAGAAGCATTGAAGCAATATGTAAGCTTACATGAACATCGATCGTTTCTAACTGATTGTAAGTTCAATGTTATCACCCACTCGGCATGTAACATTTCGTAAAGCAATCAGAGATCTTTCATATGAAATCTGACAAAGTTTCAGTAATCTTTCATATCCATTTCAGAAAGTTTTTTTGCAATGTGTCAATGTGTCCGAATTATTGATATCACTTGAAACCTTTCATAAACGTTGCAGAAACATAACAAGCTTAAGAGAGAAAAAAAATAAATGAACTTTGAGATTTCTTGGCTATTTTTTTATTCGCCTCGCTTGGGTTGTTATCTTATTACGGCATCGGGAGGCACTACTCTGATATAATGTTTCATTTTACCAGCGTCATCATCACTTGCGCTGATACTTAATAATTTGCAATTATATTCTGTGGCGTTTCTTAATTTATAATTGACAATGATTGAACAAACGGAGAACCAGCTTCGCAACATTCACACAGTCCTTTGCTAACCATGAGCCTACATTTAAAGTCGTATATACTAGGGTGGGCAAATAAAATATACTATAGAAATATCGATGATCGATATTTTCAAACAGTATCGAAATATATCGAGAAAGAAATATGGGATATATCGATAATCGATTTTCGATAATTTTGCTGAAAAATTAAAGTCCAAAAATTGATTGATTTCATATTTGCTGTTGTAAAATCATTTTCCTATCTTTTTCAATTCAGAATGTGAAAGTCTCTCGCAAAACCAATTTCCAATACCCGCATTTCCTTTAAAATTATATGAAAACTTATTGGTGTGAACTACTTAGTTGTTGAAATACACTTAAAAATTGTGATGTTTCGGAAGATTTCCAGCTATAAAAAGGTTTATGTCCGAAGATATACCCAGCCCATAAAATGAAAAGGTACCTTCACTAACGTACAGCATGAAATCGTAGACCACGCCTATTTTTGGAGAGATCCAAACACCGTCTGGTATCTCGAATATTCTGGATCTTAATCTAAGAGACTTTTCATCAATTTGATCGTAGTTGTTTTCAGTTTCCAGTTCTTCATGAGCTTTATCGCTTTTCTGCTCAATAATATTTTTCAAAATATCGATTGCATTCTCCTCTTCCCACACCTACCCGACTTATTTTCCACTCCCCTCATCTGCCGAAACAGCCCAATCGAACTCCAAAATTTGTTAAATTGCTTCCTTAGATATAGCATTTTCTGTGACAAAAATTTTTTATGACCACAATGTTCCAAGGTTGCCCACAAGCTACTTTCATTGGATAATTACCTTACTAGGCTAAGGCTATAGGAGTGTTTTTTCAATTGGATACGAAGCAACTTTTAAACAAAAATATCGAAATTCGACAGTCGAAAAATAAAATCTAATGTAGATATATCAAAATAAACAATATCGCCGATAACTATCGAAAAAAATATCGCAAATATCGATAATCGATATATTTTGCACAAGCCTAGTATATACTTATACAATGCAGATAAAAAAACGTCATATCGAATCACATCACAAGATTTCATTAGAGAAACTCAGTTAATAAAATATTAAATCTGAAACCTTTCAGAAACACTTCAAAATGATTGCATGTGAAAAATTTTATTTATAGCGTGTCAGAAAGATTTAATTTGAAACGTTCAGAAAATGCTGAATCTGGAACCTTTCAGAAACTGTTTATAATGATTACATTTGAAATATGTACCTATGTAAGAAATATTTCTGTAATGGTATGTTTGTACATTATGCACTATATCTGAAATTTCATACCTTTAGTTTACTGTGCAAACTTTGGTGAAAAAATTATTGATTTCACTCCGAACTTATTTATCCTTTGGATAAAATACTTCAAATGCGAAATAAATTTAATCCAATTTACTAAAATGTTGTGAAAAATAACCACTTGAAAAGAATTTTATTATCATTAAGCAAATTTGGTAATAATCGTTAGCGCTAACAAATTTTGATAAAAATCCAAACCGAGCTTCCAACGTCATCCGATTGTCAGTCCTCAAGCTGACCGACCTCCCGGTGTGAAAATCACAGCTCTCAATACAATAGCAAGTGGCAGACAAGCAGTCTGGGAAAATTCTTGTAGAAGGTGAAAACAAAAAAAAAAATAAACTGAAACAGGTAGGTGCTATCACACGCCCCTATCAAGCGAAGAGAGCATCCTATTGTTGTGCAAGTAGAACCAGACTGTTAGGCTATTGCTGTTCCGTTGTTGTTATTCATAAAGGCATACAACATCTAGCTTTACAAAGAGGATGAGGACGAATGCGAGTAACAATTGCAAAAGTCAGTAATATATTATGAAACCTGTCCAGAAATATATGGAAAAAAACAGCCATTGTGACGTTGGACTTTAAAAAAAAACGCATTTTTTGTTACATTTATCTATGAATTGGTAACACATTGAATCAATTTAATGAATAATGGCTAAAGGACATGCATAATTGGGACACGATGTAGACCTGTGAGAAAAACAAATAATTACTTAGCTTACGAGATGTCTCGAAAAATTCGACACGGTTAATCAATATTTCATAATAGAGATGGGCACGTGAATGACTTTTGTCTCACGATTACATATGCTGACAATTCGAACTTTTGCAGTCACGCATAAGTACTCAACTGGTTCATTGAAAAAAAAATTAGAAATTTTTTTATAAAAAATTTTTTTGCGTAATTTTAAATAATTGTAATTTGTTTTAAATTAGAATTTCAAGAATAACACTTTAACTAGGTTTGCACCAAAAACTTCTTTCCTCTATATATGTATAATACGTCCCTTGAAAGATCTCTTTCAAGTGCTCCCTTCTAAAAAATTACTGTAGTTTTTGTCCACAATTTGGTTCAAAAAAGCATAAATTGTATTACTTTGGGAAGGCCGTTAATTGCTTGTTTTTAACTTGGTAACCCTGGTCGTAGCGCTATCAACTCTGTCCTTCTTAAGCCCTTAGATATTATTGGTAGTTTCTCCGGTATTCTCTCTATGGTATCGATATTTAGGTAGCACAATAGCAAAATTTATATGGAATACAAAAACGCAACAAAAAAGAGCAAGCTTATGTCCAATTTGTTTCCACCAGGGTTTCGATAGCCTCGCAATAATCGAATAAAATTGTTTCGATAGAAAAATTTTATACTAATTTTCTTCTGACTATCGATAGTTTCAGGTATATAAGTACTTCCATGTGGAAATATATCATCGTTGAATTATCGAAAGCATAAGCACGGTTTCATATTTTGTGAAAGGCAGGAAAACCCGTGGTTATATTTGTTAATCTTACAAGAATTACAGAAAAAGTAGTTGCTAAATTATCGTGACAACGCGTCACGGCGAAAGTCACGTTACAAACCCATCTCTATTTCAAATGACGATATTATTCGACTCGTGTCCCTTCAGAAAATCAAAAACAAAAAAATTAATACTCAACTACAAAAATGAGAAAAATAATATCATTTTGATAAATTGGGGTAACTAATTTTTCATAATGAAACTTTTAAAAGGTGCGTACGTATCAATCTTTTTTTTAAAAGATTGTGATCGACTACTATCGAATGATGTGATTGTATCTGTTTAGATGATTAAGCATTTTGAAATATTTTGTATATATCCTATACAACAATATCCTACTAAACTACCAATGCATATTAAATGATTGCGGATCCTTTAAAGTCTTCCGAAATACTTTATGCATAAACCCTTTTACATTGTACATATGTAGGGTATGTCTTTGACGGCAAAGTTGCATTTTGCACATTACTGCCTACAGTATGTGTATGTACATAAGTAGTACGTATAATTAGAAATAAGAAAGTCATTTATTTGATGCGAAATGGGCAAAATTTTTGCAACTAATGTTTCGGTCATTAACAGCGCCCATTAAAGAAAAAAAAATTAAAATTTTCACAATAAAATGTTGAATTAACAATTGAAGAATTCATTTAAGAAATTCGTCGCATCATACCGAAATATGTCATTCTCATAAATCACACATCTACATATGCCTGAATTGATATTATTAAAAAATCTATACAAATTAACATCTAATACACATTTAGATTCAGTAAAACAGAAATAATTTATTAATCATCTAAATTTATTTTATCGCCTACATAACTGGTGTGGGAGCGGGAGTGGGAATGGGAGCATTGGTCACTCAGTGCAGACCACTTTACTGTGAATGTGAAATGTGAAATCAAACAAAATAATAAAAACATTTTTAAAAGCGCGTTACGAAAACAATAAGATTTCACATATACGAGTTTTTGGGGCTTAAGAAAAGATATTTATCTTAAGACGATTTTCTAGATAAAAGCTTTTTATTCAATGTTTAATAATGTCAGTACGTCTCTTTATTATAACTTTTGTGCACAACTGTTGTATCAATTAACATTGTTTTGATACAAAACTTTTTATGAAAATATCAAAATATATATATCAATAAAGAAAAATGATACAGCGGTGGATTATTTGACAAGGATATAATAGAGCTATAAGTCTACATAGACAAATAAAAATATGTTCTTTTTGAATTTTGCTAAATGTAGAAAAAAAATCATATGCTCAAATAGAAAAAAAAATTTTAATATGTGGTATTTCACGGATTTGTTTGTTTTTCTAAGAGATAAATGTGCTAATGACTGCATACATACATATATTCTAATACGGGCATAACGTAAGCATGTGGCTGCCATTCTTCTGAGGTTTACTTGTGACAGTGCAGTATATTTTTTGTGCAATACTCTACGCGTACATCTTCTATGCAATACCTACCTTTATTTCGTACACATTCAGATACCTTAAATTATGCAAGTTGTCACATGTGATCGCGGCGTTAGGATTAAAAACAAGAAGGTGGAAAATATGGTCATCAAATAAATGCGTAACGTCTGTTCTGTTCTGCTCATCTCTGCTCAGCGTAGAGTGATTAAATTTGTATGTACCACCTATTCGAAGGCATGCTTGCACAGATTGTGTGGCCATAGAATAATCTGCGATTAGAGACAATCAACTGATTATGAATGTTTATAGAGATAATGCCATCGTTTAGTGGTTTTTGGGACATACCCACTTTTAACTGTAGGGTATGTCGTAGTATACCTAAATCTATAAGATTAAAAAACAACAAAATATGAAAAATTATTCAAAAGTTTTCGAGAAACTTAAGCTTGGATATACATAGAATTTTTCATCAGCTAAACGTAATACAGTAGACGTCCAATATAACATACTAATTAATGCACGGGTCAGTCGTAATATCGTAAAATTCGTTACATCGAAGAGTTTTTTATTGGAGAAGCTGGGTTTTATTTGCTCATATACGCGCATACATATCTAGTCATAAAAGTTAAGTAAGATTTTGGAATGCTATATTTACTTGCGATCAGTTTACGGGTAAAAATATGTTATTCCAGTTCAACAGTTATTGTTGAATTAAGCATCGTTCTTTATTTAGTATTCGTAATCTAGAGACATCATTGGGAAAATTCCGGTTTGAAAAACTGTTCGTTAAAATGGAAATTCGTTATATCGTTATACGATTTATAGGACGTCTACTGTACTTAATGAATGCTTTTTTTGACATAATTTTTTTAGCTGGATTTTTTTTTGTTTTTCGACTGTTTCGAAAATTAAATAAAAGGTTAAAAAAAAAATGAAAAAATTACTCAATTAAATGAACTTATGAAATGTATATTTCATATCGAGCAATCAAATATATATTTGAGTCAAATATATATTCTTCTTGTAACAAAGAATAGCAAACGCAATGTGACCAAACCTCAACGAGACTAGCCAACAATTTGATTGAAGTATTGTACACTGAGAAAAGAGTATTTTTTCATTATATAAATGTATTTAGATTTTTTAGAGATTTATTAACTGTATTAACAAATTTAAGTAGAAGTTAAAGTATTCTTTATTGGGCCAAACATAATATCTGTCTGAGTCAATGAAATATATTTAATTGTGTCGAATATATATTTGTTGGTAATCCTATTTTTACTTGATTTGACTTCCCATCAACATGAATACTATGCAATTCTGAATGTATTTAAGAAAAATTCTACTTCTACTACTTAACATCCTTCGGCTTGGTATGCAATTTAAGTATTTATGATTGCGTAAATACCGACGGCATTCATCAATATAAAACTGTGATATTGAAAAATATTGAATTATTTATGAATCGATATTCAATCAGTGTTGCCAAGTGACTGTTAGGAATTTGAAAACTTCTTAAAAAAGGTTAAGTTCTCCACACAAAAATTAAATTTTGTATATATATAATAGTTATTTTATTATTGCTGATCAAAAAACAAAAAGGTCCTCAAATTTTTCTTCAAAAAAATTTTACTTTTGTCCACATAAAAAATTAATTTTTACCGTTTTAAGGAAAATTATTTAATTTTGTGAAGGTCGAAAATCCCTTCTTTTTAGATTGGCAACCCTGGTTCCTTACCTTAACCTTAATCGCTATTACTTAATTTATACTGCCTCAATAAGATAGAAAGAGCTATCTCCGAAAAATAAAATTTCATAGAAAATAAGAAAAAAAATTTTATTCACATGTAAAGCTGCATGCATACGGATCAATATTAATTTTAATATAACTTATCACTGAATTGAATTTAGGACTTGCTTATTTCATAAAAAGCCATTTTCTTAGGCTAATTCGAGAACGTTATAAATAATATTTAAAACAATAAATAGGGCCGTTTAACTTATCATGGTGGTATACGTTAGCCAAATACATGATTTGGTGATTATTACGAAGTGAGTGTTTGCGACGAACAAATATTTGAACTCAGCCAATACATTATTTGGTCACTATTACCAAAGATTTAGTATAATTATCCTAATTTAACAATACTATCATAGTGTTATCATAGATACAGCTAAGCACTCCCCAGTCTTCGTGCTCTATTTGAAGAACGGTCAAATCTATAAAATATTGCCCAAGAACAAATTTGCAGATAGTTTTATAAAATAGTTTTGTAAAAGGACAAAACTAAAATTTGTACAAATTTACAGCTTATTATCATTCATTCCGAGGCTGAACCCCTATTTGATTGGAATATTAAAGGATATTCAAAAGCACGCAGTTTTAGATGGTAAACTTTTTATATTTGAAAGAGTCATTCAAATCTATACAGTATAATTAGGGGCCGAGTTTCTTGACTTTTAGTGACTTATTGTACTAATAAAGGTTTTTGATTTGTAATTGGTTGGCTTTTTCAATGAATTTATCTTGACTTTCGTGAGTATACATAATGATTTTTTTTCAAGCTGCTCTTGTATTTGTTGAAGCACTCGCTTATGGTATATGCCTTTTCTATTTTTCAGTCTCAAAATCTATCAAGGCTGAGCGATATATGAATATTAGCTAAAGTTCAATAGCGTTGGAACATGCAGATATCTTCAACAACGCGTACTTATAGTAGTATTACCTACCGATTTTTGATATACTCAACTTTCAAAAACTTAACATCTTGTCTTCAGGGGTAGACGCAGCTTCTTTTCGTTGAAGAAATAAAAAAGAAAAACTCCACCTACGAATACAATAGATAAAATATACAAATAAAGTCAATTGATAAACTATGGTTTGTACGCTGAGGGTTGTTGCTGATATACACTGAGCTACATAGCATTCTCGTGTATTCAATTCTTTTTTATATACAGTTATTTCAACATTTTTATAACAGCTTCCTTATTCGATCCTTGTCAATATCAATTCATTTCATATATTTGTAGTTTATTGTTAATATTCCAGAACGAAGTATAAAAAAATTGCACATGAACCTTGGTAATATATCGTATATTCAAAATGTATTGTATGTATCAAAGACAAAAAAAAACATTAATTTTTTGGGACATTCTGTTGTATGAAAATTTCTAAGGCATTACTCATAAGATCGAGTCACATCTTGTGTGGCAAGTGGCAATTAGTTGTTTGTTGCAAACTACGGGTGAGACCACCCTATGGTGATTGTTTAATTCATTGTGGTCATCAATAGAAGGGGAATGAATTCCAGAATGAATGGAAAACTAAGATGTCAATAATTATTATGGATGCTCTAAATAAAATTATAAAGGTATTGTCACTTATAAGGAATTGCGAAATCTCTTTGCTATTATGTTTTTATGAAGAGTCTTATGTATTATTTTAGGCAGGTAGGATTTCACGCAAGAATTCAATATATAACTAAAATGTTTTAGTCTCTAATAATAAAATCCTATGAGCATCCGAATACAACTGAATATGAACCGAAAGCACCGGTGTCAATTTAATGTTGTCGAAATTGTTGGTTTTAGTTTTTCCTAGGCCAAACTAGTTAGCTTGCAGAATGCAGGTATGCAATGAAATATTAATGCAGAAGTACTGTAGCTAGCGAAGCTGGTATTGAACACACTATAGCATGTAGATCCAGAGCCGCAGCAGAATATAGCTAACTTGCAACAACTTTTATGCAGAACTACTGTGGCAAGCAAAGTAAGACAATAGCGACCTATCAATTGCATTGTATGCTTGGCAAGTGGGCGATATTCGGTCGTGGCTTCAGGATTTTTATACCTTCATACACAAGACTTTGTCTTCGCTATTCACAGCAATTTAAAGTAAAATCTCATTGCATGTCTTCAGGCGGAAAGGCCAACTAGTGAGGATTTGGGAAACAAATTTTCCCTAAAAAATTTGTTTGTCACACAGATAACTACCGAGCATAAAATCGATGTAATATTTTCTATTCTATAATTTTTTACGATATACTTTTCGTATAAATACCAAAAGATCACCTATCACCGAGGGCTTAATATTTAAACTAATTAAATTAACTTACACCTGATAAATATCACTGAACCATATTATCTAATTGAATAATATTTAAGCAATTAAAAGCTACAAAATGAGAAGAACACTTATATACTTACATGAATAGCTGTCGATCGTTTCTAAGCAGTAGGTGGTCAGTAAACATTACACTTTTCGGAAGTGATATATTCCCTTTGCGGTTGACAATGCTCTCAAATTTTTATGCATTGCAAGGCAATTACTCTACATTTTTGATTTTAATATCCTGTAGAGATTCCCATCAGTAATATTGAGCAGGCAAACTGTTGATGACATAATTTGTGCATCGTCCAGCCGGTGAAGGTAGCAATTGAAATAAAGGAAACGAACAGAGGGGGTAGCATAAATCTATTTTGTTCGATTGTGTCCTGATCGAAGGAAGTAACATGCGGAAATAAAGGATATGAACGTAAACAGACGAAAGACAAATATAATGGCAGTAATTGATTTGTTGCCAATTTGTACATTTTAATGTTTTTTTATATATTTTTTTTTTTTTGAAATTCCACATGTGCGATCTCCTGCTTGTCACTACAAGTATGATAGATCAATTGGGAAACAATTACGACTTTTCTTTTAGATATTAAAAAACCCAAAGGCATACTTGGAAGAAGGTTTTCTTTCATATTTTGACAGATATTGTGACATGACATAAACATTTAATGATAACTTTTTTTTCATTTGTTATTTGACTGAAAAGGCATTCATGCGAGTTTCTACAGAAACATCAAATTTAAAAAAATACACATTCATATGTAATACATCCGTTTTCATTTAGCGTGTGCTAAACTGCTATGAAACCCTTGGGACACTATGTGTCAATTTATGTATTTCAATAGCTTACAGTTGGGATGACCACATACGAGCAGACCTGCGTGTGAATGCGTTGTTTTCGATTCCAATTCCAGGAAATCGGTAGTGATTCTTAAGTTTTGAATTAAAATGTGGATTTCTGGAATGGAGCTAAGTTCTTAAATGATGTATTCAATTCCAATTTTTGATTTCTGAATGGAAATCGACCACTTTTTTTTGTCATTAAAGCGACAAGTTGCCTCCGGATTCCGATATCTATGATATACATAGAGCTTCTGAGGAATTTGTTTCTCATATAAATGATTCCAACACAGAAATTTGTAGAAACTGGTTCAGTTCAAGATCAGGGAAGCAGAATTTATCATCGTAGTGGTCGTACAAGTGAAAATATTGCAGCTGTTAGCACAAGTGTTAGACATCGTTCGTCGTTGTTCACAGCAATTAAACCTCAAACTGTTCTCAATATTTTACACATCTTCGTGAAACAACTTCATGACAAAATACAGTCACTGGATTTCTTCTGATGTGGTTTCTCGAAGAATTAAGCTTATGCGGATAGTTCTCAAACTGTTGAAAACCTCAAAAACAACATCATCGAGCAAATATCACTAATTGAATCATAATTATTCGAAAAAGTTATTCAGAATATTGATAAAATATTGAATGCCTGTTGAGCTAGCAGAGGAGATTCCTCGAAAAACATTCTCTTTCATTGGTAATCGAAACCAATGTACTTTAATTTCCAATAAAACCAAATAAAGATTTCAGACAATTGTGTCTTTTATTCAAAATTTGAAAAGACACCTCAAATTTGAACACCCTTTAGCTTATAGCACATGCCACTTCAGGAGTTCCAGTTGCAGAGATACTGGTCTTTTAAGAATATATTACTTTTCAGTAAACTCAACATCGAGGTCGTTTTTCTTGATGTACAGCACTAATAGGCAAAGTCTAATTTCACTGAACTGAAAGCATAATTATAAGAAATCTGAAACTCCTTCAGCAAATCGAACAATTTCATTTTTCCTTCGGCTTCCTCCAGCATTTTGTTAACATGACTAGTTGAAACATTGTTTGCCACTTGACAGAATGAAATATTACGATTTTAAGGTAGTGAATTTATATGACAATGTAAAATGTAACTTAAAAATGTCTACGTTTTTAATTTTGGAATAACATGAAAACTATTGAATTGATATTTTTCTCGCAGAAAATAAGCTTTTTTTTAAATTTAAGATTTTCATGAATATCGACATGGAAAAAATATCAAAATGATACATTTTTTTTGAGTGTAGTAATCAGTAATGTAGGATTGCACCGTGAAATTTAGAGATGAACGGTCGACAGGGAAGAAGGAAGTCTTCGGTTTAGCTAGAGGAAGTTAAAAATATTAGTCAAAATCGTGTACGCCGATGATGACTTTGCTGCTTTGAAATAAACGAACAAAAAGGTAAAAAAAGCTGAATTCAATAAAACCTTTAGGAAAAAGTAATTTATCTTCGGAAGAGCTGCTGAAAGTTTTTAACACTTTTGGCAAACTTAGTGTTAAAGTTTACTTTATGCATAAAGAAGGAACCCAACAAAACGTAGAGGTTGATAAAAGGCACTTGAAATGAAGAAACCATCTTACTATGTCATAGATAAGATAGAACAGATAAGATATTGAAGCGAATATCATCATCAAATCAATAGAGGCACAATGATCAATAATTGTTCAATAACTTGAGTAACTGAAAACTAACAACATATCTTCCGGTGTACAAACCATGGCAAATATTCAATGGACAATTATTTTGACCACATTGGTTATTTCGTGCATATCACTTATCTGTTGCATTGCCAGTATAGCTACAGATAGTTGGGTAAGGTTTTATAGACTATTTTAATATGCGAACTTATCATATTTCATATATACTATATATATATGTGCATTGTTTCATTCAAGTGCAGTTAGTTGCAAATGCAATTTTGACGGATAGACTCAGAAGTGAAGTAAATTATGGTCTATTCACTGGTAGCTTAGATCGCCAACAACTTGCATCTACGCTATCATTTGACTTAAGTGGTATGTGTTCCAGAATATATTTTTCCTGGAACTCTGAAAATAAAGCAAAATTTTAATTTCTATATGCATAGTTACTTGTGACTTTTCGGAGGGTGCTTGTATTTATAGCTGTCAAAAAGATGGATCTGGACGGCAAGATGAGTTACGTCGCATTCTACGTGGCGAGGAATTACTGCCCTGTGATCAAGTCAGAAGTGTTAGTTCTGTTACCTTTAAATCAAATTTTTCACTAAAATTTGGTAAGCGAAAAATTGTATATCATTTGTTTTATTTTAAGAAAATATTGGCTCCAATTTCGAAAGAAAGCATGTTATCCCAAAACTAGCTTTTAATTGAAAAAAATTTTAAAAATGAAGTGCTCTTTTTTTATTTTTTTCTTAGCTAAAGCTGATGATCCCTCCAGCCAATACATACCGGCAGGGCTTTGGTTATGTACTGTATTGTTTCTCGTACTAAGCATAGTTTTCATAACTGCTGCCGCTGGATTTTCTTTACTTAATCTGAATTTAAGCCCGGTAGAGCCTATTTTCAACGTATTTGGACTTTACATTTGGAATTGTGCGGCTGCAACGTGCGCGTTATTAACGCTTTCATTTTGGGGAGGACTCTTTGATAACCACCTAAGATGGAATATCGCTATTACAGATACCCTACGTAAAGAGCTAACATTTTCATCCAATGGACTTGCAAATATTGGTTTTTCATTTTATATGCTATTAGTAGCATGCGTCCTTAACTTAATAAATTTAGTGCTACTTCTCATTAGGAACTATACAATAAAACGTGAAAATTTACCTGCGACATTAACAATTGCACAAAACGATGCGCCACTAGAATTTTATTAACATTGAGCATAAGGCATTCATATTTTATAAAACTTTTTATTTTTTTATAAAAATACATAACTAATTTCTAAATTTTAAAATCCAATACTTCTGTTCAGTTCAATATACTATACAAACATTTGTAACTTCTTTAAAATCTATTTGGTTTCACAAGTGAGTGTTTCATTTTTATAAAAGACAAAGAATATATATTCCCAAATACAAAACCTATTTCATTTTTATCTTAAAAATTTAGTAATAAAGTTGAATACTTTGAAAATTCAAATGCGGATGGTTGTTAACTTATGTGTCTTCTTATGGCAATTTTATCGGCATTGATATGTGCTTAGTTTATACATATGCACATATACATATTTGTATTTCGATTGTATATGCAACATTATATTTTATTACTTATAACTAGTTTAAATGAGATTGTTTACTTGACTTTCTACAAATGTAAGTATTTAGTAAGTAGTTTTAGGTGAGTAAATAAATAATTGAGTAAATTTAGTAGAGCATTATTGCGCTTTGATTTTTTTCATCATCGTCTGGCTCTAATCTGCGTTCTTCGCGTTGCTCACAATGCTTGGCATAAATCAGTACTGTTATATTAAGTAGCACAACTATTGTGGATGCAATCACCATATAGAAACTATAACCGAGACATGCAAGTCCTCGACTGTACCACTGCAGTGAATGGTCTTCTACAGCCAAAACATTGTGTTGCAAATATTGAAAGAATTGCACAAGCCAACATACAAACGCCAGCACTTGTGCAGCTGCCGCTGATATGTTTGATGCAAATAGTAACAACATGGTGCCATGTTTCTTTGATGCTGATGCAGATTTTAGTACAGAAGCTATAGCCGCAATCGCACAACTCAATAAACCGAAGCCAGTGCCTAAAGCAGTGATCAACCACAACCAGAAATTCATTGTATCGGGCTCGTTTTGCATAAAATTGTACACTGTAAAAAAATAAATCAAAATTATGTTGGAATTAAAAGAAATAGTATGAACATTTTTTTAAACATTTTTGCGCACAATTGAAAATCCTAAACTGTTTTAAAACACACAATAATTTATATAAGTGATCTTATGGGGAACTATGCATTAGTGATTACTCTCTAATGGCACTCTCTGTCGTAATACCAAATATGAAGAATCAATTCTTAATATCATGTCTGATTCTAGTGGATCCGTCTACACTGAGTCTTACATTATAATTCAGTATATACACCAAAATTACACCAGGATTGTAATTTTAAGTTAATTTTATAAATTCGAATATGTTTAGTTGAAGTAATTTTTGCATTGACAGACTTACTACACACATAAGTATGTATGCATATAGGTAAATATTGAGGATAATTTTGGTACATTCCGTAAAAAAAATCACATAGGCAGCGTGTGATTTCCAGTGAGGTCGAGTAATAAAAGGTAAATACGTAACATTTATGACTTTTATAAAAAAATTTTCAAGGACTGAAAGCTTTAGAAGGCTCAGAATAGCTATATATAAAAGTTGGCATAGAGACGACTAAACATTATCCAACAGTATCACAATAGATTTATGTTAACCATAGTGTAGTTGTCATGTGATTTGACGGAAGAAAATGTGGTCCAATTTTTCCACCGAATAAGTTTTCTTTGAGATCGAATAGGGTTGTTATTATTTGACAAAAGAAAACTAAGAGGCGAAATTTTGATCACATTTTATATGATAGGATATTCAATAGAAATACATATTGTCGCTCTCGCGTAGAAAGGCCCTAACTTAATTTGGTCTCGAAATTTACTTTTTTACCGATAAATCGATGACCCTCCACTATATTATATCGATATTAGTATCGTTAGTTAGGTAAAAGTCTAAGCTAAGAACCACATTTTTCCCAAATCCCTTGTGAAGACGAGTATATAAGGAAAAGAATGGAAGGGGCAGATCCATGTTTACATTTATGACCACAATTCTGTAACGGCTGTATCGAATTCGAAAATGATGACTATAGGTATGGGTCTCAAAACTTGCCGTTTTTAATATATGTCGAAAATGCTAATTTTTGGTGCAAATATTCAAGTGTCGGAAATTCATTGTTTGAAATGACATTTGGGGAATTTCTCGCCATTAACGTTTACGTTATTATCTCTGCTAACTGACACACTAAAAATTTTGGAAACGCATTTAGAGAACTTTTTTATTAGAGGTCTGCAAGTTTTTTCTCCTACTGTGAAATTTTTAAAATATAAGTTAGGGCTTTTCTATCCGAGAGCGACGATATATGTATCTCATATGACATATGTTCATATGATACTTCACATCTGAAAAATGCTTATCAATTTTAACACGTTGGGAGAAAAGAGGTAAAAATTGGTTTAAATGTTCATTTGATTTGACTAGCAACTTATCAGTAAGAAAATAGTTTGCGAAACCTCACCATTTACTGGATAGCTACGTACACCAAAACCAGGGTTCAAATCCTTGTTGCCATAGAAAAGACCATAGTTGACTTCACCTTTTGATTCCTTTGAAAAGAGAAAATATAACTTTTTGCTACACAAAGCTGAATCATAAAAGAAAATGTAATACCGTTGAATTTCCTCGACGTGGATAAGCTCGCACCCAATGGTTTGTCGTCAGACTCACTAGAAGCAATCCAATCGCAATGCAACTCCCAAAAAAAGTAGAGAAGATAAGGGCACGAGTCCGGATGCTCATTTTAAAACGGGCGCGTCCACAGTAAGACTACGTATATAAATAAAATTTAACACATTAAATCAACAAATAAAATTGAATAGTCTTTTTTTTGATATAGTCTATCGCGAAAACAAAGAACTTAAGCTGAAAACTTGATTAGACAAATGTCATTAGCCATTGCAATTTGGTTATACTCGTTTTATTTGAATAAGATTGGAAATTTCAAATTTCACTTTACGTACCTTGAAGCAATGTTTTGGTATTTTATTTGGGTGGCTTGGAATCTAATTCACTGGAGTTCATCTAACGAACTCAATTTGCGCTATTTCAGTCGTTGCTTATTATATGAAACTTGTATTGGCCTTAACCAATTTTTTTACGATTCAATTAAATATTTGTTGTTAGTCAACAACAAAGACAAATTTTATTTATTTACTTGCTATCACTTGGACGTTAAATGGTCTTTGTTCCCCGCTGCATCATCAAAAACATCTTGACAGCTCTTGTGATAAAAGAAAAAAAAGTTACATCAGTCATCTGTCACTTTTGGTGCTCCTGCATCTGAAAACCCAAATCTGTCAACCATTTTTTTTCGTGTAATTTTTATTTTTAGTATTGCCATACAGTTTATTAATCTCAAATATTTTTTAAAAAAGTCTACAAGACTTCTGTTTGTCTGTTAACACCAACGACAAAATTTAAACCTTCACAGCTTAAGTCTTTTTTTCGAGTTTTTGCTCGATAGCTAATCTCAAAATATTGATAGTTATATAATAAATGTTTACCACTTTTAGCCTCTCCCTCCACTTACGTAAACCAATCTGCCTTTCTTAGATAAAAAAGTCTTCAGCGTTTGTTATCAGCGATAAATTGAAGCATTTATGGGACAATTCGACGATTTGTTGTACACATTACGCAGAACCTTGTATGCATATTATTCAGTTTAGTTGTCGACGAAAACAGTAAAAAACTACGAACCACGCGATGAAATTATGCACGCTAAAAAAACGCACGTTCACGGTCCATGGTAAATATATCATTTTGTAGAATACTAAAACGTGGGTTAAAAAAAGCTCATGCATTGCATGATTGCATAAATTTTTGGTGGCATACATGTACGCTTAGTCGCAAACGATTTGACAGCTCCAATAATTTCGAGTGGTGCAAGCAACTGAATGAATTTTAACAATTGAGGCATTCGACATCAATCCACTGAACAGAGTGGATTCCAATAAAAAATTATTTAAGGTTTAAGTGTTTCAGTTGTTAGACATATGCAAAAACAAATTTACTAACGCTCACAGCACCAATGCGACGATTGTATCATTATGCATTTTTTAACTTCAAACCGTTCAATTCTCGTTTCGAAACAAATCAATATAAGTTGGACCCAAATTTTTGATATCAATCAAGGAGTTCTCATTTAATATTGATTTATTCAATAGCTTTATTCCCAACTTATGATTGCTATATATCCAAAACTAGACCCGACCCTCACTTTTCTTTATATTTTTTTATTTTCAGCCCACATTATCAATGAAATAAAAAAAGATTTGCGATTGGAGGTTGAGTAAACCTATTTCATTATCTCTTCTCAATCAAATCCGCTTGCATATTATTCTGTACTGTCTAAAATCTTACGTAAGGAAAACATAGCTCGAAAACAATATTACTTCTAAAGAACTCTGGTGTAAGCTTTATATAAGAAACTAATAGTATTCGAGCGGTTTACACTACGCTTCTATTACAATTTAAACTGTCAAAATATTGACGTAACTTTTATGTTCCGTTTTGTGACTCGTTTCCATAAATTGTATTTATTGATAATTTCACAAAAAAATAAAACAAAAAAATCAAAAATTATGAACAAATAAAAATTATAATTGGTAAAAATTGCAATTATCTTCGTATTGTGAGACAGTGTTGTAATGTCAAATACAGGGGCGAATTTTTCGCACTGCTGTTGATTATTCTGCTGCTGCTGTATAAACGAAGTGCAGTGAAAGTTTCAGCTTTTTCACTATTTTTTTTTTCAGTTTGATTGGCAATTGGAAAAACGATTACGAAAATATTTTGATACTTTTTTTCGTATACAAAGCGCGTGTTTTATTGCTGTTGTTGTGCAAATAAAGTGAAAATATATATATATTTTTCCCCCAATAAAGTTCTATCTCTATTTTATAATAAAAATTTTGCGATCTACATATAAAAACAAAGAAATACCAAGGAACATAAAAAGCTCAAAGAGTAAAAAAAAGAAAATTTGTTGAAGAGACAGCAAATTTTCTTTTTTTCAAGTGCGCGACGTGTACTTTTGAACAATTTTTTACGCCTAAAAAAAATTACGAACTGAAACATAAGAAAAGAATTTTTCGTGTTGGTACGTAGCAATTTATAAAAAAAAAACTTGTAAATGAAAAATTTAGCATAAATTGCTATTTGCTGTTGTCAACTAAAGGTCGAAGCGCATCAGGCATGTGCTGCGATTTGCTCATACTAAAATAACGAAAAGTCAACAATGAATTGGCAATTAAATTGTCCAATATATCGGGCGCAATTTTCACTTTGGATGTATTGAATGCTTTTTTGTTTTGTTTTTATCAGATGCAGTGTTAAAGTTTAAAAATCGGGAGTGAGCACATAAAATCTTTGATAGAAATTTATGCACATAAGACCGTCCGTCATTTCCCAACTTTCTTTAATCGAGGAGATTGGTATATCAATGTTCTTGTTAAAAAGAAAGAAAATTTTGACCTAAAAATCATTTTAGCCCAGTTTAGCGTGTTTCTGAGCGTGTTCTTAATCAAATTATTTTACTCGAAAAACTAAAAAACATAAAGAAATAATGTTACAACCTTTTTAGTTATTATTTCATAAACTTAAAAAAAGCAATTGAAAAACTAATGGAAAATTAGCTTTGGCTTCATTTGTCGAATTTAGCTATGTTCCAAAAAATCGTATGTTGGAAACCACTAGATCGAATTTCAAATTATAACTAAGTGTCGTATGAAAGGTAATACAATTTTGGCGAAAAAAATTTCAAATCTTTTTAAGCAGTTCAAATCTGTAAAAGGTCAATATTTTTTCATATAATTTTATTAAAAGATTTATTAAACCTGTAACAAACAAAATTTTTTGAACACCAACCTTACTACGGTGGTATTTTTCGTAAAAG
The DNA here is from genome assembly GCA_963680825.1 of Meiosimyza decipiens. NCBI lineage: Eukaryota > Metazoa > Arthropoda > Insecta > Diptera > Lauxaniidae > Meiosimyza > Meiosimyza decipiens. Next base: position 71,253,817 of record OY804259.1, read on the forward strand.
AATTCGAAATTTTTAATACAAAATCGCGCTAGTTGAGTTAAAGGTTTTTGCTCGAGGCTTAGCTTCTCGGAAATATGTACTTGAAAATCTTTAATGTAACGTAGTATCACAGAAAGCTTACCATAGCATTATAACATCGCTTATTTTCTTTTGTTTTCATTTAAAGGATGGTATTTTCAAATGTTTTAAATATTGTTTTTAACAGCATTAAGAGTGGCTTCAGAGCACCACTCCATACTATTGTCGACAGAAAAAAGTCTTAATGAGGACTTGACTAAATTTACTTACGGAAATGCAAAACTGATAAAGTCGATATGATCTTTCTGTAAGTAGATGGAGAGCTGTAAAACCTCATTTAAATAAAATTGAAGAATCCACCGATTCTTTAGAGAAAAAATTCTTAAGCATATGACATCTATAAGAAGTCGATGCAGAGGTTATAACAAATAGCGATTTTTTGAAACTATATCCGCGACTTCCGTCAGCTATAGGTGCTTTGCCTAGCTTTTGAGTGTACTTTTATTATTTTCTCAAAGAAACATACTCGCTCTAAAAATGTAAAAAAATTGAGTAGGGGTTCGTAAAGTTAATATGTATGATGCGTGATATCTCTGATTTTGTTTGCAAGAATCAAACGAATTATAACGCCAATTTAAGTCAGTGTTCGAGGGCACGAAGAGTCCACTAAATTTAATTGATCCTCCCTTGAAGAGGTGTGCAGTGGTGATTTGGCTTATTGCTAACTATATACAAGTCAAATAGTTATATTGAAATTTGGATTTCTTTTAGAGGCTGCGTTGTAGAACCCTCCTTGTCTAATCTTTAGGTATGCAGTTATCCATATGTCGCGTCATTTTATAAAATATAGTCAATTTAATTTTTGCTTTTGGCATACCATTTCAAAGGAGATTCTGACAAAATTTACCGATTTGATTTTAAGTGCACAAAAATATTAATTTAAGTATCCTCAAATAAAATATTTTTGTTGTATAGATGTGAAAGAATCGTCCGCACATCACCAACTTACTTGTACGGTATAATTTGTCTCAACTTTACGGAACGCTCGTGCGCTTCCATACATTAGAGATAAGAATGCACAAAATTTAGTTTAAAATTTCATTCCGATAATGTAGTAATATTTATATTTATTACAAATTCATGCAGCATACTGAAAACACGGCTTGTGCACTATCTACACGTTCGTGCTTTACCGTAGAAGTCTAGTTTGAACAAGTCAAATATCTGGAAATCCAACGAAAGCACATGCCTTACTTTTCGGTTTGACCGGTATTTTGTCCTTCTGTCCTTGTTTAGATAATTCATAAAAGTAAAGCTAAATTTCTAGATGTGTCACTAGTTTATACTCACAAGAATTTTTCATCAACTTTTATTTTTAAATGAATGTAAAGGGTGTTTTTTTAGAGGTTTGTTTTTCGAATAGAGATAAAACTGGCATTTTTTGGTCAAATCTGGCAACTCTAATGTCATTTATGTTCAGTTTGGTTTGCCATTTCATCATGAACAGGTTAACAAAAGAACAACGCTTGCAAATCGTGCAAATTTATTTCGAAAATAATGGTTCAGTTCGCGAAGTTTACCGCAAGCTCCGTCCATTTTATGGTCGACATAATCGTCCATCAGAGCAATTAATTCGGTTAACCATGGATCGTTTTCGCACTACGTTTACTCTATGTGATAATACGCATCCGCAGAGACGTCGAACAGTGCGCACCGAAGAAACAATTGCCGCTGTAGAGCAAAATGTTGAAGAGGACCCGAATGAATCGATTCGCCACCGTGCAAAGAAATTGGAGCTTTGTCCATCAACTTTATGGAAGATTTTGCGCAAAGATCTTGGCTTGCGACCTTACAAGATCCAGCTTGTGCAAGAATTAAAGCCGCGAGACCATGCAATGCGTCGTGATTTTGGTGTATGGGCCGAAAATGAGATTGATCTCGATGCTTATTTTCATCGCAAAATTTTGTTCAGTGATGAGGCTCATTTTTGGTTGAATGGCTACGTCAACAAGCAAAATTGCCGCATTTGGAGTGAAGAGAATCCACATGAGACCCTTGAGACGCCATTACATCCACAAAAACTGACTGTTTGGTGTGCTCTATGGGCTGGTGGAGTCATTGGGCCATACTTCTTCCGAAATAATGCTGGAGAGTCAGTTACCGTTAATGGAGACCGGTATAGAGCCATGATAACCGACTATTTTGTTCCCGAATTGGATGGCATGAATGTGGATGAGTTGTGGTTCCAACAAGACGGCGCTACATGCCACACAGCGCACGTCACAATCGATTTATTGAAGGAAACATTCAATGAGCGCATAATTTCGCGGAATGGACCTGTCAATTGGCCACCAAGATCGTGTGATTTGACACCATTGGATTATTTTCTTTGGGGATATGTGAAGTCGCTCGTCTACGCCAACAAACCAGAAACGTTAGGGGACTTGGAAGCCAACATTCGTGGCGTTATTGCCGACATACGGCCCCATATGCTCGAAAAAGTGGTTCAAAATTGGACCTGTAGAATTGGCTTTATTCGAGCCAGCCGCGGCGGCCACATGCCCGAAATCATATTTAAACATTAATGGCATAAAATTATCTTTCCAATAAAGCCAAATTGATGGACATTAAAACGATTTTCTTGTGTTTTATTTCAATTCGAAGCTCTATACCTCTAAAAAAAACACCCTTTATATAAAATCAACGGCGCATCATTATTATAGACATATTTAGATGTGAATTTGAATGGCTTACGAGATATTTGCTCCGTATATTTGATAAACATTCCTCTAAAAAAATAAAAAAATGTGTTGCAGCCCATTCATGAAAGCTCTAAGAGGATTAAACAACCAATGACTAACACTTATTTTGTTGATAACGAAATGAAATAATTAAAATAACATTAAAATTTAAGCCTAAGTTGACTTTAACTTCCAAGATCTTAACATTTGCTTATTGTTATTATAATATTTTTCCACTGATATTGAATCATTCTCAACTCAAGGTCAAGTCGTGGGTCAAGGCCACGCATAAAACTAATTTACGGACGTTGATATTGATTAGATACACTTCGGTTTTTTTTATATAGTAGGCACCCAGTGTACATACGAAATTGGTTGGAAGTTTGTTATTAAATTGAAATTTCCCTTCAATTCACATAATACAATTTTTGGTTGTCCCGTCTTAACTACATCCGTACAAATACAACTTGTCACTCCGGCAAACCAGTAGTAACAACGCAAACGTTCAAGGCCGAGTGTGGAAAGAAGCAGAAATAGAAGCGCCTCTGCTGTGAGCCTACCGCTACCGCTGCTGCTGTTGTTGTGTTGAAAATGTGCGATCCGTCATCGCAGGTGCAGAAATGGACTTGCGATTATTGCACCTATGAAAACTTTCCATCGTCCATAAAATGTACCATGTGCAAAGGTGCAAAGCCGCTGCTCAATGAAGATATTTTTCGGTTTGAATTTTCACTTTATATTTAATTGCAACATATATTAATTTTCTTTGTATTTTACAGGCTCAGTCCACCTCAAATCGCCTTTGATGAAAACGAAGAACATGGCGGCAGCGGTGGTGCTGATAGATACAGTAGTCACGCTGGAGCTATCTCAGAGGAAATTGAGGCATCAAACATTACCTTGTCACAGTCAAATTTAAATGCCTGTGGTACACAGCAGCATTCACAACATACGGTCGATTCTGCTGCCAGCAGTAGTGCCAAATGGCCCTGTAAAAAGTGCACATATTTGAATTGGCCACGCACCTTACATTGCGTACAGTGTTGTGCAAAACGCAACACTAATAACGGTGGTGGAGGCGGCGGCGGAAGTAGTACTTCAGACTCAGAAATGGTGAATTCTCCGGTAGATACTGCAGGTGCAGCTACTGCGCTCATCCATGCCAGCGGCGCTACGCTTAGCGATTTAGTTGGAGGTAAAATTTCGAACTCTTCGATGGATGCTGAACGAAAGAAGCAAATGCTGCGCAACAGCAACAATATTCAAGAAAACCTCAAATATATGCGCATTAATTCTGGCTCAGACTCAGAGCTACACACTGCATCTAGTAAACACAGCTACAGCAGTAGCTCTGCAAGCAACTTAAAACATTCAAATTTTGTTTCTCCTGTGGGAGCAGCATCAAATCGTCTTAGCCCTGTGGAACAAACGACAACTACAACTACGACGCAGCAAAATAATCTCGCCAACACTTCGCAACCTCAACAGTTGCAGCATAATCAACAAAGGGGCTATGTAAATAAATGGGCTTGCAACGTAAGTTGCCCAATTCAAATGTAAACTGTTTTTACGTAATCTTTAATTTTATTCTCTTTAAACAGACTTGTACTTACGAAAACTGGCCGAAAAGTCTTAAATGTTCCATGTGTGGAAAACAAAAGGAGACAAATACTATAAACAATGCTACATTTGCAGACAACATTGGTACATCGAGCATTTCCGGCAGCAACAAAGTGCTGAATGAAAACGATGAAAATGTTGATGCTATAACATCGAACAAATCTTTTAACAAAAAACATATTTACCAACTTGGTAAGTAAAAGTTGCTGATTCAGCAGCATATGCAACAATTTTTATAAATCTGTCCCACAGTGATTTTAGTCTTTCAATATTTCTGTCAGATTTGTATAAATCGCGGGATTGCACTTTTACTATTTAAAATTTATTTAGAATTTATTTAAATTTATAGCAGCAACTAATATCATATAAGTGATACTTTGACGTTATTTATCGAACGTCTCAACTCGCTTTTATTTCATTTGAACAAAACTAGCATAAAGTGCTCCCACTGGGCAGCTACTGTTGTGGAACAGCATAAAACATCTTGAACTAAAAATTTAATGTCTCCATTTTTAAAAATACATAATTTTCGAAACTCCTATACATTATCCTTCGCTCGACAGGTTCTTCAGAAACAATTAACAACTGTGATACAATGCAGGAAAGACAAGAGCGTCGGCAGCGACAAATAAGACGACAAGTCGATTGGCAGTGGCTCAACGCTTGTTTGGGTAAATATTATATAAATTAGTTCTTATAATAAACCAGATATATAAAACGTATAAAAAATCCTAACTGTGTTGTAAAAGCTAACTTCCGAAAATTTCCCGTGCCAAAACAAACTTATCTTAATTTTTCTATCAAATCCCTTTACAGTGTATTATTTTGCTAATCTAGCTACACTAAATCCCAAAATCTGTTTTATTCAAATTTATTGTTTTATTTAATTAAATACATTGTTATTAAAAGAGTCATTCTGTCCATTTTAAATAAAATTTGCAAATAAATTAAAAATGTGCAACTGACAATACTGTAGAAATCAAATTGTTAATATATATGTGATTAAAAATTTAAGTTTTTGTCAACATTAACCGTTTTTATAACGCCATTTCTCGTTAAGAAAATTTGATATCAATCGCCACTTCCGTGAGCGTGAACATAGGGGTCTTATCACAATGATGATGAGACGACGTAACGAGAGCGGGATTGTCGCGTGTAAAATTAAACCTGACAAACTTCTTAGTTTATAATCGAAAAAGTTCCATCTGCGGACGACAAATAGGTAAAAAATAAATGCATATTTATTTGATGACCTCTACTTTTCTTGAATTATCCATAGCAGACATCAAAATTTTCTAGTTTATTTAATTTTTTTTTTTCAATTGAATTCAATTGTCTTTTCTTGCTTGGCAGTTGTTCTGCGTCAATGTTGTCAAGTTTTATTTTGTTTAGTAAATATCCTCTCTCTAGCGATATTGATTCGATTTCGGTGGATCATACTTAATTTCTGTTTTAACTGTCTAAATTTTCTATAAATTATTTTTAGTGGGCACAGACAGCAATACACATCTTTTTATGACTAAATCCTACGTTTTAGTTATGCAGTTTGAATGAAATTTCGCTTAAGCGAAAGTGAAGATTATGGAATCCTATAAAACCTATTATTAATAATAATTATGGAATCCTATAAAACCTATTATTAATAATAGGTTTTATAGGATTCCATATTATTAATAATAGGTTTTATAGGATTCCATATTATTAATAATAGGTTTTATAGGATTCCATAATCTATCCATAGAGGGAATATCTAATGTGCTGACATACTTACTTACTTACTTAAAAGCCCATGCTTAGAAAAACCAATGCAGAAATCGAATTTCAACAGAAGATTCTTACTATGTACATACAAACATGTCAACTGAGGTCCTTAGATACTTTATTTGGTATAGGAATTTCTTGAAACACTGAAACTTAAACTTCATTACTTCGAAAACAAATTAAAATACACTAAATATTTTAATAACATCTTAGTTTTTCGAACGAAAACATTTTTATATCGATTATTTGTTTTAAGAGAATGTTTGGGATCTTAATTTTTACACCACAGCAAGTTAAATTTCTTAGTTGTATTTATGTATGCAATTTGTTTACTTGAAAATTACTTCCTACAACCATATTAAATATATATGTAAAAAACTTGTTCCTTAATAACTATTTCTTTGGTATAGGTGTTGTTGAAAACAACTATGGTGCTGTGGAGGCTTATCTTTCTTGTGGTGGCAATCCAGCTCGTTCACTCACAAGCAGCGAAATCGCTGCCCTAAACAGAAACTCGGCGTTCGATGTAGGCCACACTTTAATACATTTGGCAATACGTTTTCATCGCGAAGAAATGTTACCTATGCTCTTAGCACAAATATCCGGTTCGGGACCTGGTATTAAACGAGTGCCTTCTTATGTAGCACCAGACTTAGCTGCCGATATACGCCGACATTTCGCCAACACTTTGCGCTTGCGAAAATCAATGCTGAATTGCCATTATGTGCAAGAGCACGCTACATTTGCTTTGCCAGCTGAAATTGAAGAGCTACCGATTCCTATACAAGAACAACTCTACGATGAGCTATTGGATCGTGATGCACAGAAGCAATTGGAAAATCCACCGCCAGCATTAAATTGGTCTCTTGAAATAACAGCAAGACTTGGCTCACGATTGCTTGTGCTTTGGAATCGTAGTGCTGGTGATTGTCTCTTAGATTCAGCTATGCAAGCTACTTGGGGAGTTTTTGATCGTGACAATATATTGCGCAGAGCGCTTGCTGATAGTCTACATCAATGTAGCGCTGTGTAAGTTAAAAATGATACATATGTATTCACTTAAAAAAAAATCAAAAAACTTAACTATATAAAAACCAAGGCAAAATAATACCAAATAAGTTAGAAATGCTTAAAATTATGGCATAATGATATTGTTTTTTCTGATTTGATTTTCTTCAGATTTTATCCACGTTGGAAAGAGTATGAAATGTTTCAAGCTTCTATATTAAACTTTACTTTGGAGGAAGCTCAATGGGAGGAAGACTGGAGCACTTTGTTGTCGCTTGCTAGTCAACCAGGATCTTCACTTGAACAGCTGCATATATTTGCTTTGGCGCATATTTTACGTAGGCCGATAATTGTATATGGTGTAAAATATGTGAAGAGCTTTCGTGGTGAAGATATTGGATATGCACGGTTTGAAGGTTTGTAAAAAAATTAATTTGAATTTTCGCGCCAATAAAATGTTAATATGAAACTTATTATGTAAAATTTTCAGGACTTTATTTGCCGCTGTTATGGGATCAAAATTTTTGCATAAAATCACCTATTGCACTTGGTTACACTCGAGGTCATTTTAGTGCTTTAGTGCCCATGGAGCCCTATGCTAGAATTGATGCACGTCGGGATGAACCCGAGGATGTCACATATTTACCTCTGATGGATTGCGAATCCAAATTATTACCAATTCACTTTTTAACACAAGCAGAAGTAAGTTTGAGTAAAAAACTTCAAAAGAAAAATTAAGGCATTCGCCCCCCCTCCCCGCCCCTTTTTCATTTAATTTACTAACTATTTAGAATAGGAGGTTTATCGATAAGTTTTCATGAACAGAATTTTTTAATTCTATGTATTGGGGTGTTTATTTTGAAAACTTAGTAGATGTGCATATTTTATTATATTTTACCTATGTTTTAGCATGAGATTTAAAAGTATCTGTCCCAAAATTTGAGCTTCTTATCTCAAACCTGTAAATAGCGCGGACAAAGTTTGTGTCCGATTTTGTTGGAATTTTACGGAAAAACGGACTTACTAAAACGTAGAAAAGTCTGCCTCAGGTGCCAAGATATCACGTTTAAAGTATTTAAGTTACATGGGAGGTGCCATCCGCTGTTATCAAGCCATGTCCACATTTTTCACGTGGCTAAAAGTTCGGACAAAATACACCCGAAGGGTTTTACTTTTTTAATTTTCGGTCCCATATTACTATATTATAGAAGCTGGTTTGAAGAAAATTTGTCAAAATTGTATTTTCCTAGATCAAACCTACAATTCATATTTTAAATTTAATCTATGTCTGAGTTGCTGTTTAATTTTCAGATGGGACGTGAAGAATCAATAATGCGTCAGTGGCTGGATGTTTGCGCCACAGAAGGTGGCCTATTGGTAGCTCAGCAAAAACTGCGTAAAAGACCATTGTTAGTGGCACAAATGTTGGAAGAATGGCTTAATCACTATCGCAGAATAGCGTAATTTTTAAAATTCTATTGTAAATCAAAACAATATGTGATTAAAAATTTTTAATTTTATCATAGCAGTCAAGTTATATCAGCCCCCTTTGCCAGACGTCCACAGCAGACTGGCTACTCTAGTGATGGTGATACTGATGAAGAATAGTAGCACATGGCTGGAAAGCGTCAGCTACATTTTAGTGAAAAACCCGAATAAAACGCCGTTAAAATAAGAGAAATAAATTGATTTTAGTAATTTTGTCTCTTTCTCAGTAGTGGAAAATATTCTGAAGTAGCAAACAAAACAATACATTACAAAAGTTAAAGATAAAATCAAAATCTTATATTTAATTAATATCATATCTGCCCGATTGATTATTCAAGATTTTTCGATGTTCAATTGTAAATTTATCAAGTTTCCGTTTATCACAAATAACAATGAAACAAACAAAAACAAAAAAAAATTGTTTTCATCTAAAAGAAATTAATTATGTTAAATGTATAAAGAAAATTTTTGTTATATTTTCTTTTGCTCTTTCTTAGATATAATATATATATATATATTATTTTAATTATTCAATAAAAAGAATTAACATTTTAAATGGTAAAAATTAAGTTAAAGGATTTTTTTGCGCTTTTATAAACACTATGGTCCTTATTAATACACTTTTAGTATGAACGAATAAGAACTAAAGTCGATATGTGATCGCAAGGTATGCATAGGACTTGTACTCTTGTATTTTGATCACAGATCGTCTTTTGCTGTTTGGCTTATACATAAGACTTATGCCGTTTCGCCTTATGATCACAAACAGTAGCTGTTGCTCCAACGTTGCACTCAATTTTTATCGCCAATTTACTTAAATTCATTTTTTCGGACAGTCCACTCCACAACAGCTCGGGAATCAAATGGGAAAATTTAATTAGGAATTGTACAAAATTTGGACTTTCTCAAGTAAGAGTAGCACGCACAAAAGAAGAGGAAAGCACGCTGTATCTTCAGAATGATGAAACTACGTACAGGGACCGAAAATAAATTGATATTGAACAAAAAGTGGGTGAATATTGTGAAGTGGGCATGAAAACTAGCACACAATCAAAAAAAAAGTAACGCTTTGTTATGAGAAAAAGTATAAAAAGCCATATCAAGAAAGTAATATGGAAATATGTCACTGTGGATCTTCAAACATTTCCAACTCTAAAATTAATTTTGTTTTGCGTGTGATTTATATGAATATCTCGAAATCTTAAGCAGCCTCAGTTTGAAAAAAAAAATCAAACTCTTATATCGCCTTTTCTGTAACTCAAGTAAATAGCGTTCATAACCATCGAAAATTTGGAAATCTTTTGCATAGAATAACATCTCAATATTTCGAAGTAATTGGAAGCGGACAGGTGTTCTAAATTAAAGCTTCGCCGGAAATATCTCATAAACTATATGACTCTATCGCCAGGGCATATCATATCCTACTTTTTATCTTTTGAAAATTAGAGTTTGAGTTGTGTGAATGTTTAGAAAACAAAAAAATTAATTTAACTGACTTCAAGCACAACCAGGCACTAGTTTTTGCGGATAGAGATATATTAATTGGTCGTTAGAAATATAATCCCGGACCCCCGGGAATGATTTCAATAAAACAGGTGTCATCTGAAATATAATTAAACAGATGTTTAAAATGGTAAATAAATCTTTAAAATCAGCTTAGAAGTTTTGAGTTACTACTAGTTTGTTGAAATTTTGGGAGATGTTTTTTAAACCGCTATTTAAAAAAAAAGTATAATTGACCCATGTAATAAAAGCGTTATGCCATTTGTGACTTTTGGTGCTGTAGTTTTTGTGTTATATCCAATTTGTTGAATCCTTAGCAAACTTATTTTTCAAATAGTCGTTGTTTGTTGTAGCCCATGTTTTCATTAACAAATCGAGTTAATTTTATTCTCGTAGACTCAATATTCCACGTTATATACTTCCTAAGCAAATAGTTATTATTATAAGATATATGGGAAAGATGCCTTGCCAAAGCCCGTCCCGATGCCCGAATATTACCGGTTTTGCCCAATTTTGTTGCTTTAATTAAAACTGTATAATATTACGAGTACAGCTCGAAATGTATGCCAAATGATAGAACTCGAAGAAGTCTAAATTTAATATATGGAGTTGCTTTGTCGAAACCTTTCTCAAAAATGATTTTCCACCGCTTTTTTGGGTCAAATTTATTTATTAGTATTGAAAATAACAAGGGCTTTGGCAAGGCAACCCTGGTTCGTTAGTTTCACCAAACTGCATTACTATCTTTCCTGTATATCTTATCCTGCAATCTTATACACTCGACTTTTCTACAGCGTGCGAAATAGGTATAAAAGTTCTTACTTGGGGAAATATGGGGCTAAAACCAAAAAATAAATGAAAATAAGGTGCCGCTCGAATTTAGTTACACAGATATAGCCATCGGAATTTGCGGATATAGCTTTTGCAAAAAGCCTTATAAGTTAGGAACCTTTGAATGAATATCAAAAATATGGGTATCATTAGAAAGATAATTTAACGACTCACAATGACGATATTTCTGAAATTTTGTTTAATTTTAACATGAAACTACCAGGAAGAGCGAGAGTATCTTCGCAAACACACGTCATTTAAATAAAAAAAAAACGTGTATGGCGTCCACTCTCTGTATAATTTAAATATGTTGTCCCAAAAGTCGAAATTCAATCTATTGGGAATATTGACATCGGGCCTGTTCATGCACACAGCCACATACTGAGAATAATTAACTAACGACATTATTTTACAATTCGCATTTATACCAGGAAAACGAAAAAGATCTACTACAAAATCTAAAAAAAGTAGCAATTGAATTGAGTCGGCAAAAAAGTTTGTGAAGCACTTAATGGGAGACAAAAAGTTTACATGTGAGATTCGCTCAACGTAGTTTTTTCGAATATTGTTCCACCGCTAGAATTGTCTGCTACTCGAATTTCGATGTTAAATCCAATAGATGAATTTTTTAGTGTTGTTTCGTATCTTGTGGTGTTTTGTGGTCTTTTAATTCGTGCGCTATTCTTTTAAATATAAAAGAGAAAAAAACCAAAGAAAAGATTTCATTTTGATTTTTTGCTACATTCAAATCAAATTATTATAAGATCCTCTACTGTGAACACCGTAATGCAATTGTGATTTGCTAAACAACTCACCTATCTTTCGTTATTGCAAGAAATTAGAATTAAAAATTTTAAGTTATTGTTCTAAAACAAAAGTTCAAAATCATCAAAAAAAAGTAAAATATAAGGCAAAAGGTTAAAAAAAAAAAATTGGTGGAAATTGCAAATTGGAAGAGCAGCAGGAAAAGGTTCGATTAATACGCGAGTGTGTTGTGTTTGTGTGCCGCCTCAGTGGTTGCAGTTGTAGTGGTGGTTTCTGTTGCGTATACGAAAAAGCAGGTGTGAGCAGGAGAAGCTGACGTGAACCGCTATGGGTAAGAAGAGCGATGACAAATAACAAGCGCACATAAGCTGTGTTGCAAATTAAATAAAAATAGTAGTGAAGTCTAAAAAGTTAGCTGACTTATTTTTTTCGATCGATTAATAATGTTATCGCCTATTTATATATATTATGGTTACATTAATTTTGGCGCCATAAAGCACAAGATTCTTACTATGCCACGTTCATATTTTACTCTGTTTACATTTTTCCTAAAAGAATATTTCAATGATTTTGGTCGCGTAGTTGTGATTTTCTTTACAAAAGATTTGTTGACCCTTTTTTATGGATTTTTTTTTGCGTCAGGGGTTTTCTTGTGCCAGGGATGTCTGAATGAGTTATTGTTACTCTTATAAGTAACTAAATTTATATGTGAATATAATTATATATTTCTTCTCGATGTGTGATTAGATAATACAATGTACAATGACCATCACTTTAATGGCAAAGAGTACTGACATCATAATGGGACTATTTTTCGTCTGTATTCAACTTTCACGTGATTTTTCAATCATCCGAGGACCGTTTTGTCTATGAACAACCTGTTCCCACAACTTTTTGAAGAAATTCTGGGCGTACTAATTTTCTGTATTTGCTCGGACTTGGTCTGTAACCACTACATCCACAATTTTTCTATAAATAAAAAATTAATAGTTATTATATCCGCTAGCATTGCTTTTAACAGACGAAGTAAGTGATATGCAAAAAATCAATGAAAACGGAATTTTAGTTATGTTTATTTTAATTGTATAAATATTGATTTAATTATGGCATTTTTGTAATTTGTAGTGGTTTCTTATTCTTTCATATCCTTAAATTGTCCTACAATTAGCTAGCCAGTTTTTACAAAAAACGTACTTATCTGATGCAATGGCAACTCTACAGAGCACCAACGTGATGTTTTCTCTATAAAATTTGACACTAGAAATTTTTCAAATAATTGCAACGCTGATTGTCCCACATACACTTGCAAAAGTCCACTCCCTGTTTTTTTATTTCTCCATGTCAAGTTGCGCTACTTCGAATCTAATTGGAATCGAAAATGAAATTGGAAAATTGTTCTTTGCTCGAATTTCGAAGTATGATATCACTCATCAACATAGCATACAATATCGTCACCGTCACCGTCACTTTGTCAATGCAAGTATGTATTTACATAGTCCGAAGCCACACACGTTCCCGTTTTAATTTTTGTTTTCCGTAATTCAAATTTAAATGCAATTACCAACATAACATGATATTTTTAATACTAAACCCCGAAATATTTAAGATTGATGTATAAAATCATATCCCCCTGATAACTATAGCAGTTCATTAGTAGTCATGCCGTCTATGAGCTTTGAAACAAGTATTTAAGCTCGTTATATTTGTTTAATAGGTATACCTACCTACTAACATTTATTTATTTAATTTATTTAATTTTTGTAAAATTGCAGATTAGTTAATTTCATAATGTGAAAATATAGCGTGTGTTTAGAACTGTGTACATGTATACATATGTTTGTACATACTCGACTAATCAAATGTGTAAACAGATCAAATTCTAGAGGATCGAACATACAGTAAAAATATCGGTATCCTATAGGCACTTGCGTATTATATTACAATCATCTTGGTATTTTGTTTAATGTAGGTGACACAGATAGTTTACTCATGGGAACATGCATAACATATGTTTTTGCAACCCCAATGTTTTTCAAATTAAGGGAAAGATTTTTCCAAATTGAAATGTAAAAAACGTTATTGCAAGCATTAGAAAAATATTGGACACAGCAACTTTCAAATGGATTAATCAAAATTAAAATAATTTTTGTACTAGTATTTATGATTTTATTTTCACTGATTTTGACATTTCATACTTTTTTACTTTTAGCTGTGTTTACTAAAATACCACAAAATTATTAAAAAAAAATTTATTATATTCATGCCACATAAAAATTATTTTGCTCTTCTGATAAATTTTAATAATACTATAAGATTTGGTGAAGCATTTCTAGTATTTGTATACATCGGGGTACCATTATCAGATGTTTGTCACAGGTGTATCCAGTGATGAGCAAACGTAAGAGCAATAACAAAGTTCGGGAGGTAGAGTTGCATTGTCCATAGTTTAAGTATGTCTGATAATCGAAATAAACGTCAGTCGCCATAATCGTAGTGGGCCTGGTGGTAAGAGGCCGGCAAACAAAAATTTCGCTCAATAACTATAGCTATAAATAGATGAATATATTTAGATCAATATTTTAGAGGAGATGAAAACACATAGATTTCATTCCCAAAGTATTTAAGTACGACAAAATTTGACCTAAATAGCCCCAGCACAATTCTGGCGACTGAAATTTATTTCGATTAGTTATCAGCCATACTTAAAATATCATCTGTAAAAAAATTAAGCGTGAGGAATTGACTACAAAAAAAGCAACGCTACCTCACGGGCTAATAGCAGTCATGAATTGATACTGGGTGTTAGTCTTGTTTTTGAAGAAGTTCGGATCAACCTTTAAAATTAACCTACGCCATAAACCAAGGTCATACGTAACGTTACGGAATAACGCATTGAAATTATACCTACTAAGAAAAAGTCAATAAAAAATATAGTTCCAATTTTATTTTTAGACACCAGATTTGTTTGAATTAAAATTAACAAAACAAAAAAGGAAGGGCTGTGATTTAAAATAAGAAGAAAAAAAAAAGGTTCACTACTGTAGGTATCTATTGCCCCAAATTACTGTGGAGTTATAGAATGGGCTACAGTCCCATATTTAAAGTTGATCTGGTAACTTGCAATAGTTGAAACAAATTGGGCTGAATACATAATTGTTGAATAGTTCACCTCATGGTTCGTTTCTCATCAAATGTTTGGTTATGTCCATTTCGGCTCGGAAAAGTTCACAATTTATTTAAAATAATTCGAAATATTAATGGCCTTACCACTTTCATATGACAGACCAAAATAAAATATCTTACAGCTTTGATATTTTTATTAAACGTTAAATGTTATTAATACAACGCTGTTGAAATTAGTTTGTACCTTGTTAACGCTATTAGTTAGCTCCTTGTTCCACCATCAATGGCATTATTGATTTTTAAATAGTTTTTCTTTCAAAAAAACTTTTACAAATTGGTACGACCGACGCATTCAGATATCAAAAAAACAATTTAAAATTAAAATAAAAATTAAAGTAAATTTAAATTCTTACCAAATAATTTCGATAGTTTTAATTATGTTGTAGCGTCGGAAAAACATTTTTGCATTTTTCACATAAAAAAGCATAAAGCATAATGAATAAAAGAAAGGTAAGAATTTAAAAAAAAATCAACTTATTAGTTGTTGATGTACAGCTTATAAAAAGTTTATTTTGAAAATATCTATCATATATAATATCTACTGTTAATTGTCGATACGTCCTAAATTGACTTTATGCTGTTTCTGTTGTTGAACTTTATGTGCTGATTTTAGCAACACAGTGTCCCAATATTAATATCAATTGTTGATATTAATACACAACTGAAACTTAAAGTTTCGAAAATGAAATTCAGCGACAGAAAAAACATGAATTTGAGATACAATCTTTCAGAAGTTATCAGTCGATATTCAGCTTTATAGATACTGTTTATTATTGAAAATATTTTTATATATTGTTACTATGTGTGGGAAAGCAAAAACAAAATTAAGAACTTAGCGAGTATAATTATAGTTGCTATGTGTACATAGCAAGTGGCTTCAGTGCCAGTGCTACCCATCAGATTTGTATTTTGGCTAGTGTGCATTTTGAAATGAAAATAAGAAGAGCTATTTCTTGGAAAAAGAATTGTTTAAAATGTCAGGCGGCAAAAAGAAGCAAACTTGAAAAGCATGTATTTTTTATCTTTTTGGTGTGATAACTACATTTTTTTTGTAATGGCTGCGGCAACACTAATCAAACTTTGAATTTGCCATTAATCATTCGTTTGCACGTTTGCATAGATAGGGGTGTTCCCGCAAACAAGCTTGAAAACTTTCACGCTTAGAGGAAAGACCCTTATTTTGAAATAAAAAAAAAAAAAAAAGAAGTAACATCAACGAGTCTCCTATACATAAACAGAGTAGGAAACTTAAAAACTTGGTAGTTTCCCAGTAGGCAAGTGCAAGAGCTAGCAGCGCTTCTGGAGGGCTTTTTTTATATGAAATGAGCCAGCCAAATAAATCAAGTCTTCCTAAGGGGCCTTCTAAGACCGCTTGCCGTAGCAGGGCTCAAAGCAGTACTTGGAAAATATTAAGTTAATCGTGAGAGACTCCGAACAGTTTTTTTTTCATTCGCGTCATCATCTCACTTGCGTTGATATTTTTAGTGCTTATTCTTTGTAATGTTTGCTCAACTCATAATTTGACTTTGAATACACAACACATGAAATATGACATGAAATAGAAGACCAGCCTAGCAACATGCATACCGTTCTTTACTTTCAACCATTTATCTACTTTTGATGTCGTATTGTTACAATGCAGATAACAAAAAAGTAATGTCGAATTATAAAACATTGCAATATATGAAATAGAAAAATTCATAAAAAATAAATGGCGTCCTTCTTCTTTGCCTTCTAATATCAGGCCTGATAGCACGTCTGCTGTGGGAAGGCATATTAGCGTTTTATGAGTATATTTTTGCATGCAAATCTAGTTTTGAGAAGGTCTCAGTCAATCGCAGCAGTGCTAGCAGGCCGCCTCGGAGGCGTGCCCGCTGGGTTTATTTATAGAGACTTGGCCAATAAAAAACAGCTATTATTTGACATTTTAATATCATAATCTAATTATTATATAACGTTATAACGGTACAAAATATAAGACTTTTTTTGTTTTTTGAGTTTAATGTCTCAAAATCCGGACGAGATTGAAAAATTCCACAGGTTCAGCATTGAAAAGTCTGTGAAAAGTTAAAATTTTGAATCCGATTGTCAAAAAGCTAACTCAGAAGCGAAAAGGACGTATCTCAAAAAAATGTGTTTCGAGATAGTTAATGTTTTGTTTATGTCAATTTGATGAAACACATGTAAAATTGAGACATAGGACCTTGGTATACTTATATGTTGATGCTAAATTGACGTTTAATGAACACATTAATACAATCTGTAAAAAGGTCTCGTCATTACTTGGTTTTATAAAGCGATGGGCAAAAGAATTTGATAGCCCTTTAGTAACAGTAACTTTATATAATACAATTGTGCGTCCTCACTTAGAGTATGCTAGCCAAGTTTGGTCACCATATTACAATATACATATAGATAGAGTAGAACGAATTCAAAAAAATTTTGTGCGCTTTGCTCTCAAAAGCTTAAATTGGAATGACCCCTTAAACCTTCCTCCTTATGAGGGTCGTTTAAAGTTATTACATATGCAGTCTTTGAGCACTCGTAGAAATATTGCGGGTATACTTTACTTGCATCAGCTTGTGACAGGGTCGCTTGCTGCGCCAGAGCTTCTTAGTTATATTCATTTTAACACCAATCGTAGGAGTAATCGTAACTCATATCAGATATTTTACCAACCAGTCAGTAGAACTAATTATATGGCTACAGCTCCTTTTAATCGCATGACTTCTCTCATTAATAATTGCGATGTATGTATATAATATTAGCTTGTCAAAAGGTGAACTCAAGCTAAGATTGAAAAATAATTATAGTTAATTTTGTAGCATGGTGGTTGTTGGTCTTTATGTTTGTGTTGGCCGAGCCAGACAGCATTATGGGTAAATTTTTTCCAACATTTTATTCCTTAGACCATATGAATAGATTCCATACAATTGCATTCATGCAGTTGTGTGCTTTTATACATATGGTCTGAGTGGGTATGTTGAGAAAGTGCGATAAAGCTAAGAAAAAAATTATAAAAATATAACAAATTAATTGCATGTATAATTTTTTCATTTCCATAATTTATTAATAAGCTTTAACCTTTGTTAAAAGCTTCAAGCTAAATTGCTAAGAAGGCTAATAGCTGTAGTAGCTAAACTCTATTATTATTATTATTTTTATTATTAATCGGGTTCTCGTTAAAGTCAAACAACGCCAATAACTGATTTTGTTTAGTCACTCTGATGATAACAGTTAACAAGACATGCATTTTTAGAACAAACTTGGAAAAAATCTGTAATACATAAGAGTCCGGTTTAACTCAGTGACTATCAGATAAACATTTTTTGATTCAAATAGCGCCAAAAAAGTTTGCCTACACTAACGAAAGATTCGGCTTGTGAGAATCATTTCCTAAAAGTTCTGATAATTACAACTATTGATATTTTTCACTAGTTTTTAGGCCGAAAAAACATTTTTTTTCATGACAAATGTTGAATATCACAAAAAATATTAGGCTATCTGGGCTAGAATTTCGCTCTCCATTTTTCATTGAAATGTTAAAAACAACAAAATTTTTGTGGGAAAAAAGTTAAGCAATTTTTTTTCTGTTGGCCAGCAATTTTTAAAATAATTTATAAAAATTTTTTTTTTTTGTTTAAAAATTGACCTATATTAAATCTTCTAAGTCAACTGCATACCATATCAATGACCGGCTGTACACCTATTTATTTTTAATTTTTTTGTTATTCGACTGCTATTTATAGACTTCAATTATACGAATTGAAAGTGAAAGAGAATTTATTTAATCGTCTAACGTCTAGCACGCGAACGGATGCACTATGCGAGAATGAGACTAAATATCGAAAAACTACTGAATGAATTTACATTTGAAAACCCATTCTCGGCTTTTCGTTCTCTCATTAATTGCTTGAATATTTTTTTTTTTAATCTTTTAATCTCCAAATACTTTTACTTTATTGAATTTGGAACAATTAAAAAAGAAGAAAACAAGAAGAAGTCCAATAGTGGAACAAAATTATGTACCTGTTTTGTTCTGTTCTGCTCTGCTCCAATTCTACGATACTTTCCCGCCAGTAAGTTAGTTCTCTTGTTAGTCATATGCATAAAAATAAAGCTCATTCAAATATAAAACTAAAAGTACCGTACAGTCGTAGGGTATAACGCCCTACGTTGCTTCATGCCATTTTTTTTTACTTCTTTTTATCGAAAATAAAATTTGATTAAATTGAAACGATTGGTTTGGTGTGAAGTTTCTTGAGCTCGTTATCAGACAAATTTATATGAGGTAACACTTACGAGTGCCTTTCTTTCCTCTTTATGTTGTATGAATGTATGAATGTTTGTCGATATGTCTATAGGAGAGAGTGCAAAATTATGTAACCCTTGCCGTCTTCCCCCTTTTATATATGTAGTTAGTTTGACTTGTCTTTTATTAATTAATCTTCTTCTTCTTCATGTTAATTGTTCGATGTAATAAAATGGTTTCCTCATTATGACTGCATAAAAAATGAAAAATGAAAAATATAAAAAAACAAATCGAACAAAAAAAAACACTTTAATGTATGTTGTAAGCACAACTTCATTTCATATACGGGTATATATATATATATATATATACCATATATGTATGTCCCCTCATCGCTCACCTCCATGCGTTTGAAGTTATTGAAGTTGGTCTGGTGTTTTGTCGTTGAAATAATTTGCCTCCGACGTGTTGTTGTTGCTTTGGTAGTCGGTCGCTTGATTGGCTGCTTTAAACAGAGTTCCTATGTCGAGGCTGTGTGACATCATCACGCGCGGCAATAAATATCAGAGTCAGAGTCAGTCAGAACATTGCTCTAACATAGTCACCATTACGACGAGTTGAATAAACATTGTTGTTGCCGCAGTTGTTTTTCAGGTTTACTTAATGTTGTTTTATGATGAAGTTAATTTCTTTCTTATACATAAACTATTTTTCATAATGTTGACTATTTAATAATATTCGTATTACCTCGAAACGTCTGTAAAAATTAAATCTATGAAATGCTTATGCAGATTTAGAGAAGTGTCAGGGAAGAGAAGATTTAAGTACTAAAGTTGCACACTAATGATTGGTCGGTTTCTTATACTTAGTAAATCTGTTTAAATCTTTTAAAAGTTTTATTTCGAAAATTGTTTCTTTTAGCAAAATAATAATGAGGTTTTTTTTAAACAAGCTTATTGTCGAAATTGCGTTTGTAACTTTGAGCAGCGTTGTCTCCAGAGTTCGTCTGTCGGCCTGTATCAAATTCAGCAGCAATACTACGAATCGTTTGGTTAATCTCAGTACAAAAACTATGCTAATTTCAATAATTGCATGTGGCACCTAACATCTAAGCTAATACCTCAAAACGCTGTCAAGATAGGCTATATTTGAGGTAAGGCAAACGAATGATGTAAAAATACTAAAAATGTTTCGGACAAGCACCACTCAAAAAATGGGTGCATTTTGACGAAAGTACGTGGCACCTCCCATACAAGCGAAACCTTCAAAATTCGTTGCAACCTTACTAGCAAGCATTCTATGTAGTCTTACTTAACTAGTTGTAGAATAATGATATGTAAATTTATTTATTTGTATATCTAATACATATTTCAAATAATAGAATAAAACAACAACAGTTAGCGCATGTACTCAAATTAAGCGGCTACTTAAGACGTCTGTATCTACCAATAATTAGTAAATATATACACACTGATACTTATTATCAAATGTCATGATGATATCAATTAAAATTAGGGATGCAACCGATACCGATGCGATTGCCGATACATCGGTATATTACGATATATCGATATCGACGATATCTATTTACCGATACATTGATATATACAAAAAAACGTTCCTGTGCCCCAAAAGAGCCTTTTTAACCAGGAAAAGGTGAATGACATGACCACCAAAGCAAGGTCCATTATTGTACACTTTAGTCATTCCACTAGTAGTAAGATTTTAAAAGAAATACAAGCCGCGCATAATGTTCCGAATCACGTTCTAATATAAGACATACTCGTATCTACACGTTGAGACTCGACACTGGAACCATTAAGGCGATTACTAGAGTAACGAGCTTGTTTGCCACGCATTTGGCTCTTGAAAAAAGGTTTAATTTGGAAAGTGAAGAATCTTATAATTTAGCAACGGCGCTTGATCCTCGATATAAACTACGAATATTCCAATTGTGGTCTACTATTTCTGCGGGTAAAAAGCGGTTTGCAAATTTTATTAATTTATCACTATATTCCGAAACCTCTTCAGAAACAGTTACGTTCCAACCTAGTACGAGTCTTGAGCCAATTACACGATATGGAGTGTTTGTGAAAATATTATTAAGGAACCAGAAGAAGAAGAAGCACTACTGTCCTCTTTGCGCTCCGATACTTTCAAATAA
Organism: Meiosimyza decipiens; assembly: GCA_963680825.1. NCBI lineage: Eukaryota > Metazoa > Arthropoda > Insecta > Diptera > Lauxaniidae > Meiosimyza > Meiosimyza decipiens. The sequence continues at coordinate 71,275,151 of OY804259.1, forward strand.
GAAATTGAGTGATATATTCGACTTCCCAATATTGCAACAGTTGCAGATTCTCTCATTTTTTGGCGCAATGAGTTTCTGCACCAAAATTTAAATAAATTGGCACAAATCTATTTCAACTTTCAAATTATTTCTGTAATCCGAGCGACTATTTTCAACGGCAGGTCTTATCCAAATAGAGCTGCGAAATCGCATAACTTGAGGATGTTGTGCTTCCTAAATAAAAACCTAGTTAATGTTAATTTTAGTTATTAGCTTTTATACTTAAAAAATATATAAAATTAAGAAATAAATAAAAAATTGAATTCTTCTATTACTTATGGCTGTTGATTTATTTATAATGACCTTACAACTTTGCGTCATAGTTAATAATTTTTTTAAGCAATGTCAGTCTCTGCGACAACTTTTTATAAATATCGGTATCGGCGATAAACTTTTTTGAATATCGGTATCGTATCAGCCAAAACGCGTATAGTTGCATCCCTAATTAAAATGCATTAAAATAGGCAATGATAAAAGCGTACGAATACGAGCCCACAAATTTGGGATTCGATTCCAGAACTGTTTTCTTATAGACTTTTTTCTATGTATTTTTGGGCGTAGATTTCAAAAATGCCAAACATTTTTTTTTTTCTTAAGAATTGTTTTCCGATTCAGCCGATCTGGATAAATTGTATGTATGTCGTTCAAGAGTTAATCTTACCTTCTTTCACAAAGAGTTATTTTTTGATTTCTTTTTACAACTCCGTTTAATTTAAAAAAAAAACATTTTTTCATATCTTTAGGATTTAGGATGAAAGAACATTCTCTTACGAAAATTTTTGGCAAATCAAAATCAATGTGCAAATCGTGTAAGAACATTTTTAATGAAAAAATGTAATGTCTATATTTTCATATATTCATGATTCTGGTCGAAAATGTTAACGTCTTTTTGCTTGAGCTTCTTTCTTTGACCGTGAAATCATCTTCCCTAATTTGCATCCAGCAATAGTCAGCCATAATGACTTCATCCCAAAAATCCTCATAATGCTTGTCAATTTTTCAATATCCTGATGGAAACGCTTACCTTGTTCATCACTCTCAGCACGAAAATTCGGAGCGAAAGATTCCAAATGGTTATGCCGAAAATGCATTTTCAATGACATGAAATGTTTTTTATCTAATATATAAAATTCTCGTGTCGCGGGGTGCGAAATTGAACTCCTCCGAAACGGCTCGACCGATTCTTGTGAAACTTAGCGTGCATATCGGCTAGGGCTGAGAATCGAACAACACCTATTTTTCATCCCCCTTAATGTTAAGGGTGGTCCGAAAATTACTAAACACCGAAATAGTGAGATAGGTTAGTTTTACCTTCTTAATGACAAACAGGATAGGGATAGGGATAGAGATAGCGATAGGAATGGAGATGGAGACAGATATGGAGCTGAAGATAGTGACATGAACAAGGAGGGCACGTTTGCCGGGTCTGCTAGTTCTATATATTTTTCTTCTGTTCGTACAACTCAAACTGAATGGGATTGCAGTGATCATATCCACCAATGGCATAAATCATTACTACTTCAGTTAGCGGTCGTTCTTAATTCAAATGCCTCAAAAGCTTCAGCCTGGGATACGGTAAAGCTTTGTTTGAGCGAGTTTGAATATTTGAAGAAAAAAAAAATAAAAAATATAATAAAGATCGTCTCAAAAAAAAAACAAAGCAGTGATATTCGTTGGTCCGCAGATCTGGAAATTGTCCGATGATAACGGACAAAGAATGCTTGACCGAGGCCTACAGAATTGCGTGCAAATATCTGATGGCACACAAGAAATTGCGGAACATGTTGGCTCTTATTTTATGATCTTCTTTCTTTTGGATTTATGCTAAAGAATCTATAGATTTTACAAAAATCCTTTTTTTAATTTATAAAAATAAATATACTTTAATTTCAAGAAAAGTAGAAATTAATGTCATATAATAATAATATACCTTTTTTCTTATCTACATATTACTTGTGCATTGATTTTTTTTTATTCAAACAACATCTCCTTAGAAATCTTTTAAACATAAATTTACCAGGCTGCCGAACTAATGAAAACACTTAAAATTAACAAATTTAATTAATTTCTCTTTTATTTTCATTTTCAAAGGCGATATGTTAAGGTTAAGGTCAATTATTTTTTTTTTATGGCCAAGTGTTTGGTTACGTTACGTTACGTTACGTTGCTGTGAAGTGGTAGAAAAAACAAAGTTTATATTCAAAGTAAAAGATTTAATGTAGTTTTCAATAGTGGACGTTAAATTCTGTCTGGAACTTGTGTTGGAGTTGCTTTTGTTTTTGGCTCTGTGAATTCATTGGTATTCAGTTAAAACTCAAGCTGCAACTGAAGTATGCAATGAAAAATAAACTTGGTGCTAGCATATACATAAATTATTATAAGTAGCTTTTTTTAAAAGGGTGATCCAAATTTAGTTTATGAACTTTGTTTAAAAAAAGAAAAAAAAAACTTAAGTAATTACTTAGTTTTTTATTATCTATAGAAAAATTGATCCTTTTTATTTCTCATAAGAGTAATATCAATGAAACAATGAAATGGCTATCCTTGAAGCCTTTGTAGTAGTCGATCCTTTCGAAGCAATATTTCTGCCACAAATCCTACAAAATAAGCCCAACGGCACTATCTTCAATAATCTTGTGCTCTTTATCTCCCTACGGAGCATACGGCCTCCACAAAACTCTGCGTGCATGCATGTTGTGTAACGATTGCCTTCAATTTTCTACAACATTTCCTCACTTCATGTATTTTTTGCTCGGCGAACTTTTTTTTTAGAAAGAAATATTTGTTTTATGTTTATCAAACTTAGCTTAACATCAGCTGCCCAGATGCTTTTAAAAAATGTGTTTTTATTATACTGTAATTAGTTGTTGGCTTCTAATTGGCTCTCATTATCGAATATAATGTGAATTTGCATTTGTAGCTGTCCAAAAGTTGGTTAAGATGAAGTAAACATGTTCTTATTTTAAGTGTGAGTGACGTAATGAAAGAATTTTCCTTAGGACAAATTGCCCAAAGTTGTGTATCCCTTTTGAAGAAAATTTTTTGGGAGAAAATTATTTTAAAGGTTTTGTTTTATTTAGCTACTATGCCTGCAACTTTGTACGCCTGTTTTTAGTTTTTTCTGCAAAGGCTAACAATTTTAATTTTTTAGTTTTAGTTAGTTTTAATCTCGCGTTGTTGTTGTTTGCAATGTAAATTGACAAATTGAGAATTAGAGCGAGAGAGTAAAATTTGAAAATTCCCTTGTTTCTGTTCCAGAAGTATTCCATTGCATTGCCATGGGAAATACAAAAACAAAACACACACAAACACATTAACTTGGACTAACGACTTCCCAATGTGCACGGATCCGAAACGGACCTCATATACGGATCCGTTCGGGGTTCCGTTTCGGATCCGTTCCGGATTCCGTTTCGGATCCGTTTCGGATTCTTTTTCGTATGAAACTCCGCTGAAAAAACCGGAATCCGGATCCAAAACGGAAATCATATACGGATCCATTTCGGATACGTTTTTTGTATCCGTAACGGATCCGAAACGGATCCGAAACGGACGTAATATACGGATCCGTTATGCATATTGTTTCTTTGTGTGAAATGTTAATTTTGAGACGATGTTTATGTTTCGATATTTCATAGAAATATCGTGATTATTTCGATTGGAGATTGAGCCCAAACGTCTAAGGAATATAACTAAAGAAATTTGATCAAAATTGATTCAGTACTTTTTGCGTGATGCGCGAACATCGAAAACGGCTATCATATCATTTATTTAGATTATTTTCTTTTTTTAAGTTCTTATTTCCTTGGACGTTGTTTGCTGCAGTCATATTTGAGTGGCCGTTTATTAAGGTTTCAAATTTTAAGGATCCTCTCTCTAATTCTTTAATGTTGAAAAAAAATGGTACAAAATTTTAGTACATCACGATTAAGTTATATGGTGGCGCCAAGCGATTAAAAATTTCCGCACAAAAATGTATGGAAAAATATGCCTCTTTTAATTTTGATCCTATATAAGACATTTTATGATACCTGCTAATTTTATAAATTGCATCTAAACTTTTTTATCACTACTTCTGCAAGAGGCTTACAAAAAATGAAATCTTTTTCAATATATCTTTATCGCATAAGCCAGCAACTTGTAATATGGTATTTCTATCTAACCTGATGATGTACTATTGGATTTTACCTAGTAAAGTTGTTTTTATATATTCAATTATCCTGAATTTTTCTCCAAACAGCCTTTTTAATCCAAAATACGTACAAAGGACTAACTATAAAATAATTAAATAAACGATTTTACAATCTCATGGAAAATTTTTGTTTAGAGATCACTCTCATTCATTTATTTAAATGTTTAACGTTATACAAAAAATATACGTGATTTGGTGATAAGAAAATGTATAGGTAGGAGTGGCTACTTTTAAGAAGAAAAAAATTCCTTAAAAATAGAAATACAATTCATTTAATTAAATCTTCTCTTGCAGGGAAACAAAAAATTTACTGCGCCAAGTGCGACAAAAAGTGCTCTGGTGAGGTGCTACGCGTAGCTGACAAACATTTTCATAAGAGTTGCTTTCAATGCTGCCAATGCAAGAAATCATTAGCTACTGGCGGTTTCTTTACCAAAGATGGTGCCTATTATTGTATTCCTGATTATCAACGGCTATATGGTACCAAATGCGCTGCTTGTCAAAAGTATGTCGAAGGGGAAGTTGTCTCTACTATGGGTAATACCTACCATCAGAAATGCTTTACTTGCTCTAAATGCAGTCAGCCATTCAAATCAGGTAGCAAGGTAAGAGCATATTATTATTTCAATAAAAAAAAAACAGTTTTAATTTTGGAAATTTATTTTTCAAATTAGGTTACCAACACGGGCAAGGAGGTGCTATGTGAGGCTTGTGTTGCTGGCAATACAGCCTCACCAGTACGTCATCAAACTGGCAATGACCTACGTAAAGAAGGTGGTAAAGCGTCTGTGTCACCACCACCATTAGCTGAAAGTCCAACTCGGGCTACCGCACATCAGCAAATGACGAGCGGTGTGATCTCGGACAAAGCGCATCTTAAAGAAGGTTACGATCCAAACGATTGTGCTGGCTGTGGTGAACTGTTAAAAGAAGGTCAAGCATTGGTTGCACTCGATCGGCAGTGGCACGTTTGGTGCTTTCGTTGCAAGTCTTGCAATGCTGTACTCAATGGCGAGTATATGGGTAAAGATGGCGTGCCCTACTGTGAGAAATGTTATCAAAAATCGTTTGGCGTAAAGTGTGCTTACTGCAATCGCTTCATAAGCGGCAAGGTGCTACAGGCCGGAGATAATCATCATTTCCATCCAACTTGCGCACGTTGTACCAAATGTGGTGATCCATTCGGTGATGGTGAAGAAATGTATCTACAGGGTAGTGCTATTTGGCATCCCAGATGTGGACCTGGTCCATCAGAGACTGGTATTATATTAAATGGCGGCGGAGGTGGAACTCCGATCGCTGGGGGTATACCAAATGATCATTTTACTGATACAGAGTGCGACCGCATCAGTTCGAGTGCATTAAGCGAGATGGTGAGTTCTGAATTTAGTCCTGCTTGTGGGAAAACACTTGCATGGACACTCATATGGTAACAATGATCTAATGATGCACTTTCTTGTACATATTGTAACAGCGACACAAAAGCACATTTATATAAAAATTAAACATCATTTGCAAGCAATGCACATGCGCAACAAATAACTTTAACACCAACACTATTTTACTAATACCTACTGTAAAAATTTTCTATTAACGACATAATAATCCGAAAACTAATAAATTGGCAGTGGATATTTCAAAGCCCATAAGATTAGTTGCTCATTGCCCACACATAAAGTGCAGTTTTAAATTCTCAACCCGCCTACTATTCAATTTTAAAAGTTGACATATCATTTTTAGATTTGAAATATTTTGATTGATCTGCTTTCAATCAAATTCATATCAACGAAGTCTGCTTAAATTTTTTGGAGCTTTAAAGCACAAATTTTAATAGCGCAGGCGTTGGAGGTGCTTGTGTGTGCAATGTATGAGTGTTATGAGGACTTTACGTACACCTGAGAAGTACTATCTTGCCCAGTCCCCATTGGTGGCCGCAAAAATTGTCGAAAATTGTTTTTGAGCATTTACTCGAAAGTATGCCTGAAATGGAAATATGTTTGAGTCCAAAAGTGTAGAAGAGAAAATTCGATTCGATTTCTACCCTAAAGTCCTATGTTGTGATCAAATAAAATATTTCATTTAAAATTGTAGAAAAGAAGAATTCAAATTGATTTCTGACCCATAAATCTTTTACATATGAAGATTTGACCAAGTTATCGTGTTTTGAAGTGATCGAACTTGGTGTACTTATGGACCTTTCTTTTTCTATATGTCCATAAAATATGGAGAGAGTCCTTTTGAAAAGGACAACAATCGTTGATTTTTCAGTTTTACTTATTGCATTTACTCGAAAAGTATGAGTGAAATCAAAACTTAATGAAGCGTGAAGTTGTACAGATGAAGAAAAGATATCGATCTATCTTCAACAAGTGTTTCTTTTATTTTTAAATATGATGCAATGCACAAATCGATTAAAAATACCAAACTGGCCAAAAGATTGCTTCGGAAAATCTCAATGTAGAGACATTTTTGGGTCATCAATCGATATTCTCTCTCCCTCGCTACAGCTTGGTGCCCCAATACTTTCAAATTAAGTCTAAGTTTTCGGGCTCAAAATATAAATGTAGAAACAAAAAAATCGACTCAAAACATCAAGCTTACATAATTCAAATCTTGGTCAAGCCTTAATGTGGAGAATAAATTTGGTTTTTTTTTTCTTTTCTACAACTTTAGACGTTTAATTTTTTTGACTTAAGGGACGTGTCGTGGCATTCCAATCAAGCTAATATTATAACTAAAAAAGTCTTTGGACAAGTTCAACCCAAAATATTTCTTAAAATGAATTGTCCAACCTCATTTGAGAATATAAAGATAATACGAATAAAACTATAACAGGCCCTGATATCACCCTGTGACTTATCATTTCAAAACTTTGTTGCTTTATTGTGTTGCTGCATTTTGTTGACTATTTATTTATCTTGTAAGTTTAAATTAAAAATTATAATTTTATTTTGCATTTTTAGTTGTTCACTTATTTTGAGCTTGCATTGGTATTTTTATTGTTTTCAGTATATGCGTTCCAGAACACCAAGTGTTAATGGCTCGGTTTATTCTTCTAGCCGCAAGGTTTGTTTTATAATTTTTAGCAATTTAATTTTATATTAGCATCTTTATTTGCTATGCACACCCTTTTTCCAATTTTCGTATTATTTAAAACGTCATAGTATCACCTAACGTAGCCATATGCAATACGTTACGTTTTTATAAATTGGTCCAACCTTAGCCTGGAAAATAATTATCATATAAATAATTTTTACCATATTTTTCAATATCATCTAACAGCACTATCGTACTGTGAGTCCTGGCTTAATACTACGTGAGTATGGACGTCCAGGATGTGAGGACATATCACGCATTTATACATACAGCTATTTGACGGACCAGCCTCATTACTTGCGTAAACCAATTGATCCATATGACAAGACTCCATTGTCACCACATTTCCATCGACCAGCATCATCCGCGTACGCTCATAGTACAGCTGGGTCTACTACAGGCAGTCGCCCACCTTCGCGACCTCATTCGCGCAGTCGTAGTGCTATGAAAGTTTTAGTTGATGCCATACGCTCTGAGACACCACGTCCAAAAAGTCCTGGCATGAATAATGAGGAACCTATAGAGCTATCACATTATCCTGGTGCTAAAAAGCCACTACCAGGTGAAAAACCAAAAATTGAACGTGATGATTTCCCTGCTCCACCCTATCCATACACTGATCCGGAACGCAGGCGACGTTATAGTGATACATATAGGGGAGTGCCTGTTTCAGATGATGAAGATGAAGTTGACAATTTAAAGAATGGCGCCGCAGAATTGTAAGTTGTATATGCAAAATTAAGGGAAAAGAGTCATTTGGTTTGACTTATTGCTTTTTAATACAGGCGTCTACAAAAAGAGGCTGAAGAATTAGAAAAACTTAACTCTGGCATTGGTGCGGCTATTGCGAAAGATTTAAAAGAACATGCAAAGTATAGAAAATGGAAACAACAAAATTTAGATCCGAGAAATGCATCACGTACTCCATCGGCTTCAAAGGAACCAATATATAAACTAAGGTAAGATTTAAGCAATATTTTACTTTTTGGAATTGTGATATAAATATATATTTTTCTTTGTAATAAAAACTTAATTTTTAAGATATGAATCACCAATCGGTGCATCGCCTTCACGTAACACTGACCACCAAAAACCATTTTATGAAGATGAAATGTTTGATAGATCAACCAGTTATCGTGGCTCCCTTGGAAAGTCTCTTGGTAATGCTCCCAGCTATAACGGTAAGCTCGGTTTTCTTTCTTTTTGGTTATTTTGTTAAGAACTTTTTTTTTTCGAAAAAGACATTAAGGCTTATACTAGGCAGCAAAAATATTTTCTTTAAGTTATTATTTAATGTTATATTCATATGCATTTATTTATTTCAAACTTTCGTCAAAATATTAGTTGCCATTAGAAAGTTATACAAAGAGTAAATTATATAATCATATGACTACGAGTATGATATGAAATTTTTATGATTATTCATCAATAAATAATTTTAATAGCCCTTTTTTGATAAATTTGGAACTATAAAAAGGTCGGAAACAGCTTGACTTTCAAGCGCATGCTACTCAAAATCTATTATAATTCATATTCAAAAGCTGCACATGCGCAAAGTTAGAATTTTTCTTAAAAAATTTTTTTGCAATTTAATTATTGCAAGTGATACTGAACTGAAACTTTCTCCTATATGTAATAGAATGCGTATTTAAGACTACATATGCGACAGCAGTTGCCTTAATTTCATATGAAAGCATTTTTGAGCAGCTATAAAATGATGTTTTAAAAATATCTTAAAAATAAATCCGAAAGTTCAATTTACTTTAAACTAATATATGAATACGTTTACGTTTTAAGTGACTTAAGATAAGAAGATTTTGATCATCTCAGAATGTGAAACTTAATAATTTTATGCTTTTTTATATTAATTAATGTGTCTAATGTCCATAAATAGACTAAAACTACTTTCAGAATTAATAACCTAATATGTTTACTATTGGACTTGTTAGTCCTTTGAGTGATATGTTTCAAAAGTAATCTGAGTATGAATTCAGTTAATTATGGACTTGATTGTAGCTTAATGCTATCACTACAAGACTACAAAATTATCTCAAAACTAATCATAATATATCAAGTTTGATTTAGTGACCTTTATACTTTTTATTATCAAAACAGATCTAATCATATATCTCTAGGAATTTGAAGTGGCTTTGTTCATTTTTATGTCAGACTTTCTCTTAATTTAAAGACGCCAATAGAAAAGGACAAAAGAGGCAATCGATTTTAGTGTCCAATGGGTATTGTGAGTAAAAACAGGATTTTCCTAAAACTATTTACTTAGTTACTTAACAGCGAGATGAGAGAAATACTACAAACGTTTGTGTGTTGACTTCAATTGTCCCTGCAGATTCGAAATGATTGAATATAATGAAAAAGCTGTCATGCTCTTACACTATATATCACCAAGTAATATATAGTACATCATACCAAACCACTAGGATTTATAATAACAAAACATTATTTAAATGAATGCATTTATTTATTTTTTTTAATTTGTTCTTATTTTTTTGCATTATTTCTTGATTATATAACTAAAATGTGTAGCAATACATTCCTATCGATCGCCACCTAAACCAGGATACGGATTTAAAACAAATACCTTGCCGCCGTCGATTAGAAATGGTTACAGCTCAGTAAGTAAAGTAAAGGAATTGCGAGTAAAGCGGCATATATGTAAAATTGTCATGGTCATATGGTGGTTAAACTTTTTGTACTTGGTTTTGGTTTTTTTTGTTGTTGTTTGTTTTTCGATTTTGTAAGCTTTTTTTGTTTCCTCATAAGTTTGTGACTAACAACATGGCACCATTCTTTTAGCTCAGCTTAAGTCTATTACAAGAGCTATAACTATTATATTAAATATAAAATATGTTTTGTAATTTAATCCTAATGCTGCTTTAAACATATTTAACTGGATCTTTATGCTCGGCGCTTACATTCGACAAATATAAATTTAACAAATGGTTTGATGGTGATTAAACAAAATCTAATTAATGTTTCGCTCAACCTTACACACATACATCGCATATTAAATTTTGCATTTTATTACAAACTTTACCTTTCCATATAACAACACATCTGCGAATTTGTTTTTTAATTAATTTGTTAATTGAATAATATATAGTTGTGAGTTCCTTACGTTATGTTCCTAAACCTGGATACGGCTTGGCTCCTCGCTCTCACACTTTCAGTTCTGCTACAACTACTGGTGCCACTACTGCACGCACTGCCACTGTAAGAGCTTTCAATGTTTATTTTAGACAACTGCTTTGTTTTTTTTTCGGTATTTATTTAGGGTACTGGATTGTGATATATCTATTATCTTCTTATTTTATACAATACGCATTGCTTTAGCATGATTCCTTCATTTTTAAGAAGTTGGCCAATTTTCTGTATTGAAAGTGTAGAAAATTCAGAAAATCATTGACAATTATAACTTTTTAAGAATCTAAAATGTAATTTCAAAGTGGGTCCTTGAAACTTTTGATAGTCATGGCAGTATTCTAAAAAACTATTTTTTTGACAACGAATGCGAAAATTTATTTAGTTTATGGGTCATTCCATCTATAATGGGCCTATCATTACCCTTATGTTTTTTAAATAGGCTGAAACTTTTCTCAGTGATTGGTCTATCATGTAGTAGATATAAAAAAATTCGATAAAATTTTTTTGACCAATATTATTGCTAAAAAAAAAAGTTTCAAATTATGTTAAAAAAAACTCGCAAGTAAAACAAAAAAATTCATTGATGAATATAAACAAACCAACATAATCCAAATTAGCTTTTATATTATTTTTAGGTAGATGTGTACTAGTAGATGGCAAAAAAACTGCAAATCTGAATAAATGAAGGCCTGAGCGGTTTCTATGTGGTAAAAAATAAAAAAATGGACCTTTCAAGAAGACATCAATTTCCCAAATACTCCATCATCGATTGCAGTTTTTTTAGGCTCAAAATTTTCAAAACATATAGGAGTACCATCTCTGAAAATTTTATCCATGTTTTTTTACATTATTTGATTTTACAAGCATTTAAAGTTAAGATTTATGATTTGCAATGTAAATTGAAACATTGAGAATGAAAGCGAGAGAATAACATTTGAAATAATTTCAGCCTTTTTAACGTCAAAATTTTCAGAATATTCAGGAGTATCATCTCTGAAAATTTCATTTATTTTTGTTCACCTTATTTCATTTTACAGGCATTTAAAGTTAAGATTTAGAATTTGCAATGTAAATTGAAACATTTAGAAGTAGAGCGAGAAAATTTGAATATTCCGTTATATTTCTTTCATAAATATTCCACTGTATACACTCACTTTAGATGCTTGTAAAATGAAATAAGGTAAACAAAAATGAATGAAATTTTCAGAGATGGTGCTTCGTTCAGTTTTTAGCTTAAAAAGGCTGAAATCAGAACAAATTTTATTCTCTCGGTCGCATTCTCAATGTTTCAATTTACATTGCAAATCATAAATCTGCACTTTAAATGCTTGTAAAATCAAACAGGGTGAAAAAACATGGATAAAATTTTCAAAGATGGTACTCCTATATGTTCTAAAAATTTTGTGCCTAAAAAAGCTGAAATCGATGATGGAGTATTTGGAAAATTGATGTTTTCTTGGAAAGTACATTTTTTTATCTTTTACCACATAGAAACCTTTCAGGCCTTCATTTATTTAGATTTGCAATTTTTTTGCCATCTACTAGTGCACAGCTACCTAAAAATAATATAAAAGCTAATTTGGATTGTGGTTTTTTGTTTATATTCATCAATGAATTTTTTGTTTTACTTGCGAGTTTTTTTTAACACAATTTGAAACTTTTTTTTTTAGCAATAATATTGGTCAAAAAAATTTTATCGAATTTTTTTATATCTACTACATGATAGACCAATCACTGAGAAAAGTTTCAGCCTATTTAAAAAACATAATGGTAATGATAGGCCCATTATAGATGGATTGACCCTTATTTATTCTTAGATTTTAAATAATTTTTTACACTTTTTGCGTATTGTAGTCTATTGCATACTAAATATATAAGTCTTTTAGAACATAGGAGTTACATTTTTGTTTTATTCTATATTTTTGGTATTTTTCAATAATGTTGCACGTGTGCTAAGGTCATTAATACTGTAGAAATTTACATATGTATATCTAATCCTTTACAAAAAAAAAAGAAATGTCTGATAGTTGCTGCTCTTTGTTATCTGCCTCTATTTTATTACTCCTGAATCTTCTAGACTAAGAGTTGGAAATCGCTTTACTCCAACTACTTTCTACCGACTGTAATGCTGCAGATATTTTATACTAGCACTCACCAGACTTGTCAAGAAACTTGATTCTACATCTGGTTATCATTTCTTTCACTTCACGTTAAGTTTTTTTATTAAAACCAGATTTCTTAGTTTTTTCTTAATAAAAAATACCTTATGTGACTAGGTACTATCTCATTCTACTTTATTTAACATTTTATTTTTAACAATTAATTTTTTTTGTGAATTTCGAATTTTAAAAAATTCAATTTTAGTGAGCAAAACCTATTTACCTATTAAAAAAAGTAGATCAAAATATAAACTGAGCGTTTGACGGTTTATGGTACATTGTTACTTACCATTTTTTCACATCTCACTTAAATAGTCATCTCAATACCTTTCAAACCGTATATATTGCTCCTTGCATACTCTAATCATGCCCGAGCTATGCCTACCAATATAAATGTACTTTGATTTCTAATACAAAATTATACTCGATTTGAGTCCATTGAAAAAAATTGTGCATAAATCCAAAACGGTTTGAGATAATTGCTTACAGTCTTCGGAAATGATGTCGGTGAGATTCCTGAAAGGTACATAAAATTCAAAGACCTTCGAAGTAACTGCTATAAATTTTTCAAATAATAGATATGGGACCCAAACGTGCCTCCTCTTTCCGGCTGAAAAAAAATTACCCAAAGCGTTGTTTTTTAATTTAGGGGGACCACACACAATTATAAATAGAATTATTTGGTCTTTATAAATAAAATTTTTGCAAATTTTTATCTTCTATAGGTTTATTCCATAGTTATTTCAAGTTAAACTTTAAATTTGAAATCTGCGCGAAAAATATTAACAATTACAGTATATCAAAATTTAAATGGAAACTCATTGAATACTTTCTAGAAGGTATTGAGAACCCATACTGGTTTTGGTTCAGTATTTTTGGTCAAATTTAAAAAGAATACCAAAATTTGACCAATTTTCAAGCATAACTCAAAATAACATTTACCCTTTAAAAGATTAGATTTTTATTTTTTCGAAAGATCAATTATATAACTCCCATATTTTATGTCCCAAGAACTTTTTTCGCAGACTCAATGCTTACAGAAATAAAAAAATATTTTCAAAAATAATTATTTTAGTTTTCCTAAATTTAAAAAAATTGTGTCGCAACAACTTTCGACTTGTTCCGCAAGTATTTATTGTAAATCTTCAACTGGTCAAATTCTACTCAAAAAAATCAGCAAAATTGGAGATTTCAAGGTTCAACACCTTTCTTTTTGGGAAAAAATTGACCCAAATGTTTGACAGAAATTTATTTTTGATGCATAGATTTCAAAACCTCCCAATTCCATGAAATTGCTTTCAAAACCAGTACATTGATATCAAAACCGGTCAAGTCCACTCTTTTTCAAACAAAATTTGTTGATTACTATGTCAAAACTAGCCAATATTGTTTTCTCAAAAACATAGGCAGATGAAACTCGAAAAGTGTGATCTGATCTGTTTTGAGTAAGAAATTTTATAAGCTGTTTTATGGAAAATACGTTTTTACATTTCAATAAAGATATACGATTTTCGCAGTTTTACCAAAAGTATGAAAAAAGCACTTGGCCAGTTTTGCAACTGCACCTATTAATACTCCTTTGGGATTCTTGCGGGATTGTCCCTAAGGAATGACAATATATATTAAATTCGAACGATATTTGAGTAACAGAGAGTAAGAATTGCATCACGTTTAATCAGCGTTCGATTGCTGTAGATTAAACAAATGTACCTTATGTCCTATCATATTTATCTAAAACTAAACATTTTAGATCATAGGTCCGTGATTGTTTTATTTTTTTTTACTGTATATGTAGTATAATTTAATGGTATGCATTGCTTAAACTCGTTTAAATGATGTGTGAAACTTTTTTAAATTTATTTTCTATTGTATTTCGCTTGCGTTAAGTACGTACACTGGCCGTATTCCAAGTCACAACCCCCTTTTTTGTGGTTATATCTGCTAACTGTTTTTCTTTTTTGTTTTGCATGTAGTATATACGATTTTATTTTGTTGTTTTTAATTTTTTTTTTACAATATTTGCAACATACAACAACCTATGTCATTAAAACACGTACACATACTTACAATAGCCTCATTGAAATATGTTGTATTGTTTGAGTGGAATTTTACTAATATTACACATTATTAATAGGATTTTTCTTATGGAGGCTTGGGAGACAAAACACACAGCACAGATCTAAGTTGTGGCAAATCTGAGGGTAAGAAGCTACTAATAATGTTTTTTTTGGTTTACTAATTCTTATTCGCTTTTCTTTTTACAGCATCAGTGGATTCAATTACTGAGGGGGACAGGCGAGTGTTGGTAAGTAAAACAAAATAATATGCAACATAAAAACTTACGCAGAAACTATATCTGTGCCAACGAGAAGAAACTGAATTAGTATTTTTGTCAAACCAAATTTTAAATGTTCAAATCTTGTTTTTTACTTAAACTTCGAAATCAGTTTTCTTTTTTCGATTTTTGTCTAATTATTAATATTTTTCTTTCTTTAATTTAGATGGGTGGAGATTTGCCTGCTTCTAGCACTTATTCTGGTGCTCTCTCTTATCATTATCCGCAAGTCGGTTTGATACGTAGAAGTTTGCCAAATATGGCACATTCAATGCTCGTGCATGAACCAGCAAAAATTTATCCTTATCATTTGCTTATCATAACAAATTATCGTCTGCCATCAGATGTCGATCGCTGTAATTTAGAGGTAATATAACTGCGCATACAATATAATATATTATAATGACTTCAAATTCACGCTAATTATATTTTATTTTTGTAGCGACATTTATCTGACATAGAATTCGAACATGTACTGCAATGCGCCAGATCAGAATTTTATCGACTTCCACAATGGAGACGAAATGAGCTTAAACGCCGTGCAAAATTATTCTAATTGTCTGCTTATTGTAGTAGACGACAAAATGACGAAACCAAAATTATTTAAACAAAAGAAATAAAAAGTTACACAAAACATAAAATCAAATGCTAAATACACAGCCAACCTAAATACTTATTATGTATAAAAAAAGAACACAGATAAACATACACATTGAGCCAGTTTAGCCAGCTGCAGCTTTATTAAAAAAATGCTTGTATTAAGATTAGTTGAAGCTAAAAAAAAAGAAAACTAGATGAAAATGAAAACAAATACGAAAGCCAAACGACAAAACATTTAAATGTCTGAAGGCATTATTTTATTAGCTTTTTGAGTATATATTTCTTTACATTTATTTATATAAATATATATTATTATTTTTTAAATTATAATATTTATTATTATGCAACAAAGAAAACAAACCATCTACCGTTCAAATGACAGAAAAGTGAACATGCTTTCACGCTGCTTTCAAAGACTATTTGATTGATGTATTGATATTCGGATAGTTATAAATTCACAATTGTATTGTATTGTAATTGCTTAAAATTAAATAAAAAATATATAATTTTATCTAAATAAAATACAAGTTGTCATTTTATTTTTACTTAATAAATATTGCATTGGTTGAAATAGACGACTATTGCAACTAAATACTGAGTATATTTTGCTAATCTTTGTGGTAATTTTTTGCTGAATTCCATTATTTTAGTGTCTAGAAGAAAAGATCTTAGAAGAATAGTATTTATATGCTATACAGTTGGAAATGTAGTTTAAGTGCTGATATTTTCAATATAGCAAATCTAAAATAAGCATTTGAGAACTTTGTGCTGAAAATTATTATTTCGACTTTTAGATAATGATATTTCAGAATCCTGGCGTAATGATGAATGAAGCCGTATTAAATGCATACAAATCTTTCGGACCTTCCTAGTCTGACTTTTGGAACACAACTTTGTTTTCAAATTTATAAACAGTTGTAAATTTTTAGTTGTCCAATTTTATTTTATTTTAACTTTCAGATTTAACTACATAAATTCGTGAACATTTCATTAACTTTTCATATAGTTTTAGTGCAATCAAAAGACTTTAAGTCGAATGAGTTTTTCATTCAAGTTCCAATGATAGTATGACCAAATATTTGAAAGAAAATCTGTAGTTTCCAATCTACTGATTTTGCGCCAGAAGCACTAATTATGCTCTTTGCAAAAACGCATTAAAAGTTTGAAGTTTCGTGTGAAGTATCGTGTAGAAACAGACAAAAATTATAAAAATCGATAAATAATTTTTATAAATTCAGTCCACTTTCTACTTGTTCCCAAGTCTTATTTTCGTTGCAAGAGTTTGGTTCTGTCGAATAAAGTGATAAAAACATTTTAGATCTACATCCCAGACAATATGCACTATGTTTTAAGGTGAGCCACTGCTCACTGAACACAAGACGTTACACTATTACTTGACACAAAAATTATTTAAAAAATAACTTTAGCGAATAACAAAAAAAATAAAAAATATATATATATATTTTCTGAAAGGTAATTTTGTGCTGGTCCACTATCCCTAACATATACATTTCTATCAAGTCACATTTTTTGAATGCAGTCGAAGTTTGGGATTTTACACACATTTTGATGCGGAGATCTGATACAACTGAAAAAACAAGAGGTTGGATTTGAAAGCAGCGTATCAAAGTCCTTTAGAAACGTCAAGGTCCTCTCAGTTAATTTATTATGATTTAAGCTGAACAGAATTTATTTTATTCTATCTTATATATTTATTGTTAGACTCTTAAAGTGTAAAACCAAACCTGTTAACAAAAATTAACATAATTTTTTTTTACAAAATTATCATTTAGAATATTTAAAATTTTTATAAAACAATAAATTGAATGCGACAAGACATAATTTTTCTGTTATTATTTGTTCTTTAGGATCCACTTTGATATACTTCTTAAATTAAAGGAATTACTCAAATAGTAAATTTAAAATATTCCATGTATTTTTAAAATTAAATATTAAAATAGTTATTATTCGAACTTTTGCTTTAAAATTAGAGGAATGTATCTACATAATTTTTACGTCACGCAGCATTAATAATATTGGAATGCATGAGTTTGATCAAAGCGTTTTGCGGCTAAATAATTTTGTTTTTTTTTTTTGCTTAATTTTGTTTTTGAAGTGAAATATCGGTAAGTAAGTCGCATGTCAGTTGAGATTTCATTACAGTAAGGCTACTGCCAATAATTTGCTTGTGATAAATCTGACGTGTTGCAAATCTAAGAAAACAATCATATATAGTTTAATATCTTAAGCTCTTTACAATGCAAACCTTATAACATACCCCAGATTATCGAAAAAATCCCTCTCATCTTCTTGCCATTCTGATATCGTGCACTCCAAAGTGCTGTAACCATTGGCAATGCATTTCTTCGACAATAAGTTGATCATTGGCTCGGCTATTTTTTGAAAGGGATATTCTGGGGCAACCGCAAACCGATATAACCAAGCGGCGTTGTAAAGAGAATTGTGGTTTTTAACACTTACTGCTGCGATTATCTAAAATATTAAAATTTTTTTTAAATAATTTTGGCCAAAGATTGCTTATTCCCTAAGATTGCTATAAATTTGTATTAAAGATTTGTAGGTCAGCAATTGATTATGGAAGAACAACTGCTGCGATTTTTCCTTTATCAATAAATAGAAAAATTGCACGATTTCAAAATGTCACATTAAAAACTTGGGTCTAACTTCTTTTACCTCCATCCAAAATATATATCTATTTGTAAATAAACTCTCTAAATTTTTGTCAGCTTTATTAATAATCAAAATCTAAAATATAAATGATTTCAATGTAAATGAATTAATGAAACAATAGTTCAAATTGCAAAAACTACAGTTGAACTTGGTGCTTCTCTGAAACTCAAATACACCTAAAAAGAAGCCTCTAAAGACTTCAAAAAGAAGCCACAAAAAGATTAAAATAACTTGAAATTCAAGCTTTATAAAATCATCAATTCCTAAAAATTCCTGATATGAGGGGCTTGAACCATCATACAATATTTTTCACTGAGCATACTTATGATAAAAATCGATTCTCAAAGAATGTGTGATTTTTTATAAGTTTTCATCAGTTTTATGTTGCAATCCCAACAATCGAAATATGTTTGTCAAACCTGAGTTCATATGGATGGCAAATTTGAAAGAATTACTCAAGCTGCATACAGTTTTAAATTTTTAGTTCTTTATTTATTACACTTAACATATAATAACACAAAAAGTAAAAAAACAAACATAAAAACAAATTTCTTAGAAAAAACAAACAAAGTCAATGAGTCCAGTTCTGCGATTCTCCTCCGAAAAATGTGGACGAGCTATGGGAACGCGCCCAGATTGCTTGAACCAACATACCACAAACAACGATTGAAATATTATTGGAAAGTATGCCAAGAAGAGTGAAAAGTGTTTTAAAAAGAAAAGGTCTCTGGTCCAAATACTAGAATTTTATTTAAATCATTATTTTTTCTGTGCTGTATCTTACGTGCTGAACTGGACTCATTGACTTTGTTTGTTTTTCTAAGAAATTTCTGTTTTTATGATTGTTTTTTACTTTTTGTGTTATTATATGTTAAGTATAATAAATAAAGAACTAAAAATTTAAAACTGTAAGCAGCTTGAGTAATTCTTTCAAATTTGCCATCCATATGAACTCAGGTTTGACAAACATCCGACCAGTATTGCTCGCCACTGTATATTTCGACAAAAATATTTAGTTTTGCAAAAATTTACAACTTTTTAAGAAATCCTTAAAGCTTTTAGCATTAACATTTCAAAGGTTTAATATCTCATTATTAAAACCAAAATAAAATAAAAAAAATTAAGATCTTTAAAAACTCAAAAATATTAATAATACCTATTTAATTGGCCCGCAGTAATCTGGTCCCAGACTAATGCGCCGCATTTTGCAATACGATCTGCTAATTACTTATCGCTACCACAATGCCTAACACGTGAATCTGAATTTTTTGTAATTTTTGGTTAACTACATTTTTCATGTCACGAATTGATGCTGTACAATGATTGGAATTTTAATTTTCAATGCAAACGCAGATAAATATTTTAGATTCGTCTAGAAACTAGATTTCGCTCAAGGTACGGATTGACTGTTAAATTACAAAGTAATTGTTTTTAAAAAGTTCCGGACTACAAGGGGTCGGTGGCAACACTCTATAGTCCGACCAATTAAATTATCCGACACAACCTTGCAAAATATTTGTCAGATTTCCTTGGGTCGACTGTAGTGGGATACCTCGGCCATTGATATTTTTAACATTGGCCACACAACATTCAAAGTTAAAAAAATAGTATTTTACATACTTTCACATAAAAAAAAACATTTTCAGCATGGAAAATTTTTTTCCCGTGGAAAAAATCAGTTCTACTTTAATTTTGGCTTATTATGAGAAAAAATTTTAAAATATTGCGTCTAACTGAATTGAGGAAATGGCCTCAAAACTAATTGTTTCTGAAACAATGACCTAAAAGGTCGCTTTAAATGATAATAAGAGGTTTCAAGTTCTCTTTTCACAATGATTCTACAAGATTTGACTAAACTAAATTAAATAATAAATAGATTTACTTTTCTGCGAAATTTGTTTTTGAATGAAGTCTCGTATGGTGCATCATCCATGAAAATTTGATAAGAAACTTCACTGGGTCTGCAGCGAAATATAAACGGTTCATAGCATTCGGCGACCAATGATTCGTTCGGTTTTGTCTGGAATAAAGCAATAAGAAATCAAGTCAACAAATTATGTATATTATAAAATAAAACCAAAAGACGAACCCTCATTAATTCAATTGCCTTGGCATGAAATGAGAAATATGTTCCTGTAAAAAGAAAAAATATGCAACCGGGGATGGTCAGTGCACAAAATGTCAGCGGAACTCCTAGGAATATAAATAGTATAGCCCATGTGATGACAATAAATTGAAGTGTTATCTGAAATTGATGAAAAACCAAATATGTGATGAACAAAGCACGTTAGCTTAAAAATAATTCAAGTGCTGCTTTAAAATTCTCTAGTGTGTAACAGCCTTCCTGCCCACCGGCAAAACTAACCTCTCGAAAACAAAAGCAAAAAAAGGATTTCTTCGCGAAGGACATTACATAGTCACGCACTAATTCTTGGCATTTTAATTCATCATCGTCGCGGTAATTCCTAATTACAATAAACGGCTGCATTGGACGGGAAAAATAATTGCATTAAAGTGTAAATTAAGAAAACAGCAACACGACAAAACAAAACACTTGGCAACTGTCAACTACTTGCACGGTTCAGAAGATGAAATATTTTTATAACCATCTCATAGACTTATTTTTGTATGTGAACCTATTGTGTTGAACAGAAAACGAACGGGGTCGAGAAATCGTCAACGATTATGCGTTGAACGGAATCGGGACGGGATGGGGTCGAGAAAGTGCGAACGATTACACGCTGTCAAAAAACAAACTTGACCGTAACCTGTTGACGGGTATCATTTCCAATCAGCTTGTGTCAATATTTTTGATTATGCTTGAAATGTCAATGATAACAAAATGGGAGCTGAATTTCCTGACGATCGTCGTTGCCGCTTTTTCGACCCCGTCCCAATTCTGTTCAACACATGATAAGTACATTCAAGTTTTGACTCACCACATTTCCACAAAACCCAAATGACATCACAACGAATAACCTCTACTGTAGTTAAATCTTAATGGACACGAAAATTTATAAAAAAGGAAGAAGCATTCTGTATTGCAATAGCCGCTATACCAGCAACGTAGTTTCTGTCAATCTCATAATTTTGACATTTGACATTTCCACAAACCCAACTGGGCTACCAACTCATCCATTCAATGCTAAAATTGAATATAAATAAATGAATAACTTTTGATACTTGATGGAGACTAAATTTTATAAAAAAGGAGGAGGCATTCTGTATTGCATTAGCCGTTATACCTGAAAGACAGTTTCTGTCAATCTCATAATTTTGACATTTGATGGGTAAAAATTGTGCAAAGAAGCATTTGGCATCGCATCAGCCGTTAGTCATTCTCTGTACACGGCGTCATTTTGAAGGAGCATTCAGTGTAAAAAGAAAATTAATTTATTATTTAGTGGAAAGATAAATTTGTTTGCCTTAAAATGTTTAGTAGAAAACGTCGAGCTAGTTCTATATCTAGCCGGCAAGACGAAGACCCACTGCAAATGGATGATTCGACGCCCGAGCAATCGCCGGTACAAATGGCATCTGCTAGAAAAAAGAAGCGCCCTGATCCGTCTGAGTTGTGCCAGCAGCTTTACGACTCCATACGCACGCTGAAAAAAGAAGATGGTGCAATGCTTTGCGATACGTTTATACGTGCACCTAAGCGACGGCAGGAACCATCCTACTACGATGTTGTAGCAAACCCTATTGACTTGCTTAAAATACAGCAAAAGCTTAAAACGGACTCGTATGACGATTTGGATGACCTTACGGATGACTTCGAATTGCTAATCAACAATGCTAAGGCCTTTTACAAAGCAGACACGGTCGAGCATAAAGACGCCACTGCGCTTTGGCAATATGTTTTAACTAATAAAAGCAGAATATTGGAATCCATCGGTATTGTCGAAGAGGAGCCCAGGGTGAAACGCATGCCACGTAGTGGACGCCGGCTTACAACTAATGCTGATGGTGCTGTAGACAACGATATTGTAAAGGCTGAAGAGGCAGACTTCAATCTGTATGAGGAACTATTTGCATCTGTAATGCTGGCAGCTGACCCCACGATGAATGATCGTCCACTTCATCGCATGTTTCAATTGTTGCCATCAAAGAAAATTTATCCAGACTACTATGATGTGATTGAGCATCCAATAGATCTACGTTTGATTGCAACTAAAATACAAATGAACGCATACTCAAACCTCATTGAAATGGAACGTGATTTGTTACAGATGACAAAAAATGCATGTCAGTTTAATGAGCCAGGCTCCCAAATCTATAAGGACGCGAAAAACTTAAAGCGTATTTTCACACAAAAACGTTTAGAGATCGAAAGTGGAAAAACAAAATTGTTGCGCAAGATACGTGGACTAGGTAGTGCAGCCATTGCAGGTAAATGGTTCAACTTTACTGTGTGTACTCTATATGCACCATGCTTACAATTTATCTTTGAATATTTGTTGCTTTTAATGAAATTTATTATATTCTATAATTTAATCAACAAAACGGTAAAAAATTTGGCAACAGCGCTCATTTTGTATTAGAGCATTTTAACGTTTGATTTTTGATGTATTTACTATCGGTTCAAAAGTTATGAGAAAACTTTTAGTTCAGAGTTAGCTCATAGCAAGTTGAATTTTTATATTAAGTTTTATAGCAATTACTGCAACAGTTCATTTAATATTACCTTCACTTTTTTATGTATTTATATTCACTGTTTTATGTATGTGATAGGCGCCAAGTTCACGGGTGCAATTCCATCCACTTTTAATGCTGCAAATTTATAGTAAAAAACTTCGTATGGTGTATTAAAATTGATCGTGCAGTTCATAAAATACATCCGTTTTTATCTCATATGAGCGTTGCCACGCCACTGATTTTAATTCGCCCAGTTTTGGTTATTTGACATGAATTGCTGCAATGGTTCACTTAAAACAGGTGATATTTTGAACTCTAAGAGAAAAATAGAAAAGAAACCACCACTACTATATTGAATTTCATAACAATTACTAAATAGTTCACTTAATATTATGTTTGCACGTTTTCTTTATAAAATCATGAATTGATAGTTGCATTATTTTTTGTGCTCCGCGTTTTCACCCCCATGGATCAGAGACCAGAAGAAATTTCGCAAAGTTGCTTAGTGTAGTCCTATTTCCCAGCATCTCTAAAAAAAATCTATTGAAATTTCAGAGTTCTAGCATTGGCTCAGCGTTGACGTCTCCATAACTAGATTTCCATATTGAACTGAAAAAATTCTTTAATTTTTTTCATACCCCGCTTTAATGCTGCCTATCTTAAAATTGTTTCGCTACAACATTGTCAAAGAGTGAGTCCAAGATTTCATATAAAATAATTTTTTTTTGTAACGTTAAGAAACTTGAAAAACAAAATATAAAATATGTGTAGGTTCGTACTTAAACAGCGCAAAAAATATTTCCTTTTTCTCTTATAACGTTGTTTTACTTCAAATTTTTTAGGAACGTTCTCACGACATAATGCGGAGTATGTTTATCTTAAAAGGTTCATACAGGGACGTCTAAAAACCGAACGCTTACCATAACTCAAATTCGAAATAAATTTAAGGGTTTTTAGAACAAGTTGTTTGATTCATTTATAAAAACCACACAGTTAAATTTTGTGTTCTAAAAAATTGTATTCAGTTTTTAAACTAGAAAATAATACATATGGTATATTATAAAAACTTTATTTTAACAGGCTTAAAAGAAGAAGTCGATAGCTCTGATGACGAAGAAACAAGCAAAAAAGGTGAAGGGCCAATGTGGGCCTTGTTTGATCACCTCTATAATGCTGCAGGATCGTCAGAACATCCAGGAGCAACAGGGCCACCATTAGGAACATCACTTTGGAAATTACCAGTACGGCGCTTTCATCCAGAATATTTCGAACTTATAAAGCGACCCATTTCCATGTGTCAGATACACACAAAACTTAAAAAAGGTGATTATGCAAATATTAGTGATTTGACTGGAGATCTCTACCTTATGCTAGATAATGCAAAAAAAGCATTTCCACCCACCCATCGTGCGCATAAAGATGCAGTTAAAATGTTAAAAATAATGAATACCAAGCTAGTGGAAGAATCGTTAGATCAAGAGACTAGCGATATGGAAGAGGAAGTCAATGAAGAAGTATTACCAAGTAATCCGCAAGGGGAGAAACGAAAAAAAGGCAGACCACGCATTAATTCAATTTCAAACCCAAGTGCACCCAGTACACCCGGTGCAAATTCTAGTTCACCTAAAAGCAATCGAATACCTATAAATGCTACAATAAAAAGGAAGATTTTGAGTATTCAAAAAAATTTAGTTGATTTTACTGTGGGAAGCCGGAGACCCATTGAACTGTTTATGGAAAAACCACCAAGGAAAATTTATCCCGATTACTATGATGTCATACAAAATCCTATGGACATGAACACGATTGATCACAACATACGCACAGACAAATATACTACTGTAGAGGACGTCGTATCGGATTATCGTCTTATGTTTTCTAACTGTCGTCAGTATAACGAAGAAGGTTCTAATATTTATGAAGATGCAAATAACTTAGAGCGTGCTTTAAATGAAAAACTTAAGGAGTTTCCCGGTTTGGGAGACATCAAAAAACCATTGCAAAAACTGCCAAAATTTGGACGTAAAAAGAACAGCGGCATTATTGAGAAAATGTGTCAGTTTTATGAAACTATCAGAGAATATCAAGAGCCAAAAGGACGTCGTCAGCTATCGCTTATATTTACAAAGTTGCCATCTCGAAATGAATATCCAGATTACTATGATATTATCAAGGATCCAATTGATATGGAGCGTATAGGCCAGAAACTCAAGCAATCTGTGTACGAAAGTGTCGATGAACTTGCTGCAGACTTTTTACTTATGTTGGAGAATGCTTGCAAATATAATGAACCCGATTCACAAATTTACAAGGATGCACTTGTATTGCAACAGCTCACATTACAAACGAAGCAGAGCTTGCGTAGTGAACATGAGACAATACCAGATGTATCACTTGCTGTGCAAGAGATTCTGCTTACACTTTTCACCTCACTTTATAATCATCAAGATGAAGAGGGGCGTTGTTATTCCGATTCTCTTTCAGAGCTGCCAGAGTATGATGAAATAATTGATGAAAATGGGCTAGTGTCAAAAGTTCGCGGCATATCATTAGACCTCATCAAGAGACGTTTAGACAAAGGTGTTTACAAACGTCTTGATACTTACCAAGATGACATGTTTGAATGTTTGGAGCGTGCACGTAAATTATCTCGCACAGATTCCGATGCATTTCTTGACTCTATTGAGCTACAAACCTTTTTCATAAAAAAACGGGATGAAATTTGCAAAGACATACTGAGTTCAACTGCATTGACGTATGATATTGAAAAGTTGCTATCGGAAGTAGAGATAACGCATCAGCAAAAGGTGGCACAAGAAGAACAGGACCAAGAGGATAAAGAAGAAGATGATACTGCCGTAAGGCAAGGCGAAAGCATGACAATTGATCAGAAAGTGTTCTCTCCTGGGGATTTTGTGTACTTTCAACTGCCTGAAAATAAAATACCTAGTATTGCATACATTGAACGTTTATGGACTACGGCTGAAAATGTAAAAATGATGCATGGCGCTGTATTTTTGCGCCCCCATGAAACATATCATGTAACGACTCGTAAATTTCTTGAGAAGGAAGTATTCAAAAGTAGTGTTGCACAAACTATTCCTATGGACAATGTCTCAACTAAATGTTATATAATGCACATTAAGGACTACATGAAAATGAAACCTGAAGGGTTTGCAGAAAAAGATGTTTTTGTTTGTGAATCGCGTTATAATGTTAAAGGTCGTTGTTTTAAAAAGTTTAAGAATTGGCCTTATTTGAGGGAAAATGATCCAATTAAATTTGTTGAGCGTGATGAGCATTTAGAGCTGAAGCGTGTTATGTCAGTATTTAAGGAACGCGTCGAGAAGCACAAAGGTGAACTAGAGGAGCTGAAGCTTCAGGAAGCCCTTGTAGAGAAAGAAAAGACAAATGTACTCTCTGAGCCACCATCGAACTCAGAACCAAATAGTGTTTATTACCAACAGTACAACACCATCTGCAGTGGCGTTGTGAAGACGGGTGATTTTGTTTATGTAGCCACACAAACTGGAAAACAGTCTATTGCTCATATTCACTACATATGGGAAAATGGGAATAAGTCATATTTTAAAGGACCATGGCTCTTGACGCCTAGTGAAATATCGCCAACTGTTAGTAAACAATTTTATCGACAGGAGTTATTGCTTTCTTCTGTTGAAGAAATAAGCCCTATTATTGCAATAGTTGGAAGATGTCATGTACTTGAATATGCTGAATATGTTAGCTGTCGACCCACAGAGTTTCCTGAAAGTGACATTTATATATGCGAATCTATCTATGATGAAGTAAAGAAATCTTTGCGAAAGCTGAATACTGTTGGAGGTTTAAGAAAATTTGTGTATAGTCCAGAAGTTACTCAGGATGAAATATATTACTTTAAGCTGTCATCAAAATCACTTAAAGACTTAAGAGCGGTCGATCTTAATGATAGTCTTGGTATACTTGAGGATTCTCTAGATGGTAATCCGCCATCAGTTAATTCGGATGTTGCAGCGACTTCATCACCAGCGCCATCCGTTTCAACACCATTATCATCAAAAATTAAAATCAAATCGACTAAAAAGAGTCTCACGGGCTATATTATGTACTCTAGTGAAGTGCGCAAAGGTAAGTTTGCAACGCGTTATGAATACAACATAATTTTGAACTTTTAAAGCATGATTTTTAAGTTGAAGTCACAGAATCGCTTGCTTGTTTTTTTTGTAATATTAAAAAATTTCTTAAAATGCTTGAATTCAAGTAAATGAAATTAAATTAGTAAACAATTCAATCAAAAAATTAATGAGGAATTAATTAAATGCACTATTACAAAGTTCAATTAATTCCTACTTAATGTTACAGCCTAAAATTAAAGCAGAAAACAATTGCCCTTGTTAAAAAACTTTTATTGGGAAAATAAATGATCGACTTTGGAACTTTTACTGAATGTTCCTTAACTTTGATTTCAGTGCAAATTTATATCCTAAATAAATAAGATGCTTTTAGAATCCTTAAACTTTTCACATCAAAATTTAAAACATTAATTTAAATATTTCACTTCTACACGCTTATTCGTGTTTATAGGAATTTGTCAAAGTAACCCAGATGCCTCTTTTGGTGATATTTCGCGTATGGTTGGCAATGAATGGAAAAACTTGCCAGCTAGTGTTAAACAGAGTTGGGAAGATAAAGCTTCTAAGTTGAATGAAGAATCTGCAGCTGCACGTCGTGAGCTTGACGAAAGTATGACCAACTGCTCTAGCCCAGGACCAAATGAGCACCAGCCAGGCTATACCTTTGAATGCTTGTGGGATAAGTGTGACTTTCAATTTGAAGATGCCGTTGATTGTATGGAACATTGCATACAAGATGGTAATGGCCACATCCAACGAACCTATGCCCTGCAAGGATCCGAAGCAGAATATGTTTGCCATTGGCGCAATTGTATTCGTATGAAAAAGAATATGCAAGCATTTCCATCACTTTTGCGTTTGATTAAGCATGTCCGTGAAGTTCATTTAAGTAAGGGTGGTAAAGTTATTGCACCAAGCGATAGAAGCAAAAATTATACTGCTCGGAAGCACAAAATATCACAACCAATACAGGGCAACAATCAAACAATGGCAGTATCCACAAATCAGCTATCAGCAAGAGGTGGTTCAAATTATCAGGATAATCATCAGACACAATTTCAAAATCAAATGTTAGCAATGCCAGTGGAGCCGATATTTGTTACGGTGCCACCAAGACCACAGCGAGTGCTGCATTCGGAAGCGTATATTAAATATATTGAAGGATTACAAAACAATTCACCACATGTTGTATCTTGGCGGAATACTTTAAAGCCACTGACTCCAACTAAAGTTGGCAGTAAAGTGAATATGCCGAATCATTGGTTAGGAGATATAGCAAAAACTAACTCGGAACATGTTGTTAAGGCATTATGTCATTTGAGGAATTTTATGGTTAATGATGTATTACAACTTCATCACAGCCAATTTTAAAATTTTAATTAAGTTAAACACTTTAACAAAAACATAATTAATGCTAATCTTCTTTATGATTATTTAGTTTCGAACAAAATAAAAATAAACAAAATTCTAAAGAGAGAAACAAAAGAAAAGAAAACTAAATTTAATGCTCTTTGTTTCAGTAAGCACTGAAAATCGGAGGGAAGTTTAGTATGGAATGATTCTACATAAAAAAAAAAAAATAGAAATTTAAAGCTAAGATTTCTGTTAAATTTTTTATTTTATCAGCATACGTACTCTTTAATAATCCGCGCAATGCCAACAATGTTTCATTGTATAACATTATCCTTATTAATAATTATGATCGATTTTTAAGTTTACACGAATATTGGCCATGAATATGCTAGTGATTGTAAGCCCTACTAAAAATAATGTTTCCAACCAATTATTAGTCGAAAAAAAGCAAAAAAAAAACAGAAATAAATAAAACTTATCCTCTGGTAGAAATAAAAAGAATTATTGAAATTACTAAAGCGATAATATCACAGCTATCGGTTGGTAGGTAATATATTGAGCCTTAAAGACAATATGCTTAGTTGAAATCGGTACAAATACATATATGAAAAACGAAAAGGTTTCAAAATGTAAAAATAATTGCATGTTTTTGTACTAAACCAAATCTTAAACTAATCCTTGTTCCCGTACATTTTGCAGTTAAATCTCTGGTTGAGATCGTTTTAACTCTTGCTCTCCAAATTATTTATCTAAAAACTTAATTCAAAATTTATTGAAAATGGTTTTTTTTTTATATAGACTGTCGTGAAAACGGTTGAACTTTTGAACAGTGAACTAAACCCTTCTTGTGAACTTGTGGAAATTCAACTCACTTCGATACACATTTTATTTGACTGATATCTGTAATTTTCAAAAGAATTAATCCTTTTGCATTGAAAGTTTCCAAGTGTCACAAGAATTTAGTCGCATGTATCCGCAGGCATTTAATCTTGTTGAAAATATTTATATATCAGAAGGTAAAAGAATTTCAACTTGGACAAAAAAAGCCTAAAAGGAAGTTTTAATGTAAAAAAAAAACAAAAACGAGAAAAATTTTGTGAACTACTAAAAACAAGATATCAGACGAACTGTACGGTATTCATTTGATAGTGATATCACTTATTGCTCTTATTTTTTTTAATCAGAAATTCAGGTATAAACAAATTTTGTTTGTATCTCTCTCTCTTTGTGCTTATGAAGAGCGTATTACTGAGTACATGTTTCTATGACATCATGCTTTTAATATACAAATTATCTAATATTAATGTGCAGTGGTGTTGAGATAATTTTGTTATGGGGGTGCACGACACTTCATAAGAAAATGATAAAGTAAGCTTTTATTAAGCTTTAACGTAAGATACAAAGCTTCGGAAATCAGGTCAGGTGCATTTTAAAGTTGAGGTAGAAACAAACTATCCTAGCGAATGAAAGTTTGTCATTTTTTTTGCATATCTTGAAAATTTTTGTAATTTTTGGCAAAATTTTAGCGTTGTTTTTGAACAACAAATATTCCATTCATACATGTGACGCCCCACAGCAAAAGAGCCTGGCTAAAACTGAAGTTATTGTATGGATAAAGTTTAAAACCAAATTCAGAATATTGGCGCAAAATCGTTTGTTTCCTTCTTTATAGAGCTGTCAGCATTAATTAGAGCTCTAAAATCGGCTCTAGAACTTAGTGAATATTGTTATAGTTTGGAGCAAACTATATGTTTGTGAGGATCTTTTGAATACTGTGTTATTACAGAATAACTTTTTAATTCATTACAGTCTTTTGAGAGCTAGTTCTTATTACTTAATATTTGATTTTGACGAAATAAAAATAATGGTTAAAAATCTTGCTTTATTGCTGGGGGCATGGCTTCAAATCTTTGAGAACACAAAGAACATCGCAATGACAGATATGTTATAATGTTTATGGATAGTATAATTAGAAAAATATCCTACCTATGCAATAATATAAGTAAGACTTTTAACTGGGGTCATTTGATCCAGGGACTCCAAAAGTTTCAACAAATCTTATGGCTCCGCAAATCAGCGAAAACCCTACGGGATTCAGAAATCAAGTCTATTTGTGATTTCCTATAAAAGCGCTCATGCCGTGTTTTTCCGTGGTACGCCGTGTGAAAAGCACACGCCTATACCCAGTATCAACCATAATCTCCAAACCGACAAAACATACTCTCATATTAAATCTTGCTCTGGAAGATATTCTTTTTCTCTTGAACTTACGAGA
This sequence comes from Meiosimyza decipiens, assembly GCA_963680825.1. Lineage (NCBI taxonomy): Eukaryota > Metazoa > Arthropoda > Insecta > Diptera > Lauxaniidae > Meiosimyza > Meiosimyza decipiens. The sequence continues at coordinate 71,305,821 of OY804259.1, forward strand.
ATTAACCCCCGTATTATGTTAGGCGAAACAAGTAAGTAATTGAATTTCATTGATTTGTTTATCAATGTGTATTTGGACCAGTCCAAATTTATAGTTTCTTGTGAGTAGATCCAAAGGTATATGCCGCCGCTCGGCAAGAAAATATCCACATATACGGTAAACTTGGTGAGCAAATGAAATGTTTTCTATGCAGGGCCGTGCTTAAGCATAGGGGGATCCTCATCACAAAATTGTTTTATTTTTTTTTAAATATATTCGTAAAAATAAAATTTTTGTGTGGGAAAACATTTGATGACTTTTTTATAGGTTTATTCTTTGGTGCTCAAATCAATTTCTTTGCATCGCACTACATGTTTAGCCCAGGGGCCCACGGGTTTTAGACACGGCCCTGTCTCTATCTGTCTATGTTTCATAAATATTATATAACATTGGTGGAACTTAAGAACTAGGGTTCTTAGTCTCCCAGGTTGTCATCTTTTACAAGACTCAAATCCTGAAATTAAAGTTTCTAAAATGATTAACCTCTCAGTTTTAACAATGTTGCCATTTTTCTTTATGATTTCGAGAAGTGCTGCAACGAAAATTTGTATTCAAAAAGTAATACGTATGCAGGTATGATGCTATAAAAGTCTATACTGCTTAGGTGAGAAAAAGATATTGGAGAAAAACTGTTTACATAGGATAAAAATCAAGCTTTAGTGTCGAATAGTTTCAGAAGACAATTATGATTTAATTACATGTACATATCTATATAGGGTGTCAGCAGTAAATAATAGATTTTTTTTTAGAAAAGTTTCGCAATTATTTGTGTTAAATAATATCGGCCAAATAGACTACCTAGCTTCTGCGGCATAACTATACCCGCTTGCCTAGATTTTAGAAGTTCCTTATATAAGAAAATAAGGTATATCACAATAAGGAAATGCGTATAGAATTTTATGTACCTACCACACAATTAAAGCTTTATAGAGCTCAACTCCAACTGCGGTATCATAACGCATAAAGTGGGGTGATTTATCAGCAAATTAGCCCCTTATATACACCACTGTCTTTCTGTTGTCTTCCTCTACGTGTGGGTCAACCGGCTTGTGAAGCTTTAATATTTTGAGGCAGCGGCATGTTGTGTACGCAGTATATTGTGTGTACCTATATTGAAAAAATTTGAAAACTTCGGTCACTTTGCTGTGCTGCTTAAGAGAAAAGCGAACAATTTGGATTCAGTAGAGTTTTGCTGATTATTCGTTTGGGACGTTAAGTTGGTGAAATATAAAATTCATAAAAAATGAGTGACTCCAAAAATGGTGAATCAAAATTTGGCTTTAAGGACAAGGCAAAGGCTGAAGAGACATTGCAGCTGTTGGAATCACATGATATGCAATATCGCAAATTGACTGTTCGTGGACTTTTGGGTAGAGCTAAGCGAGTACTTACCAGTAAGTATTATATATTATTTATACATTAAAATCTAACTTATGTACATTATGTGTGTAATTAACTATGTTATATTGAAATAACGTTTTTCTTCTTCTTTCAATTCAGTGACAAAAGCAGAAGAGAAATTGAAAAACATAAATGAAGCAATTCAAGTATTTGATGAATGGCTGGAACAAAACGGTGGTGGTGCTGCAAATAAAAATGCCGCCACCAATAAAGATGACAAAGTTGATACAGTTCCAGGATTGGGATTTAAAGATAAAGACGCTGCCGAGGCAACACTAAGGTAAGCAAGCGAGCTAATCAGAGACCTTATCGTTGTTTTTGTTGTGGTTTCTTAATCAATATATCCAAAATATGTGTATCTTAAATGATTTTGCATTGAGTTCAAGCGGGTTGGATTTTTGTATGTGATGCATGATGTCACATCGCGCATATAGCATTCTAAGCTAGTTAGTAATAGTTTTTCTTCTTCTCTGCATAGCATTCATATTCGTAAGGTATTTATAGTTTTAATATAAAAGAAAAAAACAACAAAAAAAAAAAACAATTAGTAACATAAAATAAAATTTCGGATTTCACGCTAATACTAACAGACTGATTGTCTGACTGATTGACTGACTGACTGACTGAGTAAGCTAATGTTTAAATAAACTGTCACCATTCGTTATCAAATATTCAACAGCATTTATTCTCTAAATGTGTATCCATATTGTATTGGAAAAATCAGCCATAATGCAAGATATTTTAAATTTAAATATAGTTACAGTAAATACTTGATACATAAACTTGAGCTTTAATCAATAGTGTTTGGTATAATATTAGCAAACTATACTTTTCAAAAACATTTTTTCTTTCTCCTCTTTATGAAATTTTTTTGCATTTTAATAGACTTTTATTTACCAACTAAGTTTGCTAATATTTCACATTAGAGTTTGACTTTCCCAGTAGACAAAAGCGCAACTAGAAGGCCTTTTTTGGGAGTAGCAGGCCACCTTTCAGATATACTTTCTTTCTTATTTGAAATTATCGAAAACATTAGGTCTTCTGTGGAAGTCGAAAGTAGGTCTGTTTTGATGATGATTCAAAGGAATACTAATATTTTTATGAAGTTTTTAAGTAAAATGAATGTGAAATATCAAAATAAATGTTTTAAAATACATTTGAATGCAGCTATTTTTTTAAATATTTCACAGCAAGTTTTGAGCGCCAAGCAAACTCTATTTGTCACAAAACTTACATAAAGTTATTATTTTATTTACTTCATATCACAGTTTACTTTATTTGTTCTAAAACATACATATGTTTGTATGTATGTATAATATATGCACAAAATCATTAGAAAAAAAAATCTTAGTTTTACGGATGAAGCCCTGATAACGCTAATTTTGTTTATGTTTATTTCATGGGGGTGATCCCCTAAGTTTTGCATCTAACAAAGTTGAGTACATTCAGTCTAGGACACTCTGATAGAAATTTTTAATGTATAGAATCAAGTCAATGCGGCAATCAGGGCTCCTGAAGAAAATAATGAAAGTGTAATCAAACGTCTAGAGAAAGGAGGGCCTAGATTCAGAAACATGAATCCAGTCTCTTTTTTTTACAAATGACCTATTATCACAAAAATCTATAGTACTTATGTTTATTCATCGTTTGTTTGTGTAAGGACTCATGTCTGGTTCTATCTTTAACAGAATTGTGCGAAAGAATAATGAAAGAATGAGGTAAAATAACAAGTTTTTTATTATGATTTTCTAAAATTTTGCTTTTTGCGACAAGAGGCTCTTCATAAATAACCGATTTACATTAAGAAAACTAAATTTATATTCTCCCAATTGCTAGACAGTAGAACCTCGATTATTCGTCAGGTACTGGGATGATCGCAAGTCGGATGACCGAAAAGACAGTTCATAGAAAACACATAAGTTTCAGATCTTATATCTTACCGTCTTTGAACACATTGGATGTACTAAATTTCTTGCGGCATATTTCTAGGAACTCAGGCTTATTTTTATCTTTCCTAAACATGCGCTAAGAAGAACGAAACACAGACGAAACGAAAACAATCCGTAACATAAATACCAGGAAATGAATCACATTTTATTTATTTTAATAAGACGACAACGAAATTAAAGCATGAAATGAAATGGACCGTAACGGTTAACGGAGGTGACGATTAATAAGGAGACGGATAATTGAGGTTCTACTGTACTACTTTTAGCTAATTTTATTTTCTTAAATCTTGTTTTTACCGGAAAACGACATAATTTACTCAAGAATTTTTTTATTCCAAATTTTGGAACTATGTACAACAACTAACATACCATTAACATTTTTGTTTGCGTCATTTTTATCATACAAATATAGGGCGATATTTTGTAAATTTCCATAAAAAAAATACCGCTGTATACAGAATGATAATGTTGGTGGTGTTTGTGTCCACAAGTTCCATAAAAAATCTTGAGTTCTCTCTATATATTTTTCGGTAAAAATGGATTATTAAAAAAAATCAGAGACAAATTTCTTTTATATGCCAGTGACATACCTTATTTAATTATACATTAATAATTTGTTCTTGTTGGATTTGACAACACTCCTGATAAAAAATGCGCATAAGCCGAAAATAGCATTAATTTTGTCATGTGTTTTCATCTTGTATATATATATGTAATTTCGGGAATATATCAGCCTATGCAGTGCATGAAGAAGAAAGGAGAATAGAAATGGGAATTCTTGTAAAAATAGAATAACTTAATTCCGTAGAAACGCAGATGAAATGTGTTAATGTATTTTTTAAGATTTTAGTGAAGTGTCAAAGCCCTACCATATGGAGAGCAGAGTAAAAACAGTTTTTAGTCAAACTCAGAGATCAGAATGGGTAGTACCGAAACATTTTTGTGTGCTTAGCAAAATCTTATTTTGAGTGCTTTCCTATATGCTAGAACTTTGAAATAACTTTGCTTGAAACTATAAACAATGCTGTTTTGCTTCCATCTTCCAAGCAGCATGCCAGAAATCAAACCACGTACGTCCAAAAGACTGTTTAACAAAACCTCACTTTCAGTTTTTTTCTACAAGTCATTATTTTGAGACTTTCTTAAAAACAAAATTGTTAACTAAACTAATGCCTGGTAAATGAAAACATGAGCCAGCCTGATAACATTGAGACTGTCGGACTACATACTTATCGTATATATACAATGCAAATAATAAAAAGTCAATATCGAATAATATTAAATTAACAATTTAACTTTTCTAGAACAGCTATAAATATATAGCCCTGGAGTCAAATAATCTTATAAAAGAGTCGTTAAATGATCGAATGCATAATTCAAAATCAATTATTTTTGTATGTATTGCTATTTATCTTACCGTAGCCTCATTATTCGCGCTAAAACTTGATCGGTTAAAACTCCAGATGAGTTATAAGCTCATCGCCATATATATATGCACATATGTGAAAGACTTAAAAATCTTCTTCTAAATGTTTGCTGGGAACTAGTAAAAAAACGCTGCGACCAACGCAATAATTTATATTTGTTGTGTCTTACTTCCACCCTCGTAAGAAATCATAGTCTTAAAAATATACTCAGTACATGATACAGTAAGAAAATTATTGATACAATGATAAAGGCTTTTAGGCGATGTATCATTTTTAAAGTGTTTTGTTTTTTTTAGATTTCCAAATGCCCACAACTAATAAGATATGTCAAGAAACTTAAAATACAAATTTGTGTATGGATTGCGTCAGAGTGCTAATTATAAGAATAACACCTAATTAATGTGTTATTTGTAGCTTTCTGCTTGTTTTAACAATTTGAAGACAACAAACAACACTATCCAGGTGTTAAAAATATTTTTTTATTTAATTGATTACTTTCTTTTTCTTTTTAAATATAATATTTCAAATCATATATGTATGTAACACATACTCATACATACATACATGCATGTATTGATAAATAAAAATTAACTTAATTAATATCTGTATTTTTCTTATTTTTATTTTCTTAGAATTCTCGAAGATCGTGATCCCGATTATCAAAAACTTGCTATCCGAGGTCTTATTGGCAATTCAAAACGTGTATTGTCTGGTACAAAAGGTGAAGAAAAAATTCAAGCCATCAAAGAAGGTGTTAAGATATTGGAAGATTTTCTAGAAAAATTCGAAACCGATAACTTGATTCGTAACAACAGAGCCTATCTGGCACATTCCATAATAGAGCAGCTGCCAAAGTCCGAAAATAAATTAGCTTTAGAGTTTATAGCCGCATATGGAGGATCAAAGGCGTAGGGTAACTACAAACACTTGCGTACAATGTATCCTAAAAATGATGACAGTACTTCCTGGGACATAATTCGGAATAGAAATATTGCAAAGTTATTGGATAAATTGAAGAGTGACGGTGGAAAACTTTTTGATTCCGAGAGTGGAAAACCAACAGCAGTACATTTGGAATTAATACATTGGGCCTATAGTCCACAACCGGATAAAGTGAAAGCGTATGCTGAAAAGTCGAGCAAGAAAAGCGCTCCTAAGAGGAAGAGTGACAGGAGGTCCAGTAGTAGCAGCAGCAGCGCAGAAAGTAGTGACGGCAGTGATAGCGATACGCCACAAAAAAAGAAGAAATCTGAATGATAAATCTCTGGTGTATATACATATGAGAACAAACATAAAGTACTTACAACTCTACATATCTTTTATGGACACTTTAAAATAAGGGTTTTGATGCTGAAATAAATAACAGTGAAATAAGCAAAAAAATTTGGAAAAAACAAATTTATTCAACATACATTTTTTATTTTTAGTAAACAAGCATCAAGTTGCTATAATGTCACAAAGTATTACTTTTAGTAATGCATTGATCTTTTCACTTCATTGGCACTGAAAAAAGTACAATTTTTATGTCACCCTGAAATAATAATAAAAAATCGTTAATGATGAAAATTACAAAAACTGGCTCAGAATGAATATGAAAAAAAACGGCTATTTAATTTTGTTCAAAATAACTCAACTACGAATAACCGTAGATTATAAGAAAAGCCACCCTAAAAAGCAAATAGGAAAAGTGCGAACAATGAGACAAATATTTTTTTTTTCAAGTGCATGCACATATGTATATGTCCATGCTGCCGACTTATGTATCCACTTCTGGAGATTCAACATAATAAAAGTTGTTACAGTATTTTTGAAATGATTAACCAATTTGATTAAACAGTGGAAATATACAGATGATATTTTTAAGTTTGAATTGCGCTCTTTACTGATCACAATAGAAATTATCAGAAAATGAAAAATGTTGAATGCTTTTTAAGATTTTTTTTATCAAAATAATAAAAAGCAAACAGCATCAACATACATTTTCAAAATACAATGTTTCATTGCAGGTTTTTTATGATTTTGCATTACATATCGTGGTCGCAATATAATTTTATCTCGATTAGTTGTAGTGCTGTAACTAGGAGGGGCGAATGGAGCTGTCGCATCGAGTGCAAGAGCTTGGGTGGGGGCAGAAAAATGGTGCTCGGTAATCATTGATATTATATTTTAATGTGAAGATAGATTGATGAAAAATTTTTTAAGATAGGGCTCTGCAAACTTGTTCTTCGCCCCATGCGTCAAATGTTCAAAGGCACAGGCTTAGTTTGCTGGCTGAAAAGATTGTTATGATCATTAAATAAATAAAAATAATATATAGCGCTTATTTGTGTGAGAGTTTGACTTTAAAACCATTTTGTATTGAAATAATTGATCAATAATATAAACTTTAAATAGTATTTGTAATTTATGAGGAAAAAAAAACTTTTCCGGAAATGGTAAAAAATATTATTTTTTTTGGGATCAGCCATATTAAAAAATTAATTCATAAAATGGTAAAAAATGTTAGTGTAAGAAAAACTTCACCCTTATTTTCGTTAAACGAAAATTTAAAGTACATTAAAAAAAAAAATTCTACCAGACCCCCAGCCTTGACATGAAATCATGTTCACGTGGCAACCTTGATGTTAAGGGTAATCATCACTTTTTTGAGTATTGGTTTTTCTAATATATTTTATATTTCGTAGATCCATTTATTTTTGAGTAAACTTCTAAAATGTCCAGTTTAGTGAATTAAATAAAAACAGGCGCTCGAATTCACGTACTTTGAGTATTTTTCCATAAAATGAGATGGTGGTCCATATATATAAAGGGTGTTTTTTTTAGAGGTTTGTTTTTCGAATAGAGATAAAACTGGCATTTTATGGTCAAATCTGGCAACTCTAATGTCATTTATGTTCAGTTTGGTTTGCCATTTCATCATGAACAGGTTGACAAAAGAACAACGCTTGCAAATCGTGCAAATTTATTTTGAAAATAATGGTTCAGTTCGCGAAGTTTACCGCAAGCTCCGTCCATTTTATGGTCGACACAATCGTCCATCAGAGCAATTAATTCGGTTAACCATTGATCGTTTTCGCACTACGTTTACTCTATGTGATAATACGCATCCGCAGAGACGTCGAACAGTGCGCACCGAAGAAACAATTGCCGCTGTAGAGCAAAATGTTGAAGAGGACCCGAATGAATCGATTCGCCACCGTGCACAGCAATTGGAGCTTTGTCCATCAACTTTATGGAAAATTTTGCGCAAAGATCTTGGCTTGCGACCTTACAAGATCCAGCTTGTGCAAGAATTAAAGCCGCGAGACCATGCAATGCGTCGTGATTTTGGTGTATGGGCCGAAAATGAGATTGATCTCGATGCTTATTTTCATCGCAAAATTTTGTTCAGAGATGAGGCTCATTTTTGGTTGAATGGCTACGTCAACAAGCAAAATTGCCGCATTTGGAGTGAAGAGAATCCACATGAGACCCTTGAGACGCCATTACATCCACAAAAACTGACTGTTTGGTGTGCTCTATGGGCTGGTGGAGTCATTGGGCCATACTTCTTCCGAAATAATGCTGGAGAGTCAGTTACCGTTAATGGAGACCGGTATAGAGCCATGATAACCGACTATTTTGTTCCCGAATTGGATGGCATGAATGTGGATGAGTTGTGGTTCCAACAAGACGGCGCTACATGCCACACAGCGCACGTCACAATCGATTTATTGAAGGAAACATTCGATGAGCGCATAATTTCGCGGAATGGACCTGTCAATTGGCCACCAAGATCGTGTGATTTGACACCATTGGATTATTTTCTTTGGGGATATGTGAAGTCGCTCGTCTACGCCAACAAACCAGAAACGTTAGGGGACTTGGAAGCCAACATTCGTGGCGTTATTGCCGACATATGGCCCCATATGCTCGAAAAAGTGGTTCAAAATTGGACCTGTAGAATTGGCTTTATTCGAGCCAGCCGCGGCGGCCACATGCCCAAAATCATATTTAAACATTAATGGCATAAAATTATCCTTCCAATAAAGCCAAATTGATGGACATTAAAACGATTTTCTTGTGTTTTATTTCAATTCGAAGCTCTATACCTTTAAAAAAAACATCCTTTTCTCTCCTGCACTAATTGTCGCTAGTGATGACACAGATTGTCTCTTTCTATAGATAATATTGCTCATGGTTGTGTTGTTTTAGCTCATTTTCAAAATTTTCTTTCATAACAATTAAGGGAAAAATGCCTTTAAAGGTTCAAAGATATGCCGAATCAAAGAAGGAAAAGAATAATATCTTAGTGGTGGCACCCTTCTCCCACTTGTTTCATAAAAATTACTCAGCTACTTAAAGGTTTCTTTTGAGAAAATCTTTGCTAAACGCATATCTTATGTTCCAGCAATACATTAAAATCATCGACGATTGATCCAGAATGTTCAAAAAAATTGGGTTTAGCAAAGACTTCAGGTTGACCCGAATGAACTCAATGTATGCTTAGCGACTCTAGATTGTTTTCGAGATACGGTTGTCAGATACGGTTTAAAAGAAAAAATGAATTAGAAACCCTGCCATTGGTCATTGGACAATATGAGTACCATTTAAAAGATAATCCCTATATAAGTATATAAATATCCATTGCCGCATGTATGACGGAACAGCACTTGAGATGAGAATGTCTTGACCGATTTGGCTAGGACAAGGTTTGTATGAAAGAAAATTTTATTAAGAATGCATATTTAGGGTGGCCCTAACACAAAATTATTTTTAAAATCACATTTTTTCGAAGATCGTTTTATCGATTCACATGAAATTGACAACATGTAGCACTTATATTTATTTAAAGACTCTGCTTACTAAGTTATGTTACTTATACTTAGAGTGAATATTTAGGGTGGTCCTCGTAAAAAACTATTTTTCAAATCACATTTTCATAAGGATCGCTTCATCGATTCACATGGAATTAACACCACGTTGTCTTTATACTCAGAGGGCTTTATAAGTATTATTTATAGTGGTTGCCACACAGAGATATTTTTGAAACCGCATTTTCTTAAAGATCGCTTCATTGATTTAAATGAAATTAGCAAAACGTAGGAAAATGATTTGGAAAATACACGGGGCATGTCTGTAATTATATAGTATATTACATGGTCAAATCATTATATTAAATTTTTCCACACTAATTGAAGTCTTTTTATTTCCACTGAGCTAAAGAGGGTTCTAAGCAATATTCTATCTATTATATCTATACCAAATTCTTCCAATAATCACAAGAATAACGACTATCGGGTTAGCTAGATTTTAATAAAAACTAACATTTTTCCAATGTAGTTATTTTCCTATTTTCCATCGATATTCAATTAAAGTTTAGAAATCAGTTCCAGAAATTTTTTATGAACCGTTTCAAAATCAGTTCCGGGTTTTACTTCATAATTCGTTAAAGTTTTAACTTTTTTACATGGGTTTCAAGAAGTTATTGAAAAAAATGTCTGTACCCACACAATGTGTAACTACCTTAATCGAAAGATAATTTTTAGTATAACAACTTTTGTTATCATAGTCTTAGCCAGCACATGGGTGTTCGGAGGTCGAAATATAATAAAGTACAAACTTATTTTACGCTGCAGCTGTTTCGATCTCTTAAGAATCTCGTGTACAACTTAAGATGACGTTGTCTAAACAAAAGTTGTACTAAAAACTATCTCTGTAATAAAATATGTATTCTACCTAATAATTTTATGCAGTACCTTCTTAAATCCCATGTAAAAAATGTTAAAACTACATATAACAAATTATTGCAGACTTCCTGTAACCGACTTGGAATCTTTTATCATCTTTGAGCATCGCACATTACTAGGAATACAATCCCGCGTGACTCATTTGTAGGTAATTTTGTCCAATCTTTTTCGTATGCAACTCTATCACTTTAGATGTCAGTGCGATAAACTTTTCGAAGGGTATGTAAAATGTGTCCGATTTTAAGATAGCCAGGAGTGAAAAAATCGAGAATCGCTGTGCATACATGTTTTTACTTGGCAATATATTCTGGGACACGCTCATTTTGATTAGCAAGCCCAAAAATAATTCAAAAAAAGTATAGTAAAAATCACGAAAGAAACGAATTTAAAATTTTGAACATAGTAACATTTTAATTATGATTCCATTTATTTGATCGCCCAAATAATCCTACACTATGTACAAGTTTCCTTTTCACGCATTTCCATATCAAAAACCCGTTCTTTAGTTCATTAACACATTGCTACTCGTACTCTTCGATGCTGAAAGTGATGCGCTGGCAGAAGCAGTCAAATAATGGTTATGTTCTGCCTTAGTTGTGCTTGCGGCGTTATTTAAATGTCCATAGGCCATGTTAAACAAAGCATCAGGATCACAAACGAAACGATATACGTAACGCTCTCCGTTCACCTTTTGCATAATGCCTTTTTCATAGTAATACCGTAGACTACGCGAAAGTTTGTCATAATTCATAGCTGGTCGGTTTTTCTGTAAGCCCCAACGTCTTGCAACTTCTTCAGGTTCAATCAGTTTGAATTCCATGCCTCTGCCAGTCCATGCTATGCAACTTGAACTAAATTATCTTAGTATTAATAAATGATTTTAATTTCCATGTGACATGCAACAAATGGAAGAAATTCAATTTACCTTGTGGTAGGTTCATCCAAAAGTGCAACCAAAAACTGCCATAGCTGTAGTGAACCACGTCTATGGGATACGGTTTGGCTCGTAGATATGGGTCCATTGCTATTATAGGGATTATCAAATTTCAAATCTGTTTCCGTTGATGTCACCGTGGTGGAGTCTACCAGATTCGGTCGCAACGCATAGGATGATGATATAACTGGATTGAATGGGCTCTCGTATTTTATATCCGTTTCTGATGATGTCGATATATCACTTGACGTACGTATGCTATAACCGCTGCTGGTAGCTGATGTATTGTAATGATGATAAACTGCTGCAACAGTCGCTGCATCCGTGCAAGATGTTATTGTTGTTGGCAGTGGACTTGACGGACCGAGTTTCAGTGATGTTGAATGATGTGGATTGGGGATATGCTGTTGTTGTTGGTGGTGAGGATTATGATGCAGGTGATTTTGCTGATGTGAGTGTGGATGGTGATGATGATGATGATGGTGACTTAGGTGAGTTGTCGAGTCTGGATGTTCCATTATTCTGGCATTATGAAAATGATGTGATATTTGTAGTGCAGCAGAGGCAGCATTGTTGTTGCAGAAGGATGATTCTAAATAAAAAAACAAATGAAAATATTCATTAAGACCAGATTTTTAGATTGGAAATTATACTAGGGGAGAGCATTAAAATATCATTAAAAAAATTTCAAAATATTCCAATATGACTGCTTATTACAAGTCTTTCTTTGAGATGATATAAACATGTTCTTATGCCTTTCAATAGCAGGTCGATACTTGATATAATTGAGATCTTTTTAATATAAATTGTCCCTTCTTACAGAATGCCTGCTAGCTACAAAAATCTGTTTTGCTTTCAAGTTTCGTTTCTATTTTAAGTTCTCAATGGGAACTATGTGACAGTTACAGTTTGCTTCGCACTCAAAACAACTGGATTCTTATGTTCCTATTCTGAAACAGATGCAGCATAGCTACATTTCTCACTTTATTCTTGAAACGAGCTGGACTGTAATTGACGGCCAAAGATATCTTGTATTAAAAAGTCAGATCATAAGCAGGCATGAGTAGATTTTTTCCAAACTGTTTCGAGGATGCAGCCAAGAAGATGATATGAAACAATCTTCCAACGACTCATATTCAAAATTTAAAAAATATTTAAAAAATCATAGCTGCTACGACCCCTTCTTTATAAGCTCCCTTATAAACTGAAGCTTTTCAGTGCTGGTGTACTGAAATATTTTTACAATTAAGATACATTTAGCTATAAAGAAATTGCTTATTAATGACGTGTTAATACCAAAACATTCATACATTTGAAATTTACCCATTCCAATTGCTTGGATAAAATACAAATGGACACAATATGTTACAATTTATCAGCAGTCATTTGTAAAAATTTACCTTTGATTTAGAAGAACTTCTGCGCTCAGAAAAAAAGGACAAATTGAGCTTTTAAGTAGCGCACTGCACTGCACTGATTGAGTGAGTTTTCCCCCCTACGTCAATTAAAAATTGAAGAGATTCCTTGCATAATCTATGAACAAGTGCCAAGAAGTATGATATCCGTATAGTAAGTGTACCATCAACAATGCATTAAACCTGTTGGAATGAAAGCTATTTCAACAACAAGGGAGACAGTCGCAAAAAGCGACGTAGGAAGTAGTGGGAGCGACAACTGGGTAGACAGACAAGAAGTTGTTTGAGGGTTGTAAAATCAAATTTTGGTTGTTTGTGTATTAATAAAGATTTTTAAAGTCAAAGGTTGTACCCTGTGGCTTTCCACCCAACTTCGAAGCGCCTGCCGACTCACGTCAGCAAATATCTGCAGGATATGACTATCGTTTTATTATAACAAATGATTGCTACTGATTTCATTTAAAAAATATTTTTTTTTTCGTATTGAGAATTGAAAATTTCGCGGTTTTCAATAAGTTATTTTACGGATTATTTGCATGAAAATGTTGACAAGTGGATTAGTGTGAGATAAATCGTGAGCTGTATATTAAATAAGTGCATTTCTTATCGAAGTACCTAAAATATAAATCATAAGCTTAAAATTAAGTTAAAATCATTCTTTATTATATATGTTAGGGTGTTTCTTTTTTAGGTTTTTTTGAAAAACCCAAATTTAAGTGACAGCTTTATAGTATCTTATATATATGTTACCGGATAGGATGAACCAGTTTAGCCTAGGATGAACTAGAGTTATTATATGCTTTAACGGTCTCACTACTGACTTCCTTTTAGTATGTTAGGTTAAGTGGTCGGCTTCCTATATGTCCAACGCTCGCTTTGTGTCGTACTTCGGCCGCGTTTTACTATATTATGTCCAACACGGGCCTCGCTAACACACCGGCAATGTATATACTACAGTGAACCGCAGCCAAAGGCCACGTGAAGCCATTGTTAGACAAAATTTCCTTAGCTAAACTGGTTCATACCAACTTGCTTCGAATGAGCTAGTTCGGCCTAGGAAAAACTAGTCTAACCTAAAAACTAGTTTGGCCGGTATACACATAGTATGAAATCGAGCTCTAAGTAAATTTTTGAATTCGAATATTTATACCAAGTTGAAGAGAAGCTATTCCCAACCTGCTCAGAAAAATATTGAAATAAAAGTTGAATACTAAAAAATTACTTTGTAATATTGAAAAAACAGGCTTTTTCCCAAAATAGAGACACCCTAATATACATACATATAAAAGGAAACGTGTTGTGTTCCTTAAAAATTATATATTTTTAATGTTTGCATATTGATAAGTGAATTCGCGGTTTAAAAAAACCCCTCTCACAAAGTATCTACGGAAAATGTTGTCACAATTTAACTTACCTTCGTCGTTCTTTTTTAAAATCCCAGCAGGTGGCGATGGAGGAAATCTGGTTGTGGGGGGAAAAGTTAAAAAGAAAATAGGATTTTTAGCTTAAAATAATCAAAAATCGCATTTTTGTTTGATCTTGAAAAACAACAACAACAACATGGTAAGATAGTGTCTCAGAGATATGAAAAGAAAACTGACAACCATTAAATGGTTTGTGGGAAGAAAAAGTTTCAACATAGCGATTAAATAATCTTATAAATATGTGGAATGTCAAGTGATATCGTTACATACATATATATAAGGTATTTTGACAAAAACTTACCTATAGCAATATGGATGTGTCACAGCAGGTATGTCGAAAAAAGATGACGCTCTTTCAGTGCGAACTCCTTTAACATTAACTGCAATGTAATTTTTTATATTTTTCTTTTATAAAAAACATATATTTTTCTTTTGTTCAGTTAATGCTAAAATATTAATTCTCAACGGGAAGCAAAAAGAAGTTATGTATGTCATCATAAAGTGTTCTTTCTTAAGCCGCTGTGTTAATAAAAGTTTGTTTGTGGTATTGACAAGTTCTATTATTGACAAATTTCATCAAATACTGATTGCTACAATGTTAATGTAGTGAAAATCAAATTTCTTATGAAACATAGATGCATCAATTTTATTAGGATTTTCAAAATCAAAGCAAACCAATTACTGAGCTTGACGATAATTTTTAAAGTATGAGAGTACCCGACGGAAAACTCAATTATTTTCAATGATAGAATAACAGAATGCAGCTGCAGAAGCTTAGTAATATTAATAACAAAGTCCAGCTACTACAGCTATTAACCTGCATAGCTATTTTGCTTGAAGCTCCAAATTGAGTAAAAACATTATTAATGCATGAATAATGAAAATAAAGAAATGTTGCTTGTTAAATTGTAATTTTATCTTAACTATTTCGTGGTTCAGACTTATTGCTTATAATTTTTAGTAGAGACAAATGAAGTCTAAAAGTTCCGGGGATTAGCTTCACTAAGCCTCCATGGCAAAAATTTCTAACAATACGCTTATTACAGCTTTTACTTCAAGAGGTCAAAATATATCCAAGAGTCACAAGTTCGATAACTCCCAAAATTCCACATCGCGATAAAATTTTACAATAAATAAAATCGGAGGGAGTCATCTTGGCACTTATTGCAACCTGCAGAGTGGATATAATACATTAGCTCATCTTTTTGTTGACAGAAGAGGTCATGTCAGATATAGGAAAACATATAAATTCAATATCTGTATCACTTCATAAATTCATCCACTCATGTGCGTGTCTCTGTGGCCTGCCATCTACTATATAAAATTCAATCTGTCTGTCTGTTTCTTATAGTATGGACGCGAAAACTATCCGGCCGATTTTGATGAAATTTTTACAGTAGGTTAGTATTGATCAGAAGGGTGTCATAGGTTATAAAAGTTTTATGGATGGTGCATAGGGTGGCCCCATACAAAAATATTTTTAAAATAGCATTTTCACGAAGACCGGTTAATTGATTCACACCGAACTTACACCACTTTGCTTTCATATTCAAGAGCATAGCAACGGCTAAACTTTGATTTAGGGTGGCCCTCATACAAAAAATATTTTTAAAATAGAATTTTCACAAAAACCACTTCATCGATTCACATAGAATTTACACCATGTGTCTTTTATGTTCAGAGGTATATTTTAGTAGCCTAAACTTTTATTTAGGCCACATATTTAGGGTGGCACACATACAAAATATTTTTAAAATATCATTTTCACGAAGACCGGTTAATCGATTCACACCGAATCTACATCACGTAGCTTTTCTATTAAAAGGCATAGCTTAGGCTAAGTTTATGTTTAGGGTGGTCCTCATACAAAATTTCTTAAAACTGAATTTTCACAAAAACCGCTTCATCGATGCACTTGGAATTTACACCACGAGTCTTTAACATTAATAGGCATAGCTAGGGCTATAAAACTTTTATTTAGAATACATATTAAGGATGGCCCTCATTCAAAAATATTTTTAAAATATCATTTCGACGACTAATCGATTCACACCGGATCTACACCATGTAGCTGTTATATTATGGGACACATCATAGGCTACAAAACTTCTATTTAAGGTGGCCTTACACAAAAATATTCTTCTTCTTTCACAAAGACCACTTTAACAATTAGGATGAAATTTTCAATTTAACGGAAGCGAAGCGTAAAGGGTAATTCTCAAATTTTAAAAGTTTAAGATTTTTACAGTTGAATTAGGAAATAAATTATCTACACGAAACAATGGGCGTCAACCAAAAATCTCAAATTACATAGGCCGACAAAATTTAACCAAACCTCTGGCACAGAAACTAAAATAAACTTTACCGAATTCGAATCCGATGTCAGAATTGATCGGTTTTCGAGATATTCCAACCTTAAAGTGTGGAAAACACGATTTTTGAGATATTTAAGGTTATGTTACATCGAACGATAATTTATTTTTGTAAAACAATTAATGGTGTACAAAAGAACAGTAGTTCGCATTTGAATTTGGATAGATATCTTTTTTCATCCTTCAGAAATCGTTAGTTGAAATTACACTGAGCAATTTGGCAAAAATTCGAGTATCGGGACTGGCTTTGGGAAGGTAATTCTGCTTAGTTAGTTTCACCAAATCGCAAATTGATATTTCCCATAAATCCCATTCTGTAATTTTATACACAGCAGGCTCTGGGGCCATAGTACTGGTTATACTCATCAATAAATCACCAGAAATTTGAGGCCGATCGAAAAGAATCTACTGCAGAATACTAATGAGGGTAGGTGTCGAAAACAGTATTAGATGTCAGAGTGTGTGTGGCATGATTAGTGTTGACCAGTGTTATCATCCCCACTACTTCAGTAAGTTTTCGAAGAAAGAGAAAAATAGGACAACACTTTGCACAAGTTTGAGGTTAATCGGTTATGTTAAGTTTTTGGCCTAGGCAGAGGCGTACCGTGTACATCAGGCACACGGGGAAAAAACTTATTTGACGCTCCTGCCATAAGAAATTTTAGTGTTTTTTGCCAAAAATTTGATTTACCTAACCAAAGAAAAAAGATCCTCACTTTTGATATTCGAAAACTCTGGGAAAATAAGATATATTTCACTTTAAATTCAAAAATCTCCTCCTACACATTGGAATTTACTACAACTATTTTCATTTATTTATAATAAAAATAAAGGCCCTCACTTTTGACTTTCAAAAACTCTAGCAAAATGATGTATTTCACGACCACTTTGCCGCCCCCAAGCCTTGCGTCCGGGGCGACTGCCTCTTTGGCCTCCCCTAGGTACGCTACTGGGCTTATGACATTTTATATGAAATGCGTCCGTCTTATGCAGTACATGCCATGTGCTTACATAGATAGATAGTATTGATGTTATGGCTAAATTAATTTGGATTGATTAGTGAACCTATGATATAAAGACCAAGTAATCGCCAACGCCCAAAACTTAGTCCAGTAAATACGATAGATACATATGTTTGTGTGTGTACTAGGGGCTCGAAAAAGTTAGTACTCAGTAGACAAAAGTATTCATATACGAAATTGCTTCACAGTAAAAATAGCATTCGCCCTAAAGGAGTCAATTTTGAATCGTATCTTAAAAAAAAGATTATCAAATTTAATTAAGCTGATGAAAACATTATGGCTTTTACGCTTTTAAGAAAAATTTTCCAAAAATAATAAAAGCGTGCAGACTTAAATCAATAGCCTGTAGCAAAAAACATAAGCATTTATTGCAAATTCGTCAACAAACAGACAGACAGACAGAGAGAGACATAGGCAGCGCAATCCGCTGCGTACATTGGCAGCAAAGTTCATAAATATAAAATCAAATATTTGAAGTGTACATTTTGTTTTCGATAGCAGCATATTGTTTTTATTTATTACAGATAAATAATATTTTTGTTTTTACATACACATACATAATTACATTTGTACACATACATACGCGCTTACCATTGTACCTTGAGTTAAGATATCCTTCGGCGGTGCCATCAAATCCAAATTTACTAATCTGTGCTGTAGCTGGGGTTGAATAGACGGCAAGTTCCTCAACAAGTTGTTGATGATGAGGATGCGCGTGGGGATGCGAGTGGTGGTGGGTGTGATGTGGATGCGAATACCAATGTTCTCTAGTTAATTCTTAAAATAATGATAACATATTGTCGGGATAATTAATTATTTTGCTATGTAAGAGCTTGCACGAAGAGAAATATTCAAAATATCAATTAAAGTCAGAAGCCAATTAATAAAAAAACCCATTGCCGTGCGGTTTTCAAACCCATATAAAACCTCAAAATACCGAGACCAAGAGACGGTATAGATTTTTTTACTCTACAACATTTTGCTTCATATATCTGTATCGATTAAAAACAAAAAATTATAATAAAGGATTTAGGAAATGTCCTCAAACTATGATGAAAACTGATTGAAAACTGAAATTATAACATTTAAAAAACTGCATCAATTTCGGAGAAGTGAAAAACTTAACACATGAATTTGTTTTTCTCTAAACAATGACATTTGAACTAATTCGACATTTGTCAACTTTTTTCGAAGTATTCAATATTTTTTTGACCTTTTCAACATTTTTCCGAGCTTCAAAATATTTTCGACTGTTCAAAATTCTTTAACTCTTTTCGACTTTTTCAAAATCGGTGATTTTCAAAAATCAATAGATTTGTACAAAATTTCTTATACGAGAGAATCTGGAGTTAGATTTTCAAAATTTTCAAATTCAAGATGTCGTTTCCAACATAGTGGACATATTTTTTAAAAATCAACCGATTAGTACCAAATTTAATATACGCGGGTTTTGGAGGTAACTGATAACGAATATGTGGTCAGATTTTTAAAATTCAAGATTGGGTTATTGAGTTAGCTATATTGGATCCACCATATTGAATCTTAATACATAATCTGACCTTGGATTCATGATTAGTGAGCCACAAAACCCTCGTATACCAAATTTGGTACGAATCGGTTGATTTTAAAAAGAAACGTGTGTCCGCCATGTTGAATCCGCCATCTTAAATTTGAGAATTTTTAAAATTTAACCCCAGATTCGTAATTGGCGACTCCATAAATCACTGTATAACAAATTTGGTACAAATCGATTGATGTTCGAGTTTGGCAAATCTGACCTTAGATTTGTAATCAGTGGCCCTCAAATCCGCCGTATACCGAATTCGATGTAAGTCGATTGATTTTCAAAAATTCGGTCACCATATTAGTTTTTTGATTGTCATAATGAGTCTGCTATGTTGGGTTTTGTTAACCTACCACTCCAACCTTTTAGGGGCGTCCATTAGTTACAAATTGAACCAAAAAACGACCCGATCAGTTGCTAAGTTTTATTGTTTTGCTGGACACTCGATTTTTTTCCGGTTTTCGACCGCCATATTGAAATTCGAAAACACCCGTAATCAGAAAATCTCATATGACATTTATATCCCTTGCAATTATTTATCACATGAGATTTCAGTTCATTTGCAATTTCAGATTGACTTTGCTTACGACGTAATGAACAAATTCTTGTACT
Organism: Meiosimyza decipiens; assembly: GCA_963680825.1. Taxonomy (NCBI): domain Eukaryota; kingdom Metazoa; phylum Arthropoda; class Insecta; order Diptera; family Lauxaniidae; genus Meiosimyza; species Meiosimyza decipiens. Next base: position 71,325,709 of record OY804259.1, read on the forward strand.
TAACTCAAGTTCAGTGTGACTTATGACCTTTGTTAGTAAGTTACTATGTAAGCAAGTGTATCTGTTTTGAGATGTAGCCCTATTTTTTGGATCTTTGAACTTAAATTTCTCTTCGCTTACATGTCAAAAAAATTAGCATTTGAAGTACAAACCACTGGACAATATCGCAGTTGTGGACGATGGTGTTGGCGTCGTTGTTGATGAAGTTGCTAACGTTGGTATAATGACACAACAGGAAAACTTTTGTGGCTGCGTTGTTGTGGTTGATGGGCGTATGGATACTGGTACTTCAGTTGTTTCAACTGTATTGCTGTTCTTTTTTCCACTGTGCTGGGAACTGTTGCCACCATTAGTTGCCGATAGAGATGCTGACGAAGATGATGACAGGGTTGTTGATGTGCTGGCCGAAGCTGTGTTGTTACTACTGACTGCTACGGAATCAGCATTTGTATGAAATGTGGGCTCATTTTCAGCTTGCAGTTGACGTGCGTTTAAGTTTCCATCGGAGTTTAACGCTGCATAGTCAAGCTGCAAGGAAATAAGTAAAACTTGCAAAATAAACTTAGCATGGATAGAAGATAAGTGACTGCATTCAATTACGAACTTCTAATAAACCAGTCAAAGATATTATCGGAATTGTCGCTTTGCCAAGAAGTGTGGAGCTTTTTGTTTTTTCTCGCTAATATTAAAAGGAAATGACACAATCCCAAACAGGAAATGAAGGTGAAATTGTATGCAAAGACGATGATGAGGATGCTGCATTCAAACGGGATAGCACCATTTCTTTTCATTTTTCTTTGCTAATAAACGGGAAGCGATTGTGTGAAGTCAAATTACATTGCAATAAGTTGCAAGAGCAATAAATTGCCAAAATATAAATTGTCTTTAAAAATAATTTATTCGTTTGCTTAACTTCTTTGAGACTTAAAGATTAATTTTATTGAATATAATATGAAACAATGAATTTATTGCTAAAATCTACTTTTTGAGGTAGAGCGATACTTATCTGCTCACTTCCTCCAAAAATAGGAAAAGAGCAGTTTGGAAGTACTTTTAACACTAAGATCAAAGGCAGAAGATAAACACAAATTGAATGGAACTTACTCTTTTTCGTGTGACACAAATTAAAATATTACTATAAGCTCGGAAAGAAGGCATCAATGGCTGAAAAGTTGAAAAGTGACAGGCTCTATTTCATTAGCGTTCCTCGAATACTATAGCGCTTTTGATAGCAACTACTGCAATTGCATATGGGCTGCGTTGAATAGACGAGACGAGCCTCAGTACTAAGATTTCATATGTAGATTATAACATAACCGAAAACTTTCTGATTCTTTTAAGGGCGCCAAGGTGTCTGCTGTCACCAATCTTGATTCTGATAGTACTGGACAATATTATCAGCAGATCTTATTTCGTAGTCTTTGAACGGTAATCAGTGGGAATTGCAAGTGGGTACAGCAGTAGCCTCATGAAATTTTATTTTTCGGTGCTAAGCTAAACATTTTCACTGATATTCATTCTTGTAGTAATTTTGCCACATGTAAACCCAAGATCGTGTTAAAGCATATGCTACATAGGCTGTAGCCTAGGGGCCCCTCACCACAAAAAACGCGGTTCTAAAATTTTTATATTTTATTGAATAAAACGTCATCTAATAAACGTCAAGTACAAACTGCTGCAGCATACAGTTTGAGTGGCAACAGGAGCAGAATCGGAAGTAGAAGCGTTGTTTATTTTGCTTCCATTAGAAAATATTTTGAAGGAGCCGATCATGATATATCGTTTGTAAGCCTGATTCGTATAAAAATATATGAAAATTGTATGCTTTAACTGCCTAAATTCCCAAACCATTTAAAAAACCTTACTTGCGTGAGTACCTGTGCTTGTGAAGGAAGATAAAAGCAACCTGTTCTATTACAGCTGTTGCTTAGAAATTATTTTTCTTAAAATTTTTTGCAATCACTAATTTAATTTTTTAAAAAATGCGGCGCTATCTTTCTTTTAAAATTTTCTAATTCTCAGAAATGTGAAATAAATTACGTATCAGTGACAACGACGATATATCATGTAGCTAAGACGGCGTTCAAGTATAACGTAGCGCAATTTGTTGGGAGGGGGTGTCTTATAAAACATTATGATGCGTTACAGGGGTGGGAGGGGGTGTACAGAAAAAGGTTTCGTTGCATTACACGAGGGGGAGGGAGGGCCAAAAATGTTCAAAAGTTGCGTTACGTTATATTTGAACGCCCCCTAAACTGTTCACTTGCTTCCTAATTACAATACATAATCTCAATATTAGGTTAGACTTAAGTGACCAAAAGCTCATCTTTTGGTGAAAAATCCATCTTTTTGATGCGATTGTCACCAATCACCTCTTTTGCCAAATTCCACTCTTTAAGTATTCATGAAAGTATAATAATAAAAAATAACGATTTATGAATATCATGGTTTTATTGATATTTTATGTTGATGACCTTTTTTTTTTGTTTTGCTGTCCAAATAATGTCTTTGTATCTTTTAGCCAAAAACGCTCTGGTAGGATCTGTACCTAACGTTCAGCCTAGGGTCCCGCAGATCCTAGGCACGGCCCTGTGTAAGCTATTTGTTTTCTACACATATGTATATAAAAAATGTTGGACCATGTTATTTGTCCAATTGATTTTATTTAAATTTTCGAGATTGATAGCTGAAGTATGGGGCTACGCTATGCCTTTGTGTCGGTTGGTCTCGTCATTTATGACGTTAAGAAAGTTTAGGTTAAGCCAAAAGCTCATAATAGTGCGCTACATTAATAGTAAAACAATCTTGCAATAAACCAATTCGCAAATGCTGTTCCCATTTTCAACATCATCTGACAGTCTCTTATTAGCTACTTACATAGGTCAAATATTTACTCCAATCCTATAAAAGCGCAGAGCTGCCTCTGAAAAATTTCATTTGATTTTTCTGCCTCATAAGGAAGCAACTACTTAGATAATGATTATGCGATGACAATGGAGGAGTGGTGGTCAGGGGTTGTTGCAGAAAAAAATGTTTTGGTGTATTGAGGAAAAGGTTTCCTGAACCATTTCGTCTATGACTTCAGAACTGCTATGATTTTGCTAGAACTTGAGGATGAGGGGCTTGAATCTCGCAAACCAACCCGAATATCTGTTCGTAGTGCATCTCCTTCTGATACATCGTGTGTAGTGCCACTGACCACACCTAAAAGCTGTGGAGCGTATGAACATGATTGTGAAGTCAGCAAGCAAACAAAAGAAAATATGGAATAATACGGTTATTGTTAGACTACAACAAATGTAGAAATAAGAGTTAGAACAAGAAGAAAGTTAGAAAAACGCAGAGAGATCATATATTCCAAACCCAAATTTCGCATGATTTTGCGATTTTTTACTGAAACAAAAATTATTTGATATATTTAATTTTACTACGAGTTTATTAAACAATTTAACATTAAATAGAATAATGTTTTTGTATTATTCCCGAAAAAGTATTAGCAATTGACCATTTATAAGAAACTAATGCTTTTGCTTAAATCGCAGTAACGAAGACTTCATCGTTAAAAGATACGTTGAGATTATAACACCATGGGGGAGTAAAGACTACTCTGATTATGACCTGCAGATGAACTACACAGCGGGAAATGCTGAAGACTAAAGTGAAAACTTTTCTGTTCTTTACTCAATTAACTAAAAAGCCAGGGAACATTGTCAATTAACTAATGTGTAACAGATATGCTTTTGTTCGCAGTTAAGCAACCGCAACTGACCATCATTAAAACAAATAGCGATGTACAATAGACCAACCAACAACTTCACAAAAGTGTCACAGTCGTTTCAGCATTACGATGTGTCAATTAGCTGAATGATACTCGCTCGCATTGTTGTCACCTTTAAACTTTCAGAAGTTTGCAAGACCAGCAATGTTTTCTTTACTGTTGAATTGCATTACACGAATTAAACTGTTGCTGTTTAAAAAGCTATAATAGCTTGTCTCTTTTGTAATCTAAGGTAAATCTATTTCCTAAGATACATTTTACTAGCTCCCTGTAGGAAATGTTAGCTGCGTTTTATTCGCCATCCAATAGGAAAGCAAAAACATAATCGAAAACTTCGCAAGTAAAATTATAGTTGCTATGTATACATAGCAAGTTCCTTAAATGCCAGTGCTATCCTACAGTTCTGTATTTTGTCAATTGTGCATTTTGAAATGGCAACAAGAATAGCTACATATTTCGCAAAGAAAATAATTGCTTAAAATGCCAATCGACAAAAAGATGTATTTTGAATCAAAATTTTTGATGTATAACAAGTACAAAGAATTGCAACGAGTACTCGTATAAGAAACGAAAAGGCGAGTAAAACACAGCTGTTATTAGGAATTCATAAGTTTCAAATTGTAAGATAGTACTTGTATTATTGTTTGTGCAATCTTTTGCAACGATTACAGATACTCGTATTTGAAAGTAGGAGTGCTATAATGCAAGCATTTGCCTTAGAAAGTTTTGTTGCTTGAACACCCCCTTTAATTTTTTATAGGGACTATTTTTGCCTTAGACACTATGACAAAAATCTCAGTCCTTTGTCTCTTTTGAGCATTTTTCAGATATTTTAAATAACATGGTACATAAGGGGTTTGAGGTTTAGTGATGGAGAGATAATATAAATGGAAAAAATTGTTGTCTCTTCATGAGGAAAATGGCATGGTTACAAACAGTCTTCAACGACTTTTTTTATTTCAAGCCTGAGTGGCTTAATGGCTGAGGCAAAATTGTGTCTCATGGAAAACCAAACTTTTTTATTATCAGCACTATCTCTCCAGCACTACATCTTAAGATCTTTACGTATCAGTTTAGTCAACTTTTTTCAAAAAGCTTACAAAATTTTAATTTATATAAATTTTCCAGAAAACTTAACTGAATACTCCATAAGGGCATTAAGAAGTAGTGCTGGAAGGGTAGTGTGAATGTTGAAAAAATTTGTATTTTCATGGAAAATAACTTTACTTCAGACACCAAACCTCTCAGTCTTGAAATAAAAACATTCGTAGAAGAACATTTGTAACCATGTCAATTACCGATTAGTCTAACATTATCTCGAACCGCTGACGTTTTGACCCAATATCGACTGACACTGTGGTCGCACGAGATACCGCATGAATTTTAAAAAAATATTTTTTAATTGACATTTGTACTTTGAACAGGCGAAACGATAATTTCAACAGGGGTGCCAGTGCTATAGTGACGACACTGTCTATCAATAACTAAGTTTCCACTTGGTTATAAGCTAATTAACCCTTTGATCTCATTATATGTATATATATATGCAACTAACTTGTACTCATTTATGGCAAAGTTCAACTGTCACCGTTGTGATCATTTCGTCGTTCAAAAGAGTTAAATGAATCCATTGTGTTGATACAGTTTGGTGCTCTTTTTCTTTCGGCTGAGCTATTTACCAAATTGCCGTACCACACATTCGTGCTTTCTTCTTTTTGTTAGTGAAAAGTGTTGACACAGTTTGTATTTAATGGTAACATCTAAATGTTTAAGTTGGTACTTCATTTGTCAAGAGTTGTGCTTGAACCGGGGCAGTGCACGCAAAGACGTACAAATGTGTACGAGCGCCTACTTAGATAGCACCATCTGAATCCGTGCTCGTTGCACCATGCGAAAAGAAACGTTTTGTTTTGTGCGGCAATAAGATACAGTTTTGTTAAATTAGCCTTTAAAAAAAATTGCGACAAATTTCAGATTAATTCAGCGAAATCTTTATCTTTATGTCCCTCATATGAAAATATACATTAGACTGTGGGTTATATCCCCAAGTTTCTTTAATTGAAAATATCGTTATAACAATATTTTTGATAAAAATCACAAACATGAAAATTTCAAAATACGATATCTCGACAAAAAGAAATGATGATTAAGCAAGCTCAACGGCATTGCAAAGAAAAATACTTGTACGACCTTAATAACTCAAAAAACTTACGTGATAGAGCAGTTCTGAGCCTGGATTCGGCTTCAGCACACAAAAATCTAATAGGAACACTACTCGAACTTTTAAAAGATAATTAGTTGTAGTACGGTGTAATTAAAACGGATCAATGCCGTAAGTTGTGATGAGCAGAAATGTTCTAAGATTATTAATTCTAAGTTTTTGAAGAAATAAATAAGTAAAGCAAAAACCAAGAAAGTTACTTAAAGAATGACCGATGTACAAAAAAATTAATTGCTCAGCAAAAAATGCAAACATTGAAAAATAAGGGACAGTCTAATTTGCATGCACTTGGCTTTCTGCTGTGAACTTTTGCATACGAAAATGTGTGTGCACAAGTGAAGTTTGCACTAAAAGCTGACATTAAACAGCAATAAAAATCGTCTTATAAAAAGAGCTAATTATATTTTTTACAACCTCAGTTTTAAACAGAGTGAATCAAATGCTCGTAAAATTACAGTTTTTTTCAATTCCCAAAGATTTGTGTTAGATATGAAAAAAGTTTTTAGAGAAGTAAAATAAAAGTACTTTTAAGTGAGGAATAAAGTTACAAACCGGAAATAAAACACCAAACAAAATATAAAAAAATAAAATTCTTCACAGCCATTATATAAATAAATATATTAAATGTCAAGGATTATACACCGTTGCGGCTGAAGCAACCGCCCTCTTAGTCCCCCCTAGATATGCTACTGGTTATACCAATCACAGCTGTTGGGCTTAAAATATTTTCAAATTATTGCTCTTTATAGAGCCAGCCCTATCGAAGACTCGTTTATGGTGGGGGCCCAGGGGCACGTGCCTGTAGTGCCCTTATGTAAATCCGGCACTGTATAGAGCCCCATTGATTCTTTAAGGCTGACTTTCTTAATATTAAAAAAATAGACAACACTTTAATCCATAACAGCATACCAAATAGTTTATTTTTGGGCCTAGTGTCTCTTCTCAAAAAATTGCCGACTTTTCAACCCTACAATTAGGTTTCGAACCCTGATATCACTAGGAGATACTCTGTCATTCAAATGTTTCAATAATTGAGTTTTCACTGGAGTAGGAATATTTAAAGAGCTCTACTCGTTGCTTCGGAATTCTTAGATTTTTAATGCCCACCCAGTTTTATATTGATTTAAATGGACAAGAGAAGATTAAGCAAATTACTTGCAACAAAGAGTTTGCTTGAGTCTAAAAACATGAATACCTCCTACAATACGTATTAGTTTTGCTAAAACTATACATTTAATAAGGGTATTGTGGTGTTACTATATGTAAGAAATATATATTAAACAAAATTATATCTTTCAAAAGTTTGAGAGACTTGCTTTTTACACAAGAGACTTTAAGCTTAAACGAAATTAACTGAAGCGTGTCCAAGTTTGGTTTTGCGCTGGTATCTTAAATGCAAAGCAAAGATATGTGTAGTGCATATTAAGATATATAAGATATCATGAAGTTGGTATTTATTTTTTAAGAACAGTAAATGTAACTTTTTTAAAAAATGGAAAAGACATTCTTTAGTTTGCAATATTAGCGACAATGGGACCGTTCCATTAAAGTCGGGTGCTACTATACACATTTTCCAATTGTTTTCAAATTCATAATTGAGGAGTGGGTGAACAAATCGAAGCATTTTCAGATTTTAAAAATTTTTCAGAAATCACAAAAAAACTGTTTATTTCGCTGAACTGATCATATTAATTTACTACGATTACAGGTAGTCCCCGACTTACGACCGTTCGACTTACGACTATTCGCACTTACGACCAATTTTTTTTTTCAATTTTTTTCATAGAAAATGCTTAAAATAGTTTCGGGGAATCCCTAAAATATGTATATGAGAAAAAATTTAAAAAAAAACAGTAGTATGTACAAGGATTCGATTTATTTCAGTACAAATAATACGTTTGTTTGAGTGAATAATTTTATATCATCACAAAAATGGCTGGAACTAGTAGTACAGTATGTATGTAATATTTTTCTTTAGTTATTTTTTATGAAACTCGACTTACGACTTAATCGACTTACGACCGATGACTAGGAACCTATCTCGGTCGTAAGTCGGGGACTACCTGTATGTCTATTCATCTTCGATCAGGCTCAAAAAAAATATTTTAAAAATGTTTGTTACTTTAAGAGACCACAGAAAAAAAATGGACAAGTGCCCTTTTGCCCCTGCGCTTACCATATGCGAGTAAGATATGTTTTCTCTAGTTACAAAGAATGGTAGAAATCTTAGATTGCAAAAGCAATGCGTAGGGTATCTTAAACGTCGTTGAATTCATAGTTGATTTTTCTTTTCAACATAAATATCAAACGCATTCGTGTAAATTATAGATATGTATGTGTGTGTGCGTGTGTGTGTGCATGTCTGTGGAAATGTCTTAAGAAACACTTTCACTGTACACTGTCTTTGCTCTGTTGGAGACACAACGGTCTATTCACTGTTCGTTGCTCCGTCAAACTTGCAGATCGCTTTCCTCAGTATGCAAGGCCAGAACAAACTTTTAAAGTTCGAATATCTACGGTGTATTCATTTTTGACGCAAATACGGATAGTAAAAAGTTTCTTTACAAAAAATAAGAAATGCAAGGACGCTTTCGGATTTTTCCGCGTTTATTCTTAAGGAGCAGTATTCTATTCTCGGTGTTCTACAATGTCATCATAATTGAAGGTAGTGTGTGCATCTTAAGTGTTTAAAAAAAATGTGGAAAAATGCAATGAAAAAAACACAAAAACAATTGAAACTATTTCTGTTATATCAATTTATGATGGATGATAAATTTCGAAATTTATTAATATATAATTCCGTAATATATCAAGCAAATCTTCTCTTACATTTAAGTGCGATGACACGTTATTTGGACATGTCCAACAAAGCGACTTGGCGCGTCACTGTCGCTCTTCACGATTTGATATACCTTCTTCCATGGGTGATTAAATGTTTTACTTCGTCAGAAATATTTTGATTTTGTGGACGCCATTAAAAAAAATACGCAAAAGCGGCTTTAAGGCCCCAAACTAAAATCCAAACATAAACTGTTTCGAAAACTTAATTATTCCTTGGCTTAAAAAATTCCAATCAATTTGGTAAAACAAATTTGGACAGATTAATTAATAATTTTGTAAGGAAAGAGCACAGATGTCAAGTTGTTGTTATTTCAGTGTCATTCTGTGTAAAGTGCAATCGGCCTCCACATGCATAGGACTGATTAAATTAATTTGATTTTCTTTTTACAAAACTTTTAAGTAATTGGTTTAGTAAATTTATAAGAAGTAAATTCAATTTTTTTTTAATTTCAGTGAGAGGGCGTGCCACCACCTTTTAAAATGTGATAGTTTTTTTTTCATATCACAGAATCAGTGAGCAGTAAAGTCTCAAACGTCATAATAAGGAGACTACGCTATGGATACTAATGAAATACTCGAAACCAGTAATGGGTACATTTAATTTCGGTACATTTCCGGGACATTTGTACTTTTTCCGGTACATTTACATTCTGAAAAATCGTCGGCAGAGCATTTGCCGCAGTTTTCATATATTTGCCGAATTTTGAGTACATTTTCGGTACATTTGGACAGTTTATGATAGTAGACTTTTTTTTTAGTAAATGAAAAATAGAAAATAATTGCAATGTGGAGATTTTGAAATTTAATGTGGAATATAACTCATTTTGCCAGTGTTTTTCGACTGGCATAGATGAGAACCTTTTTTTTTGTGTATGTTTTTTCATACATTTTGATAAAATTGGGTGTTCAAGGCAAAAGAAAAAGTACCTGTCTTGATTCAGTACATTTTCAGAAAACCAAAATGCCATCACTGCTCGTAACGTGTAAATGTGAATGACTACGTGTGAAAATATGAACATGCTACTCGTATCATAACGAAATTTTATACTTTGACTATACTTCCCACCGGTACCCCTTACAGACTTTCTTTGGAATATCGAATATAGTTCTCGTGATACAATAAACGCAAATTTTAAGTCTTTAGCGTTGCCACGCCCCTCTTGAAAGCTTCGCATAGCTATAACTCTCCAAATCTTTAATGAATAGATTAACATTTTCATAGTTTTATTAAAATTGGTCAAGTCATTCGAAAATACATTTTTCTATTGAGCAAAACCAAGTTTTTAGAGAAAATAAATAGAAAACCGAAGTGCGCAGTGAAAAAGATATATATCCTCAGAAATATGGACGTGAAAATAATTCCATACATACTGGCACACACTATCTGTTAACTTACATAGAAAAACGATTTAGTTTGTAGTCTTACCTCTTTTGAATACAAAACGAAATTGTTTAAGACCCTCTAAAAGCTAAAATTTAATATCGTAAAATATTCATTCCATGAAGATCGTCTACCTGCGAGGTCCAAAAACGTAAACCTAACTTGTAATTTTCAACATAGTTTGTGACACAGACTCCGAATTGGATTTTGAAATTTTTTCAGCACATCAGTATTTTGAGTTATTCGGACGTTGAAGTGCGAAAAGTGCTGTTTTTAGACAGGCATATTTGAAGATATCTCGCACTCACAAAATGTTGCTAATTTTTTCTAATGCAAAGCGCAATAATGTCATATTTTAATAAATTTTGCCCAAGGACATTTTTCGTAGGATACTTCCAAAATATATAGCACATCATACGCAAGATATTTTAGTTCAGACAAAAAAAGTTTAGTCTTTTGCATGGAGTTGAGAGGCATTTATTTTAAAAGACGACATCGTAGAAATTCAAAACAGTGGGTGGAGAAAAGTTCAAAAAATCATAAAAGTAACATGTGAACACCAATATCTTGGTTGATTTTCAAAATAATGGAATTGAAAATTTCAGTTTTCAACAAATGATTCTGTGTGTTATGCTAATTATGTCAATATTTTACAGGTATTCATGCAGAGTCCCAACGCCATCATCGATGTTCGAATCGTCTAGAAAACGCTCTAAGGAATATGCGCCACCGCAGCGTGCACGTTAAAACATCAAGACAACTAATTGATGATCGTTCACCATATAGCATTTATCAATCAATTTATGGTCCACAAAATGATGACGATGCTGATAACGATAGAGGATACTATGCGAAGCGTCTTAAGCGCGGTAACTCCAGACCTGCAGTGAACAATATACGGCAAGACGCGAATGCATATCACAATGAACGACAACCACATAAAATATCAATTCCTCGAGTCGATGTCGAGGACCTGCGTGTTAAGTTACCACAAAGTTCAACTGTCCGTTGGGTTGAAGTCGAGAAATGCAAATTCAGCACAGAAAATTCAACACTTGATACGCGTTTGATATTTCCTGATCTCACCATAAGTGGAAAAGTTATAATGCAACCAACTGGTGGTAAGTGCAGTATGATACTGAGGCTACGACGCGCTGGCATAGAATTTCGAACCACTCCTATTGGTTTTGAAAACTATGAGAATGAGCAATCGCGACGTCTTGGATCGGCATCGGTGCGTACAGATTCGCATTTTGCTGAGCCGGGTTTTATATCGGTGTTCGCACATAATTGTCAAATGACAGCAGGAAATAGTTATCGAAGAAATTCAAAGCGTCGCTTTGGGTTTGTTAATCCAGCACCCAACGACCATCGACAACAACATTCAGCAACAGCAACAGCAGCGGCGGCGGCGAATGTTCATCTATCCGAACCTGAAATCTATCTTGGTGGTGAGAAATTTCATCGTTGGGGAAAATATTATAATGAGTATAAGCCAGGTTATGATATACGCACAGATGGCATACGTCAATATGGGAATCTACGTGACTACAGGGCAGGTAGCAGCAATATGGAATCAGCGGACTCTCCTGAATTTATGGATCCAAATGCGGACCAGTTTTATAGAGCGCAATATCGACACAGGCGCAGTGTACAAAATGAGCCGATTTTAAGTTTTAATGAAGATCAAATGAGCTTCAACGATGATATACTTAATGTTGGCGAAGACTTTGAACAACTAGTGGAATCAGATGCCAGAGCATTTGCTGATATTTTTGAAGGTGATCACACTGGTGATGATTTGGCTGAAAGCAAGGATATGGAAAATTTATTTTCCATGGGAGTTCGAGGTTTATTAACGACATATATGCAAAGGGCTCTTCAGCCAGCTATTAAGGAAACTCTTATGGAGAATATGGGGTATACTTTAAGCTATGGTTAAGATCTATATTAAATTTTGTATTTAATAAAAATGTAAATTAAGGTGCTGATTTACATAAAGTTGTAAATAAATAACACTTTTGTACGATTAGAGAAACAAAAGTTTACTGCAAAATTGCAAAATAATTAATCCCCTTGAACATGGAGTTGAAAAGTTCATGGTTTTCTATCTCTCCGAACTAAGAAAAACTGAGAAAAATTTCAAATGCAGGGCTTACTAAAAGGGATACTAGCGGAATACAAAAAAAAAGTCATCCAAAGCAAAAACACTTTATGTATCAGTAATGCGCTTTGATAAAGTCTGGCAAAACTCAGCTTCATATGTTTGGTATATCTCCAGAGATTCGAATGTATCACAATTTTATGGCTTACCATTTTTGTTGCTTCAACCGCAGATGTTTGTTGTTCCTGATTGTTAAGAACATTATGAGATAATGAATGATGTAAATTTAAATGATGTAACTCCATTTGGTAATCCTTTGATTCAATATCCATTTTCAAAATACTGCACTTAAGTTTCAGCCACGTTTACTTTCGAAATTCACCGCACAACTTATGCTAAGGACACTCAAACGATAACTGATCTAAAATTGTGCTAATAAATCATCTTCAAGGATGATATTTTCTATGACAGCAAAACTACAGCCAATCCAATATGCGGCAAAGCTTAAATGGGCGGAGCTTTTTGAGGGATAAGTACTGCGCATGTTTGTCACAGCCCACTTTTTGTATGTAATATTGGTATATGAACTTCAAAACTTTTTTGATGCGCGCATACAACAAGTGTGAGGCTATAATTTAAAATACTATGGAATTGCAAAAACATCCTTTAATTGTTAAGTTATTTAAAGTAACTTTAAAATTAACATAAATAAGTACATAAAGGTTAAAGAGCATTTGAATATGAACGCTATCTATATGCGCCTTACATAGGCCTTAGAATGGAGTTATTTATTTATGCTCTCATAATGGTACTAACTTTAGTAACTTAATAATTTCAATATGTGTGTTTTAAAGTGAAAACGTCGTTTTGATTGTAGGGTCCTATTTATTTAATAATGCTATGAACTATGTTTTAAGAAATTATGTACATTTTTTATTCGAAAAAATGAATGCGAGCCTCACCTGTCTTTAAGACAAAGTTATTGATTTTTCAGAAAATTGCATAACGCATTGCTGTTTCTACATAAAATTTTGAAATCATGTGAATGTTATAAAGTGTTTGATGTTTAAAAATGCCTGTGTAATTTTATTTACTGCAATGATGCATCAATATTCGTAACGATTGCGTAAAAAGATTTAAAGTGCTGATGTGATGGTACATTTAGGCACAATAGAGCTTCTTCTAATAGGGATAGCTCTTTCCAGTTTACAGATTGCAGTCGAATTTGGCACTTGTATTAAGAATATTTTGACCAAGTGCCGTTAATGAACTTTGTGGGTATGCAGAATTTTTAATCAGTGTCAATTTTGATCGATCGAGGATTGAGGAGATTATTTTTTTAAAAAAAATCGACTTTCTATGATATCACACTGTTTCGATCTTGAGTTACCGATTTCGTGAGAACTGATGTTTCTATACGTTCAAATCTTTTAAAATTTGGTCCGTGATGGAAATGATGACATCTCGAGAATCAAATGACAAGTGACGTCGCTGCGTCTTTGAAACTCGTCTGGATTTTACTTGCTACACAAAAATATATCATTAAATATATAGTTTACTAGCTGACCCGACAGACGTTGTTCTACTCGTTCCGGTAGGTACGCAATGAGTTTGATTTGGTTAAAGTACCTGTATAAGAAATTTTGGGCAGAAGAGGTCGTTGGCGCGATTAGAGGATAGCCAAAGGGACCAAAAAACGGATGATTTAAATTGAACATTGTTACATTGAATACAATAAAGTCGAAAAGCGTACGAAGTCATGGTGCACGGTGAGCTTGAAATACGTTATTATCGAATCACAAATTAATCCAAATTTTTTAATTGGAACTTATTCTACAGTGCATAAGGAAACATTTCCTGTAAAAATTAAAATCGGGGACCTGCCGTTTTTGGAGAAAACCGATTTTTACCTTTTTTTTCATATTTTTCAGCTTTTTATGATTTTAGCCCTTCAACTGACGTTCAATGCAAGTTTTTCCGACCTTGATTACCATTCTTAGTTTATTCTGTAATATATAAATATTGTGTTGCCGTCCAAATACTTCAGTTTGGGCACTCCTAAAGGTCATGTAGGTTATCTATATGCAATAAAACAAAGTCGGTTTAGTTATCCGCTTTGTAACTTAAGAACGGCTGGACCGATTTCATTGATCTTTGATTATTTGAATTTCTCTTCGCCCCGAAAGTAACATAAGCTTTAAAAGTTTTATTTAAGGTGCATGTATAGGGTGGCCCTTGCACAAAAATAATTTTAAAAAAGCATTTTCACAAAGACCACGTAATCGATTCACACCAAATTTACACCACATAGCTTTTATATCAAGAAGCATAGCTTAGGCTAAAAAACTTTTATTTAGAGTGCATATTTAGGGTGACCTATATACATATATATGCACATAATCGCTGGCGTGTCTGTTTGTGATTGCGTAACTTCTGAACGTCTTCACCGATTGAGGTCATGTTAGCCGGGTCGCTTGTTACACTATAAATAGCAGAATAAATTAGAAAATATAACAAGTACATTCTATTTTTCGGGGCAAAGACAAATCTTGGGGTAGAGAAAAATCCAAAAAATCAGAGATCACAAAAATCGGTCTAGCCGTTCTTGAGTATTTTCATGAATATATTCGTAAACAGGGTACCTGGAATTATAAAAATCCGCAATGACATCCAGGGCAACAAAAAAAAGGTAATTTAGTGGAGCTTTGTTAGCCTTAGTAATAGAACAGAAAATATTGTTATAATAAAATAAATACTAAATAAATTAAATATTGGCATAAACCATAATCCATGAACTAAATCTACAGAGAAACCATATAAATGAAAATGCACATCGCATTGTACTATAAGGGATATTTATAGTGTAACAAGCTGACCCGGCTAACATGACCTCAATCGGTGAAGACGTTCAGAAGTTACGCAATCACAAATAGACACACCAGCGATTATGTCCATGGCATGTTATTGCCCATTTTTTTCAAAAAAAAAAAACCATGCCATGAGTCATCCCAGGACCAAATAAAACATTTTCAACGCGCACTACTACTTTATATATAAAAATATATTTATACCACATCACTTAAAGAAGTCAATATTACAGAAAGCGATTTTTTTAAAATACTAACCGTGATGCCCACTACCACAACCAAACGCTCTCACGATAAGCATGTGTTGATAATTTGTGCTCTTCCGCCTGCTCGTTCGCATGTTTACGCTCTTTGGGCGACTGCCACTATCTGACTTTCATATTTTCGAGTTATAAGGCTTTTGTGTGGATTTTCTGAAATTAATTGTCAATATCTCGTTATAATTGGCATTTCATTAAAGCGCCTTTTTTAGAATCATTACCGAAATATCTAACATCGGTCGATACCAGGGTTGGGAAGTTGAATAGAGCAATTCTCACCCTTCTAAAAGTGTATGACCTATGACCTATTGAAAAAATTGTAAAGAAACTTCAAGTTTGGTGTGGGAAAAACTTGATGACCATTTTTTTTCTATTTTTGGTCGTTCATCACAACTTTGAAGTTCATGTCACATAAATTGTGCCATTCTCGGCTATATCAGAATTTTGGAGTTCTACTAGGCCCCTGCTTTGATACGGATCTTCAGAAATGGTTGATGTAGAAGTTTAGGTAACGGTGGCTCAAGTATTTTGTTCAGAGATTTGCATATGTCATTTTTTGATTAGCATTGAATATCTTAAAAGCTTAAATTTCATACCGCAGATTTCGATATTGTGAGAGCCAAGAAGCAAGCTGCACAAGCTCAACGAAAATTGTACATAGAACATACATCAATGAAAACTCTTTTGTCTGTAGGAGCTTCTCTATCTTTGCAGAATATATTTAAAGGATTTGGTAATATTTGAGAGTCTAAAACAGCGATGCTTCGGTCAGCAGAATTACAATACCATGGTAGAAATTCAATTCTTTTGATGCAAGGCCACGTATGTGCATTTTGGTACAATAAACAAAAATCATCAATATGAGAGCTTAGGACTTTGACCGATCATCAAAATTGTAGTATGTTTTTTTGAACGAATTGAGGAAAAAGCGCTAAAAGAGTCACAAGAAGCAAACTTGCGAATACTAGCACCAGGAGACCAAAATGTAGGATCAACCACTTATAAGATACGTTCATTTGTTATCGCTGTGGTTATGTCGAATTATTTAACAAAACTTGGTTTTTAGTCGCTGCGTTTTTGTGAAAAAATAACTTAAAGTTAAAGTTCTTCAGTGTATTTAAGTTAAATGATGTTCACTCACCAGAACACAGCATCTGTCAGTCAAACACTTATTTCCTTTTCCACAGCAATTTGATATATATTAGCTACTCATATCTAAACTTTAATCGGTTTGAGCCAAGGTTGTCATCTTTTTATCAGCACATTTACCAATTTTTCCTGCTGTAGGTCGCAATTTAAGCAACTGATTCAGTGTCATTGTCTTGCAGCGGTTTGTGGTTAACATTCTGTAGTATCGCTTCCAATCGTCAAGTGTGGCGAAATACGAAGCCTTTTGACTGTATCTGAGTCCTTAAGTGTAGAGGTCATCCGTTTCTAGCTTTGATATTTGAAGACAATGGATATATTGCGCCTAAATTTTTCAGGCTTGTAATTTGAAAACTCAAAACGACGTGTTAATGCTGATAAATTATAAACGCTGCATTATCTAAAAGCCAGATTCGAGAAGCCATGTCCAAGATTAGTGATGCAAGGACTCGGTTGGCAGTCATTTGACCTATATTAGCCGTGATTAATTCGCTTTAGTTAAACCAAAAATTCATACAAATGCGTGAATCAGCCCAATTTTTAGTTCAATTGGTTGAACTTATTTTGTGTATGCGAAATTTGAACAATAGATGTCGCACATTGCAAGTAGCTGTAGACACAAACCTAAAATAATCGAATATATATGGCAGCTTTGCTTGAATTTTACGGGGCCACTTGTAGTTCGCGCGTGGACTATGCATGCAGTAATTGCTTCGCCCAACTATTAAAAAAAAGTCACATAATAAAAAAAACAAAATCATTATTGAAAGAACAGATATTGATCGCTGCTTTAGCTCTGCTTTCATTTTTCCTTTTTAATACAACGTCAAATTGTTTTGAAATTGAACTTGGTATCAGCATTTACGACGCTATAAAAACAGTTCCAAAGAGTTTGATAACAATTTTTCAAAAGAAAAAAAAAATATTATGTACTGGCTTGTGAAGTGCAGCCACTTACCGAGCTGGGCCCCGTTCAACCATACGAGTTCGCCGGCCAAAAAGCCGACTCTGATTTTAAATCAGAAGCATTGTTGAACACTGCAATGCCTTCCTGTGGTCAGTAGCGGAATTATAATGGGTTAAACTTATGCGTTTTATTCACTTATAGGTTTTCCCAAAGCGAATAAAACACGCCTATTGCTTGTGTATGTTCTGTATGTGCTACTTCTCTTGTTTTGCTAACGCTTGACAGCGATGGTGTAACTTTTCACGGTTTTATGATATTTGTTTGACAAGATGATTCTACCTTGTTTATTGTACAGTGATTGCAGCTGACATCGAATGGAATGGATGGCCCGCTCCCAAACATTTATTTTAAAAATTTGATTCCCTGGCTCATTGTGAGTAAAAAATAGTGTGGAACGGTGTCTATTTGAACATTCTTTGAGTTATAGGGTGTTAAACAAAAGAACAGCCATTAATTTATCTAACAATTCATAAATATTCAAAGTGACTTTAAAATTTATTTGTAACTACTCAATGTACTTTTAAGGGAATGGATTTTAAATTGCTGCAGTTTGCCATAATAGATAAGGGCAAAATAAAAGACAGATAAATGAAACAAGTTATACTCATGTTGTTTAATTTGCTTAACGCCAGCTTCCAGCAAAAGCTCTTTTTTCAACACAAATTGATTCAAATTCATTAAGTAATCACTAAATAGCTAGATAACGACTATCATGTAGATTTTATATCCATATATGAAATGAGATGTATGCATAAGACATTCTCCCTAATATCATGTAATAATGCAGAAAAACCAAAAGTCTGGCCACATATTTTAACAAAAAGTTATCCAACGGCTTTCCTTCCAAAAGTACGCATTGTTATTCGAGCATATGATTGCTGTCAAAAGTGCGATGACATGTCACTCTGACATTTGATTGAGTGTCTTGCTCGAGTTTTGCATCATACGAAAATTTCACCAATTCTAAATAATTTTCAAGTATGGATTTGGAATAGTGATAACGCGCTGAGAATGGTAAGTTAAATAAAAAGAGAAGTAACATAAGCAATTGTTGACGACATGTTACGATATATTTAAATAAGGTCACAAGTGCACGTTAAAGTAGAAAAAAGTAACATGCGATGTTTTACAATGGACTTTTTATGTGCCCCTGCACCCTTGTGTGAATTATATAATTACATTAAATACATTGTGAAGGATAATTTTATAATAAAATATTTGTAAGACTATGACTTTTTCTCAAATGATTCCTGCACTTGTTCAAGTAAAAAAATACGCACACTACATATCAATACAATCATGGTAGCGGAATCAATTCCAAGGTCACCCACATTGATCACTCAATGTCGAACTGACGAGGTTTTCCTAAAACAAAAAATCCCAGGAAATAAAATAAGATTTGCTATGATGCGCTATCTTTGAATTAAATTCTTTTCATTTCAGAAATAAGCGAAAACGCCATTCCACATTTACGAATATATTCACCCTCAAATCTTGGATGGATAAAATTACAAATGATTTTTAGTATGACCTAACATTAAGAGCATCAAACAAAACCAACCACAGCGTTACAAACGCACCATACAGTTTATTGTTAAATCAACCACAACTTTTGTTTGTGGAAGCTGCAACTTAAGTTCGTCGGTGTTGTTGGAATTTTTAAAGTACAAAGCTTACAGTTACGTTCGCTCGAATGGTTTTTTTGGTATCATCGACACCATCGTTGTCATCATTGTCATCGTCATCTCTAAGCTAACAATGAATCGTGTCTCTGTAGCTACAGGTGCCACCACGGCATCTGGTGGTTCGATTGATCCCAATACCTACATTAAAACTATTGAATGGGACATGATGAATAAAACAAAATTTTTTCCATTGTCAATGTTAAGCTCCTTTTCGGTGCGTTGTTGTCTGTTTCCATTGACAGTGATTAAAACACAGCTGCAGGTACAGCATAAAAGTGACATTTACAAAGGCATGATCGATTGTGCCATTAAAATCTATGGATCAGAGGGAATGCCCGGTTTATATCGTGGTTTTTGGATATCATCTGTACAAATTGTATCTGGTGTTTTTTACATTAGTACCTATGAAGGTGTACGTCATATTTTGAATGATGTGGGTGCTAGTCATGGTGTTAAGTCTCTGGTGGGTGGTGGTTGTGCATCGTTAGTGGGCCAGACTATTATTGTTCCTTTTGATGTGATATCGCAACATGCTATGGTCCTTGGTATGGCTGCACATACTGCCAGAAAAGGTGACATCAACCCATTGGGCATCAGAACAGGCCCTGGCCGTAGTCGTGTGGACATTTCTATAGATATAGCGCGTGAGATAATGAAACGTGATGGATTTCGCGGTTTTTATCGAGGTTATACCGCAAGTTTAATGGCCTATGTACCTAATTCTGCTATGTGGTGGGGATTCTATAATTTTTATCAGGGTAAGTATTATTTTATGTGTTGCATTTAATGAGTATTTTAAAAAACTTGTTTTTTAGATGAACTATGTCGGGTATGCCCTCCTTGGGTGTCACATCTTCTGATTCAATGCATTGCTGGAAGCTTAGGAGGTTTTACAACAACTATATTAACAAATCCATTGGATATTGTGCGAGCTCGCTTGCAGGTGTGTAAAAAATTTAATGATTTACTGTGTTTTTTCAACATTCAATCGCACATGATGCCCTTCTTCGTAGAAATTTAAAGTACGGAAGAGTGATAGAATAGACTCATCCAATATTTGAGTCATATCTATGTGGTAGCCTCTTTGGTTTTGGAGATTATTATAATCACTAACGACCACATAATTATTAAAAGTAGTTTTTACCATATTTCACTTATATAATGGGTTGTATTACGTCCTAAGGGTTATAAACCCAAGCTGACAAATTTTTCTGTTCTGTAACAAGTGCAGATCTTTGACAATACTGGTCTTACATTCGTCAAGTATCGAGTATTTACATATATTTATTAAGGTAGTCCCCGATACAAATCGAAAAAGAATGTAAATTTTAGCAGGAATGTAAATGTAAATGTTAAAAAAAATACAAAAAAATTAAAACATTTTTAAATCCAGAATCCAGATAGTTTAAAAGTTGGCATGCCTCAATAATTTGGTATTTTAGGAAAAGTGTACTGCATGATAGGATATTGATAAAATAGTTCAGTTTTTAAAAAAGTCTTCAATAGAGTCTGATTCCTCGGGAAAAAATTTAATCTTTGAATAATTATTTCATTGACTGGCATGTAGGACACAGTTGAAAAATTAAGTCATTTATTATTTTAAGCTTAAGGGTGCCACTTCTTTGACATAATATGAATAATTACTTACCTTGAAGGTGGACATTAGGGCATTTTACCCCCATATAAATAAAAAAGAATCACCCGTCACCAGCTTACCTCAGAACATTTTCAACGGACTTTTTTTCCTTAATAGATGTTCCTTCTTTAATTTGATGTCCAAGCATCAAGTATAGTGTATCGTTGTAAAGGTTACGACGAGCTCTATGTACGAAATGTAGCGCTCGCCGAGGACTTTTTTGGTGAGCTCACCGAAAGGTAATATGCGCTTGGTACATTATTTTGACTTGGCGAGAAAGGATGCAACAGACAACTAAAAAAAATAGTTTTGGCTTCGTTTTGTTTCACTTTTTGCTTGTGTTCTCAACGGGATGGGAAATATATCAGGCTTAAAAATTCTCACTGATCGGCTGATGAAATAAAAGTTGTTTTGGTTCGTCAACTTTGTTCAATAAAACCAATACAAAAAAAAAAAAAATTAATCATGGAAATAAATAATAGTGATTTTAAGAACAAAAATAAATGTTATTGCAATAAAATCTTTAATAAGAAGGTTGTGACAAGAAGAAACGATACCATGATCCCATAAAAATTGATAATTGAAATCGCATATCTAATGCGATCTGATAACTAAAATTCTTGGCCAATGAAATATGCCAACAGCCCCTTGCAAAGTTGAAATATACATACAAGAATATCTACCTAACTTCCATATTTTCACACAATTCTTCAAATACAAAATTGGCCGCGAAATTCATAAATTTTTTGGTGGAACCCCAGAGATTCTTAGAATACACTTTGAGTACTATTGCCTTATGGAGTAGGAGTTGAATTACTTTCGGGAGATACTTGATAAAAGCTAAAAGTTTTAACTTTAATCAAGAATTTTTTTCCTGTGGTTGTTACGCTAAACATATCTGATCCCATTTATCTTAAAAAACCACAATTTTGCTTTAAAAAATTAAAAATGTCACATTTGTTTCTCATAAGATTATAACAGCTAAAAGTTTTTTGTAATATGTTTATAATAAATACCAATAATGTACTTACCTTTTGCTTTAAGGTTCAACGCTTAGATTCTATGAAAGTGGCTTTCCAGGAACTTTGGCGAGAGGAAAAAATGCATTGTTTCGTAAAAGGATTGTCAGCGCGGCTGGTACAATCAGCTGCATTTTCATTTAGTATAATTTTGGGCTATGAGACCATTAAGCGAATAGCAATTGACGAGCAGTATAAAAATCAAATACGTTGGTAACTCGAATTTCATAGCGACAATATTTGCACAAATTAAACAAAGATTAAACAAATAAAAACAAAAATCCCGAAGGGAATACAAACTTACTTAACAACTGCATTTACGATATGAAACAATAATATATCATCTTAATCCTCAGCAAAATTAAGATGAATCAAATTAATGGAAAGACCGGAAGCTTTGTCAGCTACCGCAAGTCGGTAACTTACCATATGGAGAAAATAAACAATTGAAACAAAACCTACCAAAGATTTTCTTGCAATTTGTCAAACTGCATCTTGCATATTGTTAGTAATCGATTTACGATTAATTTTCACATCAGGATCTAGTTACACGACAAATTTTCCTTGAGTCATTTTGTAGAAACAATATTTGGCATTCCATGTGCAAAATGTCACCAATGTGTAAGAAAATAAGTCGTGCTTAAACTACTGTGAAACATTTAATACAATAACATTGTGTGTATATATTTAAATGTTACGAAAAAACAAAATATTTAGTTTTTACAGTAATTAAATAATGTATAGTTTAGTGAATTTTTTAAAGAATATTTATTTTTGATTTAATTAATAGTGTATTGAATGTTTGTTACAATTTATTTTTAAACAAAACCAAATTAATTTATGCAAGCTTAACTTTAACAGACATTAGCGCCAGGGAACCACTGTCACCTAAGCCTGCAAACATTTCTGAATAAGTAAAAAAATTGTTTTTATTGATATAATAAAGAAAATCTTTTAAGTGTGAAAAAAATGAAACAAATAATGTGTAAAATAAATATAATAAAAATTACAAAATATGTTGATGCCAATAAAGGGCAATCAAGAAGAAAAATTACTTTCGCTTATGCATTTTATATTGACTTGAAGTTCTCAAATGAACGAAACGTGTCTGAATCGTTGGATGGAGCAAAAATACTTTTGTGAATGCTGGTTTCGAACGACGTTGATTATATTCACGAAAATCTGGTTTCATAACAGCTTAACACGCTATAACTGTTTACTCTAAAATATAAAAGTTTCAGAAAATCTGAATCGCAAATGTTTAAGTTAGACTCTCTTGTGTCCTTTATTTCTTCACGAAGTATAGGAACGCAACACCCTTCCAACATTCATTTGATTAAAAAGGAAAATGGATTTGGTTGGCAATTACTAAACAATTCGACGTTGGAAATGATCCTGGACTACCAAATATTCAGAATTCGGTGCAGATAATTGTTGGTGAATTTTCAGACATTTTAAGCTTAAAAAAGCTTGGTTGTTGACTGAAACAAAAATGGTTAGAGATTAAGGAGCAGAGCAACGGTGTCTTTGGTTTTGTTGATTCTGTCCGTTGGATGTACTTATTGGTACCGCCATTAGGTGTTATGACGCTGCCCAAATAAGTTAAATTATCCACTTTTTCTATGCTGGATTCGCCTGTCATAAAAATACCGTTTAGACGATTGGATATTTTTTTTGTTTTATCAATGTTGATTTTTCAGATTTACTTTTTCCGCTGAAGGTTTGCATGTCGGATTGCTAGATGGCAAGGAGACATATGTCAACCGTCATAAGAAAGTCTTCCAACAGCAAGAGCCAAGATTTCTAAAGTCTAGAGCTCTATGAAGAACAATGTTCAATACTATCAGAAACAAAATTAATAACAGCAGACAACATTGACGCTCACTCGGCACAGACTCAAAAATAAGCTTCCCGTCTACATTTAAAACCTGCAATGCAACTATGGTCGATGCTTTAAAAAAAAAACAAAATTAATCTTCATAAAAGAACTTGTTGATATTCTTCTAAAGATCAAAATTTCTATTATCAAGCGTTCCCGGAACATCAAGCGTCAGCAGCTAACTTTGGCAATAACGAAATAAAATTCACAAATGATTTATTGTATTTTTTATTTGTCTTTTTTGTTTTTGTATGATTAGTAGGATCTTGATTAGAATTTTAACTTTAATTTATTTATTGTTACTTATATCAATTTCGAGATATAGATGGATGTCTATCTCCATGTCGCATTTAGAAAAAGTAAATGGTATTTCACATCTTTGTTATATTCAATTAGCGACATTGTTGATCTATGTTATTGTTGGTTGTTTTAATAAAAAATAATGACAATAGTAATCGTATAATCGGTAAAGCTCAACATTTTAATCATTTTAACAGTTTTCGGCATAAAATTATTCAAAATTTTCTTTTTAATTTGTTTAATTTTTGTTGTTTTTTTTTTGGGTTTTTATTTTATTTTTATAAATGTTTTTTTTTTTATTTGCATTAATGAGTATATAATATATATATATGTATGTAGTTAATATATCTATATACGTGAGTGTATATAATTTTGTATGATAGTATTGAAAATTGTTTTTGTTTTTTTTTTTACATAAATTTTGTTTAACAGTACAATACAGACTAGCCGTCAATTAATGTGCATATTTTAACTTATAAATCATAAAAAATGTTTCAAAATAAATGCAATGAGATTTTTGTGCAGCAAAAAGTTTTTAGTATAAATTTTCGGATTGAAAAAAAGTCACTTATATTAGGAATCAGTATTAAGTATATAAAACTTCTGAAAAAATTCAGTGATGTGTATAATATTCAAGCTAAATTCATTTCATAAATATTTTTATTTTGCGTTTTTTTTTTGTTTCGTCTTCAAACTTTTATTAAAATTTTGGTATAAAGAAATGCAATATATGTATATTGTAAATTACTTATAATACAGTATAGAGTAGAGGAGGGCAAAGTTAGCAACGAAAATAATAAAATTAGTGATTTAAGTCCACAGTTTCACTTACATTCATGATTCATATCATCGTTGTTATGTATGTATGTCATTTAAATGACATAGATCATTAGTCAAGCCATATAGATTTCCATAAATAGAATGAAATGTAATGAAATTTAGATTACGAAATCTTGTAACGAAATGCATTGTTCAAAAGGATTTTAAAACTTGTTTTGGTTGTTGTTCTCCTTGAAACTCTAACAGGGAATGAGCTACCACATTTTAAATTATTTAATTTTAAGAATGTAATTAACTTATACCGAATATAGAACCTATTTGCATTAAACTGGATAGAGTCGACACTTGATTTATATGACAACTTACTATGTATTTTCGCTTCGATATAAGAAATATGACTTACAGGTAGTCCCCGACTTACGACCGTTCGACTTACGACTATTCGCACTTACGACCAATTTTTTTTCAATTTTTTTCATAGAAAATGCTTAAAATAGTTTCGGAGAGTCCCTAAAATATGTATATGAGAAAAAATTTAAAAAAAAACAGTAGTATGTACAAGGATTCGATTTATTTCAGTACAAATAATACGTTTGTTTAAGTGAATAATTTTATATCATCCCAAAAATGGCTGGAACTAGTAGTACAGTATGTATGTAATATTTTTCTTTAGTTATTTTTTATGAAACTCGACTTACGACTTAATCGACTTACGACCGATGACTAGGAACCTATCTCGGTCGTAAGTCGGGGACTACCTGTATTTTTAAATTTGAATTTGGTGTTCCACAAGCTGTTTATGTATTTCCAAATTAAATTTTAACTATTATGAAAGTTTCAAAATGTTTTTGATAGTTGTAATTTCAATGAATTATGAATATAATAATAGATATAATAATTTTTTCCTATGGCCAGCACTATAAGTGTGGAGTTTCATTACAAAAATGGATTTAACTATATTGCTCTGAAAATCACTGTTATAAATTCATAAACACACACACACACACATATATATATATATACATATATATATATATATATATATATATTATATATATATGTATATATATATATATATTAAAAGAATTAATATTTTTGTTTTTTAAAAAAGAAAAATGCTTCCGATTCCATTTCAAGAGAAAAAAATCTTCTTAATGTTGACTTATCCCATTTTGTTTTAAGACTCCACAGACAACTCATGGTTTTTGCACTACGACAATGCAACATCACATAAAAATCAAGTAATATGAGCCCGTATGTTTTTTCCCCCGTTTTCGAAGCTAAAATGACTAAATTCGACGAAGTCGTTCTGAATCGGTTAAAACCATAAAAGAAACTTCGTTGAAGGCTATTTCTCAATCAGCTTGCGAAAAATGTATGATAGATTGGACTAAGCGCTGGTGTAGTTGTATTTCAAGTAGTGAGACCTACTTTAAAGTCGACTTAATAAATTTTCATGAATATATAATTATTATTCGTTTAATTTACCCATTCTAAAAATTTTTCACGTAATCATTTCGGATCCCCCAAATTCTCAGAGTTCGTGGTCATGTATATCTTGATTCCGTCTCATCAACTAAGATGCCATTCATTTCATGTATTCTATACACCTATATATTCTGATATATTCGATTAATTTTCATTTATGTCGTTAAAGTATTGTGAGGCGGAATTTGTCGCTTGAGAGCCTAAACTTGGTATGTGTGGTCAATCAGCTTTGCTCAGTCGCTACTACATACAACCTTGTCGGGATTAGATATTTCTATTGCTGAAATATGCCATTATTGTGGTGATTTTATTATAGATGGCCATCATAAGGCTTCCCAATTATAAGCTTTATAAATACTTTTTAATGGCGCCCTGTTAGAAAAATTAATCCCAAATTTAAATCTGAGAAAATGTTTGAGAAAGTATAAGATATGCATCTTAGTTCGATAAAGTTTTTTGGTGATCACATAAAGAGGTCGCATCTGGATTTTCAGTCATTTCCTTGTCGAAATTATGTCAAATTGAAAAATATGTTAAGAACAAAATTTTAGAAAAAAAAAAGAAAATGCTAAAGCCTATTTTCGTCGTTTTTTTAAATTATGAAACGAATGTTATGAATCACAAACTTTTATCTCAGCACCCCTGGGTATCGAGAATATGGACCTTGAAGAATTCAAAGTAAAGGAAACCTTTATCCTCTCGTAGAGGGTGTTTTCAAAGCTCTTATTATACAACAACAAAATTTGGTATAAATAAAATATTGTTTTCGAAAGTTTTAAAAGTATATCTCGGTCTTTTACGTCAGCTATCAAGAATTTCTAATGGATCGAAACTTGAAATAACTAAAATCGATAGTAATGTAAACATTTGATTTAATTGAATGTTTTATATTAAAAGCCCCAAGAAAATTTATCAGAATACCGGTAAATGCACTTGGAGTGAAAATCGAACGTACATATGTGTTAACATGCCTCATTATTTTTCTTCCTCTGTGAATCATTCATGGACTTTTTGGTACTTAAATGAAAGCGATGCTTGCAGTGCTATGTTGTTGCTGTTGATATGTTTAAATTTTCTCACTTAAAATTTTGTTTTTCCTTCTAAATACGAGTAGTCTTGAAATTTTCATACTTGCAACGAGCTTAACTATAGATTTTTGTTTTTGTCATTATGTAAATTAAAAAAGTACATACAAATACACGGTTAATTAGAAAACTTATTTGTAAAAATGAATACTGTTTTTGTTTTATCCTAAACCGTAAGTTAAAACTTTTAATAAGAATAAAATTATATACTCATACACATGTAGAAGGGACACTTGAACAATGGTGTAGGTACCATACGATGACTTTGGCATAAATACATCATTATTCAAATACCCCTTGTAATTTTGTTCAAGTTAAAGCATTATTGTTAGCTGCATTAGCAATTATAATCTCTTAATAAATTTTTAATACGAATTTATACTAATTTTCTCATTACATCTATTTTATACATTTCTAAAATTACATTTAATTAATTTAATTATTGATTTATAGTATGTATTTTGCTTTGGTTTCTTATTTTGGACTAATATACAGCACCACTTTATATCCTTATATGCTTGCAAATTTTCTATTATTCATTTATATAGTATATCTATTAATAATATACCATAAAATACTCCTACGTCTATATGGCAACTATATCATTCAATTCATTTATTTATTCGTTTCATTCACTAAAATACATTATTACATTTCTCTTAATTTTAACTAAACAATTTTTTACAATTTTAATATTAGTTATTATTGTTATTTCATATAAGTATGCAAATATGATTTTATTATGTTTCAACTAGTTTAGGCATTTAATGAAAGTTCTTCAAGAAAAAATAAATACATACAATATATACGCGTAAATAGTAGTCTAGAGAGAAAAATTGATGAACCAATTTATAAAATATCTATGTAAATTACAAGGATTAATTTATAGTCAGAAAAATATTTCAAAAAAGCATAACTAATATAGATAAATCTGTGGCACTAAGACTAAACAAGTTAACTGCATTTCTGGGCAAAATCGAGATAAGTGTATCATTCGATTTATTTTGAATTAAAGTTTAATTCTATACACAAATTAGACGTTTTTAGCGAACAATTCCACGGTAATTCCAGAATTTCTTTACTATTTATCTCCATTACGTATACGCCATTTAAACTTTAAACATCAATAGCTCAAAATCACTAAAAATTAAGTTAACTTGTTTTGCCTTAGTGTCACAGATATATATATTTATATAAAACCAAGCGAAAATTATAAAGTGCTCTTCTGGGTCAAACTTCCTATCTGGGTGACACTTTTTTTGACGAAAATTTTGTTGGTGACCCAAGTTTGAGTTAGTGAAATATCATTTTGAACCAAGGTAACCAAGATACTGTTATTGACCCGGCCAGGCTCTTAATTTCATGTCAAAGTCGAGGGCCTGATGATTTTCAAAATAGCCGGGAATTGAATGATTTTATTTTTTTGACATGGACTTCAGTGTTCTTTAACTATCAAAAAAAGGTCATTAAGTTTTTTACAACCACATTTTCCTTAAAAAAATACTTTTTGCCATTTCAGGGAAAATTATTTAATTTTTTTTTAGATGACCGGGAATTGCTTCTCTTTGACTTGGCAATCCTGTTCAAAGTTAGGACATGAATTTTGTCTAAGAAAATTTTAATATTGTTTCATTGTGCATCAGTGGCGTCACTTCCCCAAATCTTGGGGGTGGGGGCGGCGAGAATTATAGTTCCACCACTATTAGATGGGTTTATTGAATTAATGTATTGAAATATAACTAGTATCAGATCCTTGGGGGGCCAATGCCCTCCCCAGCCCTATTGAATTGACGCAACTGTTGTGCACCCCTGTCACCGTTACTTAGCCAATCATCAACTAGTTACAAAGTCATATCAGAAAAGTTTTGAAACTAACATTAAAAACAATGTCCACGGACGCAATGGACCTACAGACGTAAGGAAGGTTCACAATCAAGTTTGATTGAAAGAGATGGAGATAATACTCCATGTCTTGATGTGGCTATTCGATGCTATTTCCAGACTATCCTTATGTCACTTTGTTGCCATGAACTGCTTTTATAACATTATTTTTAACAAAATATTGCTGATGTGATGATGACAATTTTCCACGACCAAACTTAATTTTGCCACAAATCGTAATCACATAAAAATTATAGAAAAAAGTTTGTGACGTAACATAAAAACTGATTCCCCCCCCCCAAAATGTCACACTTTCAAATTTTGCGTACATCCGTCTTTACGGGCGCGTAACGTAATATGAGAACGACCCCTGAATTCACTACAAAATCATAAAAAAATAATATTTGATTTTTTTAAAAAATATGTATTTTTAATGAAAGAAAATTAAAAACAAAAATCAATAGTAGAAGAAAAAACCTTTTAAAAATTAGCATGTCTGATTAAATTGTTAACATTTATAGAAACTATTGTACTTTGTTTGAAAGATGTGGCGGGAATGAACTACATCGGAAAGGTAAATATTTTTACAACATAAGAACAAGACAATTTTGACTAAATATAGTGGGTTTCCACATAAGCTACTCGTGGGTATAGTTAAGATGTTGTGGTGCTGAAGAAACTGTACTTTAAGACCACAGCGATTTGAACAATTGAACAACATAAGCAATACCCAATTATAACGATATGTGAACACCCCTGTTAAGTAAATTTTATAGTTACAATACTTGTGTTTACAGTGTGTATTATTGTTTTTGTTGTTGCTGTTGTTGTTTGTTATGTGTAAGTGTGTAAGTATACATTTTATAATATTTGTACATTCTATAAATTTTATTTGTTTTTTTTATGGTTTTTATTTCTTAATCGAGTATTGTTTCATTTTCATTTAATTTATTGCTAATTTGACATTCTTTTGTTATTTCCTTTTATATTCTTGCAGTAATTCAACTCTACTCGTACTACACGTACCTACATAATTCATTTACACGTACCATTCTTTGACATCCTTCGAGTCACGTTTCTTTGGCTTCGGTTGCACCAAGCCCGCCATCTGTGGACGTCCATCTGCACCAACGCCACCACTGCTCATGGAGCCGGCCATGCCGGTGCCACCGTAACTAATAGCTGCACCGCTACCAGCGCCACCAGGCATAAGTCCCCCACCGTTGCCGCCAACTGAACTAGCGGCATTATGACCATTGGACATGCCACCATGTTGCGATTGCTGCTGATGTCGTTGATGATACGAACCATTGGTGCTGCTGTTACCCAATAACGCTGCATTTGGATTATGGCTGCCGTATCCGGTGACTTTTTCCGAATCTTGTTTATAGTCTCGGTCACCGTTTGACTTTAACCATAGCACAAGTAATATGACTAAGATGACTGCTATTAGTATGCCAGCAACGATACCGATTATCATGGCAGTGCGTTCCTCTTCGATGGAATTAATGCGACCACTTTTGCTTTTTGGACGATAATTGCTTATGCCACCATAGGGCGGTGGCGGTGGTGGTATCGCCGGATAATATGGTGGCACGCCAGATTCCGGCTCATGCAGAGGTGGTACAGGCGGTGGTTCGACTCTTTCTTCATCGGGTGATGCAGTGTGTTCGCCATTTGGTATGTAATTGTCTTCATCTGTAGTTCTTCCAGCTCCAGCACCGATACCATGATCTCTACCTCTGGTGCCATCAATGGGGACTTGAATTATGTCATACGATGTAGTGTCGTGCTCCGTTTGCGTTGTACGTAGATCGGTGGTTGTGCTTGAAATTGTTGCTGTTGTCGCTTGTTGGGTTGTACTTCGATTAATGATGAATGTCGTCGGTGTTTGCTTTTGTAGTGTGCCTGTTCCTGATCCAGCTCCTGTCGTTGTTGTTGTTACAAAAACTGTGGTTTCTTGTGGTGTATTTGTCATTGGCTCCGGTTCACCGCGATTCGTTGAGCTACTGGTGGGTTGTTGTTGCTCAGTGGTAGCAACTATTTCCGGTGAAGGTTTACGCGCTATTCCCGCGCCTGCTGCTGCCACCGTTGTAGTTGTGAATTGTTCAAAGTTCGTTTCTGAAAGTGAGGGGTGGTTGAGAAAAGAAAACAAACGTAAATCAGTGGGGATGCAGTGTTGGCAGTGTTGTCAGTGCACTTGCAACAATAAAAAATAAAATTAATTTTTTTGTTTTGTTTTTATTTACAGTTTTTGCCATTTTGTCTCACTGTGTGACTACAAAAGAAATATCCATAATTATTGTGATTATTTTCGATGTTTTTCAGTTTGTTTTTATTAAAGCCCAATATCGATATATATAGTATATATGTGTTTTTTTTTTCGAAAGGAATTTTGTTTTTTTTTTCTTTGTAGGTACTTAACTGGGGTCTGTAAACAATTTATACAATTAAATTCTTATGTTCTGTATGATATATTCAACATATGGTACATTATCTTGCATTTGCATATTTAATATGTTTGTGTTGTACGTAGGAGGCTTCAGTAATGTATTGCATTACATGTACGGAATGGAGAATTTTAACATCCATTGCGCGATCACAGTCAGAAATATGAGAAGTTCATTTTCTGAAAAAAATAATTTCAACTGAATTTATATCGGAAACTAAGGACGACGTGCAAATGATGATGCAAGTACGAGAATATGCTGTGATGAAAAAAGAATGCTGGCATATATCTGTTTATTATATATATCTATCTGTTCTATTACCGAATGATAGCAAAATTACATACATGAGATACTACCAATGCGGTATACAATGGCAAAACAAGAGAAATAATGGTTCTCACTCTCAAGTGAAATTGATTGAACTTTGCTGAAATATCAATAATAGCAGGTCAAAGCTATGGTTAGAAATCTTATTTGGGTTAAAAAATTTTTTTTCGGAGAAATATGAAATAATGCTAGAGCAATTTTACAGCTAATCTTCACCGAACTGCAACAGTATGTATTCAAAGTGAAGAAATTTACTTTGGCGCAAAATGGTCAAAATCTCGAAAACTTAGACTAATATTGAACAACTTCTCTACGTCTCTGACTGTATCGAAGTCCATAGAGTTCAATGTTCAAATTCTATCGTTTTAGTTTTTAATCAATGTTCCGAAACCAGCGGTAACATTGTGAAAAATTCAATATCATATTTTTGATTTTGTCTAAATTTCTTCAGTTTGAACACAAATTGGAAAAGTTTGGCGATGTTTAGAGAAAAACCTATTTCAGGATATGTTGTTTAGAATTCTAAAAAAAATTTTCTCATTAAAACTCTTTTTCACTTGGGCAGTGTAGTTTGCACTTTGATACCTATTTTAGGGATGTTCGACCTTTGATCTGGGAAACCCAATAGTCCGGTAGTTAGCGATTTCACTTGTAACGCAAGTGGCCACGGAAAAAGTCATGCGGCTGCAAAGTGAAGCATGTTCTAAGATCTGGCGCCTTACTCTGCAACGCGATGCGAAAGCAATGCGATACGCAATTGAATAAAATTGTTTCTCTATACCATTTTCAACTATTTCGGTAAGTTAGTCGACCGTTTTGGCAGGTGTGCAACAACGCTGAAATGAGTTTTGGATCACCAGATTCTTCCGGCTGTACCAATCGATTTGCTCTTGTGCCTTTGAAAAATTTCTCAGTTTGCCTCTAAAAACGTTTAACATCCATATTTGACTTTTCCAAAACAGTTGGTATTGTAAATATTTTTTTAAATAGTCCTGAAAAAGTCATAATGGGTTCCTTGGGAGTGTCTCAAAATATTCCATTTCAACATCATTTGTTACTAATCGATAGGCAATGGCCAAGAAGGGACTTTGAACATAAATTGTTAAGCCGTCAGGTACTGAAAATTCTGTTGGTAAGTTAGTCCGAATCATGTCTTTGAATAGTACAAGTTTGTTTTGGATGCGCCTGATGATTTCAAAAAAACCATTTTCGACTCTTTTTTCTGGGGAATCACAACAAATTTAAGTGCTCTTTGATTCAGAGGCATAATTAATCATTGTATTAATTAAAATACAATTATTAAGAGCTTTAAAAACATGTCATTTTGTAATGCGAAATCTTTTTTACTCTACTGCTTCTTCTTTCAAAGCTTTGCCATATCACAACCCAAAAGGATTTACTCCCGGTACATAAGCGACAACTTCAAAAAAAAAAAAAAAAAAAAGAAATGTATGATAGTAATATCTATGAAAATCAACGCTATAATTTCTCATCTTAACTATATGCTAAGGCTACAAGTATATATCATTTGAAAACTAATTTTTCAAAGTTTTAATTTAGAGTATTAGGGCATATATGGAAGTATGTACATATATATGTACATTTAGTTCAAGTATTAAGGGTTTAGTAGCTGCAAGTAATCATTATGATATAGTCAATTGTTTGAAGAAAAAAAAATTAATATGTGTAGGTAAATTATCCAAAATGATATCCAAAGTATTACAAAAATGGATAAATGCCTATGAATGACAACACTGTTTAAATCCAAAAGCAAAATTACTAACCTGAACCCTTTGATATGCTTGTAGAAGTGAATTGTTCGGTAGTTTCACCATAATCACCAGAACCATGCAAACAGTCTTCATCATCACATGCACGCTCAGTGCCATTCGTTTTGGTCTCGCTACCGCCAGTACCACCAGCACCACCACCAATGACATTCTGTTGAGATGTTGCTGTTTGTTTTGTAGGTGGGACATAGACTGGAGTTATAAGATCATCACCACTGCCAGATTCAAATGGTGGAGTGCATTCATCTTCGTCATCGCCACGACAACCAGAACCGGCACCAGAAAATATTAGGTCATCAATTGCACCAGGATAACCACTTGCTGGTGTCTGTTTAAAGATATGACCAAGAAATGTATCAATTCATTTTCTGATTTTTTTTTAAGTTTTTTTTTTTTTAGAAAAAGTTACATTATAAAATATTTACATGCAAATGTTTTAATGACTTGTGAAATTGGTGATAGTCAGATAAGACAATATACCCATAGACATTTGAAAATTCAACATTGAAGGAATTATGAAAGATATTACAAAAAATGCACAACTTAATTAAAATTGAAATGGTTTGTATTCCAAGTGACTTAATTTTA
This sequence comes from Meiosimyza decipiens, assembly GCA_963680825.1. Classification (NCBI taxonomy): domain Eukaryota; kingdom Metazoa; phylum Arthropoda; class Insecta; order Diptera; family Lauxaniidae; genus Meiosimyza; species Meiosimyza decipiens. The sequence goes on from OY804259.1 coordinate 71,360,182, forward strand.
AGTTATGGCAAAGTACATAAATAAATTGAAACTAATAATAGGTATATAGCAGATAATGTTTTGGAGCAAAAAAAGTATAAATGGAACTGAAAAGAAGTACGGGAAATATCGGACATTTTACCAAAGAATGTGATTTATAATCAAAAATATATTGGAGGTAGACAATAATTTACAAAGCAGTACATTCTCCTGTACTTTACAGTATGCAGTACAACGAAACAAAAAATGTACTGTACTACTAAAAGAAGGACGGTTGGTCACGTTAGGTATGTATAGATCATATATATATGTTTCTTTGTTATCAAACCCGAATTATTTTAATACAGCTAAGTACTGTAGGGTGTAAGTCCAATAAATTTTGAATAAAGTTCACGAGAAGTTTTGAGAATATCAGAAATGTCTTTGCTATGGTCGCATGTAAACGCTTGTGAGTTTTAGAGTTTACGTGTCAACATACAAAGTTAACTTGAGTCACTCAAGTTAAAAAATTCGTATTCAATAAACGCAAGGGATAGGAGATAGCGGGACGGAAAAGTTGTGCTCGACATTCATTGAGATTAAATTTTAAAGTGTTGATAAATTTTGATGAAACATTTGTAAAGGAAATCGGAATATCTTTTTATCTTTAGTACATTTTTTTGAAAATGTTTTCCAAGGAATGAGTCTTAAGTGAGAAAGTTTGTTTGCCATCCTTAGATTCCCAGATTCATTAAGTAAGAAAAGCGAAATGCTTCATTTAAGACAATCTAATGTTCAGCGCCGTCAAGTCTAAGAAGCGTTAAAACCTATTTGCTCGTATGATTGCACTAATCTTGAAAACTGTCAAATGATTGATAGTGGGATGCGGACAAAATTCCAAAAAAGACCTCTATTTGAAATAGACAAATGATGAGAAAAATAAATTTCATAAAACTTATATTGTTAGGGCAAATATATCTCAGAACCAGTTGGTTTTTCCTTTCCTTATATAACTATTTAATTTTCAACAAATAATTACATTTGTTATATATCCCCACCATTATTCTGGTTTATAACATAACGACTTGTCGCTTTTAGGGCTTTGAAAACTCTCAGATAATTCTCGAAACACTATTACACGTTGAGAAAGTGACTGTTTGGGCCGGTATTTGCTCCACAACCATCACATGGCTTCACAACCATCATATGGCCATTCTTCTTGAAAGCTGGTGAGACCTCAATAGCGATTGATATCGGTGGTTGTTGGCACACTGTGTATATCCGCAAATCCGTGAAAAAGGTCTGGAAGACTTCTGGCTTTAACAAAACGGATAATGCACCCGTGTTAATGATGTTTGGATTTTTTTCATGGGGTGTCAAGACACAGGGCTGTTTTTTGAGATTTTTTTTTCGGAACTTTATTGACTTGAGTGCTTATGCGGAAATCTTCTTAGAGTCAACCAAATTTAGTTTTTGTTTAAAAACATTTTTTGTGTTTCCTAGGATATTGCAGTGAACTAAAATAAATTAAGGTATTTGGAAATACAATAACCATTCCGTGTTTAAAAATGGTGGGAGTTATGGTTCCATGCTGAAATCTTAGCAGAAAAATGTCATTACCATATCGCAAAACTAAGAAAATTATAATGAACCAACAATGGGATAAAAAGGGTTGCATATGTGTTTGATTGGTATTCCTTGAAGTTCTTGAAAATAATTTTTTTTTTAATGATTTCAGCTTTAATTTTAATGACCAAAAAATGATGTTCTATAAAGTTTGTATGCCATGACTTAAAATTATTTCAAATAGATAGTAGGTAAGATATAGAAAATAGAAAATGGTAAAAACATATATTAAGGTTTAATGGATTTTTTAAGAAAAGAACCCTGAAATACAAAAATTAGATTCTGATTCCAAAGAACTTTGAGTGTTTGTAGGTATGTAGTTAAAAACTTTGAAATGCATAGGTTAAATAGTAAATTATTGAACACGCAAATATGAGAATTTTTTTTCTTTGCATACTCGTACTCGTCGTATCTTAGTTTTGTACATATGAATCAATACTGATTAAAAAGTGCATTTTTATTTTAATTTAAAAAAAATTCCCTAACCTGCTGCATTCTTTGCAGATCATTTCTATCTAATACGCCAGTTACCAATTGAACATCTCCTCTTATTGTGATATGTGGATCACGCTCAACAGCCAAGTCCAGTATTCGCAACTTGTTCACAGACAATCCAGCCAAGACACCAGCAAATGGTCGTTCGATGCGAAAACGTCCGGTTCGACTATATTTTCCGCCCACTTGTATGTTGGCCATTGTATTGAAGACGGTAGATTGATGACCTGCAAGAAGAACATTGAGACATGAGGAAAGACGGCAAAAAAATTCAATGATCCTGCTTTTGTATACCTTGCGGGCTTAACGCCTGTACATTGTAATCGTCAAGTTGTAGGCTTGCATTTCCGCCAATGCGATTAAATCGCACCACGTGGTAGGTGTTATCATTGACTTTAGTGCCGATTTCACCCAGCGGCAAGTCTCTGGTACCAATGTTATAGCACATAAAAATGTTTCCCTCAACTATTTCCAATTCCATGTAGTCTTGTGTTGTTGAACTTTCTATGCGTAAGAGTACGGCATCGGATTTGGTTGTAATGAAACCTAAAGCGATATTATCTTCTTCGGTATCTGCTTGTAAGTTCGCCGGAAATGTGTACTGTATTATGCCCTTGTTATTGCCGAATTCATAGGAAATTGATTCTAAATACAAGAGAGAGTAAAAACAAATCCTTTAGCAATACTGTTTAATGAAGAGAAAATATAAGATTCGATCTAACGCTCGTTGCGCCCAAATGTTATGCACATAACCCCTACTTACCGTCATAGCATGTTGGCCCAGTGTATGAAGTCATATCACATTCACATGCGTAAGCATTCCATTGTTGTACACAAACTCCACGATTAGCACAAGCATTTTGACTGCACTTTGTTGGACCCTCACAGCCAGTTACAACAAGTGAGCTTGGAACAACCGCATCACTTGTCAGCGATGGAGAGGCATCACCCAAGTCAAGTGAAGCTAAGCAACCTTCGAATCCAGAACGTGATGAAATTGATGCTGGCAACTTAGCGTACATATCTTTGAAAACGCCACCAATATACAAAATGCCCGACAACTCCAAATGCATGCTGTTGCCAGTCAGTGTTATGATCTCAAAGGAATCATCAACTGCAAGAGTGTGAGTCTTGGGACCGGGCCGACGTATGCTTGCATGATGCCATCTATTATCATTCATATGTATACGTGATTTATCACGCATTGTAATCGGTCCATCGCCCAAATCAAAAGTGTAATGAATGTGCCCATTCACCAGCTCCACAGCAACAAAATCATTGCGTCGACCACCATTGAAAAGCAATAATCCATTAGCTTCAACCGTCTTAAAACGAAAGTCAATCGAAATGCTGGAATATGCCTTCAGCATGGGCAAGCCCACGTAAGAGTGTTTCGAACGAAAAGTGGCTGCATGGTATGGATTTCCTGGCGGTGAGTTTACAAAACGAGCTGTCAGCTTGAAAGTTGCACTCGGTAACGCTGATAGTTCCGGTCCAAGATTTCGCACGATGTCAATATATCTAAATGCAATGTACAAAAGGTCAGCAATGCAGACCTTTCGAGCTCATCGTAACATACCTTTCTCCGTTGAAGACAAATTCTTGTATTTGCCCGATAAAGTTGGGCATTGTCGATGTCATTTGAATTTCTTCCTCAGCGTGAAATAAGCCACCCATGTGTATGGAACGTATTTCCATGGTACTATGACGTCCCAGTATTGTCTCAGCTGTTGAAGAAACATGCAAAGATAAAGAACTCAGAAAGGCATCTTGCCAGCTACGGTTAGTCAAGCTAAATGCAGATTGTGTGAGAACCGTTCATATAGAGTGGCTGGCTTATATATTAGTAGTACGTAATAAAGGTGAGTTATACAATATATATCACGATTTGATTATATAATATTAAGTTTGTTATATTTAAATACACATAATTTACGATAATAACTATATAGTATTAGTATATATTTATTGTAGAATCAGGCATTAAGTCTTTGATAGAAAGAGTAGTAAGTAAGAGTAAGAATATTTTGCGAGAGAAACTGAAATAAATATGGGCAAAATTGAAGGAGAAACCGCATGATTTTTAGAGAGAGGGGTCGCATCTGCATTGAATGTCATATTCCACAAAGTTAAAACTTTTTTATCATTTGTCAGATATTTGATTTTAGCGAAAATGATTTAATGATATATGTTGGAAAAAATAAGAAAGAAATTGCTTAAATGAATGGTAAAAACTTGAAAATCGGCGTGTATATATTAAGAGTGTAAGATTTTTGTTCAATGAGGTACATGCATTGTACCCAAGGTGTAGTCATAAAACTTTTGTAAAGGTGATTGGAAAAGCCGTGTTCGTGCTTGATTTATGTAATGATCTCATTAACTTTTCCTATGTCTTGCATCTTGCGTTTTAGACTTTTGATGACTTCTTTTTTTTAAGACAACAAATGGACTGTAATTATTATGTTAAAAAAGCAAATGTTGTATATCTATTAAGGACAAGAACGAATTTAAGTAAGATCACTCGATCTAAGTGCAGTATATCAAGAGGTGGAAGCACTTTACTTAACATAAGTTGTACACTTTAGGCGACCTCAAATACATACTATTTTGGGTGCGAAGTGAAAAATAGAGCTGTTTCGGAACAAACTCCTTAAGAGATCTAACTTTATTCTATCCTTAGAGTAAATCTGCACATGAACTCATGCAGTATAACGGCTAAAATATGAGGCCATGTCTTCGAATGTGATGAAGTGTCCTCGGTTGTTCTTGCATCCTCGTAAGCCTGTAGTTGCCGCGATTTGCGGTTATTTATTGTATGTTACCGACCTCGACTTAGGTATTGAATAGTGAGGAACAGTTGCAGGTTCGAGAACGTTATAGTCAATCGAAATAAAAGTTTTGATTTTTACTGAACCTACCCGATTTGTCGCTTGGTCATCTGGTAACTCTACTGGTGATGTCACCTCTGTTTGTCTCATTGTACTGAAGTGACGTGCAAAATAAAATTTCACATCCATTTTTCTAACAATCTACAGAGAGATAGGTAAAAAATGTAAGTCCTATCATTTATTGTAAGTCCAAGGACTTATAACGAAAACTCAATTAACAACTTTTTTCTGACTTGAGCGTAAAACTCATCACTGAGGTACATAAACAACATCTTCCTTCTCTCTATAATTTTTAGCCCTAAGTGTCCCAAAATGAAATCTCTTCATTAGTTTATCAAAACAGCACAAAAGTGAAAGAGAATGAGGCAGTACCTGAAATTCTTTGTCTAGACTAGAGACGATAAATTTAGGACACTTTGCGATCTAAATTAAAACGTTAGTTTCACAGAAACATACGACCCCCACTCAAAGTTCGATGGGGAACGGGTCCATTGTAACCGTGGAATGGGACTTGTGAGGTTGAAAAGTATCGTAAATTTATCATTTTTGACCAATATAAACAATTTTTTGCTCCTTCTGGTACACCATTGGAAAAAATTAACAATTTCAAAAAAGATTGGGCCAAAAATGTAGTGTCTTCGTAAAGAATTCCTCATTAGTGCAAATACTGTGCGGTCTTAAAAAGCACGAAATTTTGTAGACAAAGTCTCTTAAAACTGCTAAATAAGGAATGCCTATCTTGATAAAAAGTAGCCGAATAATTTCAACTAACTCAATGTCAAAGGTCAGAAAAATTTACTAAATTAATAGTGCGTAGTTTTACGAAAAACTTATACACCTAGAAAACGGGTCCAAACTTATTCGGATGTGTTTATATTTATAAAAATGAAAAGCGAAAATTGGCTGTTAGGGGTCTTACACGACGGACGTAAATATCTTGAAATCGAAAAAAAGATCATATCCGTCGAGTAACAAACATTCAAACTGACATAATTTCTCGAGACTCTAGGTGGGAAACTAGTAAAAAGACATAACTTAACTGTCCTTTGCCTAGGAAAGCCACTAATAAAAACAAAACTTGGAGTGAAGTTTCAAAAACACGCAGCAAGGAACGTACTGTACTGATTTTCATATTTATTTCACTAGCAAGGGGAGCTGCTAGTGGAGCACAAGATTGAAGTTGAAGAGTTATGGAAACATAAATTTGTTAGCAAAATATATTTCTTAAGTCTAAGGAACTAAACTGGCACCACGAGTTAAAGAATTATAACGTAAACTATGATAGCGCATTCTTAACATACACAGTGCAACAATTTTCCACCCAGATTTTTCTCATAAAGCCCAAACAGCCTGCAGTTGTTGCATCGCAAAGCTATAGAGCTTCATGGTAGAATACTGCCGTTGCTGTTTGGCCACTTGGAAGAACCTCGTGATGCACCAAACCCTTAGTATTGTTAAAGGCGATCAGCATTGCTTTGATTTTTGATATTATTTGAAGTGTTTTTTGTGTGTTTTGGTCATAGTTTTCAACTGATTCGCGAACCTCGCGAAAACGTTCGTGCCAGTCGAAAACTATTTCTTCGCCGCTTACACACTCATCGTTGTAAGCTTTCTGCAACGATTCGTACATTTTTGTGGCGTTAAAGTCTAACTTGTTTTGGAATTCTATGATAGCGCGTTACGTTGTTTTGATCTTCCGACACAATTGTTTTTGCGTTGTCACTCGGAATTTCAGAGCTCAGCTAATTGACAAGATTGCGCGGTCAACTTGAGTTGCGTTATACCTTTGCAACGATATATGATGATGCGAGATGGCGTTACGCGTTCAAACGGATGATATAAAGTTTGGGTGGAAAATTGTCGCACGGTGTATATACGTTCCTGGCATTTTTCGAAATACATTGAAATCACAACTTATGGTAATGATTTTCTTATAATATTCAACATTTGTAATAATAGCAGAACCTTATGATTTAAATTTGTTTGTGAGCCTTTCAGAAATAAGTGGAAGGAATGGATGATACTTTAGTAACTACCAGTGGTTAGCCCATCAAGCAACATGTCACAAGTATTGACATAATTTATGTATGTCCCCTACTAAGCCCAGCTGTTATTCTTAGCAACTTTAATGCTACTAATTTGTAATCATTTATCTATTGGCACTCTAACTAAATACCAAAGAATGGTGTATATTTCCTTGTTGAAACAAGCTTTATTTTCAAAGTATTCGCATGATATCTTCCAAACCAATTGGAAGATGGTGTGGTGCATTCCTCATGCAGTGATACTTGAAGTTGAATGCGTATTAGAAAGCAGCTGTATTAAAGTTGTATGCCCTACATATTGAAACATGCAATTGCAGATTTTCATGCTGTGGTGAGTGATCTAAATTAAATTAAATAATTAAGTAGTTTTTTTTTCGTAGAACTTTCGTAAGACTACATTTACGTACGTAAATTAAAAATTTCTATGCAAGACATCTAAAAAAATATATACGCTAATTATGAAAATGGTGCAAAATACAGCCCTGGCACTAGTAACATTTCTTCGCAATTATTTAAAAAATTCATTTAAATAAATTTGCAAAAAAATGTTCACCGATCTTACGTGTCGATTTTTGTTATTTGTAAAAATTGTTGTTTTTTTTTTTGTTTTGCAAAACCTTTCCAAGGTTTTGGGTAGAACGAATGCCAAAATCAAAATTTGAAAAAAAAAAATTTAAAATTTTATTTTGTTTATACTGTCGAACATGGATGTCTTGATAATGAGAAACTATCCAATGAGATAAGATCTAATGCCATTTATCCAAGCTCGACTGCACATAGGTACACACTCGTATATGCAGTTCTAAAACACTACTCGCTACAAGAAGTTGCGAGTAGAGTTTTGGAATTGATAGATAAAGTTAAATTAAATCATATTATTGAGAAAGAAAAAAAAAATAAAATCAAAATAATGAGTTGAAAACTTGATATCATTCTTGTTCACGAGATTCCATTTTAAGTGAATTGTGGTTATGTACAGGCTATAGCTTTATCTGCATTGCTATCGAAATTTATGAGAAAAAACCGCAGTGATATTGTAATTTGTTTCCTACTATCGATATATTTCATTAAGTTTGTATAATACACTCTCTTTTAAAATGAATTCTCATATTGCAAATTCCGGCTTGATCGATTAGAAGATAAATGTAACATTAAATCTTTAAGGTAGAACTTATTAGCTATCCGAGTATAGGAACATTTCGAAAATTTAGAAAAAATCAATTTGTTATGTCTAATCCAATCCAATGGACTTAGTCCCGTTTGTGTAAATTTTTTTTTTCACGATATAAAATTGAAACTGTCTAGTAAAGCATTCATTCTCATGTTATTTCTATGGAAAACTAAAAAGTTCAATGAGCCATCAGCAAATATCAATATATGAGCTCATTTTGCACCAAAGCTTTACTTCCATGTACCTGCAGCTATTAAGCTTGTTGAAACAAAAAAAAAAATATAATCACCCTAATGTATATATTGGCTGTTAATTAAAATCTTTCTAATAAAAATAAAAGCAATTTTTTTCGTTAGCCAGAAGTTTCCGTAACATGGTTTGCCATTAAAAAAAAAAAAGCTCTATAATTTCCTATATCTTCCACGCAACGTTGCTTTCCATAAGAAAAATTGATTTTTAATTGAGATGGTTCTTAGTTGTATGTATTACTCGCAGTTAAAAAAATTGTAGAAAATATAGCATAAAAAGGTGCCTAAAAAAAGAAAAGTTTTCGAAAAAACTTAGTTTAGGTCACTTTCAGAATCACCGGCATATTTCCGGCTTGTCCGTCTTTTTTTTTTTTTTGTTGCGATCGGTCCCACTTACCCGTCTGACCGCACGAGAGGCCCATCCGTCTGCCGTACGGATCGGTGACCGACTACGTACAGCCCGGACTGCTCTGCGTTCAGCAAAACCGTACGTGTGAGGTCCCACTTACTCGCCTGACCGCACGAGAGGCGAATCCGTCCATCGTACGGATCGGTGACGGACTGCACTATTTCTTTAAGCGAAATGATTTCTTAAATGCAGGATATGATTTTTTAAAGTTTGCAAAAATACTGAAATTGTTTACAGTGAGAGGAGGAAATATCTTAAATATTTACAAAAGCCCTAACATTTTGCAACACTTTCAATTCATAACACAAAATCCTTCAGTTCAACCTTGGGGTCCTATATAAAAAACTCTTGCTTTTTAGTTGAACAGATACATATTATCTGGAAATTGATATTGCAACTGAATATTTCAACAAAAAAAAAACTTCGTTTTTCTTAAAAAAAAAATATGTAATTGACCCGAAGCTTTGCTAACATATTAATAAACCCCAACTTATTTCCTTTCATTTAATATACAACTTGTTCTATACTTCTCTTTATCAACCTTTTCTTACCGATTTAAAAAACTTGGATTAAAATTGTGGCTTAAGATAAGGAAAAATGCGAATGATTTTAAAATTTTATAAGCTCGTGTTACAGCTCATAAGATTATATTTCATTTGGTACACATCTTTTTAAAAACGATCCATGGGTTCCGAACTTGAGTTTATGCATGAGAAAAACTGCAATATTATATTAACAAGTTGGAAATGTGGAAAAGCCTACAACATTAAAATGCGAAACATTTTAGTCAGTAGCATTGTTTTCGAGATATGAGAATTTTTTAATGTTTTTGAAAAATTTTTAGAGTTCAGCGAAATTGATTGTCTCCGTAATCTATTTTTCTTAATTTGCGAATTCAAAATCTATTTTTTGTATTCTATTTTTGTGTTCAATGAACGCATATAAGTCTTTGCGGTCATGTCCAAAACTATTTTAAACCTTACCCATCACCTCGAGTGCAGCAGCCGGACGCTCTTACATTTCAGATGAACCTCAATTTTTAATCGTTAAATATTTTTTATTTAAAATGACATCAAAATAGAATATTTTTACTGTCTTCCCATGAAAACGGAATATTTCTAAAAAGCGCTATCAAAACGAAATAATGATTTTGATTAAAATTTCAGGAACGATATGCGACAAAAGCAGTAGACTAAGATTTTGCACGAATCGGGGCTCAGGGTGCCCCATTCGATATAAATTTTTATAGCACTAGTTTTTATTCTGTGCCTTTTAAGGAATTTTGGAAATAAGTTATAAAAACTTAACGCTCTAAGCTCTAACTTAATACGGCGCTGTTTGATCTGGTAAAGTCTTTGAAATCCTATTTTTATATAGTTATTTATGTATATATATATGTTTGACTATTACTATACCAATACTTATTTGGTGGTTATTTTCTCCAGTAAAACTGAAAATAATTCGTTTTGATTGCTCATTCTTCAAATGTTCTAAGTTACATTTCCTTATGTGTTAGAGGTCTGCATGAGTGCACTCGAAACGATAATCATAAAAGCTTCCGAATGCAATAAGCTTTGAGTGCTTAAGCTTGTAGAATATTTTATAAGCAAGTGTAGCATTCACCTCTCCTGCTTGGTGTTTCGATTAGCTTTGATTTCATTTGTGGATCTTGTGCACAAAAACTCAATGAACTCGCAATGTCTTGAGTGACTTGACGGTCGTTTCGAGTACACTCATGCATACTTCTATTATGTATCGTTCGAGCATGCATTCAATGGACAATGATCTTGCAGAAGTCCCACTGTTTATCAGTTTAACATACTTAATATAACAGCTGTGTTTCTCAGACGAAACTTCATGCCATACTTTCTGAGAAACTCTTTTCGAAATCAATAGCTAGCCATAGAAGAGTATCCTGAATCAAGAAGAACCTATTTCTATGAGTTAACTCGCAAACTCCTTCCCGACTGTATCGATATTCTTATGTACATTTTTATATTTACAAATTTTTTTTAAAACTTTTGAACTTTTTACAGAACCGCATTTAAAAGAAACGAAGAGGAAACACGACATTTAGATTTTAAAAAAAGGTTTAAAAACTTTCAAAAGAAAAAATTGGAAACAAAATTATAACGCAAAAGAGAAAATAAAATGCTGACAATATGTTCATCATGAAGTCGGAAGACAACACTTATAGTTTATGGGATATGAGAAATTTCATAACGTGTTACGATTCAATGCTCTAATATTGAGTTTTGTTTTTCTTTTTTTTTTGTAAATTTCATTATGCAACATGAACAATATAAACGAAAATGATCTCAGAATATAAGGTATACAAAAAAGCTGAAAAATGCTTATGCTTGAAAATTATTAGGTTAATTTTAATTCAAATTGTAATTGTAATAAAAATGTAAAAAAACACAGAAATTAATATTGGATACTCTAATGGTATTTAGATAGGCCCGTGAGCATGAACATTATGATTCTTAACATGTGGAATTTAATTGGAGTATTGAGCAACTTTTCAACAACTGGAAGACTTTGTTATCACTGAGAGGAATGGTATTTGTCATAGAAATTAATTGCATACTTTTTAGCAGTTAAAAAAGGCTCATTTGACTGAGACGAAGAGAGAGAGAGAGAGGAGAGAAATAGAGAATAGAGTTAATATTTACACTTTGACAGGATCAAATGGGTCGAAAATTTCGCTTTTTGTTTTGTTTAAAGTTTTTTTTTAACGTTGCGATATTTTCATTTCTTTAACTTTAAAAACGACACGGCACGACACGTATTAGGGCAAATAAAGTGCTGGTGATACATACATAACATACCCCTGACAGGGGGAGCCCCGTCAACTTGTAGCCTTAAATTCGATGCTCTACGCGAGAATCGTATTGTGTGCCAATTGTTATCATTGAGTACAGACTGACCGGCCAAAAGATTCTAAAAAAACGAAAAGAAATCACTTAATGCCATGCACAAAAGTTTGCTAACTCAAAAGGAACAAACCTTTTCTCTGTCACTCAGACGTACACTGGCACGTATACGACCCGCAACAAGTGCTATTTCCAAACGATCCGGTGAATTTGATTCAGCACTTGTTAAGAGCAATAAACCCACTGGACGTGAAGTTTTAAAACGCAGTACCAACTCTTCCGTTTGAGTTTTAGTACCCTGTCCATTGCCAAGCCAAACTGTCATATGTTGACTGCCATTAAATGCCAAAGTTGCCAGTTCTCTTCCACAGGTGGGGCCAGTATAAAGCGTAGCAGTGCAATCACATATTGGACGGTTCCAGCCCTCTGTGCAAGATCCACCGTTGAGACAAGGATTACCGGCACAAACGTTACTTTGCACATGGCAAGATGGTTTCACAGAAGCTGAAAGTTCAAGCGGTATTAAAATAAATGCCCTTCTCTATAAATCGATAGTGACCCACCTGAATCTTGAAGTCTAGCAAACGCTGCAATATCAATTGCTTTGCCAGTTAATACGAGATCTCTCAGACAGCCGACAAAGCCTTGACGTAATGTTGCTGTCCAAATCGATGCTGGCCATGAGTTACTGTTATATAAAGGCCCTGTACCACCCACATACATGTGACCATCCAACTCAAGTATGGTTGCATCGCCAGGTGTGCGGAAATCATTCCATACACTATCAACGCTGACTTTTGCATCACGACCATTTCGCCGCAGTATTAGATCATGCCAATCACCATCATCGACACGTCTGCGCGATGCTCGTACTTTAGCCGCTCCCGAACCTAAGTCCAAGTGTATGTAGATATGACCATTTAAGAGTTCAATGGCAAATAAAGCCGCCTGGAATTTAAGAGATAGAAAAAAGAATTTAAAGGTTGCACTTGGAGAATTCTGAAATTGTCTTACATTTTTAGCCTTGGGCGCTTTTGAGCCTGTCGTCATGATTATTAAGCCATTTGGCTCTTTTGTTCTGAATTTATATGATATGGAACTTTGTTTTCCAGTTTCCCATGGTGGTAAAACCTTTAGAAATTATTTAATAGCATGATGAGCTCATAGTTTTGGTTTATTATTTAGCATTTTATTACTTACCAAATGTGATTCTCTGGTCGTAAATGTAACCGGATCTTGAGGATCACCGATTGGACATTGATATTCCATGCTACCAGATACTTGAATTAGTTTTGAGCCTGTTTTTGCTAAGTCGATGAGATTTAATAGTAGCGTGTCCGCGGAAAATTCAACCTGAAAAGTTTAAGGTAGTAATTTTTTATATAAATGAAGTAACTCTTTCAAATTAGAACACATAACATATCATATATATACACATATCACAATGATTTCTTTAACCAAATGAGTACTGACCTTTCTTAGGCATCCAACGAAATTGTTATGCACTCTGGCGCCCAATAGTGCTCTTGGATTGACTGCACCACCCACGTACACTCTAGATGACGATAACATAGTGAATTTTCCAGCAATGTGGGAATGATCTGTGTAAACATCGTCAACTACCGTAACCAACTAATTGTATGGAAAAAAAGTATATTTAATAAAATTGTGAGTTTTTAAAAATGTTATATGTCTTACCCGGCAAAAACTGGTTATAGATGAAATCTACAAGATGGAGAATAAGATCTGTGTTTAACGATTTTCTAAATTATTATTGTTCAAAAATATACCTCTTGAATTCTACGATGAACTGTAACTTTATGCCACTGATGATCATCAAAACGAACTTTTGATGGTTTGATATGCATTTCTTGTTTGCCATTGGCCAAACCCATTGTTAGCGATACGCCGCCGTCTCTTAGCGCCAGATTTAAATAGTCGGTACCGTGACCTTCAAGGTATAAAACAAATTTTTAATTTTTTTTTTTTCAAAAGTACAAAAATTTTAGCTTACCAGTATAAAAAAGCAATCCGTTGGGTTGTCTAGTTCTGAAATAAAGTGTTATGGCATCTTGAGCGCTAACAATTGGCTCCGCGCCAGTTTGTCCAAGATCATACGAAAGGAACTGTGTACCACGAAATGTTGCTTCAGAAGGTGCTCGCTCTATAATTGATTTGGAATTTAACATATTTGTGGCGCCAACAGCGCACGATTAAAAATAAAATTACCCTTTTCACAATATTGCCCATCATACTCAAGATTTCTACATTCACAAATCGGTCCAGAATCAGTTGATATACAAATGCCACCATGTTGACATGGATCGGTTCTTTCACAAGCGTCGGTTACATTAGCTCCACGATTATTCTGAAAACAAAATAGTGCAGTTGGTTAAAAAAAATATCCATATCCTATATTTGAGTAACAGCAACTTACCCTAGGTAAATTAAGTTTTTCTCGCGGTAACTGTCCATTTTCGCAAAGTTCATCGCCGCACTGTATTAAATTTGGCATTTTATTAATGATCTTTAAAAATATATCTCAAATATTTAACCTTCATGTCACGTGGTTGCTTCATTTCTTGCCTACGACCTATACCACCTGGTTGATCGGCATAAACCAAATTTCGTATCGCACCACGGAATCTTGGCTCGAAAATGACACTGGGTAATGCTAGAAGTGCAAGTTTTGAGCTGTACCTGTAAAGCAAAATAAGAGCAGCATTAGAACGGATGTGTTTCTACCCAAAAAATTCAATATAAAAATTAAACTTATTTAAAATATGTATGTGGCTTTTCGCAAACAATGCTTCGAGTGTATAAATTTCTATGAAGGTCTTCTCAGCACACCGTTCAGAGTCGGCACCAAAATTCGATTTGGTCGGAAAAGCTTAGACGAGAGTTTATGGTTAAAATCTTGGCGATCTGAAGAGTTTCCCAGGAAGAAATTAGCGACTTAGTAAGGAAAATGGGAATGCAAATTATACCACATGGACTTTCCTGATTAGCAAAGCGGACTAAATTACAATGGGTTTTTTGTGGCCTACGAATATAATTGCCATCATAACCTATTCACATAAGTATACATCCTCAAAGGCAGAATTAATTCAAAGAGGCTAAAGGTTTAATAACAAAATTACACAAAAAGTATGCCAGAAATTAGACTAGGTGGATTAGAAAGATTTTTGCGCACTTAGCACCATCTCATTTTCAATTCCTTCCTGTCACGATGGTGTTCTGAGATATCGTTGCTTAAAAGTGCAAAAAACGTGGCTTTAATGCATATCAATCTTTGTCTCTATATTTTACGTTTAACATGTGCTTCAAAATAGCATTTTGAAACTTCTATAAAATGATATCTTATATTTGAAATGAAACTATTTTAGAAAACAAACGTACCAAAGTTGAGCAATATCAGAAAATTAATTTTTCATTAATTTACAGTTCAGCATTCAATTTACCACTCACCAGTTTGGCATTCCTCCGACATATATCTCAGAGTTTGTTGCGAATTTTCCGAACTGAAACTCTTTTCCTTTGGTTGTACGACTTTGAGAAACACCATCAACGATAAGTGAAGTTTGCTCATCATTACGTAGGACCTTAAATAAATTGAAATACCATTCAATAAAATGCAATTAATAGTTTCATATATTTCCATACAAACCTGCACTTTATGCCAATGACCATCGTGTAAATCGCGTCCAACGGTTATTATTTGTGCACCACCGCCAAGATTATAACGTAGCCGTAGAGCACCTTCAACTAATTTTAATTCGAAGAAATCATATGTGCCACCGTCGTCTGTATAGAGCACCAGCCCATTTGGTTGTTCCGTTTTAAACTCCAGTTCCAATGATCCATTCAGCCCGGTGTACCATTTTCGAAATTGGGCAAATGAATTTTGGGAACCATCCAATTGAAAGGCGCCACACGTTGTGGTCAAGCAAACCAACAGCAGCAGTAGAATGTTAAGCAGCATAGATGTAGATTGTAGGAACCTCGACCATTTGTATGATGAAAATGACAATGATACCGGACCATCCGTATACGGTCGTATATAGTTTCTGTAACGTTTTTTGTTAGTGGAATAGGATTTTAAGAACTTTTTTAAAGCCACCATTTTCGTAGACGCAGAGTGTGAAGTGAGTGTGAAAGAGTTAACTATATGTAGACTTTGTGGTGTCGCCGATGTTGTTACTTTTTGCCTTTGCAATTTTAGGTCTTTACTAATGATATTTTAATGCAATTGATATGTTTACATTGTATCAGAAAACCATTCATTGCGCTGTTGGTTTCACTAACTGACTGACTGACTGACTGATTGATTGATTGATTGATTGATTGATTGCTTGATTGATTAAAAGAATACGGGGGTGGGAGGGGGATGGGTTGAATAACTGTGACGTATGTGTGTAAACAATAGATTCACTTCCTTTTCACACTTGAAGTGCGCACACACACAGAAAAAGCACTGGAACCATGATGTTTTTTGTTTTAATTTTTGGTTTTGTTTTCTGTTTTTTGTTTTTTTTTTTCAATTTCCAAATATTTATATGGTATAACGGTAGATGTTTCACACGCGTTACATTTTATTCCTTTGACATTTCTCTTTTAAGTTGTAAGGTTGTATGTAGTTGTAGTATATGTCAGTTGAAAGAGCTTTTCGGGCATCTGCATGTAATGATTTTTTTTTTAATTTGGATTTTTTCAAGGAAAAATTTTGCATAGAATTAAAAATTGCCAATTTCTTTAACTTTTAAAATATCAACTGTGTCCGTTTTTTCTATATTCAAATTTATGTAATTTTTTTCAGGAAGTTATATGTATGTGCCAAAGATATAATTTTGTTATTTAGCCCCTCAACGCTTGAGTTTCTATTGAGCTAAGCAAAAATGCGATTTTTGAGATTTAATTGGAATTGTATACGCCGACGCGTATCTCATTTTGCCTTTAACCTTTCAAAGCTTGACCGCTCACTTACAAGTTAGTGGAGTAGTTTAGATCACAGATCATTTCCACACTCTTCGTAAAATTGCATGCAACATATCATACAGTTTGAGTAGCACAAGTCATAAAATAATTGGGTGTTTTTGAAAATTATCATTGAATCAGCTAACAAGAGTCGTATAACATCTTTAGGAAACTGGAAATTATTGTATGCCATTATTCTATAGAGCTTTCGCCTAGTTGAAATCAAGCTACCATTTGCGCCACATGATTTCAATAAAATTTTTTAATAAAATGTTCCAGTTAAATAAATTTAAAAAAGTCACAATTTAACAAAAATTGAAGAAATTTTAGTTCAATATTTGTTTTAGAATTGGTTTTTAAAACCGATTTCTCCCAGATTTTGAAAAAGTTTATAATTCGGTTAGGATTTATTGCTGAAAAATATTAAAAGCGATAAAATATAAAGGACTTCCTTAGCTATAAGCTTTGCCTGAACAATTTTTTGTATCTTCGAGTTATTCGCCTTTGAATCTTTCAAAACAGCTTTAAAAATATTTGGCTTTATGAACCTAAGGCAATGGCCAAGTTGCCATAGTCTCTAAATAGCACAAGCCCCCCTTTTTATTTCCTAATTTTTTCTGCACTATATCAAGCAATTTTAAATACCGTATGAAATTTTTGACCTTCTACAATAATCATACCAAATTACTGATAAATATGACAATATGGATGTTCCTTCCTCAATCACGCCTTAACGGCTAAGCGAATTTTGATGAAATTTGATATATAGATGATATATGTCCGGAATTAGAAACATGCATAGGTTACTTTTTTTAAAAACTTAAAAAATATTTCGATAAATAAGAATTTAAAATTAGGCAAAAGACTTCATTTTCAATACCCTTCTAGTTGTTCATTTCATTTATTAAGCTGTGGGCTATAATTTAAAGCCCTAGATAATGTTCCCAACCTTTTTTGAAAATACAATTCAACTTTAATTTCTTAGAGTGTACCTATGTTGTTAGTCGGTTTGTTTACTGTAAATAAAAAGGCCCTTTCCAATAAATCAGATTTCTATTGTATGTTCACATCAATGTTAATTTATACTAAGTACGATAGTAGTACCGAAGTTAGGTATTTCCTCATAATACATAGTACAATTTGGAATACTTCAGGCGGCTATATCTCTTAAGTGTTCATTTGGATCCGTTATTGGAAGAAAAACAACCATTTAGTAGTATAAGTCATATTAGTTAGAAATTCATCAACCAAAACTTCCATCACAGCCAGAGTTTTGCTATTGGTTGTCAATACATTCAGAGCTAAAATCTGAGATAATTGCAATATATTTAATTTTCGATAATACAGTTGAACAATTTTTTAAAAAAATGTTTTTTGACATAGAGAGATGAGGTATATATTTTTGGAAAGTAATTTGAATGCAGATATCTCATTAACAATGTATGGCTAAGCACAGCGTGGTTTGAGGAATTTGAGCTCAGCGCATTGAAGTCCCCAATAATTGCGTATTACCGATTTTCAAAATTTCGTTCTGCATGAAACTTTTTATACTAAAAATTACATTAATTTTTTTTTTTCATCCGATAGTTGATCAGCTTAAAATGAGCTTCCGGAAATATATTGTATATCATTGTTTTAAATGAAAACAGTGTTCTATGTTGAAATAAACGAAAAACAAAACAATGAAAAAAGAATGCAAAGTCGGGGTAAATGAAAAGTTTCTTCAAATCTCAAGTAGAATGCTGTAGGCAATGTAATGAGAAATGTTATGTTAATTCTTTTCTGGTCAAATAAATTTCGCTGAATATATTGACTGTTTAGAATATCCAAACATATGTCATATTTTTACATACAAATGCTAACAACAATTGATATCCCTTTTCTGGAATTTTCGCGCATAATGAAGGTTGCATTTGATGCATGACACGTAAAATATAAAGCATTCTTGTGCATTAAGTTATATAAATACGCATAGCTTTCTTATATTTACATATGAATTTCATAAAAAATGTTCTTTAGTTCTAAATAAATAATTTAAAACTTATCCAATACATCCTTCCACGCATCCCAAATTGCCACACAATGCAGTTGTAGGGTTAAGGTTTATACAACTTCCAAACTTCAAAACTTTAGCAAAAGCTTTTCTCAACATTCCCTTGCATGCCAATGACGAAATTTACATAAAGGTTTTATCGTACATGTACATACTAAAATGTGAAAAATGTATATAAATACATTTTTTTCCATTAATCAATTGAATAATTGGCAATTTTTAATGAGTTTTGGGTGCTTTTTTATTCACTTGATTATTGATTGGGGACTTGATTCACTTCGTATATTTTGGAAATGATAAAATTGTTATAAATTTACTTTTAAATTTTCATTTTAACTACGAAATTTTCCAATCATTAACTCATTTTTGTCGCATATTTTGTACACTTTTCACTTATTTCTTATTATTTCTTGAGATTCTTTTGAATTTAACATTTGAAAATTGTGTTTCATTAAAACTTTACATATATATTTAGCTATATGTTTTTTCACAATTTTTTTCTCTAGCGATTGGGAACTCTTTCAATTGATATCGATCCGTACTACATTCGCGACAAAACTGAACTGAATTTTATTCCTTTAACAGCATTTTCCACTAAAAGCTAAAGAGCTTTACAAAATGGCTGTATGCCATAGGCAGCTTTACACTTACACCAGTGCAAAAGTTATTCATATATTGGAGTATGTATGCGTAAAAGCGAGTTAGTTATACTAATACGTATTAGTATCCTTGCATTAATTTCATAACCTACGACACTTTATTCGAAGGACCGCTAAAGAAGTCTGTCAAAACTTTTTGACTTGAAGCTGGTGCTTGAAAGATTGTAGCGCTGATAATTATTATCTTCAGGAAAACAAGCGATTACAATTTTGCTTGTAATCTTCTATGTACATTGAGTTTGGTTTGTATTGATGCTTCGCACCCTGTTCAGCTGTCAAAACTTCAAAGAATTTTCTTGCATGCTGAAGGTTATGCGCAGGCTTACAACTGGGAATGCGTGCCAATATATTCATTCAAAAGCTCTTTTTTCAACCTCTCGTTCGAGATGTATAGCCTTTTAGAAGCTTAAATACTGCGAGTTTCAATATTCCATTATCAAACATGCAGGCATTCCATTACAATGACTTCTTCTCATTTTGATTTCTAACCGTTGAATATTAAAACATTGTTGGCATGCAATAAAATGCAAATAAAAATTATACCTTAGACGGTAGGCCTACGGTTGATGTGGCCAGATTTGAATTGTACGATAAAAGCTTTTGGGCGCATAAACTCTGAACTATCGCTGTTGGATAAATATTCATTCTTGTGCTTGCTAGATTTACAAAAATGTATACCATGTAAAAGGTTTTCAAATATGAGGCATCTTTTTAAATTTGCCGCCATTTTTATCTACATCAATATTTTACTAAGCATAAATTAAATAAATTCCGGTTATTTTAAGTGCATCGCTATGTGAGTGTTTTATTAAAACTTATTTATTTTATATGATGAAAGATATTCAGAAGTTGGAATGAAATTTCTTGCAAAATGCGTTGCAGAAAGTGCTACGACAAAGCGTACTATTAAATTTATCATTGTTAAATTTGAAGAAGCTGAAGATCAGAGAACAGAAATCATCATCTAGTGAAAATATTACAGCTATCTCGCTACAGAATTTTGAAGTTTTGCCCTCGTGTCAAAATGCGGCAACTCTTTGTTTAGAGTTAGTCCAAACCATTTCTAACATTGTTGTACATTTGGTTGTATTACCTTTTTATAGCTCTCTCAATAAAATTAAATTTCGTATTTGCATGGATGGTAGGTCGCCATATTTGATTTCAAGAACCTATGCGTCGTTTTCTTTCCACAATCCTGATATTCAGAGACAGATAAATGTAACTTTATAGACCCAGGAAGTGGCCATAATCAATAATATCAGCAAACAAAAAAAAAAATGTCTAAATGACCTAAATTTTGGCGGCTCGTTCTATAACTTAAACAAATTATATGCATTAAGTAAGCTTTGGAGAAGCACATTTTTTAATTTTTAAAAATTACAAGTTTGGAAATTTTTAGCTTTGCACTGAAAACGTTAACCGGATTGACCGCTGACTCCCAAACTATTATGACTTCAGCACCTGAAGCTTCATCGTAAACAATACGCTCAATAAGTCTCGGTACAGAGAACAACATACCAATAGGCCTTCTATGAACAACATAAACTTATAGCCATTTTGGAAGTTAGAACCTATGCATAAACTAATTTTTTCAAAATATTGGAAACGAATTTATAACGAATTGCTCTATTGAGAAAAAAAGAACTGTATGGTTGATTACTACGCGCTCTAGGCGAAATTAAAATAACACCCGTTTAAAGGCACAAAATTATGGTTTAAAAAAGTTATTGTGATTGGCATATCGTCCGTAGTCCTTGATTACGTTGGAATATGTCCTTACTTATATAACGAATTTATTCGAACATTGCTTACTGAATGTATACTGCAGTTATACTAACTAACATATTCTTTAAGGTACTTAGCGTACCAGGAAACCACTCACAACGAACCAATGACCCGCAACTCTGGGTATATTTGGTGTAAACAACAAGCAGCCTTCTTAAACTAACCTACCTAAATTGACTTAAAATCTGAACAACAAATAATGAGACATCATAAATAAACATTTATACTTGAACTTTGACCTATCTTAGCATACAAAATAGCAATGGGAACTCTGAATGTGCTATTTATGTGTCCATTACAAAGCTTCATGCAGAAATTCAGCTTTTCCATAAATTGATTCACCAGGAATTTCTTTATTTTCCTATTGTCAAACTTATTCTGTCTCCATTCGTTAAACGCGATATATGAACCTACACAAACGCTAATATTTCGCTGCACATCAGAATGAATCCAATTTATTTTTAGTAACAATTTAGTAACCTTATGCTCGGCTTTCAAACACATCGACTCATAACTTAGGCGAAGGTGATCTTTTGTGTACCCAATTGCATCAAATATCTTCCAATGCCATTTGCACAAATGTCATGGCTCGCCAGAAGTGATTACGTCATCATTGCAACATACAAATTTTCAAAAGAGCAACTGATTCTGGAGCTGACTGGCTTCAATGAAATTTAAATCTAAGAGAAAACTTTCACCGCAAAAGAGATGCATCCCTAAATGAGAGTATCGTTGCAATTTATTGAGTGTAGCCCTCATAAATACAAACACACATACATACATACGCCTGAGTACTACAATACGTTGGCATGAGAAATCTGAAGAAACTAAAAAAAATCACTTAATTTTTAGTCTTAAAATTTCATTCAGCTTAGTTATAATTTAATCTAATTACTGTTAATTGGAGTAAATTAATTGCATTATTTTGTAACGATTTATGAAAGAAAAAAAATTAACTTTTTTTGACTTATTCTTGGGTATTGCAGTGAGTTAGAAAACAATTCGATCGCTATTAAAGGGAGCCTTTGAAAAAAAGTAGTCCAGGCAGTGGCGTCAATTCAGTAGGGCTGGGGAGGGCATTGGCCCCAGAAGGATCTGATACTATTTATTATTCAATACATCAATTCAATAAACCCATCTAATAATGGTGAAATTTTAGTTCTTGCCCCCCCCCCCCAAGATTTGGTGAAGGGACGCCACTGAAAATTGGAATTTAAAATTGACTTTTTTATTTCATGGACGGAGAAATAAATTCCACTGTCGAATGTTACAAAAATAAGAAAACATTTTGCATTCATTCTAAGCTTTTTTTCAAACGACCTTCGGCAAAAATTTGACTTAAATACTAAGGAGTGGTGCTGGAGGGGTAGTGTCAGATTGGACCTCAGCATCCCTAAATTACTGTAAGTTTACACTCGATGTCTCACTGTTCGCTACAGATGCGAATTTGACTTTTGCTTGGCTTATCAAAAAATCAATGCGAAAATAGAAACATCATCTCACTGCATCAGCTCAGAGGTCACTGATGATTCCACTTAGAAATAGATGAAACTAGTACGACTAGCTTTTGGCAATTTTTGTGTTTGTTGTTGCTTAATGTAATTTTTTTGGTGTTATCACATGCACTCGATTGTAAGCAAGATCGCATTGTTTTGTATCCAAGCACTAAAGTGATTACCATTCACCCTCATATACTGATCGAACTTTGATTTAGATTGCTATATAAGCGCTGATTTAAAAAAAATATTTTCCACTATTCGTGCCAATTTATTAAATTTTTTTCCACAGCTTTATTAATTTAACCTTTGCCATGGAAGGAAGTGTCACTCTGACGGTGATAATGGTGATGTTGACATTAAAAATTTGTTTGACTGAGCTCAAGCTATTAATCAATTGCCAGCTTGTCTCAGTCTTAAAGAGGCAACGATTTACTTAAATCTTAGCGGTTGAGTGAATTTTGATACGATTGCACTCAACTGTATGCGGTTTTTCTAAGGCGTTTTCTTATAGATTTGAGTCACTTTTTAATTAATAAAGCACTTGTGATGTGCGGTGGTGGTGGTCACCACCTATTGTTGGTGATGCAATTCGTCTACTATTCGGACGTTATAAAAGCGAAAGAAAAAATTTAGCCTTATGAGTATTTTAATATTTCATTTATCCCCTTATGTAGCACATGTGGAATTTCTTTTTAGATTCTTTTTCTAACTCTTTGGAGCACCAAATGATATGTAGAGTGGAGTGAAAAGTTTTCGTTTTTAGATTGGATTTTTACTGCCGAAATCCTTTTGATATGCATGTAAGTACAGCTCGATATTCTTATTTTTCAGTTTTTACCCTACACTCAGGTTGCATTCACTTTGTCATTCCGTTTGTAATGCATAGAAGGGGGCGTGGCATGTATGGAAATGTGTATATATTCCGGATCAGCGTAACCACCTGAGTGGATTTAGCCATGTCCGTTTGTCTGTCTATTTGTGTGTCCGTCTGTCTGTGGAAATCACGAAAACTAAGCGAGAATAAAATTCGGTACACAGACTATGGCTGGAAAAAGGCTTTTGGGATTGAAATGGGATAAAATCAATTTTGGCACACGTGTACCGCGCAATCAAAAAAATAAAAATATTTATACGACTATATTGCGAGAACTAATTGATGAGTTATGTAGTCTATCCAAATTTCTCACAAATACTAGAAATAACTTGTACAAATTTTTAAAAAAATATTGGCGATTTTCGACAAGACGGCGTGGCACTTTCCATACAAACAAACACTTGAACACGCTATACTGTGGGAATTATTTGAGGTAATGAAATAAAAATTTTACACAAACAGTAGGAATAATTCGGTTAAGTTCTGGAAAAAGAGCTAGGGAAATTTTTGCAAGTGGGCGTGGCATCCTCCAAACATTCAAAATCTTTAATGCTCTGTAATGAATGCATTGCTTAAAGTTATATATACTAAAAAGATTCTGGCCAAGCAGAAGAAAAAAGTATACCCATTTTGAATAGAGGGCGTGGTACCAATTATATGAGTTAAAACTTTAAGACGTTATACTGAAGGAGTTATATGAGGTAGTGCAACTAGACTCTACACTAATACTAGGAACAGTTCAGACAACTTAAGAGAAAAAGTAGGTAGCATTTCGACAAAAGGGCGTGGCACCTCCCACACAAGCAAACAATTCAAAACGTTACACAAAAAATAAAAAAATTAGTTCAGTCAAGCATAAGATAAAAACTGGGTGCGAAGCCTCCTTGCTACAGCGTCTCTCCTAAAAAGCCGCAAGATATTTAGTTTTTAATGAAAATTGACTACCTTTATTCGTATTTAAAAAAATTAAAATATATATTAAATAATATATATAAATATATTATATAAATAAAACATATAATTTCGTTTTATAGATCAAGGTCTTCTGTAGCAGCATTCAAAAATATTTGATTTTTTCGAAAATATATTTTTTTAAGTTCACCCCAGAGCAACTTAGCCTACTGAAGAGAATAAAACTCAGAGTTAAGTTATAGAGCGAATTAGAGAGCGTCAAGCTGTGCTCTTCGCTTTGTTGTTGACGCGCATTCGACTGAACGCACTGCAGCAATCTGGCTGTCTTAAGATACTCAGATACCTTGTTCTATGCGAATGTTTCCCTTTTGTTCAGTAGATTTTAACCTGTCTCGCCGTGTTGTTCGTCGGTGCTTACTAGTGACTATATTTGGGCGTGGAGTTTTATTGTGATGTCAGTGTAAAAGTAGTTTTTTTTTATTAATATTATTATTAGTATTTCTTATGAAGCTGGTGAATTAATTAAAGAAATCTTAATAGCAATAAAATGTGGTCTTAGTGGACGGTTACGCATAAGATACGAATATGTAAAAAAAGATGAAAACATTCACGTAATTGCAAAGCAACATAAGAAAATGCCATGATTTCACTGCAAATATCGATTGAACTCAACATGGGAGAAGCGAAAAAGAATCGATTTAATTTGCAAATTATTCGCAGTTACATAATGGAAATTAAATGTGTGTTGTGCATTGTTTTTGTGCTCTGGTCAATGGCTAAATGAAAAGACCATTGTATATATATATACATATATATAAATTGTGATTTATAACTGAATACATTACATACATACATATATATACCATGTATGCATGTATGCAGTTAACGTTTTTGTTTGACCAAAAAATGTGAAAAAAAAACAAAAGAGCCAAACTGAAAACTTTAACCCTTTTGTGAAAAATTATGGCGTATGTGGTCGTAAGTTGACGACACTTTTGGTAATACAATTTTTATTGTATTGGCAAGGATATTGCTGTGAGCTCACCTGGAAACCACACTGTTTTACCAATATCTTTTTTTTTACCTTATGTAACCAAAATACAAGGGTTGTTTTGCCTTTGCAATAGGGGTTTAAGTTTTCTTTTTTTTTTCCTCCCAACAACGCTTTACATTTTCGTCTTTTCGATTATTCGTGCATGCAGTTGTCGTCATCATGCGAGTAAAAAATTTATTCTTTTCAATTTTTAGTTAGTGTGGCTTAAAAGCAGTAGATATAGTGCAGCAACAGCAGCAGCAGTAACAACAATTGCAGCAGTGCCAGCCAACAAAGTTAAGTTTCGACTACCTGTATAATCAGCAGCTACGACCAAAAGTGACAATGTGGTGCTACCGTGTTTTTGGGTTGCTGTGCACAATTTTTATTTGGTGCAATATTGTTGCACCTGTACGTTCAACTATAATGGATAAATTAAAGGACGATCCGGACTTATCACAGGTATGAAAAGAAAACAATTGCATTTCCTTGTTCCTTAGAAATTATTTTTTTTTTTTGTTTTGTGTGTTCTTTGGTCCATACATCGCCATGACCTAATTTCATAGTTTGAGACACTTGTTATGTCCTTGATATTTTTTGAGTTACAACAGCAGACTGCGTATTTACATATGAATGTATATACCTACTTATATGTATGTATGTATAGACTGCTATTTTGTATATACCTACTTTAGCTCGAAATATTAAAATAGCTCTATTTTATGCTCTATTAATCCTTGACCTTAATATTTTCATCTCAAAAATCAATGTGTAGATTTTGACGGTGGACAAAGTAAATCATATCTTAAATTTTGATGTAGATTTGTGAAGATGTGTAAATGTTAAACTTTGAAAGTTTTTTTGCTTTAGAACGTTAATTCCGAAGCGCGAAAGACTTGTGTTGCACTTAAGCTTATTTACAAGTTAAGTTTGATAGCTCGTTTCTAGTGTTTAGATTTCAGTCATATTTTCTTTGGGTTCTCTAAGGTATTATTTTTAAAGTAGTACAAAGAAGCCTCAAAAAAGTTAATTTTATGAATCGAGATTGCAAGTCAAATTTTCTAAAAAGGACAATATCCTGGAAGTTTGATTGATTACATTTTGATTTGTGAACATCTTTAATGACGTGAACACACAACCCATTTCTCCCGTATCAAACATAGTCACAGAAGCGAAACCAACACGCAACGGTATTGCTACTTTTAGATATATTCAACATTTTTTTTTAAAGTGTTCCGAAATTTTACATATTTTTTTGAATTATCCTCGCCCGAGTTCTTTTTTGCTCCATACGCCACTTTTTGACATTTGAGTTAAGACTTTCTCTATAGGCTTTGGAAGGTTATCTTTCTAATGCTGTTGTTGCTATACATCTATCTGTTTTAGTTTCTGAGATATGCAACGTCCACTTTGCTCTATAAGCCACATTCTCTCATTTTTTTATTTATTATTTGCTGCCAAATAAAAATTTTGGTTTACGGTGCAAGTTTTTTATGAAAAAAAAAAACTTTTTTGTTTTTTGCCATATACATTTAGTTAAAAACTAAGCAGTTATTATTTGGTCTATTGCATTAGTTCCCAAATGCAAGTTTGCTCCATTTATTATATAGGAAAAATAAGTTTGTCATTGATTTGTATTGTATGGGCCAAATTGTCTACTATGACTTATTTGATAAAATATCACATGTCTCCAAAAGTGCTTTGGTCCAATTTTTGAAATTTAGCGCAGAGCCAATCAACATACTGTATAATTTGAATTTCGATGCTACTGTTTCATACCAATTTTTTTCTTTTAAGGCTCAAACTTTCTTTTCCGATTTTCTCGGAATACACCTTCAGGCTTTCAGACTTTTTTGAAATGTTTTTTTTTTTTTAGCTCTTTCAACATTTTCCGCTATTTCATTAAATTTTTTCAACATTTTCCGACAATTTCAACATGCTATTTATCATTTCACGAATTTTGCAAATTCTATGACCTCCTCAATCCATTTTTTTTTTTTGACTTTTTCAATATCTTTCGACTTCTCACTATATTTTTCGAATTTTTAACATTATTTGTAATATTTCTACACTTTGTCGAGTTTCGACTGTTTTAGCTTTGCTTTTTTTTTAAGTTTTTGAACTTTTTAACACATCACCCTTATTTCATATTGCGACTTATTGAACATTTTCCTAAAATTGCAATGTTTTTTCCGACTTGTTCAACATTGTTCGACTAACGTAAAAAAACATTAATAAGTTCACACATCACGCCGCAAGTGTTTGCGCTCACCTTTTTTCTTTTTTACACTTTTACACTGCTTCTCAATACATTTGCATATACAGGTAGTCCCCGACTTACGACCGTTCGACTTACGACTATTCGCACTTACGACCAATTTTTTTTTCAATTTTTTTCATAAAAAGTGCTTAAAATAGTTTCGGGGAATCCCTAAAATATGTATATGAGAAAAAATTTAAAAAAAAACAGTAGTATGTACAAGGATTCGATTTATTTCAGTACAAATAATACGTTTGTTTGCGTGAATAATTTTATATCATCCCAAAAATGGCTGGAACTAGTAGTACAGTATGTATGTAATATTTTTCTTTAGTTATTTTTTATGAAACTCGACTTACGACTTAATCGACTTACGACTAGGAACCTATCTCGGTCGTAAGTCGGGGACTACCTGTATACATATATAAAGAAGTTGTGTGCAATTTTATTTATAATTATTGTTTGCTGAATATTTAATTTTAAATCAATCGTTGATTGTTTAATTTACGGAATATGCAACAAGCAGAGTATGTACTTGATTTGCATTAAACAAATTTTTAACGCATATCTCATATAGACATTCGTCTTCCTGACAGATAAGAAAAAAGTTTTATTTTCATACCCTACACTCTGGGTGAAAACACATCGTTTCCAATAAAAACTGTATTTTTGATCAAAAAATGCGGTTTTCAGATTTTAACGAATAATTTTAATATGCAACTTTTTATAAAAACCGTATTTTTCGAAAACGGATATGGTCATTAGAAATTTAAAACGGTGAAAGTTTTTGGGCATGAATCGATGTATCTCCTCTACAACAATGGTCTTAAGATATTTTTTTACTTGTGGCTTACTTTCCAAGCTATTGAGCGAATTTTTTTTCGACTA
Source organism: Meiosimyza decipiens (assembly GCA_963680825.1). Classification (NCBI taxonomy): domain Eukaryota; kingdom Metazoa; phylum Arthropoda; class Insecta; order Diptera; family Lauxaniidae; genus Meiosimyza; species Meiosimyza decipiens. The sequence continues at coordinate 71,388,835 of OY804259.1, forward strand.
CCTCTTGCAACCAGGCCTCCCACGGTTCTGGTAACTGACGCTTGTTTCGATTATCAACCATACCAAAGCTATCGATTGCAAAACAATTTAAGCGGGTGGAACTGATTACGAAAAGTGTCCTCCCCGACTATTACTGTTAACGTGGTGTAGAATATTTCATTTTTGGCGGTACGACAAATAACAAATACATACTTACGGTGCACAAATATGAAACCGATAATTTTTTATTCAGAAAAACACGTTCATTTTGCGAAAATAGTTCCAAATTTAAACTTCAAAGTAATTCCCCTCGCTAGCAATACGAGGGGAATTTATGGATTCCTCGCCAAAAAAATTCTTTGTTTTTTGATGCTATCCATTCATCGAGCCATTTTTGCACTTCTTCGTAAGAATTGAAGTGCGAATCGTTGAGTGCGTGTCCCATCGATGAAAACAAATAGTAATCGGATGGCGCCAGGTCCGGTGAGTACGGCGGGTGGGGCAGGGGCTCCCAGTTGTACGATTCTACCAAGTTTTTATTGACCGCTGCTCGATGTGGCGATGCGTTGTCATCTTGGAATACAATTTTGTCATGGCGAAGTTGAAATTCGGGCCTCTTCTGACGTATAGCACGGTTCAAAGCGATCAATTGTTGATGGTAACGTGCACCAGTAACTGTTTCACCTGGTTTTAGTAGCTTATACCAAATAACACCACACTGATCCCAGAAAATACACAGCATTGTCTTTCGGCCGAAGCGATTTGGTCTTGGCGTTGATTTGGGTCGTTGGCCGGTGCTCAAATATGATTTTTTTCGTTTGGGATTGTTGAAATAAATCCACTTTTCATCGCCAGTGATGATTCGATGGAGAAAACCTTTTCTGTTTTGCCTGGCGAGCAGCAATTCACAAGTGGTTTTTCGGTTTTCTTGCTGCCTCTCGGTCAGTTCATGTGGCACCCATCTACCGACCTTTAAAATCTTTCCCATGGCCTTCAAACTCAAGGAAACGGTTTGTTGTGTCACATTAAGTTGTTCAGCGAGCTGTTGTTGCGTTTGACCATCATCTTCGTCCAATAATGTTTGCAATTCGGTGTCTTCAAACTTTTTCGGTGGCCGGCCGCGCTCCTCATTTATCACATCAAAATCACCATTTTTAAATTTATTGAACCACTCATTGCACTGTGTACGACCAAGAGCATGCTCGCCGTAAGCTTCAACAAGCATTCGATGCGATTCAGAAGCGTTTTTCTTCAAATGGAAAAATCAATGCTTCCCGCAAATGAGAGTTTTCAGGCACAAAATTCGACATCTTTACGAGCGGAAAAAATGCGTTGTTGTATGAAACTTGACAAATTGTTAACTGAATATTGTTGACAGATGACAGAATCAACAATTAAGACATTTGGTGCGGTTCGGAAGCTCATACATATACGGCTATCGACCACTAGATGTCATTACCGGTTTCATATTTGTACATATTTTTTGTTTTCAACTTTGTCTTTTGAAATTTATTTTACTTAAGTTTAGCTTTCATTTTTAAAAAAGAGACATACGGCGAAATATGAAATCCATCTAATAAAAACTCTAATTAAATCGCAGTGACTACATCCTAATGGGCTTAAACTATTTCAGAATATATATAGTTAATGGAACCGAATATATTATTCATAAATAAATAAGCCACAAGATATGCATTGGTGGTGCCACATGCAGTGGCGTAACATCACCTTTGGTGGAACATGGCCCCCAAAAAAAAAATATTTTATTAATTTTTGCTTTGGAGTAAACTGAACTATATAATCAATAATATTATGTTCAGGCTTTCTGATTGGAAGACCCAATACTACATAGTGGATCTTTACAATATCTGAAAAATATGCAGGCTCCCATAGATCTATTGCTTGGTCGCCTCTGATTGTGGTATTTCTTTAGTGTATACAAGTGATGACAGCAATTATTTCACTTGCTATAACGAATGTCCTGATACTGGCACAAAGACATATCATTTGGCAAGAACGGAGCAACTCACGCCCTAGGTTTGGAGTACCACACCGATCTCTTTGTTCAAACCCGCACTCTTTTTACACAATGTTTGCTCGCAACACCAGTCGGTTCCGCCTGCACAAAGTATCACGGGTTCATATACTAAAAAAGATTTGTTTAATATAGTGCTCGAAAGAGGGAACTTTTTTGTATTGAAATACTCGTATTTCGCGCGGAAATATATATGCTTACTAGTAATAAAATCAAATTTTACTTTCGCCTTCTAAAGATAACATTCTTGACTCTTAATTCCCTGTATATTAAAGTAAATATATGCAAAACATAAGCCTCCACTAAGTTATCTTTTAAAGGAAGATCTTTCAATTAATGCATTTGAAAGTGAATCCAATTTTGACTAGCTGTAAGAAAACACTTATTAACAGTTACATTTTGGACCACTTAAGGTCCGATTGCCAAAGTAAGTTATTTTGATTTCCAAAGTGTCAAAGCTGCTTTACCTACATGCTTCTCTAAAAGCACAAAATCTTGAGGAGGCACTCAAAGAAACATTACGCATACAAAAAAAAAATATATGTATTCGTGGCTGGAAGCAAATTTCCCACATACCCTATAATCTCGGCGACCCAGTGCCCGTCTATCTTTCTGCATCTCTTTATCTGTGATGACAGTTTCAGGACAATTGTGCGATTTTGATGAAATTTGACACAGAGATAGATTGAACACTAAGAAAGGGAAAGAGATAGGGATAGGGCAATATGTTGCCATGATATTTATTTCTTGGGGTGATGACACAAAATAGCTCTTTTTTATATCATTTGAAATATGTTTTCTTGATATTTTTATGCGCTTGATTTGACTTAAGTTTAATTGATCTTTAACATAAATGCAGTTATACTTAACCATAACCTAAATTTTACAAGGAAAAACAGAATAAATTGGAGAAAAAATGTCATTTTACAGGATTTAATGTTCCGAAAACAGGATTGATTGCAGGATACAATTTTCTTTTCTCTTTTTTTCAGTAGAATAGATAGTAATTGTTGTGTATGAATGAATATTTTGGCACTTGGTTTTTATCCAATTGCAAAATCCAAGGCACGACATGTTTAAATTGATCTTAGCGGTCAGAATGGCCAAAATTTCCACTTTTAACTGAGGTTTTTCATCTGTCCACGTCTTGTTCATGGAAGCAAAAACTCGTTCCACAGAGGCGGTCGTGTCGGGTAAACAAAGAACATATTCCACTATTGCTGGAATTTCTTGCAGTTCTCAGTTTCCAAATGAGTAAAAATTTGATCCCAACGTTTCGCAAGAAACACAAAGTTCTCAAAACTTGGAAAATAATTGATATGGTAATGCCTGATTTTACAACTTTTTGTTGTAGAACAGTTTTGATCACGTTATCAGCGTAAAGTTTGACGAACACAAACTACCAAGAACAAACTGAGCGAGATAATGATCGCTAGCTTTCAAGAAAAATGCAAAGTTTAAAACCAAAGGAAATAAAACAGGATATTTACAGGATATTCGCTGAAAATACAGAAGTATACTCTAAAATATAGGATAAATGGCATGGTTAGATATACCTTATGTTCCTTAAAATATCTTTATGCTATTATTTCTGTGCATACACATATTTTACCATCTGAGGAATAGTTCTTTTGTTGCAGTTTTTGAACTTTAATTAATCGTTTGGAAAATTTCCAACAAATAATTTTTTCAGAGATCTTTAATAAATTATTTATAAACAATTAAATTTATTTTGGTGCTCTGCGCCTTTTAAAAATCTCGAAAAAAGAATGTCGCAATATTTAGAGACTCTGAGTAATCCAAATCCATTAACAAAATCTTAGACTCTTAACCTTAGAGTTTATGATGAAAACAATGGTGCGCATCGTGATGCGTTGCGTTACCTGCGAATTATGTACTCTTTTAATATTATTTATTAAAATAAATTTTCACTTTCAATCGTGTAGTTTTATTTTTTAAATTCTTTTTTGCTTACAGCTAAACTTATTCTACCTAAGAGCTTCGGAAGACTGCCTGTTTTTATTTTTCAGATCTAATTATCAGGCTTTTTTTGTGGATCTTTTCATCAATTCATTATTGTTTACCCTATACTACTTTGTTTATGCTACTTAGATGGCCAACTCATAATATAAGGTATGGCCATAAATAAGTTTTCATATAAAACTTAGTAGCTCTAAATGATTTTTGGCATAAACAAATGAAACAATTCGAATTGCTTTTTAATATAAACATATTAAACTTTTGAGAATTCCCGAACGATTAACTAAAATCGTTAAGGGAATAATCATCGTAGAGCAATAACATTTGGTAAATGAATTGGTAGTGCTTAAGTAAATAAAAAAAAAAATATATCAGAAACAAATTTTTTATCAGCCCCACTTCCCAATCGATTTTGAGTTTTAAATATAGTTTTCACAAATTGCAACATAGCATCTAAACGGATTCAATTTGAGTTTTTTATTGTCCCTACAAATTCTTATCTTGACTTTTTGAAAAACACTAAAAAAATATTTGGATTTTATTAAACAAAAACGTCTTATGCCGTCACACGCATCACAAATTTAAATAAAACAAATTTGCTTTCGGCAAGAAACCACATAGCCTATGCCAGAATCTATTTCTAGTGTGAATCTTAATGGAGTGTTAATGACCTTAGGAAATGACCTGCAAAATGTTGTGAATTCTCATTTTTGGACTTCTTCTTGCGAGGTTTTTTAAAATTATTCTATGCAAATAAATCGGTCGGTCTATGCAAATAAATCAGCGACTGAAAGTTCAACGTCAAACGCGTGAAATAAGGCCTGATTTATTGGAGAAAGTCGTTGAAAATTGGACTCATCGTATTCGCCTATGTAAGAGAAGTAGAGTCGTTTGTTTGTAGGTTACACTTTTAAAAACATATTTGCATAGATAACATTTTAAAATCAAATCAAGTTTGTTTCAGTATCTCTTTTCGATTTTATTTAAAAAAAAAAAATTAAACCACTCTTATTGGAAAACCCTTTACAAATTTTCATCCGATGGATACAGAAACTTTTTCTTTAATTATGTTATTAATAACATATTCGCGAATTTAAGGATTAAAAGAGAACTTTCTGATAATCCTCTCCTCTTCAGCAACGCTTTGCTATAAAAACAAAGAAAATGCCATCTTGACGCACCAATTATAGGAACGTTTCCTATACGTTAGATGTGGAAACATTCTAAAATTTATATCTTATTCTTTACATCAATAGCTCAATAGTTACTCTGAATAACTTTAAACTAAGCACTAGGATTTTATTTTCTATTTTTTTCTTACCTGACTTTCGGTTTTCGTTTCTATATCTATTAAAACTAGTGCTTCACCGATACGAAAACGATGCGATAATTCAAAAATGATCGTATCGTCGACGATAATTCAAAAATTATCGTATCGTTCTCGTATGTTAGTAGCGCCTATTTTATCGTCTCGCACTTGTTCTCGTATGAGAAATATTTCATCTGTATCGTTCTCGTCTCGTTATCGCCGATATATCTGGGTTATTCTCGTTCACATTTTTATATATCTAATAATGACTGGCCCTGCGGCTTTCCCGCGCACTGTCCGTTGCACAACCCCATCTACATTTTACGCAGTCCTTACTGCCGACAATTGGGTCCATGTACGAAATTTCACAACTTGGTATAAGTTCCAAGAATAGCAATGTAAGGGTTTTTGTTGAATGGCAGGAGCTATGACCCATTATACAAACCTGGCACAAACAGTTTACATATTTGGTTTGACTACTGTAGCTGCAATAGTTGCTTAGATATGGCGATTTAAGTGTTTTTGTTCTATAATGGTGACACGCCCCTATGTCTAATCTCGTCTAGATTTCGTGAGGCTTTTAACATAGGCAATATACACCGAATTTCAAAACACCTGCTACGATAGGTGCCAAGGTATTGCGTCTTAAGTGTTTTTTGTATTATGGAATTACTGGCTGAATTTCATTCTCGGTGATAATTTAGTTCCTATCGTACGATAAACATTATATTATCGCCGAGAACGAGATATCGGCCAGACTTGCTCGTTCTCACCCTCGGTCGTACGAGAAAACAATATTTTTGATATCGCCGCGTTATCGTTCTCAATCCCGATAACGAAACCGATATTTATCGATTCTCGGTGAAGCAATATTTAAAACTATATCTCTGTCTTACAGTTCTACAGCCTACTGGAACAATCGCCAATTGCAAATGCAACATTAGCGCTGAGAGCCTGTACCTTGTTCGTACCAACTAATGAAGCCTTTCAAAGGCATAATGAGACAACACATGTTTTGTATCATATTGGTAGGTATTTTTATATTGCATTTCATGCATATTTATATGAAACTAATCATTTTCTATTTGTATTATAGCAACTGTTGCATTATCACAAGATCAACTGTCAAAGGTTGTGGCATCCGATATGGACGGAAATCCACCATTATATGTAACGAAAAATAGGAATGGTGACATTTTTATAAATAATGCAAAAATTATACCATCACTTTCCGTTTCATTGACCAACAGCTATGGAAAGAAACAAGTGAGTTGATAGGAAACATTTTTGATCAACAAAAGTCTATACTTCATTATTTTTTCACAGGTAATGCATGTGATTGATGAAGTTTTGAGCCCACTGGTGACACTACCATCTTCCAAATCTGATATTATAAATCCAGATGCTTTTCAATTTTTGCAACAGGCTGATTTGATGAATATTGAATATAAGCTCAGGTACTTTTCCTTACAAAAACCAATATTTTTATTACGTGTATCTTGACATAATTTTGAAAATATTTTAGATCCTACCGTTCACAAGTGACTCTGATGCGTAAAGAATCTTTGTATCAATCACCAGGAGGCCATACGTTTTTAATTCCAATCGATGATGGCTTTAAGGTGAGTAATGAGAAAGTATGATTTGTGGGTATCTCCTTTCCTTTTCCATGGTTTTTTTCTTCTGTCTATTGTAAATTTTAAGGTACAATCATTAATGAACTTTAAGAATGATTCCTAAAATACTTTGTAATCTGCCGATTAAAGACTACATATGTTCTCAATGCTTCTTAGACAAATTAAGGTCTTGAAACTATACAAATAGCTTGCTGATCAAACGTCAAGAGGCTGGGATGATCAAAACTAATCTCACTTATGATATATTTCCCATCATATCCAAGCCAACAAACGTTTCTGTCGCCGAGGCAATGATGGCTAATACGTTGAAGTGCAACTCAATCACAAATATGGTGTTCTCCAGATTCTACGTCATCTATATCTTTGCAGCTTCTTCATAGCCTGATCTATTCAAGTAATATTCCGAGTTTGCACTTTAGTTTTTTCAATCGCAAATGGTTCTTGACGTCGACCATATTGATTTGATATGATTTATTTAGTCCATAGTTCGGTTAACTAATTCCGTATACAATTCCTGCGGATTCCCCATTGGATGTCTTTCTTTAATTGTAAGCATTTACCTACTGGAAATATTTGTAATTACTTACTGCAGACTTCTTTCCATTATGTAGTTCAATCGTGAGATGGTAGTTACTTTGTCACTCCAAACGTGGTTCCAAAAAAAAAAAACTTTACACTTTGGAATCTCTCTGGCCAAGCGACTTAATTTTTATAAATTTCAATGATGACTAAAACAAAATTAAGAGTCCTCACTTTGAAATTTCACTGGGTAAGGGACTACATATACAATGTACATATTCGGGTCCTGAAATGTCTTCCTACGTCACTGTACACACGTACATATGTTCGCCACAATGTGTTATTGTAACATCTCAGATTCTTTTCGAGCAAGCTCATCGTCCTTTCGATGTCCAGCAAAGCCTGATATTTATGGTATATGAATCTGTTAAGGAGAGAGATAGAGAGAGAGATTAATAGAGTTTAATTGAACCGCGATCGAGTAGATACCTGAACCTGTTCCAGAATCTGATTATTTTGACGAGACGTAAAAACGTGCGCAATACTGTTAGAATGTATTGGATCTACGACCAAAATGATGCTTACCCAAGGCTTTAGAAAAGCTTGAAATAACCATTTCGTTCTAGGTGGTGGCATACACCTTAACGTAAGGCTTGCAAAATACATCGACCATCGTTCTTCACGGCAGTCTAAACTATGACTTGGTCAGGCAAATGACGACAAGTAGCCAAACGAATATCAAAATTATAGTACGACCTCTCATTTAACCAAACACGATATCTCTGCTTGATTACGTATTGCTCGATTTCTATATATCCGTACTTGAAGTTTAATTTTCAGTATTCGTTGGATATGTGTTGACGGTACGTGTAGGGTATTGGTCAATTTATCGCAGAAAAATTCACCCCAAGAGCTTATGCTATGACATCGAAATATCTTCTTTATAAAGAACTCTTTCTGCGAAGTCGAGTATTGAGTCCTTTGTTTCTCATCATGCGCCTTGAAAATCATTAATGGAGTGAATTAAATTATCCATTATATTAAGTAACAACTCTATGTCTATATTTACAGCAAACAACACGAAGTAGCTTAGTTGATGCCAAAGTAATCGATGGACATGTTATTTTGAATAACGTCATCTTTACCTCAGCTGCCCAAATAGAGGTACCTCAGACCACTGCCGCATTCGAGGATAATATTAAAGTCACTGTCAGTTTCTTCCATGAAAAGGATGGCAAAAGTAAGTAGTTATGTCATATATACTGTGTGGATAGGTATAGGTTAATATTAGGGGTATTTTTTTTTAATTTTGACTTAATTTCACAATGAATATCGAAAAATTTGTTGGATGAAATTTGAGCAACATTTTTTGTTCAGTTTTTTTAAGAAGATTTTTTCTATTTTTGGCATATATCATCTAAAAGTTGCTATATGGCTTATACACTACTTACGGCACATATATGGGTTTTTTCGAATACCCTTAATATTCTTATTAGGTCTTTTAAAATTTTCCATGTACTTTTATTTATTTGTGTTTATTTTCAGTATATGCAAAAAGTAATACCATAATTGGTGATGCTAAGCACTCTACCGGTGTTGTTTTAGCTCAAATAGTCAAGGCAAACATTCCTGTCCGCAATGGCGTTGTTCATCTGATACGACATCCTCTAATGATTATTGATACAACTGTGACTCAGTTCTTACAGGTAAGATATAAAATCGTTCACGATATCATATTTTCACAATATTCTATAAAACACACTATAAAACAAGTTTTATCTAAATATTTTATTTTAGTTATGCTTTTTCCCACAAAAAAAAAATATATCGGTAGAAGAAAGTATCAATCAGTGTAGTCAGCAAAAAAAATTTCATTCTACTATATAATGAACATAACATAGTTCGATCAGAAATTTTGTTAATACAGAACTCAGATCGAAATCAAGAAAAAAATGTTTTTCTGAAAAAATTATTTTTTCAATGAAATAGCTCTAATGACAATTTTTTAAGAACTTTTTTCTTGAATTTGTAATTTGAACAAATCTAGCGGCAAAATTCCTGATAGCACTGATCAGCGATGGGCACGTAGTGGCACTTTCCGCCCTCATGGCTCGAACCGTCAGTCAACGCACAAGCAACAAACCCTTAAAGTTTCGTTTTTTGCTGCTTGTTTTTCTGTTGCTAGATTTCTATGCCCACCCCTGGTACTGATTAAGGTCTTCGCTTATTGTATTCGGTTTATTTCTGTTGATAAAGCCACTTAAAGAGTTTATTAAGTTCTAAGCTAAGCGACGCTAAAGTAGACTACCAAATTTAACAATATATAATTGTAGACCAATTGGATTTTTTAGCAAGTGTAGTAATCCTAAAAAATAAATCTTTTTTAAATAATTGGTCAAAAACTGCTTTCTGTCAGTCAAAAGAAAAACACCCTGTATACACGTTTCAAAATTAAGGTATAATTTGTCACTTCTTCGCATATTGTACATAGTACACAATAAGTCCTACATACACCCATGTACATCTTTAAAAAAATTTCTTTAATATAATTGTTTTTCAAAACTTTCCACACCCACAGTACTATGATAAACCAAATATATGGTATGTTTAAGTTCCTTACGTTTATTTCTACAACACCTTTACCATAACAGAATTATCAGATTTCAACTGCCCAACGACAGATTTTACTCCGAGCTGAAGCACAAAACTTTTTTTTGACACAAAATTTAAGAGGATACTTATTTCAAGTCTTATAAATTTCAACTTTTAAGTAACACGCCTTAGCGTAACTCACATAATAAGGCTTGCTTTCTTATGAGGCGTTATGAGTATCCTCATACAATTTTCAGTTCGAAATAAAATCATAATCAAAATTTTACTTTAAAATAAATTTTATCATATGAATTTTATTTTAAAAAAATTTTGGGTGTAATGTAAGTATTCAAATAAAATATTAATTTTGTTAAAATTAAATACAGATGTTTAATAAATAAACGATGTTATCTTGAGTGTTGAATAAAAGTCACTGTCTGTCCGTAAGCGAAATGTTGAATTACGTTTTCTTATTGACGTTTTTTTATACCTTTTTTTGTTTTGAAAACTTTCATTGTCAGAAAATATTTCTTTTAAATTCAGAAAAAGTAAGGACGTCAGAACTTACAGAATATACTTTTTTTTATAAAAATATCAATTGCGAGTAGTAGCAGATCATTTACTTAGGGTATAACCCAATGTATTTAACCTAAATATTTAAATAAATATGGATTTCACACCTCATTACTATGGTATTTTTATTTGATTTTAATTTTCACCAAGGAATAAATTCGCTTAAATTGTATTGTATGTCGAAACATAAAAAACTAAATTTAGAATATAAATCATAGAGTTTTTTGTGACAGCAGTGGGATAAAGATTTTTGAAAATAAAATTTCTATGCAAATAAACTTTACCGAATAACATACATTCTGTGTAAAATGTTTCCGGAATTGATAAATAATACTAAACAAAATTGTTATTTGATGCCTTTAAAGTATGCCACTGGCTTGCCGACCAGTCCTCCATACATATAGGAATAGCCTTCAACTCATTGGTGGAATTTTCGGTACGTTTGCGTTCTGAAAAATCATCATCAGTACATTCGACAAGTTTTCAGTGCATTTAACCGACTCAAACCAGCTTCCTCGAATTGGTAATATTACCTTCCAGAATAGAAAAAATTTAACGGGGCTATATGTTTTTAATATAAACCGAAATAGCACTCAAATTATTTCTTTTTCGATGGCTTTAAGAAACAGCCGAAATAAAATGCTATGGCGTTGGAATTAGGTATGGGTACTATGTAGGTTTTGATGTCGCTACTTTTCTGTCTATTTCCTTTAATTTTCGAATAGTTTGTACATGAACTTGATAATTTCGTTTGTTTTATTTTACTTCATGCACTACTCCCAATGTGTTCTAGGAAAAAAAGACATTTTAATTGAAGAACTGCAGCTTTAATTCAGGAATTGACAAATGACTATGAATTCAATTTGACGTGCCATAAATGAGACATAAAATTTGAATTATAAAATTTCTAAATTTTCGCCAGTTTTCCAAAATCATCAATATTAAAATTCGAAATACCTAGAAAATTATAGGAAGACAAAACCTGTGAGGAACTGTATGCGCACTGTTTCTTACTCTTCTTGAACTATGCCCTGAAAGAAAAAAATCATCGCTTTTTGTAGTTTCTGTGCTTCGGTAGCAAAGGCTTGCGGGATCAAGCTGTTTAGAATGCATACCTTAAGCCAGGAAGCAACGAGAGGGTATAGTCAGACACCTTGTGGATCACATTTGGTCTAAGTGAGTCGGTCTCGTAACTGACTGCCACTCCTACCTAACCTAAGCCAGGGAGCATAAATCACCCACAGAATGGGTGAAGTTTTTTTTTAAATTAATAGGCAATTCAATTTACTGAGATCTTCTTTTATTTTAATTTTTTATGATACGATTTCAACGGCTAGCGAGATATAGATTTTTGGAGTGATTATGACTTACCTTTGACTAGGGCGGTTGGCTTTAACACCCGGGCGATGAAAACAGATGAAAACATCTCTCAAGTAATGATTTTTTTTTCAACTTAACAGGAATCTATTAGAAAATCAAATTAAAAAAAAATCTTTTCTGCTTGAGGGGAAACCACACCTCCCGCTCAAAATATAAAAAAAGTTTTTTTTGTTCTGATAAATTTCATTTGACAATTATTGCGCTGATCTAAGTCAGTCCTATCCTACAAGCCCTCGAAGCCGTTGCACGAAACACTATCAAATAGGGACGATTTTTTCATTTAGGGTTAGTTCGAGACGTTGAGGATTTCCGATAATGCACGCGTTGTCTTCCTCATCACCGAAACAGCAGGGGAAATGTATAAGTAAACCAGAATTTTTTTTTAAAATGACATCTTTTGAGCTATCCTGGTACGATACTCCAAAGTTTTTTTGTTGTTTTTGTTTCTTGATTAGTACTGTTAGTTTTGAAAAAGTGTGAGTGTATTTCCCCCCCCCCCCCTAATACCTTGTTTTGGTTTGCATTTTCTTATTTTGCACGTTAAGGCGCATTGACAGATACGGTGCGAAAATTTTATTCAGCGATTGCTCCTGCTTTTGGCTAACCCGTTAAATTTTTGGTTGAGCTCGTTATACGGTTTTTTGAGGGTAGTTGCTTTTTGAGCCATTCAAACTTCCCAAGGTACTTGAGTAGTTTTGTGAATTAATGTAGCATCAAAGTCAAACCTTCGCATAAAAGTATTGAACTATTATACAAATTGAAATTATATATGTACGATATTTATAGAAGTGCTATATTTACCTATGCGCTGTTTATGTTATAAATATATGCATGTACACTAAGAATTCGATTAGATTAAAAATCTTGTATATTTGATATGAAGCAATTAAACATTTGAGTCAAACATATAATGTTTCAATTTGTCGTTAATTGTTCCAAATAATGTATGTCTAACTAAAATATATCACTTATCAAATATATGTTCGTTATATTCAATGAAATCGTTTTCTCAGTGTACCGACAAAGCATTCAAGTAGTTTTTAATCATGGGGCTAGTGCATTTAGTAGCAATATCTGTTTGGTATATGTTAAATTCTATATTTTAGAATTGGTAATTTTAAGAGGAAAATTTTTTAATAAAATTCTTTTAATTATGTTCTTTTCTTCTTCGTATTTTTGTTTGCAACAATGCAAAATTGAAACAGTCATTTAAGGTAAAAACTTAAACTTTAATGAACTTAAAATCCGATCATTTCCAATAAATCAGTGTAGCTTTCTTCAAAAGTGTTTTCATAGTATCATAATATTGGGGCAAAACTCGCAAAAAAAATGTATTTAAAATTCAGTGGCTTAACCCAGTCATTCATACACATGTAAAAAATACTCGTAACGTACATTCGCTAAAGTCATTATAGACACGCCACTTTACTTATACATATGCCTTAAACAAACTCTAAAATTTTCTATATCTATTACATTCTACATTGCATGGGGACCTAATTCTGGTGTGGAATCAAACAACTTTACATACCATACAATCGTTATTTTTGATGTATTTCTGCGTTTAAAAAATTCTTAAACATAAAATTTGAATAACTTTTCTAATTCATACCACAATAGTCGTTAAACGTAAGTATTTTTAATGATGTGTATTTTCTAGTCAATTAAACATAAAACAAAACATGCCCTCATTTATGCCAAATTGTACATAAAGCATTTTCGCTTCAAAAACACATAAGACCATGCACCACTGTATTTATCATCAGGAACATTTTCGTAGCAGAGCTATTTGATGTGAACTTTCCTTGGTTTCATAAAGCAAATTCCCATCACTGTTTGTGTGTAACAAACTAAATAATTTCATTGCTTCTACATTATACGCTTAATATATTTATGTACCTTATGGCTAAGAAATCGATATTTCATTTTACTAAGCGAAACCATAACTGTCAATTTGAACAAATACAAAAAAAGTTTCTTTGTCATCTCATTTTTAAGTTACCACATAAAATTCTTTAGAGTATTACTACATCAATGGTTAAAACTAAAGGCCAATTTTGTAGCAATTAATACGTTTACAAAACGTTCATATAATAAAGACTTCTACTACGAATTCGCTATAAACCTATGAGAAATTATTACGACTAAGGCTGTTAATTATTTGCATTTATAAATAACACCGTAGAACAGAAAATAAATTAACTCAAATAAAATATCTGGTGCATTCTTTGTCAGAACAAATGGAATGGAAATGGAACCTTGAAGTATTTGATTTTACGCACAATGCACAATCTGAATTTTTGAAATCTGTTTCCTTGACGGAAATCAAATTTATATAAATCAGCTGCAGATAATTTTGTTTTTTTTTTTAAATTTGTATATAAAAATTTTCTTCATAAATATTGCTTAGGAAGGTTGAACAGCTTCAAGCAGACAGAGCTTGCCACATCGCCGGACACAGTTTCGTTACAGACTTGTTATATGTTATGATTAAAACAAAATAATTTCATATACACAATTTTTATATGGAATGAAGCTCTTGAGCTATTTCGATTTCTACTGACAACAATGAAACAAAGAATTCAGTCATTAGTGACCGATTAATTTGATTTGCTTGAACTTCGGAAAACTTTTTTCTCCACGGAAAGATTTCACTTAAATTCCATTCCACGATAAATTGTAGAACGTCTTTGGGAGCATTCGATGCAATCGGAACCACTTGTCGGCAGTTTTTCAGTTCTTCAAACAATTCCAATCAATTTAATTCTGAATCATTACGTGAATGAGAGCAATTGTATATTTTAAAAACTCACTATTGTAATCCAATTACATTTGAAAAGAAAAAAATAATTTAAAAAAAAGCGTCCCAAAGATTCAGAATCTGCTTACAGATATCTAAATTCTTTGTCAATCAAAATTTCTTGAATTTTGTTCTACAGTGTAATTATTATTTTTCTCTCTGGCTGGCGAGGCGGCTGGTTAATGAATTCCTGCGAGAATTTTCAAAAAAAAAAAAAACAACGACTAAACCGGAAGGTTTTAGGTTAATTGGGTGATAGAGCAAAAACATCAAGTTTTCTAAAAACTATTTAAATTAACTTATGAAACGTAGACTTTCAGTAGCTCATATCATTTGTAAAAAACATAATTAAGTTGAATGCAAAACTCAGAGCATGTTGTAGGTTAATTATATAGTTCAGAGCTTTCTTACAGTGTTATTTGGCTATTGTACTTCATAAATAGGAAGAGTTGGACTGTAAGATTATATGAGCAATCTAAGCTGCTTGCAGTTACCATATGCTCTATGTTATCTATTTTTATAAACAAAAGCAAAGCACACAAAATAAACGTTGACTGAGAGCTTTCTTGCATATACGGTTATGGTATATTTGTGTGAAAGCTCAAAAATCTTATTGACTGTGCTCTTTCTCTCTTTCTCGCTCTCTCGATCACTTATAAACATTTTCACTGTGAATATATTGTCAAATTTAAGTTCTGCGAAAGCATTTATTTTTATTTATTAAATTTTGTAAGTATACTCGTACTTTGCTCACTAAAATTTAAACATTTTCTTGTACTTTGTAAAATGTTATTTATCACCCCCAGACACAGGTACACGAAAATGATTTATTCCAATTATAACTTAAAAACTAAATAGAAATGTTTTTAATTTATTTTTTAGGATAATGAAAAAGGTGCTCTGAAAAAATTCTATGAAGTCATTATGGATATTGGAGGTGAAGTATTGGATGATATTGCTAATTTGGGTGACATAACGATTTTGGCACCTAGCAACGAAGCTTGGAAGTCATCCTTAGTAAACAACATTATCAGGTATTTGGGAATAAAATTTAAGACTTTTTGTAAATGTTAAAAAATTTCAACAAAATATACATTTCGTTTGTAGAAATCGTGAAAGAATGCGCGAAATCTTAAATATGCACATCATAAAAGATAGGCTGAGTGCTGAAAAGATACGTCAAAAGAATGCTAACATGGTAAGCTGGCGTTTTTATAAACTCTTAGAGCATCACAATATTTAAGGAAATGTTTTTCATGACCATAGATTGCACAAGTTCCCACTGTGAACAATAAGACATTCCTCTATTTCAATATCAATGGAAATAATGGTAACGAAGTCATTACCGTAGAAGGTGGTGGTGTGAATGCAACCATTTTACAAGCCGATGTTGCACAAGTTAATGGATATGTGCACATTATTGACAAAGTGCTTGGTGTACCTTACACAACTGTTTTGGGCAAATTAGAAACTGATCCTATGATGAGGTAAGCTTTTCTTTGATTCGATTAAAATGTGACTGAAGTGTCCCATCTATTTTAGTGACACATATAAGCTTGGACAATTCTCGAATTTCAATGATCAGTTGAATAATACACAGCGCCGATTTACCTTCTTTGTGCCCCGTGACAAGGGATGGCAAAAGACTGAGCTCGACTATCCGTCAGCACATAAAAAACTCTTTATGCGTGATTTTGCTTATCATGTAAGTATGTTTTAGTAAACATTTAGTTTTTCAAATTTTCGGTTTATTAAGTAGTCTTAGCGTACTTACTAATATTATTCCTCCCACTTCATCTGCCTTTCCACTTATAGCAAAAATCTGATAAGAACCAGAGAGAGTTTTCACAAAAAATTTTTTAGTACTAAATTTAAACATCCAAATCGCACTTTTTTACTCGATTAGTAATTGTGAATAAAACACACATCTGAGACTAAACATTAGGTAATTGCAAAGTATGAACCTGCGATAATGAAGGGCGAAAACAGCTGTTTATTGCTGAAAACAGCTGTTTATCGCTGAAAACAGCTGTTTATCGCTTAAAATGGCTGAAATTTAGTTGCAAGATTTCCTTTTAAAGGATTAACTATTTAAATGCTATTATATATCATACTCGTGGTACCTGCGGCTTCGCACGCGCACGTCCTGTTGATTTTGAAATGAAATTACTCTCTTAACATCTCATTCTATATACAAAACTACCAAAAACAAAATAAACAGTTGAACGACTGTTTGTTCTATAAACTTCGAAGTCATATACAAACGGTACAAATGAGAAGAAAAAAAAAAAACAACTGTATTCAAGAAGCAGCATAAGCAACGAAAAACCAAACTAAAATTTTTGTGGGAGGTCTTGCAAAATCTTAATCCCTTTTATTATAAATATATTGTTTTAAAAATGAAAATAATAAAATCGGTTAAGTATATTTTGCGCCAAAACGTTACAAACCATTTCCATGTAAGCAATTTTATATAAATAGTACTATTTGGGAAGATTTGTCTAAAATTTTTTCAGTACTTATCTTTATTTAACAAAAATCTACTCGTACCTCATACCAGAATAAAAATTATTTACCCAATTTTAGTCGAAATCAATAATGGAACGCCATCTTGTTATTGCGGACCGTATATATACCATGAGAGACTTAGCTGCTATGTCCGCTGAGAGTGGCTCAATTATCTTGCCAACGTTTAGAGATTCACTAAAATTGAAAGTCGAGGAAGAAATTGGACGTAAGTATATGAATTTGTTCTTGATTGCCTACTTTAGCTAAAAATTCTAGACAGATTAATTAAAATCTTAGTACGAAAATAAAACGATTCATTCAATGCGGGTTCCCATACAAATCATTAGGCCAAAATATTTATACATGAGTTTGCCCTATGTAGTAGTAGTTATGAAGATAGCATATATAATTGTATGCGAAAAAACCTAAACCCTTTTTCTTTAAAAGTGCATGACTTTAATCCATAAACTCAAACATATGAAATTCTAAGGAAATCTTAAATGAAATATTTTATGAAATCTTAACACACTTCGTTATTTCCTCAACATTCTCATAAGCAAACACTTCAAAAATATTTTGCATAGCACACTATATATTATTCATTTATTTCGATAAAAATTAATTTTCGACCCACTCCAATATATAGTAAAAAAGAGAAAAATTTTCCTTTTTTACAAGTCCTTAAAAAAAATCAGCATAGAAAGAGAACAACCTTGCAAATTGCTTAATGTAGACGATTTTTGTGACGTTCAGGTCGGAACCTCAAAGAAAACCCTTATAAATGACCATTCAGATAGTCTGACCTCATACTCGTGTATGTATTTATATATGAGTGTTCGTCAGTCAAATAAACGCATTGCGAATTATTACCCCCTATATACTTTTATGAGGTTGACATTAAATTAATAATACTTGCATTGGGTTCTTTTTTTAGGTAGTATAGTTATTTTTTATGAGAGTTGCTCAAAGGCAAGTTCAAATGATGTATCAATAACTATACTCATTAATAAATTTGATCAACAATAATGTGATTTGATTGATACAGACTTGACTACATAACTGAAGATTCATTATGCCTATGCTTAATAATTTTGACGTCTGTATAACCCCCAATACCAACCTAATTTCATGCCACTATTTTTTAAATTTTAATTTAATCTCTTATTTATATAAATAAATACTTTATTTCGGAGGATGTTACAAAAAATTATCAAAAACTTTTAAAAAAAAAACAATTAAATATCGTTTTAACCTTTTAATGCTAAGACCTTCATGATGAATTTGCTTCACACGAATGGAATGGTAAGTTAATGTTAAACAAGTAAATTGTCATATACATACATGAGGTATTCATGTCATAACGTAAGCGCTTAAATCGTGTGCATTAATAACTGTGACAGACTAAAACAATCACATGATGCTTCTATGATATTTATGATCGTTAGCTAAAATATTTCTCATTTAGGTTATGTCATCACTTGGAACTATAGGAAAATCAATGTGTATCGACCAGATGTGGAATGTACCAATGGTGTCATACATGTTATCGATTATCCCATGCTTGAGGAGAAAGATGTCGTCGTAAGCGGAGGTAGCTATTTGGAACATGTTAACTTAAGCATTCTAATTGCAAACATCTTCATCACATCAATAGTCAAAGTATTTTTTTAATAACGAGCAATAATATAAAAATGCAAGATATATAAACAAAAACAAAAAAAAAAGTTCAACAATACCCACACCACGACCACCACATTAACAATAATTAAACAACAAAAAAAAACATAATTATACAATTTTAATTATTTATTAATTTGCTGTATTAAGATGATTCATTTCATTAAGATTATTTTGTAAATAGATAAAATGTTACGATCTTGTAAAGTCATTCGAATATGAAAAATCATTGCAATTTAAAGTCTTAAAAATGTTTCTCATTCAAAACTTTGGCTATAAATATTAAAAAAAAAAAACCAAAAAAAATACTCAAATTTTCTCGAATAAGATATCAGTGCCTGGACTTGGTTTTCTTGTCAACATAAATCTATCTACTTTATATTTTGTTCAACAGCTTAGTGGCTATAACTTTGGTTGATTTACAAATTTGGTTGATTTACAAGATTATTATAAATTGAGATTGCGGCTCTTTTGAAGTCACTGTATTGAAATGCAATGATTTTTTCTTAACGTAACTTATTTTAACATTTTTGTAAATATTCTTTTAATTATTTAGACGGAGATTCTACTGCACTCAAATTATTGAAGAATTTATTTCATTTGTTATTCTAAACTTTGTTTTTAGAAAATCATGGCATTTTTATGTCATCAATCAATGTTCAACTAATAGTGAAAAGTGAAATATTAATAAAAAAAAAACATTTCTAGCCCTGAATATCGTAGAAACTGTTAAATTTATGTGATTAACTATTTTTATGAAAATTTGTCTTGTCTATAGCTTCTGTTATAAGAAATGAAATAGTTCCAAAAAACTATTTTCTGTGACCTTTGACCTTTCACAACTAAGCATTTCATGAACTTCCCATCTATTTTGAGCGAAATGACCATTTTGGGCCGGCCTGAATGCTCAACAGCTGTTGAGCTTCTATAACCACAACTTAAGTCATTGCATCACATGTGAATCATTCAAATAAACGGTGCAGAGTAGCTATCCATAGAATAATATTATGTTTAATCAGCACTTGAAACTCAATTTTTTAATTTAAAAAGTTTTTTTTTTTCAAAACAAAAAAGATCATTTATTTTTTCCTAAAATGCAATAAAAATAAAAAATTACATATTGATGACAAAAAAAAATCCCTTATTCATAATAGGCCACTTGAACTTTGGCTCCGGGATCTAGCCTTACAAAAACCTCTAGAAAATACACAATAATCCAGCACTGACTAGGGGCTCCCTTGAGTTCGGGGCCCCTCTACTGCTGCCTTAATCCACCGCTTCTGAGACTATGTCAAATTATCAGCTGTTTTGATTAAATTGATCGCGCAGAGCTTTTGGAATTAAACTTTTTAAAGTTGCCAGATTATGAGAAGAAAAATTAAAAAAATTTTTTAAAGTTATTTCATTTCATTTGTTTTTTCACTTGTACTTATGTTTCCTTCTACTCTACTTGGGAGCACAGGGCTTCAACGTGACATTTCCATCTAAAAAAATTCATAGCTGCAACTTTGACATTTTCCCAAATTAGGATACAAATTTGCAATTCACGTCTGCTTTCTTGAAGGTTTCCATCTAGAAACATTCTGGTGATGTTTTCAGACGACTTTCTGAGAGTGAGACCAATCCACTTCCACTTTCTTCTCGATATTTGCTTTAGAACAGGTTCTCCGCTTGTCATTCTCCAAAGATCTTCATTCCGTATGACGTTCGGTTAGAATTTTATACAATGATTCGCAAGTATTTGTTGATGAAGAACTGGATTTGTTGTTTGGCGTTAGCCACGTTTAGTTTCATTTTGGTCTTCCTGGAAATTTGTGAGGTTCTCCACACCGGGCAGAAACGCCCAAAAGCTGCTCTTGTTTTTGATAACCTGTTCTCGCCATCTTCTTTCGCTCCCCCAGCTATTGTCATTATACTCCCCAGGTAGCAAAAACTGTTCACATGTTCGAACTATTGTGATTCAATAGCTATATGTTCGACGTTGGTGTGGTGTATTCTCTTCACTTATATAGGCTTACAATATTTCGAACATTGGCAACTATGGCATACAATTCATGATCATGATTCCTGATAAAAATATTCTTCAACAGAAACATACCTTTCAAATGAGATACATCTGATACACATGATTTTTTTTTATAGTTCGACCCGTATTTTCAAAGGTGCACCATGATTAATTTTAGTTTTTTCGTTAAGAAAAACTTTCCATCTTTTCCAATTATTCCTTGAGAGCTTAGAGTTTTTCAAATTATATTGTTGCTTCTTTGCTCTGTCTTGATAGTTAAAATTTTCTTGAATTTTAATTTTTAAATATTTTCTTAAAACAATAGTGAAACATAAATCTTAGCTCCTTCAATTCCTAAATAAAGTTCTAAGCCAAACATTTTGTTGCTTTCCACGCCCATATGTCCCGGAAGCAATTAGCAATTCCATATTAGACTATTGTAAATTAATTATCTCGAAAACGAAACGAAATATGAAAAAATGAATTCAAATAACTTTTTTTGTAAAACCAAAAACTCATACTAAAATATCGTTTTGACACTTTTTTTAATGTAATAAAAAGAACCAATTTCAATAAGTTCTTAAAGTTTTTAATGTGAGTACAATGAAAAATCTCTGTCAAAACATAATACACTATATACTAAGCATATGCATTTATTATTTTCACATTTTTTGCAAAATTGTGTGTTTCAAAAAAAAAAAAAGATTATTTAAACTTTCAACTCGTTACACATTTTTATTGTTTCAATTTATACCATGCTACATTGCCATTACTGAGCTTTCATCTACGCATAATATTCACACACTTAGCTTTAGATTTCTAAAATAAAAACTACGTATAAACTTTTTTATTTTAAAAATAAAACATATAAAAAAATCAAGACAAAAAAAAAATTAAAAACCTATATATTTTTAGGAAGCAAAACTTTTAAAATCGAATTTTATGATTCATTAGGAAAATGTTTAATATTTCTTTAACAATTCATATAAAAATATGCAAAGTTTAATTAAAAAATACAAAAAAAAATACGCTGTAGGATGAGAATATTTAAAATTATTTTTAATAATAAAACTGCCGTATAATAACTATATATATGCATATATTTATGTATATTAAAGAAAGAAAAAAAAATGTCAAAAAAGAAGTAATGATTTTATTAAAATTAAATTGCGGCTATTTCATACATATAGTTAGATAAGTATTATGAAATCAGATTTTGTCGATCCAGTAAAAACAGCAAATTATTGTGTTCTTGCAATTTGAAAAATTAAAATTAAATTTAATGTAATTTAAATCGCTCATATGAGTACTCCACGTGACGTAAATGCATATTCCATCCATTCTCCTTTTAAAATGAACTACCAAAACGCGTATATCTATATCGTTTTAAGTCCAATTATATAAAAAAAAACAAAACTCTTAGCATATAGTATGTTTTAGTAACAACAATATTTTACATAAATATTTTTATGTGATAATTAAGAAATATGTTTTCGTTATATATAAATACTTTCCATTTGCATGACTTCACTATAAATATGTTTAATAGAATACATACATTTATAGCATAATATTCATGATCTCAGAGCAATATTAAACTATGGTTATATCAATAGAAATCGAGACTTGCTTCATCAACATATTCATATCTTCTCTGCTATGCTATTTTACTTTACGAAATACATAGCTGTCGTTGCTTTTTGCACCAAATTCCAAATTTATATAATTTTTATTTCTCTACAACATCATAATATCATGGTATGTTCATGACAATTCCAGTGTTTTTTGCTTGAAATCGATTGTTAGTTTAAGAAACTATACAAAAATTGTAATGCCTATGTTAGTTAGTCTTAGCCTTAGTTTAGACATACTACACCCACACCACACACACTCTGTACGTAGTGGCTAATACCACCTATATATAAATATATTTATTTTTTATATTTCTAAATATCAACATTTCTTCTTAACATACAATGTGTACCTACACTATCTGTAGATAGAAAAAAAATTCCCTTTAAAAAATTTTGAAAAAAAAATTTTTTTTTTAAATTAATGCTTAAATATATTTATAGGTTAGAGATAAACTAGCAACCAACTACACTACACGAAGATCATTCTGATGTGTGTATATGTCTCTTTAAAAATATATATATATATTGATTACATATTGATTGAAAGAGAGCATTTTAGCAATAAATAGATTTTTACCAATTAATTTATAGCATTAAGGTTAACACATACAAGTAAAAGTTACATACATTTAAGCTAATGTTATTTTGAATAAAGCTGTTAAATAGATTAGGAACTTAACATAGAGCCTTAACCTAGAAAGGTAACAAACATACACACAAATTTTGAAGTTGTCCACGCAATTTAATTTGTTTTCTATGAAAGTTCAATAAAATTACATACCCATCTTGGGTACATTTTTCATAAAGACTTTAGCGGCGAACTTTTAGTGTTGACAATATTTGAAGTTTGTGTCTTAAACTCTTTATCTCTTTGAAATCAACAAAAAAAAATAAGCTAATGTTGCTTTAAAAACAAAAATATTCTATCCAGGGTTGCCAAGTGATCGTGATTGACCCGGACAAACCCGGAATTTTATGTCAACCCAGAGGACCTGGTATGTCTGGTATCATGTCATGAATTAATTTTTAATAATGCCTACTAAAAAGTAGGTCGTGAAACAGCCCTAAGGAGTCGTGAGAAGTTTCTCATTTCTAATTTTACTAGAGCTTTTAGAAATTGAATGGTATTTTTCTTGCTCGTGAACATGGCGTGAACAAAAACAAATTTTCCAAAAGATTTACCAAAAAAATCCTTGTTGTTAAATCAACGCTTCAAGAGCAATGGCTTGATAAACACTGAACTAAGCATATTTTATTGTCATCCACTTGTCAACTCAATATTTGGCTAATTCTAGCTAGCAGTATATGTACCCTGTACGGGAACTATAACTCGTATGGATTTTATGTAGAAAATTTTTTAAGCCACACAAGAAAAACAACTTTTGATAATTTCTCTAAAAAAAATCCAACTGTTTTATAAAAAAAATCTATTCCGATGAGAGCAATTTGAAGTTCCATTAATGACATACTAGTGACAATTATTTTCTACTTCGACTTTAAAAATTCGCAGAGCTGTGAAAAATGCAAGAGAAACTTAATTTATCTGTCAAAGTCACGAAATAATTGTACATTTAGTACAAAATGAGTAGGAAAATTATATGTTTACGTCGAGTAGTAAAATCGACATATGTTACCTTTCTAGGGTTAATAGCTATGCTGCTATAATTCAGGGCAAACCAATAACACCTGGAATTTTATCTGTTTCTGAGTTTTTTTCTTTTGCTCAACGATATAAAAATACTCCTCGACTTTGGGACTTTAATTGCCTGGCGGCAGGAACTTCTGAAATTAAACCAAACACAAGTAGCGAGTAATAAATGAAGTAAAACTTTTTTATTTCGCTCACAAAATTAAACTTATATGGTGGAATTTATGTTTTCACTCTGCAACTAAAAGTTAATTAAGCTCTGAGTTTTAATTACAGTAAGCGCTCGATAACATGAACTTAAAAAAGTCAAGTGTGTACACAATTAAAAGATTGCTCAGACGTTTATGATCGTTGAAAGTAATAAACGATACTTCATTATCTACCGCAGTGCAACAATTGAACTTTTATCGATAAAATAATTTAGATTCTAAAATTCGCTTCAGTTCAGAACAACTTAAGTAAAACTATAAAGTAGATAAATGAAAAAGTAAATAAATAATAATAAATAAATGGAAGAGCAAGTATATTCACGTTAATGGATGTTCAGGCTGTCGAGTGTTTACTGTATTTGCTAACAAATACACACCATTATTTTAAATTAAAAAAAAAAAATAATATGAGAAAATTTGAAATCTTTGAAAAAAAATTGAGTCACTGAAAATTTTTTTTATAAAAGCTTTGCTGCACTGAAGCTAGCTGTATGTCACTAATTGAATGCTTACAAAGCTGAAGATCAGTGCACTTCATGCGTGTGGGAGATTTCGAACTCATATAATAATCTTAATTGACATAGAGCTCAAATAAATCGAAATAGTGTCCTGTTTTATAAAAAAGCTATAATTAATTCATAATTGAGCTTTTAGAAAGAAATACCTAAGCAATATTTAAAAGTCCATTGCCATTAAGTTGCAACGAGAGAATTCGAACTAAAATCTGAGCATGATAAAATACTCAGAATCAAACAAGATTTTCCAGGCATTCAAGAATGCACTGCTCAGTATTATGGGTACGTTATATTTACCATATGCAAAACAAATCAAAACATTTACTTTTATTTCGTTTCTACTACGTTATAAATAAGGTAAGGTTTTCTGGAGCCCTCATTAGCTATCACCAGAGATCACATGGCTTTGTTATGAAAATTTCAAAGTAACGCCACGTGAGAAATCAAAATTATGCCTACATAAAGAAAACTAATTAACATAAATATTTATTTTGGACATAAATGAATAATTTCGCATTTATGTTAGAACTTACAATACAGAAAGTATAAGGCTATTTCAAGGAAGTGCTTAATTAAGAAAGCTTTAAAAATTTAAATATAATAAAAAACAAAAACAATAAAGTAAAATTACAAAAAAAAATAATAACAGCAAAATAGATCAAAGTATGAAAAAAAAAACAAAAACATTTATATACTATATACACTAGACTAGCAAAAAAAATTTACCCACTTCCGACTGTTTCACCCAAAGGCTAATAAAGTCCTATTTCATGTGTCAGAATTTAAAAAAATTTTTATTGTATAATCTTGACAGAGCTATCCGATATATATATATATGGTGATCGGTCGCTGATCGATATTGTATGCAGAAATTGTGTATAAAGGATTTCTAAAAATAGTCGTACACCTTTTATAATAAGACTTTCTAGCCTTTGGTCGCAAAAATCGGAGTAAAATTTTTTTTTTGTGTCAGTCTTATACACAAGCATACCCAAATACAATACAAACATACATACATACATATGTGTATAATTAGTCAGTAGTTACACGTTAATAATATGTACGTTAAAATAATATTTGCAAGATGATGTATTGTACGTATAATGTACGTTTGATAATGATCTAAATCATTAAAACGTTGTATGATGTTAATGTAAATTTATTAAATTGAAGTTTAATTTGTAAGATTGCGCTTTACTGAATCCAGTTAACGTGTAACTAGTGCCTTAGCTTTATTTGTACTCGTACATTAACGCTTTACTGTAGTCAAAATACAATACCTACAATAATATCTACAAATTAAAATAAAATCATCACTTTGAACATAAAAATAAAAAATAAAAACTCAAACCCATTTTCGTAATATTTGGTGTATTTTCAATATATATTCATCCATACACTACAAATCAAATGCATACAATAACTACAAAAAAAAGATTATACTAAAAAAAAATATTTTAATATTTACAAAAAATATAACATTTTACTATTGCATAGAAAATAACACACCGGTGAACCAAAATTAAAAAAAAAAAATTATGTGTTGAAAAATATTTTGTCATAAGAAAAAAAATCTTGAAATCATTAAATTTTGCAGTTTTCAATTCAAGCTATTAATTTAATTTTCTCTAAAGTATTGAGTTATTAATTTAGCTTAAAATGAGTTTTCAAACTATTTAAATTAAGGTACCTATTATTAAGCAGACACAGACTAAAAACATAACACACACACATTATTTCCATACATCTATAAGTGAATACAAAAAAAAACAAACATAAATTAATTAAAAATATAAAAAATAAAGTCTGAAAAAACTAAAATATGCTTTTATTCTTAAAAAAATAACAAGTGATTATATGTGGAATTCGTGTACATTTGTCTGGTCCATTAAATATTCACTAGCGCAAAATAAGTCCAACTTGGAAAAAAGTTGATCAGCCTTTATACGGTAAGATGTGATTCAGTTGTGGACAGGGTTGCCAAGTGGTCGTATAGGAATTGAAGAACTTCGCAAGCCGTTAATTGAAGATAAAAAACGTTAATGTCAGTTAATTGTACGTACAATTTTTGTATTCAAACAAAAAAAAAATTGTACATATTTTGTCCACAAAAATAAGGTAGTACTTATTCAATATATTTAATGTTGCTGACCACAAAAAATAGATTTTAATAGAGTTTTTTTTTGATTCTAACAAATTTTTGCGAACAATTTTACTTTAGAGGCGATGTCCCAAAAATTTTTTCTTAGAAACCGAATTTTCTAAAACCGAATCTGAAAAAAAAAGTCGGTCTCTTATGGCTTCCGAAATAAAATTGGTCAAAGTTGGAAAATTTCTGGTCCCCCCACCCCCCTTGTATAAATAAATTGTGTAAAAATAAGTAAGGGTAAGTAGGCGGCCTACGGCCGCAGCTCAGGATTTAAAACTCCCAAAAATCCAACACCGGCTTGCTAGCCCAAAGGAATTTCAAACTTTTTTCAAACTTTCGTGAATTTTAACTCGAAAACCATAACAGATCAAAGTGATTTTTTAACGGATTCGTGTTTAAGAGACAAAACACGTAGACACAAAATAAAAAATAAATAAGAAAGAGACCACCTTTTTTTAGGATCCGGTTTTAGCAGGTAAATTTCATGTTTCTAAAGAGAAAAATTTTTTTGAAGCATCGCCCCTAAAGTAAAATTATGCCAATTTTTGGAAGACCATTACTTCCTCATTTTCTTCTTGGCAACCCTGGTTGTGGTGCTTTTTAAATTGATGAATTTTAATGAATTTCATACTTTAATTTTTTCTGAATTTTAACAACTTAGAATCAAATCATAGCTTAATCTTATTGGCAAGTGTTATTTTTGACCAAAACTGGATTAGTTTTTTCTCTGCTCCAGTATTAGAATTTTTCAACTTTTCGACATTTTTATTTCTTTGTAAACATATCGGAACATTTTTTCATTTTGTTGACATATTCAAAATTTTTCGACTTTTTTTTTAATATATTTCGAGTTTTGTAACTTCTTTAACATTTTTCTGACTTTTGCATATTGTTTTCAACTCTTCCAAAATATATCACTTTTTTTTGACATTTTCGACTTTTTGATCGTTAGTCAACTTGTTCAGCATTCTAAGATTTTTTCTATATTTTTGATTAAATATCAACATTTTTCGAATTTGTTAAAATATTTCGATCTTGTTAAACTCTTTTAATTTTTTAGATTTTTCGAGTTCTTCAACTTTCATCAGACTTTTCTGTTTTTTCTTCAAAATCTGTCAACTTTTTTAACTTTTGAAAATTTTTTGATATATCCAACATATGCTATACCAACACTACGAAATATCATTAAGTTCACAAATCGAGATATTTAGTTGGACACCAGTGGAAATTGTTGCAAGTTATACCTAGTCAGGTTTTGCTAAATTCAACATTACCCAAGTAGCATAATTGGACTAACTTTGTAACAGAAAAGCATTTTATTTATTGAACTGCTAAATTTTCTGACTTTGTTTTAAGGATATATTTAGTAAGCAGCTATTCTTATGGAAATAAACTGGTTAAGTTTAGAATTACTGAAAATAAATCTAGGTCCGATTGGTTCAAAATCTAATTACAGTGGCGTTTGGCGTTCTTGTGACCGAGCATTAATATACCTTACTATACAAGTTCTAAGTTAAAATCCAGCGTTTCGTTTCATACAGCATTTGGCACTATATTCACAAAATTATTTTTGGAACTAAGAAGAATTCTTGGGCGTAACATAATTTTGATTTAAAAAAAAATTAGACGTACATTAGACGCATGTTTATTTTTCTTGGAAGTCTATCGTAATGCGGATTGTATTAGTTAACATACATGCATTTGCATTTATCAATAAATTGAAAATAACAAACTTAAATATTTAAAATATAATTTCAGAATCGTTGTATATGAATAAACTTATCAATGAAATTTACTTTTTAGAAAAACCGTTTGGAAAGCTGGATTACTTTTACTTTGACTTTTTTCCATTTTTCATATATGAAAAATAAAACTTATTATGATGATGAAGGAGTAAATATTTCACAAATGATGAAAAATGTTAAAGTCTTTACATTTACTTTTTTATATATACTTAGGCTACGAATGGAAAATATATGTATCTGAAATAATTTCTCAAATTCTACATGCCGATTAAATATGAAAAGTTCAATTTATGGGATCTGCAAAAGATTAATCGAATATTTCCACCCTGTCATCATCTATTTAGAATCGTTTTAAATAGATAAATATTATTTCCCTATTTTCATCATTTTTAAAACTTTGTCCATACTTTATCTATAAACTATAAATATTACACCCTTGCTAAGTAAGTAGTTGTCTTCTTTTGCGACTTACGACAACCCTAGAAATGTCAATTTTTCGGACATTTATCATATTTTCGCATCAAAAAAGAGAGCGTTATTTGCATGCCAAAGGGGTAGACCGCGAAGGAATTGGAAAATTTCGCACAAAACCGTTAATTGGAGGTAAAACAGTTCATGCCCGTTAATTGGAGTTAGAATTCTTTTTATACAAGCAAAAAAAAAAGTCGTACATTTTGTTCGCAAAAAATTTTTCAACTTTAACAAATTTTTTGTCTTTTTGGAAGACCGTTAACTTTCAACTTGGCAACCCTGCTTACATCCAACACCGGCTTCGCCACTATAGTATGCGGTAGCACCAGTGTTGGACATACATACTATAGTGAACCGTGAGAGTACTCGAAAAAATTAATTTTCGAACTCAAACGAAATTTTAATCGTAGAAAATTAAGCCGTTGCACGTTTTTTGTTTAAAAGAACGCTTAATTCAATATGACTGCTTAAATGCGAACAAAGTCAGCATTTTTAGATTTTGTCAAATTTCTTAGCGATATTTTCAGTACATACTCATTTCATACAGAGGGCTCCAAGTTATTACAGGGGTTTTGCTCCAAATAAGCAAAAAAAAAATTTTCATCAGTGTTGTTGTTATTGGCATGGGCAAAGGCTAAGAATATACCAGTAGGTATATATCAATTTTGAGCTGTGAGGCTTCTTCTTAAGGATTTCTTGAAATTCAAAATGTAATTGCAATCGAGCCGCAATTATGCAACAAAGACATGGAAAACTTCAGCAGAGCTGTGAGGCTTAATTGTCTGACAATTTGTTCCATGCTTAATCGCAACATTTATATTTTACAATGAAATAAAAATTATACAAGTTTTTGAATAGATGCTAGTTCAAGGTATCATAATATCTACTGTGTTAATTTAACAATTTAGTAATTTGCAATAATACGATATCATGTACGATTTTTTGTTATTGTTTCACATAAAAACTAGGAATACCACTAGTTGTTAAATCTAGCAACTTAACAGCATGCAATGGAGTGCTGTAATGTGATGAGGTTATGTGATATGCCCATTGTAATACATAAAATTATGCAAATATCGATTGCCTGACATAAGAGGCATTTTTTAATATAAAAAGACAATAATAAGCAAGAAAACTCGAGTAAAATTTTGACATTAAACGGATTTCCGTGGGAGAACTCAGTCAGCAGTGAAATGTCAGAATTTGAAAAAATAAAAATTAAGGAACTATCAGCATATTATTCATTTGAATATACTACAACTATGAAACTGTAAATTGACCTAATTTGTTTAGTTCTGAAAATAAATTAGCACTCCTATTAGAATACCCTGTATATTACAAAATTTAATATTTGCTCTTAAAGTTGGATATGCATACATTTTTAGAGGCACATACGTAACGTTTTTTGCCATTCTCTTGCAACGTTCAATAAAACATTTTCCTGACTGTACGATCTAATTAAATATTTATTTACGTGAATTTTTTGTTTAAGTTTCTGAAAAAAGGTATAATTAAAAGAGCAAGTTATAAAAAGAGTCCCGCCCCTGACAATGGAATCACCCGTGTATGAAAATTCGTAATTACCTTTACATGTTGTCTGTCACGTACACCATTTGTAGTATACGATCTACTTTCTGACATCCTTAATTGACAATAAATATTCCCTAGTCTTCATCAAATTTTAAGCCACGAAGTAACTTGAGGATAAAGGGAACTCACATATTTGAATTGCCATTTGCTAAATGACCAAATTTTAACTGAAATAGAACTCTAAAGATATTGCCTTGTACCTTTTAGTAGCCGGTTTTTGCGTGCATACTACTTTTGCAACGCAAAGGCAACCCTGCACAAAAAACAAAAGCTGGAACACTGAAGAAAAGTAATCGGAAAAGTTCTTTTTTCCAATGTTTTAACAGATAGCTGATTAACTAATAGTGGTGCAAAGAAAACAAAATAAAAGTAAAATAAAAGAAAAACAGAGTGCAACTTTGGAGAAAGAAGAAAGATAAAATAAAAAATTATTATTAAATATTTTTAAGAACTCTTGTGCACTTGGCGCTGCGCATTCTGCTGCATCTTGCAATTTATTATTTTGAAAGGAAGCCAATCGCCAATCTGAGTTTCGTGAAAATAGAGGGGAAATCTTTTGATTGTGTAAGTGAAAGAGATGAAGTGCAAGAGGAAACTCCTACCAACTATCAGTATCATCGTTTAATGTCCGTTCTTCGGTTTTTCTTGCAGTCGCAATCTTTATTTCATAGGGTACATTTCCCGTTTATAGTTCAAATGAACATTTGAGGGAAGTTGATATTTGGGCTGCCTTCACCAGTGCTTCTATCAATGGAAATGGGAATAGAGGAAAGTATGCGAAGCCGCACTATTGACTATGATGCAGCGGACACTGCAGCCGCTGCTGCTGACGACCAAACTGAACTTTGGAATATCGAAAAGCCAATTGATCAGAGTTTGCTGTGGAAACCTACACCACCTTTAGCGTCAAGTTTTCTGGAAGCTAAAAATGTGTATGAAAACGGTACAGGTGAGGTATGTGCAATGGGACACGTAACTATGTACTAGACATTTATTCTGCATTCGATAGTAAAATATAGTATTCTGTAATTTTAGATACGCCGTCTGCTGGTACGTGAGTGCAGTCTTATCTATGAATGCAATGCTTGTCGAAATATATTTCGCAGTTTAACTTGTTTTATTACTCACAAGCGTGTGTATTGCAACATGTCATGCAATGACATTGGCTCCAATCATGCTAATGGTTTTCAGGCAAGTTATGTTTAATAGCTCAATTTTGTTCACATGTAAAGGTTTTAGCTTATACACTAATTATATTCTTTAATCCATTCAGTATTAGAAAAAAAAAATCTATTTGCCTTGCAAATAGCGGTCCCATTGTACAGATATTGTGCCAAGTAAATCAATTATTGATTTAAAATAAGAAGCACCTGAATGCTGGAACAAAAATTTAATATGCAGTTCCTTCTAGTTTATAAGTTAGTTAGAAAAATAGTTGGCTTCAAAAATCGGTTCCTTACTTGCTCTTTAAAGTTGTGTAATTGCACTTAGGATATTATACGTATGGCCGTCGATATGTCATTAAGGTCGGTCCCTTATAATAATGTCTGAGTTTTCAACCATGCAGAAAGTCTGCATCTCGGTTCAATGGTTTCTTCCTTATAACTACTAAGGGTTGAGTTTTTACACATTTTTTTTATATTGGGACCAAAGTGGAAGGTTTCAAAAACAAAATTGGAAAAAATGACACATTCGATTA
Source organism: Meiosimyza decipiens (assembly GCA_963680825.1). NCBI lineage: Eukaryota > Metazoa > Arthropoda > Insecta > Diptera > Lauxaniidae > Meiosimyza > Meiosimyza decipiens. The sequence continues at coordinate 71,421,489 of OY804259.1, forward strand.
TCAAAATTTCGAATAGGTACATTCCGGAAAATATGGCAGCCGGGTAGTAAAAATATAATTTTGCGTATATTGAAGAATGCATAGTTAACGGGACCAAACTTCTTTTTGAAAATAAGTTTTCAAATTGGTGCATTCCTCGAAGATTTCTTTTTAATATAACATTCAGCCTAAATAGTGTAGGTGGAGTGATGACATTCGTTTGACATCTACTTTAGATTGATTAAAATAGGTAAATATTGAAATTAATTATTTAAATTTAAATTAAAAAAAGATATTAAATCTAATATAAATGTTAATCAAAAATAGAATATTTTTTTTATCAAACTGATTATTTTTTTTTGCAAAATTGAACTAAATAAAATACTGAATTTTATTTTTTTTTTTGAGAACGATTACAAAGAAACTTGGTTTAGTTATCATTATGATTTAAACTTTTGGAACCTTACAAACAAACGCAAATATGCGAAATAATCTGTTAATAAATTTTTCATGAAAAGTTATCAATTTTAATTACAGAATCACACAGTAAATACCAGTGATATGTTGAACGTCGAAAAGGAAGATGATTCTTGCAACATAAACGATTTATTAACAAATACAATATCAGAAAGACAAATTGCAAACGAAAATGAAGCATCATACTTGCAAAATCAAAATAATGAAGTGTCTCCAAAAGAAAATACATCCGATTTGGTCTCTCTGGCTCAAAATACAAAAAAAAGTGATGATAATCTTTTTAAAACTGATGATAAGCAGGAGGAGCACAAAGTTAACGGACTAAAATCAGAGGTCTCTCAAGTGAATTTGAATTCAATATTAAATGGCTTGACTGAAGAGAATAAGACGCAAACTACAACACACTTTAGTGTGTGTGAAATCTGTAAGTTTGATTAAAAAAGAAGAAAATAGATGTATATTAATGATTTTTTTTCGATCACTTCTTTGTACAATAGGTAAATTGGGATTTGCATCAGAAAAAGCTTTAAAAATTCATACACATAAAAAACATTTGTCAAGTTATGCATTCCAATGTCCCTTATGTTCGCAAGCATTTGGCCAACCTTCAGCAGTTGTAAGGCATTTAAGCAATGAACACAAGTAAGTTCCAATACTCAAATATTCATTTATAAACAAATTCTATATTTAATTGATTCGTATATGTAGCTTGATATTAAAATGTACATTACATTTTGAGCTTAATGTCTGAAATTTAAATAGGGATTTAAAAATCTCAAATTCATATAAATTTATGTGAAATAGTGCATCTGTTTCCAAATTAAAATCAGAATTTGTTGAAAATCAAATTGAAATTTGCATAAATTCAGCGGATTAAAACTATCGTTATATAAATAAGTAGTATTAAAATCACTAAAAATTATAATTCAGTTTGTGAACAAATTAATTAATAACTTTTTATGTACTTCTGATTAATGAGAACAAAACCATTTCCTTAATTTGACTTTTTTTAACGAACATAAAACACCTAACACGTATAATTAAAGTCATATAAGAAAGTTTAAAATTGCTGATTGGTGTTATTTATCTTACAGAAAATCTATACGTTGTATTAAAATGATGCGTGATGCAATAAACAAACGTAAAGTTTTTAGCAATCGCTTGGTAACTACTAAAACTGAAAAAAAGGAGGAGAATAGCAAAACAGATAATGCTTCTCCATGCCCATACTGCGGTCAAAAATTTCAACGCAGAGCAGTTTTAGCCACACATCTCGCGAGTTGTCAAATAAAGACCTTAAATCCGGACAAAAAACTTAAAGTACAAGGAAACACTGCAACACATATGAAACGCCAATCATCTAAAGAGCGAGATATTGCGACTAGACGAACAAATGTGCCTTTGAACGCAGTAACATCAACGGTTCAAATCAAACAAGAGTTTCAAAATAACACCACAACTCATCCTACCATCGACACAAACACCTCCCGCATTACCAAATGTCCCGGTGTTAAGGAGCCGCTACACGGCGTAGTTAACAAGCAAAAAATTAACGCTAAATTTTTGCCCTGCCTTTGTAAAATATGCAATAAGCACTTTAATGCGCTATGTAATTTACGCCGACACATCTCAATGTTTCATTATCGAACGCGCAAATTCGGTTGCAAATTGTGCGATTATCGCGCATATCGTAAGTACGATGTCATCAATCATCTAGGGCATATACATCAAATCATGGGCGAAAAGGAAACTATATCTTTAGAGTATATAGAAACATATAAAGAAGAAAACTCTCGAGATGGCGTAGATAATGATATCGTATTGATAACAGATGAGAAACATGAAAAACCAAAGAAAGATGAAACAGAGCAAAATATTAAAATTGAATTGGAACCACAGGAAAATGATACCTATAAAAACAAATTTAACAAATCATTGTTAATATCAACACGCTTACAAAAATTCACACGGGAGCGACTAAACTTAAAAAGATCATTTTCTCAACAATTATATTCAAAAAATGATACAAATCTGTCGCATTATCAAAAGCGTCCACGACGCAATTGTATCAAAACAGTAAAAAAAGATTTTGTTTATGATCTGTCGAGTATTCTGAAGAAGGATAATGTAAGCGACAGTGAATGGAAAAGCACTGGACGCAGTACCTTTAAAAGACGCAACACAATGGCAGCGGCAAATAGTATAAATGGTGGTTTAAATGACGTTAGTCCAATTTTTGAAACTAAAAACCAAAGACAAGATCATTGCAAGCCGTTAATTGATTTTCCAGTTGAATGTGTTAAAGGAGCAGCGCTAAAAACAGCCTTATCATTAATAAATCAAGGGCGTGCTGCATCTGCCACCGTACCACAACTTCCGACGGAACGCCCGCAAGTGCGCGTTCGTCATGCTTCCATCTATAAAGCTGATTTTTCTACTGTCCCAGTATTTGAGACGACGGCATTAGAAGAGGCACGCCTTAAAGCTAAATTGTTGGATGACAGCTTTTTGGAAAATCTTTCGGCAACAACTGCAAATGAATTTAAGATAAAACCACGCCTCGCTTTGCCTCAGAGTACAATCAATTCTCTACTACAAAAAGTAGATCTCACATTACAAAAGCAATTAAAAATAAAATCTATTGGTGTAGAATCCAAAAATTGTACACCTCTTGATCTCAACTATAAAGATAATAACAGCAGCAACCAGGGAGCAGTTTTGATTAAGCAAGAACATTGTATGGACATATTGCCACATGCTAATGTCGTGGAAAATCATGAAGTTGTCTATACACATTGCGAAAGCGATAGCATCAATATTGCTGATGATGGACAAGCCTATTCAAAATTAGTATGTTTACCTCAGAAGCCAAGAAAATGCATTAAACTCATGGAGTGTCTGTTGGAAAACAAAACACACAACAGGGAAAGTTTGCTACGCTTTACTTTAGAAAATTGAAAACTCCAAGTGAAGGTGTTACATTTGATATGTACGTTATACATATACCTTGGAAAGTATTATCGAGTGTTTTTTATAGCATACCTGTATACATAGAAATTTGTTTTTGGTTTTTTTTTTGTTTAGAATTTATGTTTTCGTTATTTACGTACATATTTTGTTTGAGAATCATAAAAAGATAAAATAAACTATATTCTATAAAACCTGTTGAGAAAAATGTACTTTTTGATATTATAAGAGCAGGCGCTAGGTAACTCTATTAGCAAAATTCAAGTAAGTCTTTATGTTGGCCGAGGAATCTCTGAATTTATGTTCCCAATATTGTTGGACAGAATAATGGTTCCAACTTGTTTCCCATGAGGTGTGGGTGATGAAACAGTTTAGTTTTACGGAAAATAATGTTTCCAAAAAGTAAATCAGTTGAAAATAGAAGCTTATTAAATTTACTACACATAAGGCCATGTGTTTTGTGCCACAAAATTACGCATTCACACAAAGAATGAGAAAAATTCATTACTGTTAATCTTAATAAGATAAGACATAATTTTCAGATTATTTACCAAGCTATTCTCAAAATCTAGGACTCTGAAGTTAGACCAAATCACTGAGAACTAACATGCTTTAATCCTTTCTCGATGAATAGGGCCTCCAAAATACTTTTCCAACCATTAGGTTTCCACTCCAAAAAAGTCGGCAGATGGTGATTTTCGTGACACGGTTCCAATTCATATCCATTTTAAGAATAACAAGAGTGCCAAGTTTTAGACTTACAGCAGCACAGGATCTGATGGGGACCTGACGGTAGTAAGCTTGTCAACGGTATAAATAAATTCTTCCAGATGCTCGCTGAAAGTTGATTGAATGCCACGATTTGAGTCTAGAGCTCTGCTTAGAACATCGTCCAGTATTATCAGAAACAAGATTAGTGACAGTAGATAACCTTAGCGCACACCTGAAACGGAATCAAAAGGACTAGAGAAATACTTTACAATCAATCGTATTGAGCACAAATGCAATAGCAGTCGATGATTTCAAAAGCGGTGGTCTGGCACTCATTTATCGGCTGTACGATAATGCGAAGAGTATGAATATGATCAATGTAGGTTCTGTTCGAGCGAAAACGTAGCTGCTTTCGAATAAGTGGTTTTAATATATCGCTGCCTCTGGTGGACAGCTAATTTTGATAATGAAGTGTCACTCAAGCTTTAAAACATCTCTAGCATTAACTATTGGAGTGCGAGGATAGCCCTTTCGATCTAACTCTACTATTCGCTTCTCAACTTTTTTCACATTATTAGATACTCTTCGATGTTTTTTTGTTTTGTTACTATTCCATACTGTCGAACTTTTATGAACTATCTCGACGTTATTATTTAATACTTCAGGAGTTGTCTCGAGCTTTTTCTGTTTTGAGATGTGTTTTAATGTTTTTCGATATTATTCGATAAATTTCGACTTACATTGACTTTTTCGTTATTTTTGATATTTTTAAACTTTTCTGATGTTCGAATTTTTTCGTTGTTTTTGAGGTACTCATTACTTCTTTCTGATTTTTTATTAACTTTTTCGATATTTTTCAATTCATTCGATACTTTAAAACCTACATAGTGTAAAAACAGTTCAATATTAAAAATAAATAAAAATATTCAGTAAATACATAAATAAGAAGTTAAAGTTGACGTGATGTGTTGCATCAAAAAATCATTTATATTAATGTCCTCTTTCGTCGGCAGTTCTTACAAAAATAAAATCGATATAACTTTCAAGCATTATACGAATCATTTTGGCGAGATACATTATGATACTATGGCCCGCGCATAAAACTGCGAAAGTTATCAAGAAGCAATAAGCGCGCTACCATCTGGCTGTCGAAATCAATTATTAAAACCCCCGCGAATAGACAGTAGTGTGTCATATTTTCGTTAAAGGCACGTATTAACTTAATTTTTAAAGCTATTTGCATAAGGGTCATTATTTCTGGCTAAGATATATATGTATGTGCCTCGACGCTGGAGTTTTTTTTTCTTTTATTGTAAAATGACGAAGATTCGACCATGGTATAATCTTTACTACTTTACTCTAAAGTGGATGTGTCGGTGAAAATGTATCCAGAAATTTACTTTTTACTCTTGAAATTAAAAAATATTAACCAGAACTTGCCACGTTCCATGTAAAAAAAAAACTCTATTGCCCGATTTATGTTTTGATATTTAAATATGCAGGTAAAAAAATGGGCGCGTCTTTTTGAAATACGGTCACTTTCATTGAAATTTTATTCCTTTGAATATTTTTTTTAAACTTTATATGTCCCTGTAATCAAAAGCTTTGTTGTAACAATATACGTTTGTACTCCTGTAACTTGAAGACAAAAACAACATACACACAAGCAGTCATCATCTTCAAGGCTTTGGTGAAACACCACAAATGATTAGAGGGAAATACGACAAGTGTTGTGCCATAAACGTGTGGGCGTCTAACCTACATAAATGCTGGCTGGCGGGCTGGTCGGACATGAGTTTTTAAAAGCTTATTGCTCTTTAAAGCTTTTTTATTTGCTTTTTTCTTCTTGTCTTGCCATATTCCGAACAACGCTGAACCAACCGTTCGATGATGGAGAGAAGAGCAAACAGCTTGGTAACTAAGGACAGTGTTGTTGCTGGCTGCTGTTGTTAGTTCTGCATAACTTGCGTAGCTGCTGTCATCATATGTTTTCGGGTCGTTGCCGCCAGAGATCTACATCGTATAGCATCACATTGCAGTGACACGCGCGCGGACCGAAGCGTTGTGAGGTGGAATGGCACAGCTGCAGCGAAGCACACAGGACACCGAAGGACGTTTGAATAGTGTCGTTATGCAAGGTACTTGAAATATAAGTTTAAGTACAATAATGTGAATATTGCAGTTGGAGTGCAGTAAATCTCACGACTCAAATTAACGTTAGCTCTGTTGTTGTTGCTGCTGCTGTTGCTGTTGTTTGTTGTTGCTTTTGTCGTTGACTGCGCCTTAGCGTTAGTGCTGACAGCAGCAAATCGTAAGCACGTATACACAAACACATTTGATTGTCAGTAACAGCAGTGGTAGTAGTTACAGCAAAATCAGCAATACCATCGACCAGTCAGGTGGACGATTTGCAAAAATAACGCGCTCGCATTCAGATTTCTCAAAGTTACCAACAATTTTACTTAAGCATTCAGCTTATAGAACGACTTTTGTTTTTAATAAAGTACACGCTTAGGAGATCATATCGTACAAAAATCAGTATAAAAAATAATAATATTCTTTCAAAAAAAATTTCTCCTTCTTTAATTGAATATAAGGGAAAAAATATCTGGTAAAAATGTGTGCATAATAGAATTACCCAGTTAACAAGCCGTAAAAAGCTATGTAGAAAAGGAAGAATTTGATGTGGTACTATTTTTTTTAAGGAGCTTACAATGACAAACCCTTAAACTATCCCCAGCGAGGAAGTTTGACATCACATACACATTGGGTCAAAATCGGTTTTTCTCCAGTTCTTCCTAAATGATTCGCTAACAAAAAAGTTCTTCAGGCAGTTTTTGTACCTTGAAAATTTCCTACAAAATATTTCTGAAAAATTTTTTCTATGAGCTACCATCTACTAAGGGTTCGTTATGGAATAAAAATTATTCATTTCGTAAATAAAAGTTGTCGCTTGAATTTATTTCCTCCAAAAATTACTTATGCGCCTGGCCTGAAAACTAAAAATTGATTTATGTTTACTCAACCCAGGCTATGGTACTCAGCCACGATACTAGGATTCAGTCATGGGAGGCTGAAATAGTCTTATTTTCCTTATTGTATTATCCTGAATCTCTGTCAAAATGCCTGACTGAGATCACGTCTATTTAAAACTGCGTAACTCAAATTTCTTTGCTCTGCTGTTGTGGGAAACCTCGCCCATATATGTAAATTAGAAAACGCTTGACAAAAGTAATCAAAGTGGCCCATTTGAGTCAATTAATCTAGTATATTTCGCTAAAAAAGAAGTCGAAGGTCCGATGGTGACATTGATTTGTCCTATAAAGGTCACCTTGATCCGTTACTTCCCTAAACGAACCTTAACTTCCCATATTTTATATTTCTGCAGATAAAATTAAATGTTTTCTGATAAAAATAACCACTTAACTTGATATTGCACCTTAACGAAAACAAACTTATTAGAGGATGTCTTCTTCGACACCTAAAACTTTTGTCTTAATCAATTTTCTCCACGCAGTGAAATATTTCAGATTGTCAATTAAAACCATCCATCATCATCCTTCGAAAGTCGAATTCTTAAATAGTGAAAACGATAATTTAAAGACCATAACTGATGATGCAACGACAAAATGGAAGTTCTCCTGCAGCTAAATATTAATAGTCCATTCAAAGGAGCAAAAACCCTAAAAGTGTTTCGAATGCACTTCAAGAATTCTCTTTGGTTTTCAGGAACGAGAGTCACGATGAGTGCAATTTCGGATTTCCATATAATCTCGACCCACATCTTATTGTACTTCTTCAACAAAAATCTACCTCTTTTTGTAATTTTCCTGTGAGGGCTTGGATAATATAGATGAATTGACAAACCTTTGACTGTAGACTGCAAAATCCCGAGGGTTGAATCTACTCTCCTTTGAGGAAAAAATTTTTTCCTTAAGGAGTGTGGTTCCAACTCTTGAATGTAAAAATCAACTTATGTAATTTGTTGCGTTACGGTTGCGAGGGCTTGCAAGGTCGTTTATCTTTTTAAATAAGTTTTCTTTTGAGAAGGTGGGTTCTGCTGTGACGGCTTGCGGTGAATGTGGGTGAACTTACTTACCTTGGACAAAGAAAAGTGATTTCAACTCCCGGAGTGATTGAAGCGCTCGGAGATGGTTAAAGCCTCCCAACGTTGAAATCGCTCTCCGTATGTCAATTTATTAACATATCGGTGCATTCGCACTTTGCGAATTTTTCAGATTTTTTCTCAAGAACTAATGGATCAAATTTGTTTTCCAAAATATCCTTTGATTTGTTATTTGAATTGCTATAAAAAAGCCAAACTCGCGGGTAAACCTTACTTTACTTAAGTTTCAACTCCAAATAGACTCCTGGAATTGAATGGTGAATTGCACCCAAAGTATACATGTGGGATTGGCCGCAACTTCTTTTAAATTATTTGATGAACTTTAATCACGATGGCAAAGCCACATGCAGGATAGTCATAGCCATGTTGAAAGTAAAAATGAAAGCTCCAAAAACACGAGTACACAGCAGCCACTCGCTGTACCTCTTTATCACAAAAACGACTATCATGATGACAGCGTCGTACAGACGGGTACGCGGGCAGAAGAGCAATTACGGGGGCGCACAGGCAGGCAGGCAATCAGACAGACAGACGTTCGACCTGTTTCAGATTTCGTTTTTGTCCTCGTTCTCGTTCTCATGCTCGAACTTGTACTCGTACTCGCAATCGAAATCACACTCGTATCAGTGCAGTTCAGTTTAGCTTAGCTCAGTTAAGTTGTGACCATTAACAAACTCGTGGGCTGAAGATTCAATTCTCAAAAATTTCCATTATTTTTCTAACATCTTTACTAAATTCAACTAACTATAGCTGAAGATAAAAATCATAAAAAAAACATAATAGACCACACAGTTCCACACACACATTGTTGAAGACAACAGTAACAATCATTGAATATTTGATACACAGCATTTCAAAAAAGGATACCTATTTTCAAATCCATTTCTGTGACTAATAAAGACTTTCTAACTGCTTCTGCGATTTCAACCCTACTTCGACCTTCGTTTCGATGAATTCATTCAACTAATGTGAGTCGAACCCTCAACAACTCAACAAAACAATCGGTGGTGTTACAAAAGAGGATGAGAAGCGTATCCCTTTGCAGAAAAGGCGTTGCTCCTCACAATCAGTGCCAGTACCAGTGCCAGCACCAGCGCCAGTGATAAGCCGTCAATGAAAAGTTCTTAGTCTCAAATATTGAATTCGGATTGAAGTTCAAACAAAAAGGAAGAAATTAAAACTTTTTTATTTTTTATAGTGATTAATATTTTCTAATGCTCAGCTAAAGTGACTGGCTGGCCCGAAAATAAAAAGAGTGTCGCAAAAACAGAAAAAAGCAACATAAAAGTTACTTTTAAAAGTGCGGAAAAAAAACTCATTATATTCCCCCAACGTCAAAAAGTGGTGTTCGATAGCATCATTACTGAAAATACATACATACCTATGTACATACGAGTACATGTAACATTATGATCTAAGTACATATAGTATATAAGAAAATTTCGAATATACGGGTATACGCGGTAGCGGTGTGGTCATTCTTGATTGTGGAACGCGACCTTGAAAATCTTAAATCATACATTTAGATAGCATAAAAAAGCTGTGTAACTGCGACCAAATCCGTTGTATTGCATAAAAACGACAAGGCGTACGCGTGCGAATATGTTCTCGATGTGTTCCAAAGTAAAGCCAAGAAACCCCACCAACATCGAACAGCAAACGGGTAAGTGAAATTTATAATTATCAATGGGAACTACATAGTTTTTATATGGTTCGTGTAGAAGGTAATACGATTTCAATTTCGGTTAGCGAATACGTGGAAATTAAAACGTAATTTAATGGTACCATAATTGAATTTGTAGAGAAAAAAAGCAAGCTTTCAAAGAGCATTCGTTTCAAATGAATTTAAAATAAATGAAATTACGGAAAAGTTAGACGACAGTACATGGGTCACCGTCCCTTACGTGCAATCCAGTTGTGAAAGTATATTCTTGCTACATTTTAATCACTTCTACTAATTATGTCTGCCACTTTAGAATCTCAGTATCAAACAATTCAAATTTCGAAACAAAACAATTTCAAATTACGAAAAGCTGGGCTATATCAGGAAATACTGCTAATACATATATTAATTGCGAAAGTTGCAAAAAAAATTAAAATCACCATAGAGAATTAGGCTGAATTTTGTCAAAAATTTTTATTACAACTGATTCATTTGAGATTTATTGTATAAGATAAATACAGTGCCGCTTTTAGGACAGGGCCATATTGCCAATTCCACCATCATTGAAGGGTATCTTCTAATTGAAAGTTTAAGCAGTGTCTTATTGGCTGACCCCCACAGCCATATTATAAAAAATTTTGGACCCCTTTACAATATTTCTCATAACAAACCTTCTACATAAAAGTATAAGTTTGCGGGATGCCTTCGGCCGCGGCACAGGGCTCAGATCCTACAATATTACCAACACTGGCTTCGTGGCTGCCCTCAGCCGCGGTTCACTATAATATGTCCAACATCGGCTTCGTTAGTTACAGGTACTTTAAAGTGAAGTGTGCGATTGCCAAGCTCAAAAAGTATATGCATTTATTATAGGAAAAAACTCTTAAGGATATTTTAAGTACATACATATGTACATATATCTTGGGTCCATGCTAAAAGCAATTCATATTATCATTTTTTGGCGAAATATTCCAAAGAGTCCAAAAATTTGTTGGAGGCAACCGAAAAATCACCATTTAAGCTTCAAGAGGTTTGCAGGGATTTACCGCATCCACTTGCCGAACCCGCCCACATTTGTCAAGTGCTTGTTAAATGTTCTCGTGCAATGTTTTATTGAATCGATTTCTTTGCAAAGCGTTTAAAAATCTTTTATATCGTAGTAAGTATGGAAGGTTTCACATCCACTTTTCAAATTCCGCTCCAATTTCGAATAGTGCTTGCTTGTAATATGGTCGTTTGCTTGAATAGTTTTTACAGTATAGCGTTTCAAAGTTTTATCATGCATGGGAAATACCAAACCGATCCGTTAAGCGCTGCCCACATTCTGTTTAGTGCTGCTTGTGTCATTTAAAGCTCCCGTACCAAGTTTGGTAGAATTTGCTTTAATAATTTTCCAAGCATAGGGTTTTTGCGCTTTTAGGAGGTGCCACTCCTACTTTTCCAAATAAACCCACTGTTAAACTAATGCTGGCTTGTATCAAATTTGGATGTATCGACCTTAATACGTCACTTAAAAGAGCATTTTTATATTTCATTTACAGGGGAGGTGCCTGCAAGTACTTATTACTTGAAGCTTGGGCTTCAGTGATAACACTTGAAATCACCCTTACATACATATAAACAAATAAATATAAGAAGGCCTCTACTGTGTGATGTACGCTATGCGAAAATCATTTACATGTGCTCTTAAGAGAGCGTACAAACATTATGAAACAGTATTGCTGTGCTGTTCTATGCTGTGCTAATCTATGCTGTGCTGTTCTATGCTGTGCTGTTGAAAGCTGTCTTCGCAACGCTATCGCAAACGTACACGCGACCAGTTTTCGTGTGCGCTGTTTTTTGAAATTTTGATTTGCTTTTAAGTTGATTTGGAATAAAGAAGTACTAGAAAGAATCAATTTTTTTTGTGAGCAGAGTGGGGAATTCAAAAGCGAGGAATGAGACGAGAGTTAAAACGCTTTGAAAAATGCGTGTCTTACAGTACAGCTCATAGTAAAGCTTACAGCACAGCTAGTTCGGGCAACAACTAAAGCTCTCATTTTAACCGACTTTTTGCTCAATAGCCACACATATGCTTCGTTTTTTTAAAATTGTATAAAAACACCATAGATAGGTCGAAAAAACCAAACAAAAAGAAAATTCTACCTTTCCCCAAAACAAAAAATGGTGAATTGGACCAACTTCTCCATCTGCGTGAAATGACCGATACAGTGATATAAGACTACTTTTCTGAAAGCCTTTCATTTTAATTTTTGCAGGGACAAACAAGTTAAGTTTTTTGTCAAAACAATCGCCCTGCAATAATTTTGAGATAAATTATATTTATTAATTGATGATAACTCTTAATTTCCAATAATCAGGCCAAAATCTGATGGCAGATTCGACCTTAGCGACTCCAAATTACCCTCAGCTGATCATCATGCGATGTTCCTCTAGAATTAAGGTTATATTTTAGAATTAATATTTTTTTTACATTGTTTTGAATAAAGTTGAAAAGAAAAGAGTCAAATTCAGTTTTTCCAAAAAGTGATGGAGGGAGATCGGAAATATATTATTGACTTTAACAGAGCGCTCTCGGGTCACTAAGGTGCTCGATTTGATTCATTTCTGAAGAAGACTTTTTTGCACCAATTGAAACAGAAAGGTAAATAATGGATTTTGGACTTTAAGAAAGGCGATGCGCGATCCCTGAAATGGCCGATTTCGGCCCATTTTTAACATGGATTTAGGACATTACTAAGAGCGGTTTCGTAAAGTGCCCGATTTCGGTTTATTTTTGTAAATTTTTTTGCACCAAACGTTAGAGAAAAGTCGTAAATAGAATTTAGACACCACCAGGAGCGGTCCCAGGATGCCAAAATGTCTGATTTCAGATAGTTTTTGGAAAAAATTTTGTTTTGCCGTCCGGAAGTGAAACATCAAAAGGCTTTAGTTTTAGCAGCTTTAAGTACTTTTGATATCTAAATCAATGGCAGTGCTAAGCTAGGGGAGTGAAAAGAAAGTGGGCTTACGCTACGGAAGCAATGACTTGGGGTGGCAAAATGGTCTTCGGTGATTTCTAAATTGCTTATATTAAAAATTTATACTGATCATAACTTGAAAACTTTATTGTGAGCTTTGAATATTTCATAAAACGGGGTCATTTTTTCTGAAATTTTAAAAATTTCAGAAACTACTTCTGCGTGTTGAGTACAAATTAGATGCCGCCGTCTTCACTCTGAAAATTTATTGAAGTGTTGCTGAAGAGTTGTTCTTTGATTCGCGTAAATTTATTTAGAAAAATTGAGGCCGATTTCAGAGAAACAGTCAGAAATTTATACTCCTTTTTCACATCGTAAAACCGGTTTTGAGCAAAAACAGATGGCACCATCGCAAGGAGCAGATGAAACTCTATTTATAATTACAACTTTGCGTAAATTTATGATTCTGAAAATAAATTTAATAATAATATATCAAACCATATATCAACATATGTACTATCTGCGTTCCTGTACATTAATGCATTAGCTCAATATACGGACTAAATGTCCGGAAAGCCCTATACTCCAGAAATTTATACAAAAAAATCTTCGAACTAAATCTGACTAGATCCTATAAATTGTACTAACGCATTGTTGTACGAAAACGCTTCATTATTAAATTATCAAATCATTAAAGCAACTCTCTTTCTTTCAGGGAATATTGGGAAACAAATAAAAGGAGGTTATCTATTGCGATATAAAAGTAAGTACATTGTAAATTTCCCCTTCTTTCCCTAAAACGCTTTGGATGGCTTTTCAAAATAAAATATCTTACTTTTTGGAAACAAATTCATATAAAAATTTCCCCCCTTAAGTTTTCGTACATCGACTTATTATAAACAAATACGTTCTTCTCGAGAAACACAAATCCGCAAATAATGCAAAGTTGGAGAGAAATTCTTCTTCCTCTTATTGATACAAAAATTTAGCAAGTTTTTTAAAAATTTAAATTTTTTCAAACAAAAATTTCAAGTTTTAATCTTTAATGTTTAAAGAGAACATGTGTTTGTAAAAAATAGAATTTTTAAACCATAAGATTTCACTTGAGATTAGCCCCTTTATGCCTTTATGGCGAAGGTTAATGATCAATTGTTTAAATCACACATTTTACTTGAAATATTGAAGTGTTTTATGTTTGAAAGAAAGCAATTTTAAAGGCATAAACTTGAACAAAAGTGAAAGAGCAAAAGACAAAGTACGTAAAACTATCAAGTGCTCCCACAAACATAGCGTACTTCCCCACACACGAGTAATCGAATGAGAAAATACAAAAATGTGGTAAACTCCTCAATGCTAATTTATGCCTTTTGTTTTTTTCTTGTTGCTGTTGTTTGAATCTCGCAGAGCAATTACTATGGAATCGTTGGGCAGAAGAGTGGGTTGTGCTCTATGACGACTCAACAATGGCTTGGTTCACTGTATGTATGAAATTTATTTTTAACGATACTTTCAATTAATCAATTAATTTTCTAATAGGAACCTGGGCGATCTTCTCCTGCTGGAAAAATATTAGTTAAGGAAGCACCAGAAATGCTGGCGATTGCACACTGGACTGGTCAAATACCTAGAAGACCTCCACTGCCTGAAGGCTGTTGTGTGTCGCAACTAATAGCATTGGGATCGAGAAGAAAGAGATCTAAAGTTTATTGGATGCTTGCCAAATCAGAACTAGAAGTCAGGTAATTGTCATTTTATCAAAAACCATACTATATAGTTTGCGAGGGTAACCTTTAGGCCTCCGATTTTAGGAATTTAGTGTAGTATTTGACTAGTTGACACTTTATCATGAGCTTTTTCCAATCATTCTCACTGTTTGTGTGAAATATGATTTAATTAAATTTAATAATCCTCTCAGTATAGTTCCTTGAAGTTTTTTCTTGCATAGAATGTGCCACTCCCTCTTGTCGAAAAGCTTTTCCAAGATATTCCTAGTACATGTGAGAAATTCGGTTACATTACATCAGAACGTAGAATTTTAAATGTGTTCTTTGTAAGGATGATAGGCGTGTCCGTGAGCCGATTTTAGTCATTATTAATCCGAATATCGTAATCTTGATTGAGGTAAAGCATGTGTATCAAATTTCTTTCAATTATCAAACTTAGTTTTCCTAGAGACCGGCAGACGGATTGTTTGAAAATCGTTAGATTAAACTCTTTCAAAGCTTTTAAATTTTAGTACCTTTATTTACATTAATAAAAAATTGATAGTTTATCATTATAATAAAAATTATTATTTTATGGCATATTTTACCAATGCAGCGAATGGATTGATGCTATAACAAAAACAGTAAGCCAAATTTTTCTTGTTTCATAATTTGAATTTTTATTTAAAGTCATTCCAGATCAAAGCACTGAAAATGAATGATCGTTTCGGTACCTAAAACAAAAAACTATCACCGTTTAATTTGTTTGTTAGACCGGAGGTGATGCATAAAAAAAACGGTGACGATTCATACTATTAGATACCTAAGTGATCATAATTATTTTCATCTGATATGACTATACACAAAAAATTTGGGAAATAGTCTAATATGTGTAATAAATCTTTGATTTTTTTTTCAGTTACCTCCACCTCCTCAAATTGAATTAGTTGTGGACAAACCACATCTTATGAACGTGCTACGAAGGCCACTTGTGCGCATTCGACGTGAGTATGAGTCGAAAATGACTTGAAAATATTTATACAGTCTGACATCGATAAGTGGAACTTCAATTCAAAGAAAACTTCCAAAACAAACCCTTATGTTGTTTCCAATATCATTCCTAAAGATTGCACTTATTGAAAATCTGCAATATCGTAAGACTTTATGATAATCTTATTACATTTCTTAACGTTCATTAGCTGCAACGTCTTCCGAAGTTAAACAACGCAAAGCACAAACAATGAGCAGTAAAAATGCAGTTTTAGGGAATCATCATGGTAATCATAATGGAAATCATCGCGCTATCGCTGCTCAAAATCCACTTGTACGTAGTGATGCTGCTGTTGCCATACTTAGTAAAAAGCCGGATTCAAAAGCATCATTAGCAATGGTTCTTCCCTGGGGTCATGGCTGGGGTTGGGCAACTTTACCAAATGGTGTTTGGAGTGGTGGTAAGCTTTTGTTTTTTGAATTAAGTGTGTTTTTGTTTGAAACGACAGCCGACTAAGCTTTTTAAAAGAATTGACAGCAAAATATGGATCGGAATTTGTAGAAATTCACTGAATTTGCAAAATTTCAATTGTAAATTGTTTTAAAACAAATACATTTTGAAATGATGACATCAATTGACCTTAAAGATCTTACGATATAAGAGCGGTTCAAAAAAAAAACTTTGTTTTTTTCACGATTTATACGCGGATTACAATAGCCCTATATGTCTAGACAAAGCTGCTCAAAAAGATATTCATCAATATTGTAAATATTCATGCCTATGCTGATGACATCCAAATTTACTCGTCTAGTTGAATCGGCCTTACTGAAGATCTTTGTTGTAGAATTAATGAAGACCTTGCTGCCATTAACGAATGGGCTCATAAGAACGATTTGCGTTTAAACCCTACTAAGTCTCATGTTTTACCGATCTCGCGAGCCAGAGTTGATCCCACTTCTATACCACCCTTATTTATTGGGGATGCTCAGTTGCAACTTTTAAACAAAACTACATGCCTCGGATTTCGATTAAAATCTTTTTTAACTTGCTCTGATCATGTTAATCATGTCGTAAGTAAAATTTATTTGACTCTACGTTGTCTGCGATTGTCTTCTGAGTTTACGTCTGTCGATGTTAAACGAAAGCTAGTTATACAACTTTTAGTACCATTTATAACATATTTCGCAGTTGTCTACAGCAAGTTAGATTCTAAATCACTACGTAAGCTGCAAGTAGCATTTAACAACGCTACTCGTTACGTGTTTGGTCTTCGTAGATTTGACCACATATCATCTTGGAATAGCCGGATACTTGGTTGTACAATCGAAAACTATCTTATGGCCAGAAATTGTGTGTTTCTTCATAAGATTATTTACTTAAAAATACCTAACTATCTCTTCGAAAAACTACGGCTAAGCATATCGGGCAGAAGTCATAATTTAATTATTTCTAAATTCATACATTTTAATTCCACCAGATTTTTCTTCATTAAAGCCATTCGAATCTGGAATTTATTGCCAAATACCCTAAAAAGTATCGCATTCATCAACAATTTTAAGCATTTGGTTTCTCAACATTTTTCGAGTCGTTAAATTTTTCTATTAATATCCAAACATCTGTTATATTTATTTTTGTTATTTTTATTTGTGCTTTGTTTCTGTTGATTAGAATTTAAGAATAACTTTTTTTTTACAATGTTTGTAAATTGACCAACGTTAAGTATATTGTACAGCAAAAGATTTTAAATCTTATTGTACTTTTGTTTTGCCAAATAAATAAATAAAAATAACATAGTTTGTTTTGGAAAAAAAAAATATTGAAAACTGGTGTGGTAGCCCCTGTTTTAAGTCGTCTACCCATTTTAGAAAATATTGAGGTTATCAAATTTTCCAACAAAATCGGTATGGTATGCGGGCTATTATCGATTATGAAATTCGAAGCCGTGATTCGTTTTTTTCTTCTTCTTTCTTTCTTATAAAAATTTGAAATTAACCGGAAAAAAAAATTGAAAAAATACGGATTTTCCACTTTCTAGTTGCAAAATCGCTCCATACTATTTAACCGAAACCAAGATATCTACATTTTTCTAAAGACATATAAGACTATTGTAATCCGCTGACACATCGTGAAAAAAACAAAATGTTTTTTTTTATAACTACTCTAATAAATATGCAATTTTGTCAAAATAATGTATCAGCTTTATTTCAAATTTGCTTCTTCTCTATTTTACTTTCTGACTTTTCGTTAAACTTTAAATAAATTGCAACTTAATACAAAATTAAGAATGTTTTCGATAATATATTTTTGATTCCAGGTCTAACTTGGTCCCAGTGTGAGGACACATTTACGTTACATGCTCTGCCGACTACACATTGCACAAATCTCATTGATACGTCATGCGCTGGAGCTGTTTATCACACCGACATCGGAGGTTTCGATTTTCATTCAACTGGCGTTGAGGATTTGGGTGGCGAAGACTTTGATTATGCAATGGATTGTGGCGATTTTATATTTTAAACGAAGAAAACCAAAAAAAAATAAAAAAAAATTATGAAGCACAAAAAAAAACAAAGAAACAAAAAAACACCATCAGCCGTATTAATAATAAAAAAGTACTAATCACTCGTTAAGCGACTGATTAGCTGAACACTGACTAAGAACTTCTTGGGTGTGTAACTAGACACAGTCTGATTAATAACAAAAAAGTTGCGATGTAGCAGTTAGTTGACGTTTACTAAACATGCATGAAAACACTGTGACAATGTCACATGGTTGTTTGAGTACTTTTACAGTTATCGCTTAACTTTAGTTAAATAATTTGGGAGAGTAAAATGTAATTACTCTCAGCAAAAGATTTAACTAGAACAGAATCAGCTAAAATTTTGGTTAGCTGTCTTAAGTGTAAAAAAGTGGGTTTAATTTTGTACATATTTTAACCGATCAGATCTTTTGTATATTAATTTTACAGCTCGCTTAGTTACCTACCAACTGTTAGCTAAGTATTTGAACCGTTTCAAGCATTCCTTACTTATTGGGATTTTTATTTTTATTTACACCTATACTTTATTTTTTTTTCAACCTTTGCTTTATTCCTTATTTATTTGAAAATCAATTTTATAGCTTATTAAAGCTTATTAAAACTATCTTACAACTGATACCCATTTTGTTCAAATCGATCGAAGAATTCGGAAATTATACCGAATTATGTTTCTAATCTTTGCTACATTTTCTTCAGCAAAAGTAATTCGTAAGGCATTTTTTATTAACTGGTTTTGAAGAGAGAGTGTTAGGCTGTCTTATTTTTTCGGTCTTATTTAACTAGGTTTTGGCATAAAAGTAAACACACGCACCTTTTATATAGCTAATTTTTGTACTGTTGATAATTTCACCCAATTTAATTTTTAAAGGTTTTTGATTTAGCTTAATAAATTCAATGGAAAAAATAATACAGAAATTAAATTATAAATTAAGTTTTGTGTGTACTAAGCTCGTTTGCATTTTTTGACAGAACATTTGAGAATTTGGGCGGTCAATAAACGTCAATTAACACTAGTACCAAATTATTAATCAGATTTTTGCTCAGTCAGTTGTTGAAACACTGATTCATATTATTTATACGGCCGCAAATAAATAGTATTAAATATTAACGTATTCAATGAAAAGATGCCAAAGACGACAACAAAAAGTACGAGTATTTTCGCATTTCTTTTTTTACAAATATTTTGGAAGTTAAAATGATGGCTTTATAGTAAATGTAATTAAATGCTGAGCGTATAAAAACAATATTACTGCAAATATACAAAATAAATTCGACAGAAAAAAGAATTAGAAATTTATCTATGTATTCTATGTATGTACATTGAAAGTCCACGAAAGCTGAATAGCATATATTTGAAAAAAAAACCAAAACTTAAAAAAAAAATTTAAAAAACGATAAAAACGCATTAAAAAAAATTCATTGTATAGTAAAATGAAAGAGCTTTTTAATAATAAGTCAAAAATAAAATAATAAAAAAACAGACAAGACACTGTTGTAAAAAAAAACGAAAAGCGTAATAGTTATTTAATTAAAAAACAAATAATTATTCGTAAATAATGACAGTTGGAAAAGTGCTCGTTTTGAATTAGGTCATAGTTGTAAACTCCTGCACCCGAAACCTTAGAAGCAAACAAATTCTCATGCTAAAATTAAAAATGAACAAAAAACAAAAACTTAAAATTGATATAGAAATGAACATGTACACCATTAACCCGATAGTATGTATATTCTAAATGTGATGTTATATATTTTAAGATCAATTTACACAATTTACATAAAATAGCAACAAGAAAAAGTAAAAAATAAATGTAAAAACCAACAAAGAACTTAGAACATATATGGTGACAAAAAACAAAAAAAACAAACATAGACTTATGTGTTACGAAAAAACATAGATTTTAAATTGAATAATATAAACGCTGGTCAAAAGTAGACAAAAATAAAACATATTGTTGTAAAAAAATTCGAACTCAATTGTCGGTGTATTTTTATCATAAGCATAGAAATGCCAGATAAGAAATTTTACTCATATAATGTACGAACTCTTTTAAAGAAATTTAATGAAGCACACAGTTTATCATCAATTTAATAAAAACGCAAGCAACTCCATAATAGGTCGTTAGAAATAAATAATTTCATATATCGTATATTGCAATATTTTATACACACACAACAAAATGTTTTAAAACATTCAGCAAGTGTCTTTTTCCGAAAACTATGATATTGTGTCAGAATTTCAATAACTTTCAAAGCTTGAGAGCCAGCAGACGTTGGTTAAATAAAGAAGTTGAATGCAAGGATCAGTACCATATTTTTTAAAAATCACTTTGGCAACGAGCATCAGTAAACTTCAAATTTCAGTCCTTGAAACTTTTTTAAAAAAATTTAAATTTTATTTTAAAATACGAATTGTTGAGCTGTGTTAATATGGTCATTTATATTTGAAGCAAATTCGTATTTTCGAAAAAAAAAAATTATTCAGTGCTGCCAAGTGGCCGCTTTTGTCCCGGCTAAGCCTGGAAAGAATTTTATTTATTGGAATATTGGCAACAAAAAAAAAAAATCAGAAAAATTATCAACTTTTTCCCATTCTTTATGTTCAACTTGGTCATTGCTAAATGCTGAGGATAAGATTGTAAATGGTACCGATACTCTTTCTGGATGTCATGATTCTTAATATATTCATAAAAAATATTTTTTTTTTTTTATATTGAAACTGAAAAAGTAACAACGAAATGAAATAAAAGAGAATTGGCGCTAAATGTCAATAATATGTAATATACCGCAATTGTACCATACCTTAAGTTGAAGAGATAGAATTTCCTACACAAGTGATTTATGAAATCGTTTTAAAATATCAAACATTTGACAAACAACATATAACTCTTGAATTGAAATAAAAATTTGAGAATACTGAAACGTAGAACTTTTCGATATTCCGTATAAGTTCTACAAACACACAATTTCGGGAGGTGAGAGTTTTAGTTCATCATAGAATTATATGATTTTAAAATGTCTTTTTTTTAGTTTCTTTTCACTTGGTTGACTCTTTTGATAAAATCCCAGGATTTTCATGTCAAAGCTGGAGGCCCGGTAGGAATCGAAAAATTTCTGTAAAAAAAGGCATCACAAAAAAATAAAATTTTTTTATATTGGCGATTAAAAAAAATTATTACTTTTTCCCAAAAAAAATTTTACTATTTTAAGGTAAAATTATTTTATTTTTTGAAGGCCGGGAATTGCTTCTATTCCACTTGGCAACCCTGATTATGCCACAAATTTTAATTTAAAAATTTTGTAAGGCACTGCCAATAAATTGCATTCGCATCTCAGATAATCACCAAATTTTGAGAGAATAATAGGTCCTGATCATTTTTTTATAGATTTCATTTAATTTATCAAAAAATTTCAAATAAACCAATGTACAATATATGAAGAATTAAATTATTAAAACAAAAAGTGTTCATATATAACATTTTAATGCGAAACAAATCAAATTTGTCAATTAAAATCTTAGTTTTAACCTTAAGATCTTTTGCTTACACCCTGATACGTATACAAAATTAAATGTCCATTAACCCTAACGATTTTTGAATCAATTAAGATAATATTTAGCATTTATGGAGCAGTCGTTTTGTGTATGCATTAATTTTTTTTTTTTTTTTTAAACCTTAAACCTACCAAAAGTTTAAAATATAATAGAATAGTTCCTACAAATCGAAAAACATTACTTTTTGGTTTTAAACTTTTTTTTGAAAAGTCGTTAAAAACCAGTGGCCTTCCAATTTTTCATGGTTTGCGCATCTGCTTTTACTGGCGATATTGGGGTTAGCTACAAAAAAATGTCTGACAGAACACGGCATAAGACCACTTTTATAGTCCATTAAAACCTAAAGCACTGCCTTGTATCATAATCATTATCAAAACATATGGAAAATTACTAAATTATAAATAGAAACGTGCAGAGTTGGCAGCAATTTTTCCGTTAATCGACAATGTTTTTACATTTCTGAATAGCCAAGTCTGCATTGGGCGATAAGAAACATAATTACTCTTGACATTAAGCGGGTGTGTTGGCAAATGGGCTCCATTCTTAACCAAATTTTGTACTCATGGACAGAAGAAACATTTTGTTTTGGCTCGAATTTCGTCTCCTCTACAGTCATAAACAGTGGCAACGTCGTGGTGCAAATGCTAGAAACCATTGCTTAGGATTGGTTTTGAAATTTGTCAGCTTACCAAAATACTGTTGAAGAATTCCCTGTATACCGCTTTTTTCTTAATAAGACACTAAATTATGGTTGAAACACGCCAAATAAGATTGTCACAAAGTAACAATGCAATGTATTTTATAAAACGTGTCTTATTTTAAATATCAATATATTTTACTTTAATACAAAGTGTATTCACAAAAAAAATATTTTAATAGGGTTTTACAAAGTTTTCTTTCACGATTTCTTCACAGGCCTAAATAATTCTGTGCATTTACAATGAATTGGAGAACTTAAGTTTGGTAAAAAAACAAAAATCTAAAATGGCAGTTAACATACTTTCATCAAATTAGATGGACCATATATGATGAAGTAAAACTGAAAATGAACGTAGCCTAATAGTTTAATGTAATTTTTAAATGTACATATACTATAACACCATACAGGCCAGCTGATCGGTCAGATAATTGTCTATTTTAGATGCTTTTCTACTCTTGTGGCTAGAATTGATAGCTTGCTAATAAAAAATTAAGGCATGAAAAAATCATTTTTGTGTGCCTCCGAATGCTGAGTGGCAAATTTCGAAAGTTGAGATTTTTTTAATGCCCCGAATCATTAAAATTTTAGAACATGAACCTTTGAAAAATCCCTTCAAAACTCCTTAAAATGTTTTTATATATGTTTTCGAGGTCGCCAATTACGATTTCATCCTTAGATCTCTGATAAATTTTGGACCCTGTTGGATTCAAAAAACGATTAAATCTCGGAATTTGCCACATAACATTCGCATTTCACAAAAAAAAAGCTTTTTTTCAAGCTGAGTACCAATTTCAGCCGTAAGGGTGGAAGTTTTGACGCGAAATACAAGCATGTGTTTTAGGGTGGGTCAAATAAATGAAACGTTTTTTTTTTTTAATCCGACACACGGAAACTAGTTCCTAGGTACCTCTAGGAAGTACTTACGAAATCTGAGCTTTTAATATTAACGGGAAGATTATGCTCATCATAGTTTCCCATTTTTAATTTTGTCTCATATAAAAATGGTCACATCTTATCACCAATAGATTGTTAAACCAGTTGCATTGTCAATATTTATAGGAAACACTTTTTTCATTAATCTTACCATTTGAAAGATATTCAAGGTCAAAGATTGTAGTATTTTAGGGAAAATTATTTTTTGTTTTGAATTTTGTAACTTACTAAAAAATAATTATTGTCAAATGAGCCTCAATTATTTCTATAGGAAATTGAACGCTCTACAAAAAAGGTCTCATGTGGTTAATCAATTACTCTAACCATTTAGAAGATATTTGCAGTAGAATCCCAATGCCTATTGATTTTAATATTTATTGAAAAAATATTCCAATGCCTATTGATTTTAATATTTATTGAAAAAATATCCCAATGCCTATTGATTTTAATATTTATTGAAAAACTATCCCAATGCCTATTGATTTTAATATTTATTGAAAAACTATCCCAATGCCTATTGATTTTAATATTTATTGAAAAACTATTAAAAGTGTTTGAGATCATTTTTGTAGAGCGTTTAATTTCCTATAAATATTGACAATGCAACTGGTTTAACAATCTATTGGTGATAAGATATGACCATTTTTATATGAGACAAAATTAAAAATGGAAAACTATGATGAGCATAATCTTCCCGTTAATATTAAAAGCTCAGATTTCGTAAGTACTTCCTAGAGGTACCTAGGAACTAGTTTCCGTGTGTCGGATTCAAAAAAAAACATTTGATTTATTTGACCCACCCTAATGTGTATGTATACTAGAGTGGTTTGAAAACCTGCGTTTTTGTATTAAAATCGACAATATTTGATATTGCTAGTATGTGCGAAATTCGTGTGAATTATTACAAATTTTAAAGTTTAAAAATGGCAGAACTTAAAAAATAAATTATAACGCCATATCTTTCAACAATATACTCGTACATATGTACCTCCTGTACATCTCTATTGAAGTACGTTTTGGTTAGTAGAGAAGATATCGAACTTGCAAGACATGTAGGTATTGTTTCAAGAGATGGCTTTGCTATTTGGTCTTTAATTTTAAAAGTTCCATTATTTCTCGACTTTTGAGTTAGACAAGTTTGGGATATGGTTTACATATCTATATATTTCACATACAGCAATATATTTTTGCTATTACTTATCTCATTCCAAAAAAAGGATTTAAGTCCCATTCTAAGCATACCTTAAAAGGGTATATTGATTGGCAGGACCGCATTCAGAGAAAAGTTGAGTCGATATTGTTACACAAGTTCCTAAAAAAGGGGACGTTATTATTGGTTTTAGTAATATAATTTTGCTTATAACTGCCAGAAATATCGATGATTTTTTTATATATGGCCCAAAAAGTTTTGCTCCTTTAGAAAATCACAAAAAAGAAAATAAAAATTCAGTGTTCTTGTAATAAACAGATATTGTATGTATTCATCATATATGAAAAAACAAAATAAAGATAAAAACTATCTTCGCGTAGCATCGTTGGAAAACTAGCAAACTTAATGGATAACAATATAAATGTTTTGAAGTAGGGATGCATGTAAATGTAAAATAATGTTCGATGTATAAACGTAAAATACTAGAGAGCAAACGATTGTAAAAACAACGCCATCTTATAAGCAAAATATTTTAGAAAATTGTATTAAAAAAGAAAACATAAAAACAAAAATAAAATGAAACCATAAACAAAATAGGAATAACAAGAAAAGAAACTTAAAATGAAAAATCCCTTCAAATATACATATAATATATATGTCGAATTCATTGTAGGTATATTTGTATATACATATAGATATATGAAAAAATGCATTCAATGTCATACCTAGATGTAAAATCCGTTCGAAAATAAGACTTAAGCAATTGTCAGCATGGTGACGTTAAAGAAAATATTCAGAATATATATACAAAGCTAAGTTATATATATAGTGCATAGTGTTATTCAACGTATTCGTATTTTAGACTTAAGGCATACACAATGTTTTAGTTTTTAGTTTAATACTAACATACATATATTTACTATATATATGTACATATACGAAAACTATAGATAACACGGAAGAAGCGATCACCCTCCGACAATCATGGACAAATAATAAATTTTTTATAATTTCCCTACTTTTTTTTCAGAATTTTATAATTATAACCTTATTACAAATTTTCAGTTAAACCTTAATCTTCCTTTTTTTTTTGGAAATTTTATATCACAAATGTAACAGCAAGAAAGAAAACAGCCTTTTAGTGACACCCTACAAAAATTGAAACTGCAAATTTTCGGTGAGAATTTATTAAATGAGATAATGGGGATCAGTTATTCACTGCTTGGTGAAATATCTTAACTTATAAAAAAAAAATAGAATATAACCTCCGAAAAGCAGCCAACATTCTTGTAGCTATGTCCGAGATATTGGTAATATACTATTTATAAATACGTGATAATTTAGGTGTATTCTTGTTTTAAAAAACTTTAAGCTGAAATTAATGATCCTGTATACTGGCATTTACTTAAATTTTTGATGTGAGTTTCAAATCAAATAATTTATTTATGTTTGCCCAGGCACAGCAAATAGCCTTCTTACTACATACCCTACACTTCATGCCTACATGCCTCGGGAAAATAGCACGACTTTTGCGGTCAAAATAGTGGAAAGCGATTCATTTTTCACTAACTTGATTTACCCATGCGAGCTTACGTTAAAACCTAAAATTTCGAACGTCGATATCTCAGTATTAAGAGCTAAACACAACTGGGACGTGCAATATCGTTTAGATTTTTCCTATACGTTTGTAGTGAGTACAAAATTGATACTACAAAGTTTTATCGCAGAGAAATAGAACAAACTCTGTTTTTCGGTGCAATTCGACACAGTAGAAAAATCGCACGTCCAACTTGTGTTATTAGCTTTAGTGACGACAGGCTTGTCAAAATTTTAACATGTTCGAAAGTTAAAAAAAGCTCATTGACAAGTGCGATATCGCCAATATCTCCTTAATAACTTAAGAACCCACAATGCTCATCGAATTCTTATGGTAAGGTGTTTTTTTATATCATATCAATGCACGACACTGAAATTTTTTTAAAGGCTTCTTGAGCATCACTATAACATCGCCCAGAGAGTGAAAGATGTCCAAAGTTCTGAACAAAATTGGAACGAGATGCGATAACGAGAAAAAAACAAGGAGAGACAAAATGATTTTTTCTATATGTTAAAGCAAAATGCGCAACGGAAGTTCAAAAAAGGTATATTCTGATCTTGCTGTATCGTAGTGTAAATTATGTTGTCTCGTTTTGTTTTTTCTCATTATCGCATCTCGTTCCAATTGTGTTCAGAATTTAATGAGTCTCAATATTTAAGCCCCCATGCAAAGAAAAGACGTCATTATCCGGTTTTTTTTAATTTCCTCCAATTCTTACTAACTTCAAATGTATGTAGTACTTAGGAACGAGTATATAGGAAGATATGCGATATTGACTCTTCTACTACATTAATTACCTTGTAATGTAATTTCATTAAGCGTGTGGATAACTGATCTATAAAGTATTTGATTTGTATTGTAGTTGTGTGCAGGGTTATCATAGCAACATTTGACTCGAAAAATTAAGGCCCTGTGGGTGTAATCAATTATAGTCCAATCGTAAAAAATAAGTTGCTTCTATTGTTTTGTTGTATAAATATAATCTTTAGGTTTTTTGCGCAAATTTATATTTTCTAATTTGGTGAAATGTTTTTTTTTATTTAGGAAATTTGTGTTAGATATACGAGCGAGCACACAATCGTTCGTATATTGAGGTATATTGAAAACCGTAACGCAGTCAGAGCGCTTTGATGCAACATGGAAACATTTAAAAGATAAAACTAGATTTGTTGTTGTTGTATGTAGGTGTGTAGGTTTACAATTAAATGCTGATTAATTGTTAGAATTACTATGTTACTTAAAACAGTAAAAATAAAAACAAAAAACAAAATACCGAAAGAAAATTCAAGAATCATAAGTGATTAGGCTGGAACTTTAGCTGTTGAAAAGAACTTTTTCTTTTTGTGGAAGGCCCAGATCAGCTCCGATTTTGTGTTTCCAAATTTTCTCTTTTTGTTCTTATACTAAGATATCCTTAACTTCGTATTAACTATCTATATATTCGCAACTTTAGACGTTTCGTAGTATCGATATATATCGTATCTCTGCTAGGTCAAACTTTTCAAAAAAATCGAACAATTTTCAACAGCAGAACTCAGTTCTCTGGTGCTTCTGTCAAAACTAATTGGCAAATTCCAACAGAGAGAGAAAGGTCAATAAACATTTGATAGGCAAAAAAAAAAAATCAACCAGCATTCGAATTTCAGTTATGGTTTCATTCGCAAAAGGCACAACAATAAAATAAAAACAAATGTACACTTTTATTATACCAAAGTAAGCAATCGAAGCAGATTTGTTATCTCGTAAATTATGAAACTAAAAATGTTATATTTATGTTAAATGATAATTTTAAATTCAATAAAAGAAGTCAAAAGAAAAAAAAAATAAAATAACAAGACAAAACTTGATGAATAAAGAAAAAAAAAACGGTAAAAACTGTGGTTTCCATAAATTTAATTTTAATATAAATTTGGTGAGATTGGTAT